>OW240917.1:232111981-232375315 GCA_933207985.1 Pelobates cultripes | reverse complement strand
AGGAAACAGAGGTCAGAGAGAAAGCTGACCTAGCAGAGATACTCAGTTGGAGTAAGGGAGCTCCTCAATAAATATAATGCTTACATAATAGTGGTATTTGTTCCCATGGTTTTAAGATAGATAAACTATGGTTTTCATTCTCTTTTGAGGTATTCCTTTTTTATTTACTTGCATTAATTCTTTTGATGGAAAATGTCTTTGCAATTTTTTTAATCATATGTATGTGTGAACAGACATGTTTACATCACTATTTCTCATAGTTTCTATATACGGTCTTTAACCCCTTAAGGACGCATGACGGTTCAGGACCGTCCTCGGCATTTTTGCGTTGCCGACCGAGGACGGTCCTGAACTGGCTTCCGCTGAAATCCCGTTGTTACTATCTGCCCGGCATCCCAGGCAGATAGTAACAGCCAATTGCGGCATGTGAGCGATCCGCGATCGCTCACAATTGGCTGGTGTCAAAGTGGGTGTTACAAACACTCACTTTGACACTGATCTCTGCCTCTCTCCTCTCTGTAGCGTTTTGTGAGAGGAGAGAGACAGAGATCCTGATAGTTTATTGCAGCAGCTGTTCCTGTGAAAAATAAAAAGTATCTTCAGTTAATTAAAATCCTATTTTAACCCCTTCCCTGCCAGATCTGTTACAGACAGTGCATTTTTACTGTCTGTATTTTTTTTTTTGCCCTTAAGGGTTAACTTTATTTTAAAAAATCTGTGTCTTAGACTGTCTTAGACTGTCTTAGACTGTCGTAGTCTGTTTTAGTCTGTTTTAGTCTGTTTTAGTCTGTTTTAGTCTGTCGTAGTCTGTCGTAGTCTGTCATAGTCTGTCATAGTCTGTCATAGCCTGTCGTAGTCAGTCAGTTTCCTTCCCCCAAATCTCCATTAGATTCTTCTAACAGGAGTTAGTTTAGGGATTACTGTTTTAGTCTGTTTTAGTCTGTTTTAGTCTGTTTTAGTGTTTTAAAAAAAAATAAAAAAAAATATTGTGTTTAGTATTTTGTTAGTTTAGTCTGTTGGTGTGAAACATGCAGCGCATGTACAGCTTGGAGGAGGCATATGCCTTCTTGGCGTCAGACTCTGACGCCACTGACACTGCGTCCGATTTTGACCCAGGTCAGTTTAGCGGCACGTCTAGTGACATGTCATCTGTGTGTGAGCCAGCTGCTAAAAGAAGCTGTGCTTCCCCTGCTACGCTGAATGTGGAGGAGGACTGGGTACCTCCACAGTTAGCTGAGCCCAACATCCCCCCTTTTAGTGCCAACGCAGGCATTAATGTGAATGTGGTTGACTTCTCCCCTATACAATATATGGAGTTATTTTTAGGGGATACCATCTGGGAGGAGATTGCTTCCCAGACTAATTTATACGCTAGCCAATTTATTGAGACCAATCCAGGTAGCTATACAGTCAGGGAGCATACTTGGCATCCCACAGATGTCCCTGAACTTAAAACATTCTGGGCTCTTACCATGCTCATGGGGATAATAAAAAAGCCATCAATCCGGTCTTACTGGAGCACCAACCCAATTTGTTCGACTCCTATATTCTCCCAAACAATGCCTAGACCAAGATACGAGCTGCTGCTCAGATACTTACATTTTAACGACAATACGCTCTGTCACCCCAGAGATCACCCCGAATATGATAGGCTTTATAAAATACGCCCACTGGTAGACCATCTTCAGAACAGATTTTCTGAAGTTTATACTCCCCAACAAACTTTATCCATCAATGAATCCCTTTTGAAATACAAAGGGAGATTAGGGTTCAAACAATATATCCCCTCAAAGCGGTCTAGGTATGGCATTAAAGTGTACAAACTTTGCGAGAGCGAAAGTGGCTACACATTTGCCTTCCGTGTATATGAGGGGAAAGATGCTCAACTGAACCCTCCTGGCTGTGCTGACTCTCTGGGGACAACTGGGAAACTTGTTTGGGACCTACTGAACCCTTTGTTCAATAAGGGTTACCACCTTTATGTGGACAATTTTTACAGCAGTGTCCACTTGTTTAAAATTCTTTATAGTTTACAGACACTGGCCTGCGGCACTGTAAGAAGAAATGCCAAGGATTTTCCCAGACCTCTCATAGAGGCCAAATTAAAAAAAGGGGAATGCAAAGCTCTGTGCAAGGCTGAACTGCTTGCGCTAAAATTTAAGGACAGGAAGGATGTTCACATGATAACAACCATCCATAACGAGGGCATGTCAGACGTCACTGTCCGAGGCAGGGTACAGACAAAACCGGTGTGCATCGGGGCTTATAACAGGCACATGGGGGGTGTTGATTTGGCTGATCAGCTGATGCAGCCTTATCTTATCTTAAGAAAGACAAAAGCCTGGTATAAAAAGGTGGCTATCTACCTGTTGCAAGTAGCAACACATAATTCATTTTTACTTTTTTTAAAAATTAATCCAGGAAGAACCACCTATCTCCAATTTCAGCTCAAGCTGATTTCCACAATAATTTATGGAGATGGTCAAGTTCCAACGACAGTGCAAGAGTCGTCTAGACATTTTATTTTTAAGATACCGCTAACACCAAAAAAAAGAAACCCCCAGAAACGTTGCCGGGTCTGTTATAAAAAAGGGAAAAGGACAGACACCCCTTTTCACTGTCCCGATTGCCATACAAAACCTGGACTGTGCATTGGAGAATGTTTTAAGGTCTACCACACAGAAAATACATTTTTATAATACTTGTTCCTGATTTATTTTTTTGTTTATTTTGAAAGCAGCAAATTTCTGTTAGTCAGTATCCTTCCCCCAAATCTCCAGTTAGATTATTTTTGCAGGAGTTAGTTTACAGATTGCTGCTAACAGAAGTTTTAGTCTCATTTAGTCTGTTTTTTAACTCTGTGTTAGCCAGACTCTGACGCCACTGACACTGCGTCCGATTTTGACCCAGGTCAGTTTTCTGACATGTCATCTGTGTGTGAGCTGGCTGCAAAAGAAGCTGTGCTTTCTCTGCTACGCCGAATGTGGAGGAGGAACAGGTTTCTCCACAGTTAGCTGAGCCCCAAATCACCCCTTTTAGTGCCAACACAGGCATTAATGTCAATGTGGATGACTTCTCCTCTATGCAATATATGGAGCTATTTTTAGGGGATACCATGTGGGAGGAGATTGCTCCCCAGACTAATTTATATGCTACCCAATTTATTGATACCAATCCAGATAGCTATGCAGTCAGGGAGGAGTGTGCTTGGCATCCCACAGATGTCTCTGAACTTAAAAAATTCTGGGCTCTTACAATTCTCATGGGGATTATAAAGAAGCCATCAATTTGCTCTTACTGGAGCACCAACCCAATCTGTTCTAGTCGAGTGTACTCTCAAACCATGTCTAGAACAAGATTTGAGCTGCTGCTGAGATACTTACATTTCAATGACAATACCCTCTGTCACCGCAGAGATCACACCCAATATGATAGGCTTCATAAAATACACCCACTGGTCGACCATCTTCAGCACAAATTTACTGAAGTTTATACTCCTCAAAAAAATGTATCTATTGATGAATCGTTAATGAAATATAAAGGGAGATTAGGATTCAAACAATACATCCTCTCAAAGCGCTTTAGGTATGGCGTAAAATTCTACAAACTGTGCGAGAGCGAAAGTGGCTATACATTTGCATTTCGTATATATGAGAGGAAAGATGGTCAACTGGACCCTCCTGGCTGTACTGACTCTCTGGGGACAAGCGGGAAACTTGTTTTTGACTTACTGATCCCCTTGTTCAATAAGGGTTACCACCTTTATGTGGACAATTTTTATAGCATTGTCTGTTTGTTTCAAACTCTTTAGGGTTTCTAGATACTGGCCTGTGGCAGTGTGAGAAGAAATGCCAAGGATTTCCCCAGACCTTTAATAGAGGCCAAAAAAAAAAAAAAAAAGTGAATGTAAAGGTCTGCACAAAGCTAAAGTGCTTGCAATAAAATTTAAGGACAGGAAGGATGTTCACATGCTAACAACCATCCATAACGAGGGCATGTCAGACGTCACTGTCCGAGGAAGGGTACAGACAAAACCGGTGTGCATCAGGGCTTATAACAGGCACATGGGGGGGTGTTGATTTGGCTGATCAGCTGATGCAGCCATATCTTATCTTAAGAAAGACAAAAGCCTGGCATAAAAAGGTGGCTATCTACCTGATGCAAGTAGCAACACATAATTAATTTTTACTCTTTAAAAAAAATGAATTCAGAAAGAACCACCTTTCTCCAATTTTAGTTCAAGCTGATTTCCACAATAATTTATGGAGATGGTCAAGTTCCAACAACGGTGCCAAAGGAGTCCAGACATTTTATTTTTAAGATACCACCAACTGCAAAAAAAAAACAAATCCCCTGAAATGTTGCTGGGTCTGTTATAAAAAAGGAAAAGGACACTGTTTTTTTTTCTTTTGAAAACAGCAAATTTTAGTTAGTCAGTTTCCTTCCCCCCAAATCTCCAATTAGATTCTTTTTGCGGGAGTTAGTTTAGAGAATGCTGCTAAAGGTGCATTTGATACCTGCACATTTGGTTAAAAAAGTTTTATGGTAGTAACATATAACTGGCTGGCCAAAACCAGATGACGTGTGCATAAAAAGCAGAATTAAAAAATTACCACCATGCACGTTCTCTGAAATTTGTTTAGCACAATGGTTGGGGAAGGATGTGAAAACACCTCATATACAATACTCTGGAATGTCTACTTTATAAAAATATAAACTTTCATGATGTTAACATTAACGGGGGGATGCAAAAATATGCCAAACTGAAGATAGGCCAAGCATACCTATATATCAAGTTGAAAAACTGATATGTACAAGTCTTGAATGTGGCCTTTTAGCCCCCAAACAACCCAGCAAACCTATGCATGGGTGATGTCACTGTACTCAGGAGATGTTGCTGAACACATATTGGGGTGTTGTTTGGCAGTGATACATAACAGGATCTGTTAATTCATGCCTAAAGTACAATGTATGTGTAAAAAAACATGAAGAAAATTACTGCCCAAAAGTTTGCCAAAGGCTGGTGGTAGAATTATTGCATGAAAAGTATTAAACTACCACCATTTAAAATACCCTGAGTTGTCTACTTTTCAAAAATATATGGTTTGATGGGGGTAAAATACATTGGCCCAAATAGGACAGGGGCGCTGGTTTACTACATGTCAAAATTCCAAGTTGAAAAATGGATATGCGCACCTGCCAAATGTGGCCTTTTAGCCCCCAAACAATCCGACAAGCCTATGCATGGGTGGTATCACTGTACTCAGGAGATGTTGCTGAACACATATTGGCGTGTTGTTTGGCAGTGACACATAACACGATTTGTTAATTCATGCCTAAATTACAATGTGTGTGAAAAAAAACACACAAAAAATGACTACCTAAATGTTTGACAATGTCTGGTGGTAGAATTAGTGCATGGAAAGTGTTAAAAAACCACCATTTGAAATACCCTAGGGTGTCTACTTTCCAAAAATATATGGTTTGGTGGGGGTAAAATACATTGGCCGGCCTTACAAATGTCCCAAATAGGACATGTGCGCAGGTTGACTACATGTCAAAATTCCAAGTTGAAAAATGGATATGCGCACCTGCCAAATGTGGCCTTTTAGCCCCCAAACAATCCGACAAGCCTATGCATAGGTGGTATCACTGTACTCAGGAGATGTTGCTGAACACATATTGGCGTGTTGTTTGGCAGTGACACATAACACGATTTGTTAATTCATGCCTAAAGTACAATGTGTGTGAAAAAAAACACACAAAAAATGACTACCTAAATGTTTGACAATGTCTGGTGGTAGAATTAGTGCATGGAAAGTGTTAAAAAACCACCATTTGAAATACCCTAGGGTGTCTACTTTCCAAAAATATATGGTTTGGTGGGGGTAAAATACATTGGCCGGCCTTACAAATGTCCCAAATAGGACATGTGCGCAGGTTGACTACATGTCAAAATTCCAAGTTGAAAAATGGATATGCGCACCTGCCAAATGTGGCCTTTTAGCCCCCAAACAATCCGACAAGCCTATGCATGGGTGGTATCACTGTATTCAGGAGATGTTACTGAACACATATTGGCGTGTTGTTTGGCAGTGACACATAACACAATTTGTTAATTCATGCCTAAAGTACAATGTGTGTGAAAAAAACACACAAAAAATGACTACCTAAATGTTTGACAATGTCTGGTGGTAGAATTAGTGCATGGAAAGTGTTAAAAAACCACCATTTGAAATACCCTAGGGTGTCTACTTTCCAAAAATATATGGTTTGGTGGGGGTAAAATACATTGGCCGGCCTTACAAATGTCCCAAATAGGACATGTGCGCAGGTTGACTACATGTCAAAATTCCAAGTTGAAAAATGGATATGCGCACCTGCCAAATGTGGCCTTTTAGCCCCCAAACAATCCGACAAGCCTATGCATGGGTGGTATCACTGTACTCAGGAGATGTTGCTGAACACATATTGGCGTGTTGTTTGGCAGTGACACATAACACGATTTGTTAATTCATGCCTAAAGTACAATGTGTGTGAAAAAAAACACACAAAAATGACTACCTAAATGTTTGACAAAGTCTGGTGGTAGAATTAGTGCATGGAAAGTGTTAAAAAACCACCATTTGAAATACCCTAGGGTGTCTACTTTCCAAAAATATATGGTTTGGTGGGGGTAAAATACATTGGCCGGCCTTACAAATGTCCCAAATAGGACATGTGCGCAGGTTGACTACATGTCAAAATTCCAAGTTGAAAAATGGATATGCGCACCTGCCAAATGTGGCCTTTTAGCCCCCAAACAATCCGACAAGCCTATGCATGGGTGGTATCACTGTACTCAGGAGATGTTGCTGAACACATATTGGCGTGTTGTTTGGCAGTGACACATAACACGATTTGTTAATTCATGCCTAAAGTACAATGTGTGTGAAAAAAAACACACAAAAAATGACTACCTAAATGTTTGACAATGTCTGGTGGTAGAATTAGTGCATGGAAAGTGTTAAAAAACCACCATTTGAAATACCCTAGGGTGTCTACTTTCCAAAAATATATGGTTTGGTGGGGGTAAAATACATTGGCCGGCCTTACAAATGTCCCAAATAGGACATGTGCGCAGGTTGACTACAAGTCAAAATTCCAAGTGGAAAAATGGATATGCGCACCTGCCAAATGTGGCCTTTTAGCCCCCAAACAATCCAACAAGCCTATGCATGGGTGGTATCACTGTACTCTGGAGATGTTTCTGAATACATATTGGCGTATTGTTTGGCAGTGACACATAACACGATTTGTTAATTCATGCCTAAAGTACAATGTGTGTGAAAAAAACACACAAACAATTACTACCTAAATGTTTGACAAAGTCTGGTGGTAGAATTAGTGCATGGAAAGTGTTAAAAAACCACCATTTGAAATACCCTAGGGTGTCTACTTTCCAAAAATATATGGTTTGGTGGGGGTAAAATACATTGGCCGGCCTTACAAATGTCCCAAATAGGACATGTGCGCAGGTTGACTACATGTCAAAAATCCAAGTTGAAAAATGGATATGCGCACCTGCCAAATGTGGCCTTTTAGCCCCCAAACAATCCGACAAGCCTATGCATGGGTGGTATCACTGTACTCAGGAGATGTTGCTGAACACATATTGGCGTGTTGTTTGGCAGCAAGACATAACAGGATCTGTAAGTTTATACCTGAATTGCAATGTATGTGAAAAAAACAAAAAAAACAACTATCTATGCAAAGTTTGGCAAAGACTTGTGGTAAAATGGCTGCATAGAAAGTGTCAAAATATCCTTAGATGAATACCCTGGGTTGTCTACTTTAAAAAATATATATACATGTGGAGTGTTTTCCAGAGATTTATGACAGATAATAGTGTTACAATGTCACTATTGATACATTTTAAAAAAATTTGTTTTGAAACCGCCATATCCTACTTGTACCTATAGCCCTATAACTTGCAAAAAAAAGCAAAAAAGAAAGTAAACACTGGGTATTTTTAAACTCAGGACAAAATTTTGAATCTATTTAGCTGTTTTTTTTTCATTCGCTTTTGTAGATGAGTAAAAGATTTTTCAAGTAAAAGTCAAAAAACATGTATTTTTTTCAATTTTTCATCATGTTTTTTTATTTTTTTAAAATTAAAATACATGAGATTATATAAATAATGGTATGTAAAGAAAGCCCCTTTTGTCCTGAAAAAAACAATATATAATTTGTATGGGAACAGTAAATGAGAGAGCGGAAAATAACAGCTAAACACAAACACCAGAAAAGTGTAAAAATATTCCTGGTTGCAAATGTACAACATCGCAAAAACAGTCCAGTCCTTAAGGGGTTAATATAGATTTATTTATTTTTAAAATTTACTAAACAAACATCATATAGTCTCACTCACTGGGAAGCTTATAGCAAAATTTTAATGCATTGGAATTTGGTTCCTGCAAATATTTCACGAATGTACGCAGGTGCCTCTGACATATGCTGGAGGTGTCAAAGGAATAAGGGAACTTTACTACATATTTTTTGGGAGTGCCCTTATCTCACACAGTTTTGGAAAAATATTAAACAAATTATACAAACTTTGACGAGTATACCGATACTAAACCACCCTGAGTTTTACCTTCTACATATGCATCAAGATTTGTGCCGAATTTGAATTTTTTTTTGTAATTATACATATATTATTAGCTGCTAAAATAAGCATTGCTCAAAAAAGGAAAAAAACAACCCCAACGAATATATTGGAGGTGTTAGAAAGAGTAGACAGGACGTGCCAATATGAGAGAATAGCAAATAGGATAGAAGGTAGAGAACTCTCGCATGGGAAAAAGTGGCAAGACTGGATAGAATATAGGGGCAAGGTATTAACACATACTTAAGTAAGCTGGACACGGGTAGATTGGGCTTTAAAATAAAAGAAAATTGATTGACAATGAAAAATAGTTCTAATTTAACTCATTGCATCTTATGCAATGATAAGTGATCTTTTTGAGTAAAAATCTATGGGCTGTCAATAAGAAGGCAATAAGGTATAAATTGATATGGAGTCTCTGCCTTGTGATCTTTGGATGGAGCTTGTACAATGGATGGAGGATTTGCTGTACAATATTGCTGGTGCAAAAGAAAGCATAATTAAGTGCTTATTGGGGGGGGCGGGGCCGGACCGCCATGCTGACCGGTCGCATGCAGGAGAGGCTCTGGGGAAACCCGGCCTTTTAAGCTATTCACAGTGGATCTTCACACACACAAAACGGGCCAAAAGACACCCATAGCTGTGGGAGCGGCGGCGGACCCCGAGATCGGGAGTTCTGATCCTCTGAAAGGGGCACGGAGCTTCGAGGGCTGCGGCCTACCCGGGAGGGGAGCGTGGTGGACGGCCGCCGCTACGTCTCCCTCCCCTGCTGCCACAGGCTGACTGCCTGAGTTGCTTGCCGGCCCTGTTCCCCCCCCTTTGGACCGGGGGGGTCATCCCGGTCCCCACTGGGGAGAGCCCGAGATGGGCGGGGGCTGAGAGGAGAATCTCTAACTGCCTCACAAAATGGCGGCGGCAGACAGCTGAACATTATCTGCTCCTGCACCACGGAGCCCCTTTTGAACCACGGTTCCTTCATCTGCCCTGCCGGATGGCTTCAAGTAAAAGAACACCGCAGACATGATCACCGCGATATAGGAGAATGAGAGACCCCGGGCCCGCAATGGATACCCCCAGGTGGGGCCAAGCGCAGAAGGCGCGAAATGAAAGTGTGCTGCAGTGGGTAACGGCCAAACGGGCCTACACGAGCCTGATATGGGGAGACTTACCACACACAGAAAAGAACCGGTGAAGCTGAACTGCCGTGGTGAGGGATCAGTGTCCGAAGGGAAGGAGTCACACATGCCAGCTCAGAGACTCTAACACCACCACTGGACACTGACTAAATAACAGAAGCTGTAGTTTTACATCAGCTACCTAAGAGACAGCAGCTACCTATGTACCTCTTGTCACCTGAAAGGTGTTCTAACATATACCATAGCCACGCAATTATACTACTATGTCTATTAGTAATACCCAATAATAGAGGAATACACTCGGCCCCGGTGGCCGCCCGCCTACCTACTCTGGCAGTGGTAAAATCGAAGTCTAATCGTGTAATTTTCTTGAAAGCCCACATTTACTTAAGCTACAATTTGCATCTACTAGCATAAACATGTAGATCCCATCGTGACCCATTGCATTAGATGTAATAACTAAGCCTGCGTATAACTTACCATTTGTAACCTGCACTACGTTAGTTTCTGTAGGAGTGCACAGAGCCTGTAACTGGAAGCGATTAAGTTATAATTGCCCTATAACCTGATTGATGAGACAGCTTTTAGTTCAGATGAATAGTTTGCAATTGTTCTGGTTGAAGGAAGGTCTGTAACTCTTTGTCTAGCAAAGTAATCTATGCACTAACATACTTGTTTTATATAGCGGGTTAATTTTACATGAAAAATAACAAAATTCGTGCTGTTTTAACTGCATGCCAAAGCAACCTGATGTTCAAAATATGCCTACAGTCGCTGTTGTGGCACTGCAAGAATCCATGTTAACTTTAACGCTAAAATGTATAACCGTAACTCTCATTATATCTTGCATCCAATAACTAGTGTAACTATCTTAACGCACTGTGCGGCCAAGATTTTGTAAGACCTACCCAGGCCCACTTGTTAACCGAATACTCAGCGTAAAGCTTAAGCGTGGACAATCTCGACTAAATAACTAAAAAATGTGCAACGATTTATGAAAACCCCATTGTTAAAATGTTGATATTCAGCGTGAGGAATGCTATTGGGGCACCACACGCCTGCTGTTATGACTTATTATATATTGCACTGCAAAAATAAAGAATTAAAAAAATAAATAAAAAAAAAAGTGCTTATTGAAATTATTAGAAATTGAAAGATTGTAATTGCTGTGCTTTCCACCTTGTTTTTTTTTATTTTTTTTTTATAATTATTGCAAAGTTAGGTTGACCAGATGTCATAGTACTAGATGATAATAAATTATTACATGTCCAGGAACGGTAAAAGGCTAACAATAATATATTTTTTGTTTTCTTAAGAAAAATGATAAAATAAACATTGAAAAAAATAGAGGCCATACATAAACATACCCACTAGAAAACACCCAACGCCCCTAACGGCGAATAGGGGAGAATTAAGGTCCCTACTAGCCACCGAAACACTCAGAGCGGTCCAAATGACAAGGAGCTCCTTTTATGCACATGGCAATTAGAGTAGGAAGCTATTGGCGAAGGCTCAGAAACATAGGCGTACGCACGGGGTGTGCCGGGTGTGCCTGGGCACACCCTAATCCCTGCGGAACGTCTGTGAGTCCTGCAAGAATGCATGGGAACGGCGTTCCCGCTGTTCCTGCAGGCACTCTGCCGCCCCTCCCCTCATGTTCCCCCTGTCATTGGGGGGGGGTGCCAAAAGGTGATACCCGCCCCTGTCTGGCACCTGTCTCCATCTCAGCTGTGGCGAGGGAGCTGTGTGCTCTCTGCTTCCTCTCGCTGATGCTGGGAGCTGGAATATGAAGTCATATTTCGGCTCCCAGCTACAGCAGACAGCCCACGCGGCGAGAGGGAGCAGAGAGCACACAGCCCCCTCGTCGCGGCTGAGATGGAGACAGGTGCCCAACACACTGGACCCCAGGGACAAGTCCACGCCAGCACTCCAGGTAAGGAGGCTGGGTGGACATTTTTTTAATTTACATTTTTTTATTTGTGAGTGTGTGTGTCTGTGTGTGTGTGTCTATGTGTATGTGTGTGTGTCTGAGTATGTGTGTGTCTGTGTGTGTGTGTGTGTCTATGTGTATGTGTATGTGTGTGTGTCTGAGTATGAGTATGTGTGTGTGTCTGTGAATGTGTGTGTGTGTGTGTGTCTGTAAGTGTGTGTGTGTGTGTATGTGTGTCTGTGAATGTATGTGTGTGTGTGTCTGTGAATGTATGTGTGTGTCTGTGAATGTATGTGTCTGTGAGTGTGTGTGTCTGAGTATGACACTACACGACACTAACAGCACCCTCACAAATACACGACACAAACAGCAACCTCACACATACATCACACAAACAGCACCCTTACACACACAGCACCCTCACACAGCACACTAACAGGACCCTCACACACAGCACACAAACACCCTCACACACAGCACACAAACAGCACACACACACAGCACCCTCACAAACAGCACACAAATGACACCGTCACACACAAATGGCACCCTCACACACAGCACACTAACAGCACCTTCACCCACATAGCACACTACCAGCACCCTCACACACATCAAACTAACAGCACCCTTACACACACAGCACCCTCACACAGCATACAAACAACAGTGTATGTGTGTGTGTGTGTGTGTGTATATATATATATATATATATATATATATAAATAAACAAAAGAAAAGAGATGCACTCCAAGTACTTAATAAGTGAAAAAAGTGGCAATTTATTCCAATAAGTATTGCAAGGTTGAGAAAGACCCGAACAGGTCGAAACATTGGCTAATTTTTGCTGCAATACCTTTGAGTGCATCTCTTTTCTTTTGTTTATATATCTTCAACGCGGGATTGCACCTAGGCTAAATTGGATTATTTACACGAAAGGTTGAGTGCCAAGAAACATTTTTTGTATATATATATATATATATATATATATATATATATATAAATATATATACACATACTTTCGGCGTGTGTTTGTGCTTTAGGGTGCACACCCTAATGCAATAGGCTGCGCACGCCAATGCTCAGAAAGCAAAACTCCCAAAAACTTTTATAGCCAAGAAAAAACCCCACAAGGGTCTGCAGTGCAGCACTACTGAGGACTTAAGAAAAGAAAAAGTTACCTGCACTCTCTCCTTAATCCCTATGTATATTTAGACAAATGGAGGTCATTTATTTGCTCCAATGGCCATTGGAGGGAATGCCCGCCTGCCAACGTCAAGGCAGACCCCCTAGACGGGTCCTAACACTGACCCTTCAGCCTGCTTCCTTGAGCTTCTGGCAAAGAAATCTCTAATGAGACAGAGAGGGGTATATTTTATATACACCCCTATATACTTATTAACCCTTAATAGGGAACATATGGGATGGGCGGCAGCATTGTAACAAGACTGTGTGATACAAAGTAAATACAAATACAAAAAGAGAAGTCCTGCGCTGACTACCATCACTACTGGGCCGGCAGCAATGACTGTTTACTGTAGCAATGACTGTGTACTGTAGTCATTGCTGCCGGCCCAGTAGTGATGGGAGTGAGTGCAGGACTTCTCTTTTTATATTTGTAACTACTGAGGACTTAGCCTCCACATTTAGGGACTTCTACCCCGACTTTTACAACCTTCCCCCACCGACATGTCGCCCAACTGACCTCGGAATACATCACCTCAAATCTCACACATACTGTCCCCAGAGAATCGGTCACCCAACTCAAAGAACCATTCTTGGCGGCAGAGCTTTCTCTAGCCATTAAAACTAAGCCAAAAGGCAAGAGCCCAGGACTTGATGGCCTGGCAACACGTTATTACCAAATCTTCCAGTCCTCTCTAGCACCACACTTCCTTAAGATGATAAATGGGTTGACACCTGGCACCCCACTTCCCCCACCAATGCTGAGAGCCTCGATCAAAGTTCTCCCCAAGCCAGGGAAGTACCCCATGTTGTGTGGTAGCTATAGACAGATTTCCCCCTATTAATTTGGATCTTAAGCTGATCGCCAAGCTCATAGCCAATAGGCTCAAGCCCTTCTTGCCTTGACTGATCCACCCTGATCAGGCTGGTTTTGTGCCGGGCCGCGAGGCCAGGGACAACACCACCAAAATTCTGAGCATACTTCATGGGGTGACCACAATCAAAACACCTACACCCTGGAGGCATGGGAGCTTGGGGCCGAGGTTGCGAAATTGGATTCAGGCATTGTACAGAGGGCCGGCGGCCAGTGTGGGTGTAAATGGACAGCAGCCTAACTCCTTTGCAATCAATAATGGCACGCGTCAGGGCTTCCTCCTTTTCCCTCTCCTATTTGTCCTCGCCATGGAACCCTTCCTCGCGGCACTCCGGAACAATGATAACATCAGATATAGAGATATAGATTCCCAGGGGGAAAAGCTAACGTCTCCGTCTTTGCGGATAACGTTCTATTGACGATTACTGACCCTCTGTGCTCCCTACAACTGGTCCAGGCAGAAATATAAAAATTCTAAAACTTGTCAAATTTTTAAATCAATTCGGATAAATGCAAAATTTTAGGAATCTTGGTGCCACCAAAATGGCAGGCCCGCATCCAAGAAATCCATAACTTCAAGTGAAAGAGCACAGGATTCTCCTATTTAAAACTCTCAGACCAATATAAACTAAACTATGCTCCCCATTTGGAAGAAATTAAAAAGGACCTAAAAAAATGGGACCTACCCTGTTTCTCCCTCATGGGAGGTCAACATTTTGAAAATGAGGATCCTCCCTAGTGTGCGGTATTTGTTCCAAGCCCTCCCAATCCCCCTGCCAGCCCTCTTCTTCAACACTATGGGCACAATATTCACAACATACATATGGGAAGATGGATGGGTTTGACCTATGCATATCCTATTTTTTTCTTGAATGATATGTAAAGACCCTACGTTGTTATGAAGATGTTATACGGCTTTCCCCTTATTCTTTTCTGTATCCTGTTTACTAGACATGTGCAATTCGTTTCGGGCCGAATATGAATTCGGACGAATTTCGGGAAATTCGGACATTCGGGTACTTCCGAATGTCCGAATAGCCGAAGTGCCAAATTACCGAGGTCCCAAAGTTTTGAAATTACCGAATTTCCAAAGTGTCGAAGTGCCAAAGTTCCGAAGTGCTGAAGTGCCGAAGTTCCGAAGTGGCGAAGTGCAGAATTGCTGAAGTTTCGAAGCACAGTATTGCCTAAGTACTAATATACTTACCCAGTGGAAGAAGAAGAATGTATACACTGTATACAAGTTTAAATAAAAAGTATACAAACGTAGCCAGGATTCAGCTGTAAGCATTTGCAACACTTACAACAATCAAGTAACATACATTCATATAAAATGTAAGTTACTTAGCCTGACAGGAATGAATAAGTAGATAACTCCCTAATTCCCACGGTATTAGGGAGCTATCTACTAAAAGGCTGCAAGACCTAAATTGGGTATTAGTATTAGTATTAGTAAATTATGCCCCTAGTCGCTATACCACGAGTAGGGGCATGTCTAGTAAACAGTGAGCAGCCTGTGGCTCAGGGGTAGGGGCAAGGGGGGACATTACGTCCCCCCCCCCCCCTCGAATTGCCGAAGTGCGGAATTGCCGAAGTCCCGAATTTCGGAATGCCGAACCAAAATTTTTTCCCATGCACATGCCTATTGTTTACTTGATGATTTTGAAAACAATAAAAATTAATAAAAAAATTAAAAAAAACTAATAATGTTGATCTAAATTGTATATTATGGATGGACAGTAAAGACAAAAGATTTGTAAATGTAAATATAATTGTTGATAATCATATGAAATTTTGGAGGAAATTTCTTAATAAAAATAATTTTAAAATAATAAAAGTAATGTCCACCCCGATCAAAGTTCTTCAATATAAAATAGAGGATATCAATCTTAAAAAATGGATAGAAAAATGAATAACTAAAACTGAAGCCTTGTTTAACGAAGAACATATTAAAACTTTTTATCTCCTTTCTCAAGAATATAATCTAAGACGTAAAGATATCTTTTTTTATTTAAGAGTTAAAAACTTTATTATTCAAAATATTATTGGGAATTCTTCGGAAAAAGAAAAGAACGGAGGAGTATAACATTACAAAAATCCTGACTATGGAAATAGTAGATACAAATAACGCAATAGATAATAAGACAAATGCTTTCCAAATATGTGAGAAAGAAATGGAAAGTACTTTTGAAAATTGCGACAGGTATAATATAATGATCGAACTTAAACAAAATATTCATTGTCTAAATCGTTTTTGAAGTCCAATATAAATTTATACAAAGATGGTATATGGTAAGGGATTTTGGATAGTGCACAAGTAACTTTTTTCTTTGGTTTATATTAATATGTGTGTCTTAGTGTGCATATCTGTCTGGGAGCAGGTTTGTGGTTGCATCTAGAAGTATGTGTCATGGAGAGAGGTTGTCACTGGGCCTGTAAGGGACCCATGACATATGATGGCAGCCATGACAGGATATTGAATGGACAAATTAAAGAGAAGCCCATGGAGAATACTACATTGTTTTTTGTGTTAAATTGTTTTTTATTGTTTCATTGTTTCATCAGACAAAGTATAGTAATATTGAAAAAACAAAGTCTTTGGAGGCGATAGTGCGGAACATATAATAAAGTTGTTCAACATAAAAGTATAACTTACATCAAAAATGTATATATATATATAAAACATAATAATAATAATAAAAAAATAGAAAAAAATAAAAATAAATATATATATATAAAACATGTTCTAGCTTCCATTGGATGCGTAGGTAAGTATGGGCATTGTAAAATATATGAAAAGCAAAGCCTGGAAGTTACTCAAAAGTATTGTAACGTATGCCTATGGAACATATGCCTATTTGCAGCAAAATCACGCAGTATGGTTATGGGATTAAATTATGACAGTGTGGTTCAGCATTAGAAATCAGAGTTTGATTTAAAGCAATGTTCCATAATATTAAAATAACGATACCTATGATGGCCATATCCTGTAACCTGCAATAGAACTCAGCCTATGGTCAACGCAAAGGTATAATATCTCAAAGCATGGTAGGCGATAATACATAATATGTTCGAGTTATCAGTGGGTGTGTAAATAGATATGAACATTATAAAAAACAATACTATAACAGCTAGTATACGGTATACACAAAAATAAATAAAATAAAAACAAATATATATTAAAAAAAGAAAAGAACACCTACGGCAGCTAGAGATGTGGTGGCACGGATTCACTTCTTCCACGCCAAAGAAAAAATTATGAGAGCCAGCAGAAACACAAACATGCCTGACAACTACAAATCTGTTAAAGTCTTTGCAGATCTGTCGGCCGAAACCTTACACTTCAGGAAGACATTGTCGCCCATCACCACAATCCTCAGAGAGCAGAGCGTGGACTATCGTTGGGGCTATCCAGCTAAGCTCCTGATTTCCCACCAAGATGCGACCCACATGGTTACAGACGTGACCCAAGGCATTCGGAAGCTGAGGGATTGGGGACTACCTCTCCCACCCACTGAACCCACAAAAGCGGCAAAGGTCCCAAGATTGCAGCCGGAATGGTCAACCCAATGAAGCACCAGGGATATACGTAACTATATAACACACACACCTCTACGCCCAAAAAACGCGGACTGGTATAAGATACTTTATAAAGCCAAAAGACATTTTCGTCTTAGAACGCAGTACACATACTACTTAATATAGGCACTACAAGCTCTAGACTCATTAAGTCAGCAGCACATACAGCTGGTTAGAATCTGACTCTGCCTAATACGCAATTTGTACGGTATAGAGGAATAGACTGTGTACAAGATGGTGTTAGCCACAGACGCCTTAGCTGCAAATGCCCATAGGGGCTATGCCGCAGGCGTCATTGAACTGTATTGGTTATTTCAATGTATGTTACGGTATTAATCATTTAACTAGTTTGCATGCATTTAACTGCACACTGCTCTAAGGTCTCTAGGTGAATGACCGACATGTTAGACGGATTCACCTGCACCCCCCCCCACCACGCGCATCTACTGGCTAGATCGCGGACCGAGGCCCCGGTTATGGGAGCCCTACTGGGTACATCACCCATGGACTGTTTTGACCCACCCTTACCCCTCCTGCACCACCCCAAGACATACAAAACAAAAACACGGTACACCTCCAACGGGAACATTCCCATAAGCATTACTGGCAATGGGCATATAACCAAAACCCCAGGTCACTATTCCACACAGATGAGACACGACCTAGCATATCGTTTTCCAGAGACACCATTGACCCAATATGAAAATCTTGACTTATAATGTAAAGGGGTTGAACACCCCAGGTAAAAGACGCCTCTTGCTACAAGAGCTTAAGACGAAAAGAATTGATATTGCCTGTATCCAGGAGACACATTTAAAAAACACTAAGACCCCCGAATTATTTACTAAACACTTTCCATCTCAATACCATGCGGTCTCGGCGAATAAGACCAAAGGGACGTCCATTCTCATCCACAAAGATGTGGCATTTATAGAGCAGGGAAAACTGGTAGACCCACAGGGTAGGTTTATCATTTTGACAGGCCTCTTCAATAACGCTCAGTACACCCTGGTCTCGACATACTTCCCTAACACGGGAGCAGAGGTATTTCTCCGTCGCCTTATGCAGAAAATTGAACAACACAAGCTAGGGGGGTTAATCCTTTGTGGAGACTTTAATTTTATTACGTCTCCTGAGGAAGATACAACAGCAGTACCCCAGGGTGTGAGGAGAAGACAAATGGTATCCACATGCAAACAGCTGAACGCAAAACTTACACTACACAACTTATATGATAGCTGGAGAGTTCTCCACACTGGGGAGAGGGACTACACGTTCCACTCGAGAGTACATAACACCTACACCCGTATTGACACTTTCTATGTAGACCAACAAACACTAGCACAAGTTTCGACCTGCAGTATTGGTGATATAACCTGGTCGGACCATAGTCCTGTATACCTAGAGCTGTTTGACTCCTTCCAATTTAAGGGGAGGGGGACTTGGCGGTTAAATGAGTCGCTGTTAAGCGACAGCACATTCCTACAACAGGTGAAGACAGACCTGGAAGAATATTTCCAGGCAAACTCTGGGGGAGACGTACCCGACCAAACCGTGTGGCTCGCACACAAAGCTGTGGCGCAGGGTTTCTTTATTAGACGCTCCTCATATCTCAAGAAGAGTAGGCAAAAAACCCAACTAGAATGCCAGAAGCTACTGGCGGTAGCGACGACCCAAAACAAATTAAACCCATCCCCGGCTCTGGCCAAACAGGTGCAAACCTTAACAAGTCAATTAACAGAACTGAATGCAGCAAAAACCGCCTATTTTTTACAAAGGTTGAGGGCAACATCCTATCATCATAGCGGAAAAGCCACAAAATATCTAGCCAACCGCCTAAAGGCGAGACTAGCAACGTCCAAGATAGCCCACCTGCACACCGTAGCGGGTAAAAAAATACAAAACCCCATGGAGATAACACAAGAGTTCGCAAATTACTATGCAGGCCTTTACAATCTGGGGGACCAGCCGGGCATGGCCCCCTTAGATGACAACTCGATTCGCTCCTATTTGACAGGGCTCCCCCTCCCGAGGCTAGACCAGACCCAACTCTCCGCACTACTGGAACCAATCACCGTAGATGAAGTTCTAGACACCATCAAACAGCTGCCCGCCGGAAAATCTCCGGGAGCAGATGGTCTGTCCAATCTGTACTACAAAACTTTTGCGGACATACTTGGCCCGTGGCTGGTGCGGACGTTCCGGACGGCGACGGACACGGGCCAACTCCCCACCGAGATGCTCCTAGCCACAATAGTAACCTTGCCCAAACCCGGGAAACCCCCAGACCAATGTAAAAATTTTAGACCCATCTCATTGTTAAATTCAGATGCTAAGATCTATGCTAAAATATTAGCCACTAGAATGAGTAAAATCCTTCCAACACTGATTCACGATGATCAAACGGGGTTCGTGTTGGGGAGACAGGGGACGGACAACACCAGAAAGCTATCCCTGGTGTTGGAGAAGATGTGGGGGGCCGGCCCGGGGGGTCTACTACTGGCCTTAGACGCTGAGAAAGCCTTTGACCGCCTGGGCTGGCCCTTCCTCCGCCGGGTACTAGAACGGTTCGGATTTCCGCATCAATTCATTACCCAGATATTTGCCTTGTATTCACACCCCTCAGCCCAAGTCCTGCAGGCTGGGTTTTTGTCCGCACCCTTCAAAATTACGAACGGCACGAGACAGGGGTGTCCCTTGTCACCCCTGCTCTACGTGTTAGCTTTAGAGCCGTTACTTGCAGCGATTCGAATGCACCAAGCAATAGACGGGGTAGATTGGCATGGGCGGACAATAAAAATTAGCGCATTTGCGGACGACATCTTGCTATATGTCACAAACCCGGACAAATCCCTACCTAATATAATGAAGCTCATCACAGAATACGGGGCGATGTCCTATTACTCTCTAAATGCCACCAAAACACAAGCATTGGGTCTTCGCCTGGACCCACAAGTCTTGACACGACTGCGAAGAGAATTCCCATTTGAATGGAGAACTGGAAATATAAAATACCTGGGCCTAACATTTACTAAAAATCCGAACGATATGTTTCCTTCTAACTATAATGGGGTCTGGAAAGAATGTTCTGAAATCCTGAAGGGCTGGGGACACCTTTTCTTATCTTGGGCGGAGCACATAATAGCACTTAAAATGACCATATTGCCAAAACTCCAATACCTATTTAGAAACCTCCCATGGAGAGCACCGAATGCATATTTCAAAAATATACAAGCTAAGATGTTACAATTCACCTGGGGCACGGGACGGGCGAGAATCTCTCAAAAAATATTAATGGCCCCCGCGAGCAAAGGCGGGATGGCGTTCCCACATATTAAAACATACCACCAAGCTGCGATCCTGACATCGCTGCTAGCACACCTTACCACGAAGGGCCAACCTCAGTGGGTACGAATGGAAAACCAAGCTATAGCCCCCCTTCGAGTCACTAACCTCATGTGGCTACGGAAAACCACTAGACCAACTACCCCGACCATGCCCACACAACTTAGCTTAGCACTAAGTACCTGGGACATATACAGACCGGGCTTTGAATCGCAATGTCCACTATCTTTAGCAACCCCTACCGAGGCACTAACGTATTGTATCCCCACGTTCCACGCAGCACCATGGAAAGAAAGGGGAGCCACTCACCTGGCACACATACACAAAGCGGGCAAACTGTTGCCCTTTTCAGAACTATGCCGCCTATACAAAATGCCACCCACGTCCCAATATTCCTACATCCAACTACAATCCTTTTTACACAAGCACAACAAAGAACAGACACAGAGACAAGACAGGTGTGGAGAACTCTCGACCTGGGAAAAAATAGGGATTACAGGGATACCCCCACCTAAATTTAAACCGCTATCTGAATGTTACAAAAGCATCCAACCATACCAGCCGTTTCATAGCTCCACCCAGGCACAGCACTGGTCGGCGGACCTGAACGTTACTATACCAGAGCACAAATGGAAACACATAGTAACATCTGTAAGGAAATTGGTGAAATCGGCCCCTCTTATTGAACAACACCAAAAAACGATCTATAGGTGGTATATGGTGCCTACCCGCCTGCACAGGTTGTACCCCCACACGCTCCCGACTTGCTGGAGATGTGCGGGAGACCTGGGCTCAGTCCTACATATTTGGTGGAAATGCCCGAAACTGGAGAGGTACTGGAAAGAGGTACGACAACTTATAACCCACACTACTAAAACCGATATTACCTTAGAGCCTTTGACATTTCTCCTATTGGACATTCCCTCTGACTTGCCTGTGGCAACAAAGAAATTAATATTTCATATACTACTGACAGCACAGAGGGTAATAGCGAGATCCTGGAAATCTACCACACCCCCAAGCGTCTCCCATATTATACAAGACATAGACAAACAACTAATTTACGAAACGCAATATTCTACCGCACGCACGGGACCGCAGCGTTGCGGGGGAACATGGGAGATGTGGAGCTCCTGGAAACAAGATACTATGGGCCCACCTGGTGCCACAACACCACTAAGACAGCATAGAGGCCCCATATGAGACGTTCGCAGACATGGGGGACAGTATACACATAGCCCACTTGGTGGACTTATTAGGAAAAGCCGCAAAGTAGGGAAACGTGTCGGGAAGGGGCATTAGGTAGAGACAGGATAAGACATGAGGGGTCTACAGGAGGACTGCAGGAAACACTGAGATTGGTTGCCGAAAATGCTAGGGATGATCACAGTCAATAGATGTGTGAACGTATTATAATCCTCAGCCCACTGGGGACTAGCACCAAGTATGACCCTAAACCACTAATAAATGCTTAATATATGCCTACCAAAATGGTTTGTAAAGTTATGCCAGGAATGTAATACGAACCTGTAATGTAACTGTGTGTCGAATTCCCCCCCCCTCTCTCTGTACCCTACCCCCTATGACATGTTGAAATTTAATAAAACTTCAAGTTTCAAAAAAAAAAAAAAAAGAAAAAGGACACGTGTACTATGATTGGGTTGGATGTCTGCTCGCTATCAAGTCGCCACAACTTCTGCAGGTTACATCTGGTCATGTCTTTGGGGCCCTGATGCGTTGCGTGTGTGTTGGTAAATAGGCTTGAACCTCCGGCGTCTCTATGTATCTGGGGCATTTAGCTTCGGACCAGGATCGGTGCAGAGCTGACAGGTTCCCTTCTCAAAATAGAGTGTTGTGTTAGATGGAGATGTGGGTGTTATTCGTGGGGACAATTGTGGAGCTGCTGGAAATGGCTGCCACCCGGCTCAGCAGCCCGGCCCCGCACTCCTTCATTGATTTTGTATTCTGAACAATTTCATTAACCTCCTACAAAGAATATAACCAAAGTAACTTTAATATAACTTGAACCTTTAGAGCTGATAGAAAGTATGGGTCAGAGTTAACAGTGTTTATGAAGAACATTTCATAAACCTCCCATCTCTATCCACAAAGGTGTGAATTTTATTCTAAACCAAGTCAAATCTAATAATTTGTTTTTTCACTGTCTACTCTTAAAATAAAAAGAAGATACTTTAAAATAACTAGGGAAGTGATGTGATGGCTGACTGGGTTGGGCTGAATGGGCATGATCAATGGTGGCAGGGGCATAGGATGGTTTGGAAGAGGCTGGTGGTGGGCATGCAATAAGTGACTGAGTAGGAAGGGTATGAGATGGCTGGAGTTAACATGAAACAAAAGACCCTTCAGAGGGTGGTGAGGGCATACAGTGGCTAGAGAGAAAGAAAAGAGTGAAAAAGTGTGATATAAATGGAAAACAAATATATAAAAAATATAGAGTAAAAGAGAGAGAGGGTGAATGAGAGGGATAGAGATATAAAAAGAAAAAAATTAAAACAGGATAAAGGAGAACAGAGAAAGTAAATACTCCATCCTCCTTTTTATTATTATTTTTTTAAGTTACAGGCATTCTCACTTTGCCACAACAGCTATAGCGAGACAGGTTTTGACAATAGGCAGAACAGTAGTGGCATATAGTTGAAACTGTGCACATTTTATGTTTCATTAGGTATCAAGAAAGGTACACATATAAGACTTAAATGCAGTGTAACATAGGAAAACAATAAATCAATTAGGTAACATCAAGCTCTGACATTTGTTGATTAGCTTGGCAGGATTAAGCTGTACATTTTCACTGGTACACAGGATGATGTCTTTATTTTACGCTTAACCTAAAGAGATCATTAACTTTGCACTTATGAGTGCTTAGTGATGAAGAGCACAGTAACACATATAGCATCATGCTGGGTGCTGTTAGATACGGTTGTGGAATATCAATGGCTAAGTACAGGTGTTCCACATTGAGTACTTTGCTCGTGGACTTTTCGTATGCCTCCCTTCTATTGTGTGCATATAAAACAGCATAATGGCAGTATATGTGAGAGTAACTTAGCCATGTGGGGGAGTACGGTGTTGTTGCCCAAGATTATGACCAACTGTCGTCAATTAACTTAAGGAGTAAGGCGTGATGGCTGGTTAGCATATGAGGAGTTACTTGAGCTGTAGCTACGTGTATGAGTAGGCAAAACTATAGAGAATATCACTGAAACAAAACATTACATAGCACCCCAAGCCTGCCCGTCTCCAGTGCCTGATTAGCGAAAGGTCAGTCAATAGTTACTTGGCATAATCACCCCTGCTGAGGTATTAATAATAATGTAAGTCACAAAACCAGTACTCTGCATGTGTTGGAGTCAGATGTGATTGTCAGGTACCATGTTAGCGATAGAGTCCTTCATCCGACGCCATGCATGTGCAGAGCAAGATTGCAGGTTGATGGGCTTTTCGTTAGGGTGGCAGGATATCTGGGATCTCTGGGTGTTGTGGCTGATGCCCTTCTAAATCTGCCCAGACCAGCCTTCTGCACTTGATGTAAGCCTGAGCTGCGATATAGCTGCGAGGACCGCATGTGGTGTTTGCTGGCTGTATCCGGCTTGTCTCGCCTGGCTTGCTTTGAATGAGCGTCCAGTTCAGACAAAGGGAGAGCGGTCCCTCCAGCCATGTCTTCCACGTGGGTGGTGCTTCATGTCGGGTTGCCTGCGCCGTGCGCCCGGTATGCTTCCAGGTTTGGGAACTGCTGCCTGGCATGGGTCTTCTAATGTTAGTTGCTTAGTGTGCCGGGGCAGTTGGAGCCCTTAGCCTGCTTAGTACTCTGCAGTTCGGTTCCAGCGTCCCTGGTCTCCGCCATCTTAGGTCTGGGCCTTGGGCCGGTGTAGTGGTGCCTCAGAGCCTCCGAGTATGGCTATGATGCCAGGACCGGGATCACCCCCACGGTCCAGAGGGGGAGGATCAGGACAGGAACCGTAGATGGTCTGTGTTGGTATCAGGCTCAGTCGGGCAGGATAATGGTGTGGCGGCCATCCACCCCACTCACCGCCAGGCGAGTCCCCGCCTGGTACAGCAGGGGCCTCGCCTCCGAGGGACTTAAACTTCAGGAGCAAGCCTCTCCTCAGCTCCGGCAACCCGTGTACATCGAGGGTCGCAGTAGCTGGTAAGTTATTTTCTTCAAGATTGTGTTTTGTAAGCTTTATGGGTCTTGTTTTTCAGGAGCTGCATTCTCCTGCGACCGCTCGGCTCGGCGGTCCGGCCCCGCCCCCATCCTCCTTTTTTAAAGGGTACATTAATATTATGGTTACTTACATATCTGTGCCTTAAGCAGAATAATGATCAGACAAAACTGTAAAGCCTTCATGGTCAGCAAAGAAACACACACCATCTCAAAATGCTTTCCAGAAACTTGTGTTACAGATGCAGCAATGTGCCTCAGTGTTTTGTGTTCAGATTATGATGTCACTGTGATGTCATAAATCAAGGCTTCAGCTTACATTTCCCAAGATTCCAGTAAGAATTTTCAGATGATGGAATGTTATCATATTTGTTCAAGCAAATTCTAACATTTTTTTTCATTATTTGTAGATATTATATAATGTTTTTTAAAGACATATACGTTTCAATTTGTTACCTTAACATATTAGACAATATGAATAAAATCCAAAAAACAGAAAACACCTTTCCCCCCCTAAGTCGTTTTAATTGATTTGGCATTATTAGTACATTTAGTACAAATACCTCCCCTAAGATTAAATGTATGTTCAGTGAACAGCTTTCTCATAACATGTAGGTATGTTATATTTTCATTAAACTATTATTATATATTTAATTAATATAATTTTAAGGAGCATTATTTTGTTGTATGGAGAATTCATTTTGAATTATTCACAAAGATTTTTTTCGCTAGACAGTAACAGGAGTATTTTATTAACTGAGCTTTGATTATTATACTAATTTAATTAGTTTGCATAAAGATACCATTTCTGTAAAATATGTAAGTAAATTTTTGACCACTTGCAGGGTTATTCACTAAAACAAGAGAATGTTTGGATTTGACAAGGGAAACTCCACATTTTAGACTACAACAGCATAAAAAGTTAGAAAATAGTTGAAAGGAGGATTTTTTTTGTTTTGGTTAATTTGGTCCAAAAACTGCATGTTCACAGTGTATCTGGTTAATGGTCAGGTGCTATGGATCCTGATTGGTTACGGTGGCAGGACAGAGTGGATTAGCCGTTTTTCTTCAAGCACCCTTCTTCTTAATTAGACAAGGCATTGCTCGTGATCCGCTGATACTGGTAGTGAGTGCAGAGTGATATACTGTTAACCATTGCCTTTGCTGTGCTAGGGCCAGTTCAATGGTGTATACGGATGCGGAATACAGGGGAGCAAAATTCTGACACTTGGATCAGTGCCCAAATTAGAATGGTCTTGCCAATATCAGCACAGATGAGGCATGCTATTGTATCATGTTGTAGTGATTATGGTGCTTAGAGTGCCTCTTAAAAAAATATTAACACCCCATTTATTTCTCTTACTTCTAATGTGTGGAAATGCAATATGACAGTGTGGACCATAGATGGCACTACCTGCAAGCAGTGCATTATGTAATCATGAATATTTAATAATTCTGCAAGAAAAAAGTTCAGAAATACCAGACAGAATGTGAGACCACCTAATAGTGTCTGATGCATTTTACGGGTGGAAAAAAAATTTTGTACACACTAATATTGACTTATGACATCTGGTTTTATTGTAAGCAATGTAGAAACAACTACAGTTAATGCATCCTGCAATTACTGCAGTTGCTGAGCTTAGTTAGCTAAGATTAGTCACTAGTATTTTGGTAGATAACACGAGACAGGCCTTTCAAGCGTCAACTGGTGAACTCAGTGCTTAAAGGGACACTATAGTCACCAGAACAACTACAGCTTATTATATGTGTTCTGGTGAATATAATCATTCCCTACAGGCTTTTTGCAGTAAAGACTGTATTTTCAGAGAAAATGCAACGTTTACATTACAGCTTTGGGATACCTCCACTGGCCATTCCTCAGATGGCTGCTAGAGGTGCTTCCTGGGGCAGTGTTGCACAGTGTGACTAAAATTCAGCGTCTCCACCCTCTGCATGGAGATGCTGAACTTTCCACTTCAATGCATCTCTAGGAGGAGATGCTGATTGGCCAGTTTGGCATTTAGCACCACCCCTAGCCAGCCACCTTGGCAGACCTATGGGAAAGCATTGTGATTGGAGTTCATCACTTCTGATGATGTCAGCCAAAAAAAGCCAGATCAGGGGCAGAACCAGCACCAGCAGACTTGAATAAAGGTAAGATTTTACTTTATTTAGTTGGGCCAGGTGGACTAGATAGTGTTTTGAACACTATAGGGTTTGTGAATCTGGAGTGTGAGTGTTAGTGCATGCAAAGCTGACTGGCCACTTGAGTAATGTTTTTGCACAGAATATGCCAGTAGAATAACTTTTCAGCAACGAGTACTGTACTATGAATTTTAATTGCTAAATTAAAAATGCCAAAGCAAATAAATGCCTGGCAGAATACGTACACATTTAATGGTATCCTATTATTTGTGACATTACAAATCCTATAGCTCTGGTGTCCCATTTTGGATACAATGAAAGGTGTGTTGCACACAGGACTAATCAAAATGCACTGGAGGTCTGCGTGAGGGACCAACAATCCCCCTATTAAACTCAAGACAAACATTATCCCAAAGGCATTAGTGTGCAGCGAAAAACAATAAAAGTTTATTAAACCACAGGACAAAAAAAAATAAACAAAAACATACAGTGCTTCGCCTGCAAGGCCTTAATCATGTACAATATACAGCAACAAAACCAATGTAGATATACCTGTAATATCAGATAAATCCCTGCCCAAATAATAGCATCATTCACAAATAATGGCATCATGATTACAATTAGGTGCACATGGGAATAAGAGGAAATCAACCACGCAGCCATGTGAACAATGCACAAAAGTGCAGAAGCCAGAAAATTGGAAAAAAAGAAAACCATGACATGTCATAGAGCAGGGGTGTCCAATAGATACATCCCCAGATGTTTTAGAACTACAACTCCCATGATACTTTGCATGCATTTAGAATGTATTTAGAATGACAACGCATCATGGGAGCTGTAGTTTTAAAACATCTGGGGGGAATCTTCATTTTGGGCACCCCTGATGCAGAGCATACAAACAGGATCAAAATAAAATATATAAAAAAATAAATAAATAAGCAACAATTGAATTTTTTTTTTTAAAATTTGCAAATAAAACGATACGCTCAACTGCATGTAAAAAGGGGGTATGTGCCGAAACAGGTTGCCATGGCAACCAGATTTGAACCCTAAACCATATCTAGAAATACAAATAAAAGAACTGGCATAGGGGACTTAACATAGAAGTGGCTTAAATTAAATCAAATCTAGTCTGTGTATATTTGCCAAGTTGGTGGCTTAGTATAGCAGAGGTAAACAGTATGAAAATAACTGCAGAGGTGTGCCAGCATTGTAATAGAGGAAACGGTAAACATGGCAACAGTAAACTAAGAGCTATCGCCATAGATCGCTGCCAACAGGCTGGGAGGGGAAATGCATGATGTAGAATATTGCATATTCTATGTTTCTATTGATTATATATGGATGTGTGGATTGACATAAGTAACAGATGGTCTAAGTCACAGGGCTTTCTTTGTCCGAGAGCTCTGGAATGTGGATTTGGGGGTCTTGTCCTTATATGGCTAGAGTTAAATGCTGACGTTAGTATGAGCACATCTATATAGTAACAGAGGGGCACAAGGTCGCTCTGTCTTGGCTCTGGCACTCTCTCTCTCTTGGCTCTTGGCTTGGTCTCTCTCGATGTAAAGATGTAAGGATGTAATGAAGTCCAGCAATTACCATCTGCTGTTGAATGTCCATTATCCTGTAACATCATTTGTTGTTTTATGTATCCGTAACTAAGAATAAACCTGAAGAAACCGTAAGTCAGATTGCGTATAGACATATATTATTGTGGCGAGCATTTGGCCCAAGACTATATATACAAAAGACGAATATATATCAATCAACTGAAGACAAGAAGAAATTAAGTAGATTTAATAACAGTGACTAGCGATTCCAAACCAGATTTTTACATTGGTGAGCCAGCCAGTCTTCTATTCAAGTTTTGTTCCCACTTCAAGGGGGGAGAGAGAAGAATCGAGTTACAAAGCTATTTTGGAACTGGGAAAACAAACTTGAAGGAAAAAAAAGAATCTAAATGTCACAAAAGAACAGTGTTTGTAAGAAAAAGAAAGTTTTCAAATCACAAAGACCGTACAAGACTATTTTCTACAACTGAGACAAAAAGCACAAGATACAACGTGAATTCTAGAAGCAAGCACGTGGCAGAGATTGGCAATCATCCAGATCCAAGTCCAGAACTGCGCAGCTGTGTGGATGAAGCAACGAAATAGACAGAGATAACTGATCTGGTGAGTAACATGGAATTCATAAATGATAATGCAGAGAAAAGTAAATTGCAGTTTGCATGTAATAGCAGCTATTCAGATGCTGTATTGTGGCAATCTTTATACACACAATGTGAAATTGCCAATAGTGAAATTGACAAGAAATTGTTTGTTAATAAGAAAAAAAAAAAGATCAGAAATGTTATGAAACTAGTCTGTACTTACAAAGCATTGATTTGTAAACAAGATGCAGGTCAAGACAATTTAGAATTAGCAGATAAAGAAAAAGATTTGTATGGGTTAACAGAAGACAAATCAGATTTAAATGAACAGTGTAACAAAGTAACAGAGAGCACATGCTGTAAACAGTTAGAAACAGTCTGTGAACTAGAGGGTAGAGTTGAATTAAGAAATGATCTTATTTGACATCTTAGAAATGAAGTAAAGCTAGTGTGTGTTAATACAAGAAAAATACAGGCACAGAATCTAATCCCAGAACCAATTGATACTGAAAATGTAACCTCACAGAGTGATTTGCAGAAATGTAAATTTCAAGACAGAGCTGCAAAACTTAATTTGAAAATCCATGAACAATTAATGAAAATTGTGAAATGTATTCCAGTTTATGACCCGTCAATGGATGCATTTACTAATGCTCAAATGTTTGAGTCAAATTTAGACAAATATAGCCTAAATGACGAACAAAGGAATAGACTATTTCAAATATGGCTGCCGACTCAAATGGCATGTAGTTTTCTTGTAAAATTTGAAAGTGCATATAGACTTGTTGCTAATTTTTCTGAGGATCAGTTAATTAATGAATTTGTGAAAAAATTTCAAGATCTAGATCCAACTGCAATTGTGTTAGCTAGAGAAAAAAGCACTTTGACAGAAGTAGCTTTGTTCTTGGATAACTTATGGAGAGAAACCAATAATGAAGGGGTTAAAATGACTTGTGGATTTAGGCAGAGAAAGAAGTGCAGATTTGACACCCCTCGTCCCCCTCCTCCTTCTTCTAGGACAGAGTGTAAAAGAGTGATACAGACAGCTGAGCCCCTCCCAATGTGTTCAGCTAGAAACTGCACAGTTGATAATCAAAGGCAGAATATAACTCCTAAAATTATTTGTTTTTGGTGCAATAAACAACATTATTTAAGATCTTGCAGATATTTTATCCGAGATATCAAATCAAAAGCAAATGAGAAATTAAATTTGTTGATTGAAAATTTTGACAGAGAAAATACATGTAGTGATAAATCAATAAAAGCCTTTCCTTGTAAACTGATAATCAGACAAATAAAAGCAATTTTAGCTAAATCGAAATTAAGAGGATTCTACATTAACACCATTCCAAATTACATTTTACACATGAGTACAGAGGAATAAAACGAGCCATCAGTACACAGAATATGCATACCAGGCACAATATTTACAAAGGTGGAAAGGAAAACCTAAATAATGAAACACAAAATATTAACGAACATACAAAAATGAAAAAAATATCTCAAGATACAGTAAGAAACAGTAGAACCAAATAGTGCCAACCGGCCATGTAAAAAAAAAAAATAACTACACGTAAGAAAGGTCCCAAAGCAAAGCGCTAACTTGTGTGATGCATAGAGTGGATTACTAAATATGTAACAATAAAAAATAAATAAATATACATGCCAGATATCCAAAACATTAGTTGAATTGTGTTGTCTGGAGCTCTTAACCTCTTGCAGACATTTCACTCCATTTTGGCCCATCCCATAGTTGAGTGGAGCACCGAGGAATATTGGCGACTGCTCGGATATTGGAGTTCCTATCACTATATGAGCGCTGTTTGTGATTCACAATAACATTGATCTCATACATGTTTTAAGTAAGACTTTTTAACTATATTTTTAATAAAAATGATTTTACGATGTAACACTATTGGGCCCTTCCTGGTTCTCCTTTCATATTTTTATATAAACGCAACAGTTATATAACTGAGAGCAGGTTTTTGTGTGGAGGGTGTAAAACGCCTCTCCACACAGAGTCTTTCAATCCAGAGCCAGGTATTTAGGCTTTGGTACAAATGAGTGTGCCATTTATGGGGGGATATTTTTAACATTATTTGGACTTACAGTATGCACTATGGGTATATAATTCTGTGTATTTAAAGTGACTATGCACTATATTTTAAAGCACTGCTTTCTTCCCATTGTGTATCCTGCTGCCAATCCTAACCAGGTAAATGATGGTGGTAGACAGGGATCATCATGGGCACTCTGAAGGGTCTGTAGATACGCTGTCCCATATGCAGCAAACTGAGATGCACTGTGTGTTTTGACACCTTTCCATTATGGTCAATATTATGTTGTTCAGCAATTTGAGTTACAGTAGCTCTTATGTGTGATCAGATAAGATGGGCTAGCCTTCCTCCCTATGTATGTTAGTGAGTTTTGTGCGCCCTTGACTCTGACCCCAGATCACCGGTTGTCCTTCCTTGTACCACTTTTGGGAGGTACCAATCACTTCATACTTGGACATGTCATTTAGGAGATGCTCTGACACAGTCATCTAGCCATCACTACTTGTCAAAGTCACTCAGATCTTTTTGCTTGTCCAATTTTCATGCTTTCAAGATATACAGTTCAGGAACTGACTGTTACTGACTGTTTACTTCTACCTAATATTTCCCACATCTTGACAGGTGCCATTGTAACGATCTTATCAATGTTATTCACTTAATTTTGTGGGCTGATGAGTTCCTAACCCAGTGTTCATGACAAACTAGCAGCCCAGATTACTGTTGAATTAGAAAATATCCTTTTCCTGGACCATCCATGTGCGGTGAGCACCGGGTTTGTAGCCATGGATGTACGTGATCCTGAGCTTTAATCATCCAACCATGAATGCCGAAGGGTCCAAGTCAAACCACAACTTTAATGACTCCCTAGGTTTATCAGCTAATGGGATGACTGATGCTTGGGGCTATTCTTGCAGTTCTTAGCTGTAATATTTTCTGTATTATCCATCTATATTCTTTTACCATTATCTTGCATAGAAACATAGAATGTGACGGCAGATAAGAACCATTCGGCCTATCTAGTCTGCCCAATTTTCTAAATACTTTCATTAGTCCCTGGCCTTATCTTATAGTTAGGATAGCCTTATGCCTATCCCACGCATGCTTGACCTGCTTTACTGTGTTAACCTCTACCACTTCAGCTGGAAGGCTATTCCATGCATCCACTACCCTCTCAGTAAAGTAATACTTCCTGATATTATTTTTAAACCTTTGTCACTCTAATATAAGACTATGTCCTCTTGTTGTGGTAGTTTTTCTTCTTTTAAATATAGTCTCCTCCTTTACTGTGTTGATTCCCTTTTTATATTTAAATGTTTCTATGAAATCCCCCCTGTCTCGTCTTTCCTCCAAGCTATACATGTTAAGATCCTTTAACCTTTCCTGGTAAGTTTTATCCCGCAATCCATGAACCAGTTTAGTAGCCCTTCTCTGAACCCTCTCTAAGGTATCAATATCATAACCGCATAGCTTTCACAAGCGCACTTTGCCCCCACTGTTCTAAATTTACTGCCGTTCCAAAGCTTCTACCTTTTTAAAAACAGTTACTAGAGGAGATATCTATAACTTGTATAACCAGGACAACAGATGGGAAGGCCTCGCAAATGTATGGACATGTTTAGTGTATAATTCAGTAAACCCCACTATATAAAATGATTTTTTTTTTTTAGGAAAACTGCTGGAATTTATTGAATGTTTTAAAAAGTTTAGGTTGGTCGATTTGTATATTCATCAGTTATGCAACTATTTCATACGAATGCAAATTAACAACCAAGCACAGTGTTACTATGATATAATTACACTGGAGTACAAACCTGTAGAGAGGAACTCTTCAATAATGATATAGTTACAGAAAACTGTGAAACACTGCTGTGTTGTGCAGTTATTACACTGGAATACAAAGCTGCAACAGGGACTCTGTATTAATCACAGTGGAACACGTTAATTGCAATGAACCATAAACATATAAATAACTTCTATAATTAAAAAATCTGCACATATGCTCTGGTCAGGCACTGAGCCAATTTCAGATACCTTATGTAAAATAAATTAAGTGATTCAAAACATTTATGATGATGTAGAAATTACAAGAATACGTTAAAATATCTTAATTAAAACATATCAAAAAAGGGGGCATAGCATAAATGCAATGACCAGTTTAAATTTAAAGTAACAGAGAAATCCTGTATGTAAGTTATAACAACTACTGTTTTCTTAACCTCATAAGATGGTATCTTTTCCTGATGTGACAGGATCCCACTTATTGTTTCCTGATAGGAACTTATAATTTAATTATCTCCAATTACACTGGCATGTCCCCATATACAGTTGCAAGAAAAAGTATGTGAACCCTTTGGAATGATATGGATTTCTGCACAAATTGGTCATAAAATGAGATCTGATCATCATCTAAGTCACAACAATAGACAATCACAGTCTGTGTAAACTAATAACACACAAAGAATGAAATGTTGCCATGTTTTTATTGAACACACCATGTAAAGTAAACATTCAAAGTGCACATGGAAAAAGTATGTGAACCCCTAGACTAATGACATCAAGAGTTAATTGGAGTGAGATGTCAGCCAACTGGAGTCCAATCAATGAGATGAGATTGGAGGTGTTGGTTACAGCTGCCCTGCCCTAAAGAAAAAAAACAACACACCAGTTCTGGGTTTGCTTTTCACAAGAAGCATTGCCTGATGTGAATGATGCCTCGCACAAAAGAGCTCTCAGAAGACCTACGATTAAGAATTGTTGACTTGCATAAAGCTGGAAAGGGTTATAAAAGTTTCTCCAAAAGCCTTGCTGTTCATCAGTCCACGGTAAGACAAATTGTCTATGAATGGAGAAAGTTCAGCACTGCTGCTACTCTCCCTAGGAGTGGCCGTCCTGTAAAGATGACTGCAAGAGCACAGCGCAGACTGCTCAGTGAGGTGAAGAAGAATCCTAGAGTGTCAGCTAAAGACTTACAAAAGTCACTGGCAAATGCTAACATCCATGTTAGCGAATCTACAATATGTAAAACACTAAACAAGAATGGATTTCATGGGAGGATACCACAGAGGAAGCCACTGCTGTCCAAACAAAACATTGCTGCACGTTTACAGTTTGCACAAGAGCACCTGAATGTTCCACAGCAGTACTGGCAAAATATTCCGTGGACAGATGAAACCAAAGTTGAGTTGTTTGGAAGAAACACACAACACTATGTGTGGCGAAAAAAAGGCACAGCACACCAACATCAAAACCTCATCCCAACTGTGAAGTATGGTGGTGGTGGCATCATGGTTTGGGGCTGCTTTGCTGGAAGGAAAAATGAATTCCCAAGTTTATCAAGACATTTTGCAGGAGAACTTAAGGCTATCTGTCTACCAGCTGAAGCTCAACAGAAGATGGGTGCTGCAGCAGGACAATGACCCAAATCATAGAAGTAAATCAACAACAGAATGGCTTAAACAGAAGAAAATACGCCCTCTGAAGTGGCCCAGACAGAGTCCTGACCTCAACCCGATTGATATGCTGTGGCATGACCTCAAGAAAGCGATTCACACCAGACATCCCAAGAATATTGCTGAACTGAAACAGTTCTGTAAAGAGGAATGGTCAAGAATTACTCCTGACCGTTGTGCACGTCTGATCTGCAACTACAGGAAACGTTTGGTTGAAGTTATTGCTGCCAAAGGAGGTTCAACCAGTTATTAAATCCAAGGGTTCACATACTTTTTCCACCTGCACTGTGAATGTTTACATGGTGTGTTCAATAAAAACACAGCAACATTTCATTCTTTGTGTTTTATTAGTTTAACCCCTTAAGGACAAACTTCTGGAATAAAACGGAATCATGACATGTCACACATGTCATGTGTCCTTAAGGGGTTAAAGGAACACTATAGTCACCTAAACTACTTTAGTTAAATAAAGCAGTTTTAGTGTATAGATCATTCCCCTGCAATTTCACTGCTCAATTCACTGTCATTTAGGAGTTAAATCACTTTGTTTCTGTTTATACAGCCCTAGCCACACCTCCCCTGGCTATGATTGACAGAGCCAGCATGAAAAAAAAACTGGTTTCACTTTCAAACAGATGTATTTACCTTAAATAATTGTATCGCAATCTCTAAATTGAACTTTAATCACATACAGGAGGCTCTTGCAGGATCTAGCAAGCTATTAACATAGCAGGGGATAAGAAAATCTTAATTAAACAGAACTTGCAATAAAGAAAGCCCAAATAGGGCTCTCTTTACAGGAAGTGTTTATGGAAGGCTGTGCAAGTCACATGCAGGGAGGTGTGACTAGGGTTCATAAACAAAGGGATTTAACTCCTAAATGGCAGAGGATTGAGCAGTGAGGCTGCAGGGGCATGTTCTATACACCAAAAATGCTTCATTAAGCTAAAGTTGTTCAGGTGACTATAGTGTCCCTTTAAGCAGACTGTGATTGTCTATTATTGTGACTTAGATGCAACTGTATATATTTTATAGCCACCTTCCACACATAGGGGTTGGGGAGGGACACAAACAGATGATCCCCATCTATATTCTTTTTTTTTTTATAATTCTTTATTTATGCATTGACATACAATACAACTTGTAAACATATGATCATGTAATCGGCTTGTGCAAAAGCCGGACTTTTGTGGTACAAACAAACAATAAAAAAGAAAAACTGTGCATGTACAGAAAGAAGACAATTCCTTGGTTAGCAGTACGTTTGTTCTTCGAGAAACCTGTTTTTTCAGTCGTCGGTTTGTCAACTGGTGTTTTGATCTGTCAGTGTTTTTTTTGTTTTTTTTTTGTTACTTGATTGTAACTCTTGTATCAGATTGTTTTTGTGATCTTGGGGTTCAAGTTCAGGAGATACCGTTTTGGGTGTGTTCCTGAAATGGTAAGGGGGGGGATTTTGGAATTTGTGCGTCCGTTTCGTAGGGCTTTGTGTTATTGTCTGGCTTGTGTGCGTTTTATGGGGAGTAGAGGGGGGGGTGGGATGGGATGGCGCACCGTGTTGTGTATTAGGTGTGGGTTGTGGGCTCCGCGAGCCATGGGTCCCAGATTTTGTCGCAATGTATTGTGGTTTCGTGAATGAGAGCCGACATTCCGTCCATGAGCCTCGCCTCGTTCATTTTGCGTTTGACATCTGTTATTGTTGGGATCGTAGTCGCCCCCCAGTGGGTGGCTATGGCTCTCCTTGTTGCTAGGGCTAGTTTGGCCAAAAGTTTGTTGTGTGCGCGGGGTGTGTCTGGCAGAGGTTTGGATAGGAGCCATAGCCAGGGGTCTGTAGGGATGGTATCATGTAGGACCCGTGATGCAAGTGTCGCTATGTCTCTCCAAATTGGTGTGATAAGGGGGCATTCCCACCAAAGGTGATAGTATGTCCCCTGTTGGCCGCAGCCTTTCCAGCATCTGTCTGAGGTGGATAGTCCCATCTGTTTGAGTTTTAGTGGTGTAATGTACCATCGCATGAGGGTTTTATAGGCCTGTTCCTTGTGTGTGACACATATTGTTATTTTTGATGTGGCCTCCCAGATGGTCGCCCAGTCTGAGGGGTCGGTGAGGGGGCCCAGGTCCCTTTCCCATGCCGTGACGTAGTTAAGCGGTTGTTTTTGTGTTGTTTTGAGTAGCCATGTGTATGTAATGGAGATTTGGCTTTTCCGTATGGGAGTGTGAATACAAGCTTGTTCGAAGGGGGTGAGGGGGGTTTGTCCTGCCCGTTTGTAGGCGGTTGTCTCTAGGAAGTCTTTTATCTGAATGTATCGGAAGTAGTCGCGTGTGGTGAGTGGCACTGTTTGGGGCAGTTCTGTGAACGGAATCAGTCGTTGGTCTTTGTAGAACCGGTATACTCTGTGGAGGTTGTTATCCTCATAGCGAGCAAAGTCACGCGGGGTCATGCCCGGTAAAAATTGTTCATTTCTTAGTATCGGTGCCAGGGGTGATGGGTCCGATGTGAGCGCGTGTTGTAGAGAGAGTTTATTCCATATGGCTATGGAAGTGGTGAGTGCTGGTGTGGTCTGAGGGGCCTTTGGACGTGCGTGCCGTGGTAGCCATATGTATAGGGTGGGGAAGTCCCTGCCAAATAGGTCATGTTCTAAATCTACCCACCGTTTGAGTCCTATGGGGGCGTGTAGTGCCTGGACTTGGGCTAATTGGGCCGCATGAAAGTAGTGTAGAAAATGAGGTAGACCTAGTCCCCCGATCCTGGTCGGGAGATATAGGATGTCTCGCCTAATCCTGGCGCGTTTGTTTGCCCATATGAAGCGGTCGATCTGCGTTTGTAAGCCTTTGAAATCTTTGATCGATATCTGGACTGGTAGCGTTTGATTCAGGTACAAGAATCTTGGTAGAAGATTCATTTTGATGCAGGCTACTCTTCCCAGCCAGGAGATCGAGTATGTCTCCCATGCCTTGAGGTCTGCCAGCGCTTTTTGTAGTAAGGGGGTATAGTTTAGGTGATACGTTTGAGTGACATCTGCTGGAAGATTGACGCCTAGGTAGTGTATGTGAGATGGGTTGAAATGGAAAGGATAGCTGGTCTGTAGGTGGGATAGCTCGTCAGCTGGGATTTGGACCGGTAGGGCCTCTGTCTTATCTAGGTTGAGGCGATAACCTGAGACTTTGGCATATTCGTCCAAGGCGTGAAGGAGTGGAGGTAGCGATTGTGTTGGGTCGGTGAGGGTTAGGAGGAGATCGTCTGCGTATCCTGCTACTTTGTATTCCTCCCCTCTTATACATATGCCCGATATTGTAGGGTCGAACCTGAGGGCTTGGAGGAGGGGTTCTAATGAGAGGGCGAATAATAGTGGGGAGAGGGGGCATCCCTGTCTGGTTCCATTGAAGATGCGGAAGGAGGGGGGTTGTGTGTTAGGGATGAGGAGGCTTGCTTCTGGGGAGGAGTACAAAGTTTGAAGTGCGTTGAGAATTGTGTGGGGTACTCGAAATTTGCGGAGGGTAGCGAACAGAAAAGGCCATAGGAGTCGGTCAAAAGCCTTCTCTGCGTCTAGTGAGAGAAAGAGGGCTGGGATGCGTCGGTGTGTTGCGGTCCAAAGGAGGTCGAAGGTCCATCTTGTGTTGTCGTATGCTTGTCTGTGGGGTATGAAACCTACCTGATCGGGGTGGATAAGTTTATGTATGTATGGGTTTATTCTATTTGCGAGTAGTTTAGTGAGTAATTTGACGTCCACGTTCAGTAGAGAGATTGGTCTATAGTGGCTTGGGTCCAGGTGGGATTTGCCTGGTTTAGGGAGGAGGCACACGTTGGCTCGGAGCATGTCTGGTGGTAGCGGGTTTCCCTGTATCACAGAGTTGAAGAGTGAGCATAGGTGTGGGAGGAGGATCCTCATCTATATTCTATAGCAACAACTTACTTGTTTAAAATTGGTGCTTTGAAAGTAACTGGTTTTAAACCAGACACCAACTGCATCCGGTCAGTTGGTGTGACAGAACTTAACTAGCGGCCTCGCTGACATCCGACACTTCCGGGTTCATGGACCATTGAAACACCCCCTTCTCTGACGCGGCTTCCTCACGCTACTTAGAGGAACTGCGCCAGATTCAAAGTGCTTGGTTATTTTGAAGCTTCCTGTCTTCTGACTGGCTACAAACAATCACGCTAATCTACTGAATATGTGTACCGAACCTGAACTGTTTACCCACTGATCTCCATTCTCCTTACCTTGACTCGGATTAGACCTTTGGACTACTTCTACTTGCTAAAGCCTCCAACTAACGGCAAGTAATATATTGGATTATTCCTTTCTACTGGCACCTCAATTTCTTTCCATGCCGTCTGAGTTCTATGGAAACGCTATTATTGTAATTCATACATGAACTCATCCTCGCAGATTACTCCTCTGCAAACTCTCTGTGTGGCAAACCTAGCCACTTTTGATCGCATTGCTGTACCTGTAAAGGTTGTCTGTAAAAGCCGCTGGAATGTTGTATTCAAATGTATGCCTGTAATGTTGTACCATAGAGCATTCGTATGCTAGCGGCCGAAAGCCGCTAGCATTCATATGTTCGTTTCACGAACAGGGGCTTTACCTGCTGTTCGCGAAACAAATAAAGTTTCAGGAGCCCACACACAGAGGGTCGTGTGGCTCCCATTAGCAATCGGCAGTTAATTATCGGCAGTTGCAATCGGCAGTTAATTATGTTCCTAGGTGGCCGTCGTTCGGCTACCGACCACGCTGAGGGCGGCCATCTTGGATCCTTTGTTCACCCAGCGGTGTTTGGTCGTTGAGCGTGTGGAACTAAGATCGGCTACTCGACGGCGCGAACACCGCTTGGCTTCCAGGCCGTTCGGGAGCTCCGGTCTTTCAATATTGTGTTTCCCCATCGGTGTTCGGTACTTTCAGGCGAACATGATGTGAAAGTGTATTTCCTGCAGCGTTCGGTTATTTATGCTGGCATCTGAGCGGTACTTTCACGAAAGGTGCGCTCAGACCCCAGCTATCTACCAAACGGTCGTTCGGTAATATAAGAGGAATAATGTACAAGTTATGTATTTTTATGTAAAATGTTAGTTCTGCTGCACGGTGGGATAATCCACTTAACTGGATATTTCAGTGGGAGTATCCCTCCCGTGCAGCAGTGCCTGATGGGATAAATGTCCGGGTTGTTAAGTCCCCATGTAGTCCCCTACTGTACAACCCCTGAAATGTTAGTAGGGAAACCCCTTGCATGGCGACTTGCATAAATACTGTGACCTGTGAATAAAAGTTCAGTTGACTCCCAGAACTGTGTTTCGTCTGGTTACTGGGGGATTTGGGATTTTGCCTTACTTTTCAGCGCTTTACTTTGGATTACCTTCTGTATCAGCGGAGATCTTGGGATTTAATATTGCAGCTCCACTACAATTGGTGGCAAGCGACGGGATCCAACCTTACAGCCGAAAAGCGGTGTTCGGGTAATTGAAACTACCGAACGGGAAAGTGAATGGCAATTCGGATGCAGCAAAGAACCAAACACAGAGGTGAATGGAGACAGATTACACTGCATTGAAACGGCAGACATTAAAAGAACTACTGGAAGCCAGGGTTAAGATAGCCAGCAATAAGCCAAAAGCTGTGCTGATCGCCAAATTGATGGAGGGAGACAGAGCTCGCAGCGTTACACCCCCTCCAGCCATGGAAGAAACCCTCTTCCAAAAGGAAATGAGGACCAGGATGGAATTTCTACCCCAGCCAGTACCACTGGAAATATTGACAGTACTGATTGCGGATGTGCAGGAGTATGTGATGGCACACAGACTGCAGGATGCACTGTCCAGAGCAGAATCTATTACTGCCGCAGTCATCAACCAGGTAAAGCCTAAGATCCCATACCATGCTTTTAAGATGTTTTGCGAAGATAAAGATGAAATTGATGGGTATCTACATGACTTTGAGAGGCTATGTGACTTGGATGATTTGGAGCAGGCAGTATGGGTGCCGTTACTAGTGGGCAAACTGTCAGGTCGGGCAGCAGAAGCCTATCGGGCGGTACCCAGGGAGGACAGCAAAGATTATGCCAGGGTAAAACGGGCTATACTGGAACGATATGCCATTACCCCGGAGGCATACCGGCGCAAGTTTAGAGGATTGCGCAAACCCAAGAAAGACTCCCACGCAGAGTGGGCACACAAACTGAACCAAGCCTCCCAGGGGTGGATACAAGCTTGCCAAGCGACCACTATGGAGGAGTTACGGCAGTTGCTGCTGCTGGAACAATTTTTCAATGGCCTGTCCCCAGAGGCCCAAGAATGGGTGAGAGACCGAAAACCCCTCACCCTAACCGAAGCGGCACGACTAGCCAGCCAACACTATGATGCCAGGAGACATCACAGTCACCTAAACAGAGGCTACCCTCGACCCACCGCTCAACCTCCTACAGCTACCCCTACGGCACCCACAGCAACTCCATTTCTACCAACCCTGGGGGGCCACCCTCCACCATCCAGATATAATGGCAGGGCCAATATCCAGTGCCATACATGCAAGCCATGGGGCCACTTGGCAAGGGAGTGCACCCAGAACCGGAGCCGGCAAGCGTGGAGCCAAGTACGGCCAAACCCATCCCCAAGAGCAGCCGCCCACCACTACCAAGCAGAGCCAACAAACCAGGAGATACTCATTACTCAGACCGAAGAACCCCTGGGGATACTACACGATGTGATGTCGGTCCAAGCCACAGACAACAGGCAACATTATCGCCAATTAGTAACTCTGGAGGGGAAAGAGGTCCAAGGGCTCCGGGATTCGGGAGCCACTCTGACTTTGGTAGCACCTCATTTGGTTCCGGGCTCAGCCCACACAGACGGATCCATACCAGTGCGAGTAGATGGGGGAACAGTATACAGATTACCCACCGCCAAAGTACATCTGAATTGGGGTGTTGGGGAGGGGATGGTAGAAGTGGGCCTGATGCAGAAACTACCAGCGGATGTTGTATTGGGGAACGACCTGGGCCGAATGACTTCCGCCTTTATACCCCAGGCACCACTCCAAGAGGCCCACCCAGTAACCACCAGACAGCAGGCTTGCACCACAGCTCCATCCGCGCACTCTGAGGCTCAGGTAAGAGACAGTGACACTCCTACGACACGTGTTACCTGGGATACCCCGACTGAATTTGAGGCAGAGATTAAGATAGACCATGTGTTAAAAGTGTACAGGGATAGGATGATTGCCGACCAGCCGTAGGTTGCCTACCACTGCACTAAAACAAACACACACACTGCATACACTAATACAACACACACACTGCATACACTGCATACACTAACACAACACACACACTGCATTCACTAATACAACACACACACTGCATACACTAACACAACACACACACACTACATACACTAACACAACACACACTGCATACACTAACACAACACACACTCTGCATACACTAATACAACACACACACAATGCATACACTAACACAACACACACTGCATACACTAACACAACACATACTCTGCATACACTTACACAACACATACTCTGCATACACTTACACAACACACACACTGCATACACTAACACAACACACACTCTGCATACACTTACACAACACACACTGCATACACTAACACAACACACTGCATACACTAATACAACACACACACTGCATACACTAACACAACACATACTGCATACACTAATACAACACACTCTACATACACTATTACAACACACACACTGCATACACTAACACAACACACATTCTGCATACACTAACACAACACACACTGCATACACTATTACAACACACAATCTGCATACACTAATACAACACAAACACTGCGTACACTAATACAACATACACTCTGCATAAACTAACACAACACACACTGCATACACTAATACAACATACACTCTGCATACACTAATACAACACACACTACATACACTAATACAACACACACACTGTGTACACTAAGACAACATCCACTCTGCATACACTAATACAACACACACACTGCATACACTAACACAACACACACTGCATACACTAATACAACACACACTCTGCATACACTAACACAACACACACACTGCATACACTAACACAGCACACACTCTGCATACACTAATACAACACACATACTGCATACACTAACACACACACTGCATACACTAACACAACACACACTGCATACACTAACACAACACACAATGCATACACTAATACAACACACACTACATACACTAATACAACACACACACTGCATACACTAACACAACACACACTCTGCATACACTAACACAACAAACACACTGCATACACTAACACAGAACACATTCTGCATACACTAACACAACACACACTGCATACACTATTACAACACACACTCTGCATACACTAATACAACACACACACTGCGTACACTAATACAATATACACTCTGCATAAACTAACACAACACACAAACTGTATACACTAATACAACATACACTCTGCATACACTAATACAACACACACACTACATACACTAATACAACACACACTGCATACACTAATACAACACACACACTGCATACACTAACACAACACACACTGCATACACTAATACAACACACACTCTGCATACACTAACACAACACACACACTGCATACACTAACACAACACACACTCTGCATACACTAACACATACACTGCATACACTAATACAATACACACACTGCATACACTAATACAACATACACTTTGCATACACTACACACTAACACACTCACTGTATCCACTACACTGACACACTCTCTGCATTCACTACACATTAACACATTCTGCATTCACTACACTAACACACACTCTGCATCCACTACACATTAACACACACTCTACATTCACTGCACTAACACACACACTGCATTCATTACACTGACACACTCTGCATTCACTACACACTAACACACACTCTGCATTCATTACACACTAACACACACTCTGCATTCACTAAACTATGCACACACTCTGGATTCACTATACTGACACACACTCTGCATTCACTACACTAACATACACTCTGCATTAGCTGTACACACAGCATCCACTACACAAACATCCTGTATTCACAGTACACACACTACATCCACCACAAATTGAAACACTCTGCATTCACTATACACAGACACTGCGTCTAATACACACACTACATCCACTACAGACACTGCATCCACTAAACACATTTCATCTAGTACATACACACACTACATCCACTACACAAACACACACTACATCACTGTACACACACTACATCCACTACTCAAACACACTCTGCGTTCACTATACACACTGCATCTGCTACACAAACAGTATCTAATACACACAAACACTACATCCATGACACACATTCTAATTCACTTCCACTATACACACCACATTCAGTCCTGCATCATTGTCAGCAGACTAGGTAGGGCGTGGGCGGGCCCAGGAGGGGCCCCAGACCTTGTGCTTTGTCAGGGGCCCCAAAATTTCTGATGGCAGCCCTGCTCAACTGCCTTATACTGTATAGTTATGTACTATGCTTCTCTTGCTACTGCTGTTGGTTTATTGCAAGATTGTTTGTTTGTGTGTTTGTGTGTTTGTCTGTTTGTTTGTTTTTCTTATGCACATCAAAACCAAAGATTGACAAAAAAAAACAAAAGCTATATAAAAAGAAAACTAAATTCAAGTTATGCACTTTTATGAAATATGTAATATATACTAATCTAGAAACAATTTTACGATAATCGTGGCTGTACTTTAAACTTAATTGAGATCATAAAACATTTTTACAAGGGTCCTTTTAAAAACGGGAAGTCAATTGAATAAGAAAAACTTATTTTAGTATTGTAATAAAGAGCCGAACAAAATAATTCTGGCACCATTGACCTGCAATAGACGAGACATAGTGAAAGAAATGGAGGGTGTAGCACTTCACCACCATATACGGTTAGGAGCAAGAATGTGTTAGCTATCTTTCTTAGATAGTTGTTTGTTTATTTGTGATATATGAAAATTCAGTGATAAAGGAGAAGGTTTATACAGTAATCTGGATGCATGTTAAGGGGTAATTTCTGTCTCCACAATGAGATAATGTAATGAATTTTGAGGATTTTAGATATAGTCTTAATTGTAAAAATATATATATTGATAATACCTCTATCAAACAAACCAGGATAATGTTTCAATGTTTATTTATAAAAAAAAAAAATCCAAAATGTCTCAGTCTTATATCAGTCATAGTACCATGTACATGCCAGAGATCTTTTTTCTCATAGACAATACAAAATGCCACAAGAACTATTATTAAAAGTATTCTATAGTGTAAGGAATACAAATCTTTTTTCCTTGCACTATAGTTGCCTCAGCCCCTCACTCCCTCGTACCTACTCTGCCTCCTAGGACGCCCCGACGGAGGAGGCATGCACGGCGGGCACTGTGCGCACATTAGGTCCTCCCCATAGGAAATCATTGCTACAATGCTTTCCTATGGGGATTTAACTGATGCTGGGAACCTGTTCTAAAGAAAGATATTATGGCACTAGAAAGAATGCAGATGAGGGCTACAAAATTAATAAAAGGAATGGAACATTTTAGCTACGAAGAAAGGTTTAAACCTCTTTAATTTAGAAAAACGGCGCCTCATAGGGGATATTATAACATTATACAATATTCATGGCCAATACAATCCATTGTGTGGAAATCTATTCACAAACAGGACTTTACATAGGACACAAGGTCATGCGTTTAGACTGGAAGAAAGGAGATTTAGTCTAAGGCAAAGGAACACAATTTTTGCATTAAGAACAATGAGGATGTGAAATTATATGCCTGAAGAAGTGGTTTTATCAGAATCCATACAGATGTTTAAACAGCAACTAGATGCATTCTTGCAAAAACAGAATATTCAAGGATATAATTTTTCAATGTAGGGTAAATGCTTCTTGATTCATCTGACTGCCATTCTGGGGTCAAGAGGGGAATTTTTACTTTCCTAGTTTGTTGCAAAATTAGAAGTGCTTTAAACTGAGTTTTTTGCCTTCTTTTCGATCAACAGCAAAAAACAATTGTGAGAAAGGCTGAACTTGATGGACACATGTCTCTTTTTAGCCTATATAAGTTTGTAACTATGTCCTAATGCACAGTGTGATTTATATGATTTATATTGCCCCTTTAACGGGAAACAGAAAGAAAAGAACGTTGACATACTTAAGAAATGGATGTAGATTTTCACCACATTTACACATTCTTCATGCTTTTTACTGTGGGCCACACCTCATTTCATAATTGTTCATCTCCCATTTATACCGAATATGCGTTAGTACCGTTATAGCGTTATTAAAGCAGAAAGGTCACTTCCCATGATTTTAAATATTGCGTTTCCTTAACACCAAATTGAACAAATATGTAGTTGTGAGGTGTGAAAAATAAAAATTCAATGCAGAAATTCACACATCGTTATCCTGCAAATGGGCTCCTACGCCTTAGCTCCTTGTCAATCGTTGTTATAAGATCTGTCCTTAGAACGTGGCAGTCAGCATAGAGAAAGCTTTCTGAGGCTTACAAAGCACACAATTTTTCTAATCGTAATTTTATTTTGCAATGTTTGCCCTGGCTGTGTTTGGGCTGAACTGGATTATAAGTAATTTTAGTAAAAATGTATTTTTATACTCTGCTCCATAGAATAAAATGTATTATTTGTTATAATCCATTTCTCCATTTATAAATTTATTTTTATACTATGTTCCATTTTTTAGTAAAATAAAATGGAGCATCTCTTGAAAAAAGTTAAACACAATTTATGTTCCATAGTACAAAATGTATTATTTTTTATGTTACGTTCCATTTATTACTTTATTTTTATACTATGCTCCATTTTGTTTTGCAAAAAATAAATTTTTAGTAAAAAAAAAAAAATCTAAAAAAAATGGAGCATCTCATGAAAAAAGGCCAACACAATGTATGGGTGATTTTCAATGTTTTACTTAATGATGTAAAAAAGAGACAGTACCAAATTAAACGGCTCCAGCAAATAATTGCATGCAATAGGATTTCATATGTTATAAACAATGCAGTATTCACATTATCACATCATCAGAGGAACTGCTAGATTCTTGATTTATGTCATGCTCAGATTAAGTGCTTTCAGTCCACGAGACACATTAGAACCTTTTTATTGTAGACTTTGTTAGAGAGTTCTTAATAATTAAACGTATATGATGGTCAAAGTTCCATTCATCTATATCTCAAGTCATTGTGCATTGGAAAAGATGCTCGTTAGTAATCAATGGTAATGAGCATTGGCTTGATTAATTATGTTGCTAAGGATTTTGCTAATTGTACGAAGACACCAGAAGAGATTATACAGTTGGGGGAGAAAAAAATGTAAAAACTGCTCTTGTAAGCAAATGTTAAACAGTTTTTGAGTCTGCGAATTACAGTTACAAGAGAAAATGCTAAACTGAACAGAGGCATGTGTTCTCCATAACGGCAAAATAAATTTAGAAAAAAATAGACTTTTTTTTTCTATTTCGATGTCACAATGTCACTTCACACTGGGAGGGATAGGCCTGATGGCTGCTGGTCCGTTCAGCCTGTGTCAGATTGTCACCAAACATTTGCAAAGACATACATGATCGATTTTGTGTCCCATATGCTTTTAGAAGGAACAGATTAATTGTAACATATGTTCTGTCTTTCTTCTGTTGGCAGAAAAGTCTGGTAGAGTATACATCTTTTATACCTGTCACTGTGTCAAATCAAGGAGAAAGGAAGAGACTCAAAGGCCATAAGTCACTCACGTGAGTGTGTCTCTAACACTGAGTTTGGAAGGGCAGGTTCGAGAGAATATAAAAAATTTCTAGGTGTCACCAATTCACAGCTCTGGGGCACATGCAAGAGGTGGTCTCCTGTATCTATGCTTGCAGACATAATTTTGCTAACGCAATGATCATAATACCTGCATAGGCATGAACTCTATCTTGTATGCTCAGAGACGCAGAGCAGATACGCCCCACGGCTGTATGCAGGCAGCCACAGACAGTCACCTCTTCACGTGAACAGAATGTTTGCCAGAAAATAAAAGGGATGTTTTATGTTGTCAGAATAGCAGGCAATGCAGTTTTGGACTGTGTTACTGTGGAAACCAGCATCATTTCTGCTACCCACAGCAGGTAAAAAAAATAGGTCTATATTTGAACAGTTTCCAGAAATGCTGACCTTACGATAAAGAAGGATAAGAGGAAAATCCACTCCCCACTTTGGGAACACAGAGCCTACAGTTCTAGGAACTATACTGTAATATGACACATACTTGGGTTTTGTTTTTTTTTGTTTTTTTTTAAACACAAATATTTCAGTTTGTTAGACTTGATATGCTTTGATTAATTATTCTATGGAAAATCACGTACTCCAAACCTGAAATTTATTTATTTAGCAGCTCACAAATGCAAAATGCTGAACATGTTCAAGGGAGGGGGGATAACATTAAGCCCTTTGTGTTAAAAAAAAAAAAAAAAAGATGGCAATAAAATGATTGATGGCTATGAAAAAATTACAACATTTAGATTTTATTCGCAGATCAAGTGAGAAGTGAAAAAAAGAGGGAAAAACAGAAGGTGAAGTATAAAAAAAAAATAGATTTATATATTATATTTAAAAACAATATATAAAATGTAATTCTCCTCCTGTTTTTTTTCCGCTACTGGCTACGTTTTCTCAGTTGATCTTCAAACCAAATGGTGGAAAAATACTTCTATCAGTGTACTGCAAAATATATACAAAATCTAAAATGTTATATATATTATTCAACACATTGATTAGCCCATTGTCGCGCCTTTTTTTGTATGTTTTTCAGATTCCATTTCCAAATCGGCATTCGGCTGAGCCGAACCTGAAAAAGTATTCAGCAGAACTGAAATTTCTCGGCATGCACAAGTCTACTGTTAGCTTTTTGAAGTTGGTGTTAACTTACTAGTTAGTTCTTATTTGGTCGCTGGCTCTTATTTGTTTATAAGTAAAGCATTGATCAGTGCCCTTAGCTCACACTAATGGTTTTAATGGAGCCGTCAGGAAACAGTCTGCATTTCATGTGAATGGATAGATCTCTGTTTTTTCATAGTGTTCATAATTATGTAGAGTGCAGGGATATGGTGGCTCACCTTGGAACTCCAGCAGCCTCCAGCTATCAAATCTATATATACTGCATACTTTCCATGATTATAAATATTGACAATGATCTGTGAATTCCATGGGTAAAATTCATTTGTACATACCCACCATGCCAAAGTTTTCCAGCCCTCCCCTGGTCGAGAGCTACATCAATGTACGACCAAGACAAAAAAGAACTAATAAATGTCATCAACCTGCTGAACTGACTTTTTTGTTTGTTCATTTGTCAAACCAGAATGTAAACTAAAACTGAAAAGGAAAAGGGAAAAGCATTTTTACTACATCGAGACCTTCACAGAAGCCACAGTTTATGACCAGCATAAACTATATGAAAAACCGTCAAAGACACTTTGAAGGAGATTTCCCAAAGAAAAACAGGTGCTATTCTAGGGCAAAAGGCTATTTAAGGACCAATCCAATGGCCTCTAGGCCCAGACATAAGAGTAATACCCAACCACAACCTTGGTACAGTTGGACAATTACACAAGATACCCAAGCACAGGTACCCCACACTCTATTATGACTCCTGGGCGGCACACATACACATATATGTCTGCACTTGAATAATGAACAATCCTATGATGATGGTTGTCCTTGTTGATAATGTTGAGTAACTACTGTCTTGTACAATGTATGACCGTTGAAACACTCAATAAAAATTGTCAAATTGAAAAAAACAAAAACAGCTTAATGCTGAATGGAAGGATAGCTCCAAGGGACACCAGACACTATAACCTCTCTTTACAGGTAAGGCAGTTACAGTGGCTACAGTGGCCCTTCAATAAATATCTGATAGGATTCTCAGCAAGATATAAGCCAGCAGCCCAACAAAGGCACGGTTAGATGAGCTATTCAGGCATATTACTGGACCTTAGAGTGGCCAAGATGAAGCAGGTTTGGTACACAGTAACACTGGACTAAACAAACTCAAAGGCAGGGATGTAGCCGGGTGAAGATCAACAAGACAATAACCATGAAATAACGTGTGAATAATGTGCTTAAAGGCTTTAGACCACAAAATGAAGAGCACTCGTCAAAACGACAAGTAGAACCAGGCCTTTGCATTACATTTGTGTCAGTCTTGTGAAGTGTGTCAAATAGCTCATAACTGATCAAAAAGAGTGAAGGTCACGGTGAATTATAAACAATCAAGGCCAAAATGACCTTGGCGAGAAATTGACTCAGGTGCTCTATAGACTGATTCAATTGCCTGATAGCTGAGTACAATGTGCCAATAATGCTGGTGTGTAATTTTTGTAAGTACTTCTGAAAAATTACTTAAGCTTCTGAAAAGGTGAAAATGGGATGAATTTGACGCATGAGTGTCAGAAATAGAGAGTGGCCTTACAATATCATAATCTCCAAAGTCCTTCTCCAACAAAGTGTAGGCTCTTGCCTAGTTGTCTCAGTAGCACATACAGTAACCTCCACTAATATTGGCACACGTTGTAAATATGAACAAAGCATGTTTTAAAATATTGTCTTTATTGTTTTATCTTTTTTAACTTTTGTTCAAAAACTACACAATAATACTCTTCTCTCATGGATATCAAACAAGTGGTTACTGATGGAGATTGCATGACCATCTCACCAGTTGGTGAGGATGCACGATCAAATCTTTTTAATAAGTGTTAGGATTACCTGTTGCTATAACTTAACTTTGTAAATGTTATAGCAATCACTTACTGTTCCCAAAATGGGTGCCAGAACAACAATCCAACGGGAAGATAATGTTCTGTTCCTAAAAAAAGTTTGTCCTGCCAAAGGAATGTGATGATAGACATATGAACAGTTTATAAAGGAATTAGAAGAAACAAAATTACATAGGACTAGAACTTTAGCATATTTTTTTTAAAACTTTATTTTTGTGCGAAAAATCTTGTCTTAAATGTTACAAACAATTTGCATCAGACATGTGATACTTGGCGTACATGTTAACATTGCCTCTGTTACATCACCATTGTTCGTTCATTTTTCAATTAAACAAGTTTGTTACTAGTTACAACTAAGATCCTTCACTTTTGTTTTGTTTTGTATAACTTGGAGAAAAACCAGCGGTAAGCAATTCAAGAAGGTGCCTATAGTATCGCTTGGTATTTGGGTTGGGACTTAGTGACTTGGCCCTTTTTCGTGGAGTCCTTTAGGTGACAGAGCGCTAGAGCGTAAGTTAGGGTGTAGGGCTCTGCACCTGTGTCCCCTCCCGTGTGGGAGGTAGAAAATAAAGAAAGTCTAGAGGAGAGAAAAATAGTCGAGAAAAAAAGGGGGGGGAGAAAAACAGGGGGGGTTTGGGGTACGCCGGTGCGGTGTATCGTGCGGCGGGACCGGAGTTCCTCCCCGTGTACACGGCCTTTATGGGGGCCCTCCTGTCGGTTCCCTGCTCCCATGAGGGATGGGTTATGTTGTGTCAGACATACTCACTACTTGTCCAGAGTTCCCACATTTTTTCAAATTTAGTCGTGGATCCTCTCACCCTAGCTGTTAGGTTATCCATTAGGTATACCTCTTTTATGTTGGAGATGACCAACTTGATGGGTGGCATATCTACCTTTAGCCAAGACTGAGCTAGGGCTCTCCTAGCTGCTAATGTGATTTTTTTGATTAATTTCTGTTCTCTTTTTGTCCAGTCATCTAGTTGTCTGTTTAGTAAGTATACTCAAGGGTTAAGCTCTGGAGCTCTCTGAAAAAGCTTCTTGACTATATTATATACTTTCTTCCAATAGATTTGTACCCTTGGGCATTCCCACCACATATGGAGGTATGTGCCCCTGTGGCCAAGATGGTGTTTGTTTCATGTGATACAGTTTGACCGGGTGGTGTACCATCTGAACATTGTTTTGAGGGATTGTTCCTGAAGAGATACACATATAGATACCAAATTATTTGCCTCCCATATGTCCCTCCATTCCACCCTTTCTAGTACCTCTCCCAATTCCCTTTCCCATGTGTCTGTGTATGTCAGTGCATCCCACTCCTCTGTTTCGGAACATATGTGTGCGTACATCATGGTTATTAATCCCTGTGGTGTTGTTTCCTTAAGGCACATTTTCTCGAAAAAGGTCAAAGGTCCCTTCCCCGCCTTTTGTATTTGGCGGTGTTGTGTGAAGTCTTTCAGTTGTAGATACCGAAAGAAATCTGCGGGCGTGAGATGTGCTTTCTGTTTGAGGTGTTCAAATGACACTACATCGTTGTCCTTAAACATGTGGCAGATTCTTTGCAATCCCACTTTTTCTATGTTTGCGAACTCTCTAGGTGCCATACCTGGGGGAAAGGCTCTATTTCTCAATAGGGGTGTTAATGGGGATGGCGAGGACGTTAGTTTGTATTTGTGTGCCGAGTTATCCCATATTCTTAGGGTGTTTAATATTGCCGGGCAGTTTGTTCTCAAAATTGGCCTATCGTCTTTGGGTACCCATATGTGGTATTGGGGTAGGTCTGGTCCGGTTAGGAGGGACTCTAGGTTTACCCTGTTAAGACCTGCAGTGGTTATGGTGCTGCGGTCTTATGTTCCTTTTCCCAACAGCTGAGCATAAGTGATTATAGAGGAATAGGATAGATGAATGAAGTTCCAAGATGATTCTTCCCAGCAAATAGAATATCCCCCAAACATGAGCCTAGACTTCATGAAGGGTGTAACAGGAATGAATTTTATTGACAAAACAAAGGCTTTTATGAGAAATCCTCCTGCAAGAGGACCTCCCACAGCAAACAAAGACAACAGCCAATCAACATACAGATTTACAGTAATACCCGCCTTCTCTCTGCCTGGGAGATATTGAGATAAGTTAAAGAATAAACCAATTATCTCCAGGCAGAGAGCACACAATTTCCCCAAAACTCAGAACACCCCTTTCCCCACCAGGTATCCCCACAAATTACATATCCTCTTATAGCCCCAATCTGGGAGACCAACATATCCAAATTTCACCCCGATCGGTTCAGGGGTTCTTAAAAATTATGGAGTGTAGCGGATGGCACCAGGCTATCCTGCAAATATATTGTACATAACTGCATTCGTGTGATCTGCTGTGTTATATGTCTTTTAAAAGAATTGTATTCCTCTGATTGTTCGGTAGTTTCATTCCCTTAGTTCATTCGAATGAAACTACCGAACAACCAGACCTCCCCTGTGTGAAGTGTGTCCTCAATTACCCGTTGCAACATTGTTGCGAACGGGTAATTGCCTAGTAAGTAGCCGTCCTTTGTTCTCGGGGGTGGCCGCCATTCGACAAACGAACACGTGGCGGCGGCCATTTTAAAACTCCCGAACAGCGGTGTTTTGCCGTCGAGTGTCTGGAACTAAAATCGGACACTCGAGTAGGCGAACACCGCTGAGACCTCCACAAGCCCGGTCCGTTCGGTTCCTAACTACCGAACGGCCCCTCGTTCGGTAGATAGAAAGAACCGAACGAGGGGATTCAGGCGAACCCTCCCTAGCCTCTATAGCTAGAGGTTTTTGTGTATTTTATTCCCTTATGCCAGGACCGACCGCAGGGCCCATTCGCATGGAACCTCATTCGGCTGTCTCAGTTAGTGCGGTCGGTCATTTTATTCCCTCCATACATTTCCCGAACCCCTGGTCTGATCTGGGTGATTTTTGGATATGTTGTTCACCCAGATCAGGGGTATCCGGGGATGTAGGATTTAAAGCGGTACCCCTACGTTTAGGGGTACATCCAGAAACGGGGGGAATTACTGTACTGGATAAGGGGATTATGATGCTGGCTGAGGGGAGGAGATGTTTGGGAGGTTACCAGGACAGGATTGGCTACTGTAATAATTATTGTAAATCCCTCCCTTGCATGGGAGCATGCTTTAAAAGGAGACTGTGGATTAAAGCTTTGAGTTCTGCTCCTGAAACTGTGTGTCGTCCAGTTATTGGGATTGCTGTGGGGATATTGCTGTATTTTACCTGCTGGAAGCCTTGCCTGTGGATTTACTATTTACTTGTTCCTGAGCCTCACTTGGATTATAAGCGGAGATAACCTGGGGAATATTGCATCTCCGCTACATGGAGGGTACCTTTTACCGACCACACACGCAGCTCCTGCCCAAAACAGTTCCACGAATTCAGCGTGTGTGGCAGTGGCGGATCCAGAGCCTGATGTCGGGAGGGGCACTTGTAGATTATTTAAATAAATAATCCAGACACAATAACTACTACAGCTCAGTGTAGTGGTTATGGTGTCAATAGGGCCGGGACCCCCTCCTAGAGTAAGTAGTCAAACCGTTTAAGAACAGTTTGACAACTTACCTGAGGTCTGCTGGGAAATGGGGCGGTAGTAGGGCATAGGAGCAGTGGTGTGTGTGAGTGGTGCAATGTGTAAGGGGTGCAGTGTGTGTGTGTGTGTGTGTGAGGGGGACAGTGTGTAAGCAGTGTGTGTGTGTGTGTGAAGGTTGTAGTGTGTGAGTAGGGGGGGCAGTGTATGTCAGGGATGCAGTGTATGTGTGGGACAGTATGTGTGTGTAACAGTTGCAGTGTGTGTGTGAATGTGGGCAATGTGTGTGTATGGGGCGGCAGTGCATGGGGGGTAGTATGTGTGTATGGGGGCAGTATGTGTGTATGGGGGGGCAGCATGGGGGCTATGTGTGTGTGTGTGTTAAGGGTAGGGGGGGGCTTTTTTTATAAATATCTTTATTTATTTAATTAAAAAAACAAAATATTCTATGTCCCCCCTCCCTTCTTACCTTTATTGAGGAGGAGGGGGGACATATTTTCATCCCTGGTGGTCCCAGTGGTGATTCATTGGTGGCCCCAGTGGGGACAGTGAACTCTAGTCCGCACTCCCGGGCTAGAGTTCACTCTCGCGAGATTTGGAGCGTTGCCGTGGTAACCGCGGCAACGCTCCAAATCTCGCGAGAGGAGGACCCGGAGGAGCTGCAGACTGAGATCTCAGAGATCTCCCTCCCCGGTCCGCAGGCACCGTGCTGACACCCGGCAGGGGAGGGAGATCTCTGATCTCCCCTCCGGTCCACAGGCACATTGCAGGGCTAGCACCTGCATGTGCTGGCAGGGGAGGGAGACCGGCGGATTTCTCGGGGGGGGCAATTGCCCCGTTGCCCCCCCCCTGGATCCGCCAGTGGTGTATGGTCGATCGAGTCACAAATAGGTAAAAACCGAACAAAGTCCTGAATGGATCCTCCTGGCTTATAGGAGCGATTGCTCCCCTTGTCCGTTCGCACAGAACTACCGAATGGCACTCCCCTGGCTGTTCGGGAAGTAAAGGAAGCCGGTGTTCGGTAGTTTCAGTGGTGGTTCGGGAGGTCGAGTGTCCGATTTTAGTTCCAGACACTCGACGACCAAGTCCCGCTGACTCCCCTCGTGCAAACAAGATGGCCACCTTTTCTATTCCACGTGGCGTTCGGCTGTACGAACAGCGGCCATCCAGGGAGCACTTAATAGCTCCCTGGATTCCTTTGTAGTTAATGAGCCAGGAGGGGGGTCGGCGTTCGGTAGTTTCAAACTACCGAACCAATATATTCAATATACAGGTAATAAACAGGGAAGTACTGAACCAAGAAGAAAATGTCAAATAAAAGTATATTTTCTTCACATACCCATCTCCTGATTTCCAGTGGAGCGTGCCACATGGCCACCTGCGCAAGTTGTGCTGCTAAATAATAAAAATATAAATGTGGTAGTCCCAATCCCCCTCTCTGTTTCTGTCTTTATAGGATGTTTTGAGATATTCTATGGCGTCTGTTTTGCCAAACAAAATCTCCAATAGCTTTTTGTAGTGGGGCTAGATCTGATTTTAGGAGTTTAATGGGTAGTGCCTGGAAGAGGAACAATATATACGGGGCAATATATTCATTTTTACCGCATGGATACGTCCGATCCAAGAAATGGGTTTATCTAGCCATTTCTCCATATCCTGCATCAGTGTTCGTATGAGCGGTGCATAATTCAGCTGGTATATTTTGGTTGGATCACTCGGTAATGGGATCCCTAGATATTTTATGTGGCCCTTTGCAATGGGGATGCTATGATTTGCTCGTAGTGCCGCCGTGTCTGCCGCAGACAGGCCCATCGATCGGCAAAGTGCTGGATTTTTCTAAATTGGCCATGTAGCCCGAGAAAGCTCCAAATTTTGTGAGGACTTCCTGTAGGGCACTCATGGATTCTTTCGGGTTTGTGAGTGTCAGGAGGACGTCGTCCGCATAAGCGGATACGAGGAATTCCTGTCCTCCCAGCGTAATCCCTTGTATGAGAGGGTGTTGGCGTAGAGCTTGTAAAAGTGGTTCCAGAGTGAGCACGAACAAGAGTGGGGATAGGGAGCATCCCTTGTTCCGTTGCCCAGCTTAAAAGGTTTAGGCCTGGCGCCGGCGATTTTCACTTGTGCGTACACCTGGTTATACATGGCTTTAATGGTAGACACGTATTTTCCCGGAAATCCCAAAAACGTCAGGAGATTAAAAAGATAGGACCATTCTACCTTGTCAAACGTTTTCTCCGCGTCTATCGATACTATTACAGTAGGTGTGTCCGTGGTCGTTTGTCGCCAAATGAGGTCGATGTTTCTTCTGGTGTTCTCAAATAGTTGTCGGTCGGGTATAAAACCCACTTGGTCCGGGTGGATTAGGGTTTTTTAAAAGGGGTTGAGACGGTCCGCCAGGATTTTCGCTAGGATCTTTATATCGTGATTGATGAGGGAGATGGGTCTGTAGTTGTCTGGGAGTAAAGGGTCTCTCCCAGGTTTGTGGAGTAGTATTATGCTAGCCATTGACATTTCCTTCTCAGTGTTCCCACCTTCCATAAAGTCGTTGAAAAGCCTTTCCAAGCGGGGTGAGAGTTCTTCTCTGAAGGTTTACGCTCCGTCAAATCCGTCTGGTCCTGGGGCTTTATTGCCTTTGAGACCTGCAATTGCTTTATCTATGTCTTCTCCTGTAATGTTATCGTTCAATAGTAGAGCTGCTGTTGCTGGGAGTTTTGGTAGGTCGAGATTGTTCAGGAAGGCTCTCATTCGCGATTCCGTCTCTTCCTGTTCCGTAGGGTCTCTGGGTGTGTGATTGTAGAACTTCTCGTAGTAGTCTGTGAAGACCTGAGCTATGTCTGAGGGGGTATTTTTGATGGAACCATCTTTATGTTTAATCGAGGTGATGTGTGTCCTATCCTGTCGTGGACGTAGTGTCCTAGCCAATAGAGTGTCCATCTTATTTGTTTTCTCATAATAGGTTCTCTTGGTCCATATGAGCGCTTTCGCTGTGTCTTCCAATAGTAGTTTGGTGATGGATCGTTTGGTCTCTGTTAGATGTTCCAGGATATGTGGAGTCAGTGCGGTCTTGCGTTGTAGTTCCACCTTTCTTAGTGTTTCTAGTAGCTGGGCCAGTCTCTGCGTCTTTTGGGCTTTTTTCCGTGTGGCTAATTTGATGCATGTGCCCCTGATTACGGCCATATAACGCCTGGGGACATGTCCTCCATTTCGTTTGTGGTGAAGTAATCTTGAAGTTCATTTCGGATTGCTTCCTGGGATTCTCAATCTCCAGTTCCATGGTGAAGACGTACTTAGATTTCCCAGTGTCAACGATATGTTGGCGTGGTCTGACCACGTATTAGATCCTGTCGTCGAATCAACCACTCTGGCCATACTAACATATTCACCAAGAAATTATCTATCCTGGAGTACGTCCCGTGCAGGGCAAAATAGAAGGTGTAATCTAGCGAACTCGGATGTTGAGGCCGCCACACGTCTATCAGATCAGTGTTTTGGATGAATTCGTGGAATATTTTGTCCTGGCTTCCTCTCCCCTGCGATCTTTGTTGGCCTCTACCGGAGCTTCTGTCTGCGGCTTGGCACGGTACGGCGTTCATATCACCCCCTACAATGAGCATGCCATGTTGTAGGGCTTTGATTTTTGTGTGTATGTTCCCCCAGAAGAAGGTGTCGGGCGCATTTGGCGCATAAATATTGATCAGGTGTACTGGATGGGAGTATAGGGTGCCTGACAGTATTACATATCTCCCTTCTGTGTCTAGGTCTGATGTTACTATATGGATTGGGCATTTGTTATGTATGAGTATAGCAACTCCGTTGCCCTTACAATGTGATCTGGCTGTATGTAGTGGAGTATGTGCGGTCCCGTAATTGGAATATAGTGCATTTGGAAATATGCGTCTCCTGTGAAAAGGCTATGTCAGATCCTAGTCTTTTTATCTCTCAGGGTCTTCTCTTGTTTGGGACATTCAGTCCTTTAACGTTAATAGATGTCAGTTTTAAAGTCATCCCTGCAGTTGGATAGTGTGCCTAACCTTGGTCTCTGACTCTTGAACAAGGTGTGTCCCAGCGTCGTGAACTCTCCTGTGTGGTTCCAAGTCACCATGCCGCCCGATATCCGTCACAGACGTAGAAGGGGGAGAAAGAGAGGGAGATAAGTGTAAAGAAAAGATGAAACTTAGAGAGAGAATGTGTGTGTCTGGACTTACTAGCCGCCAGACCAGTGTGGGGTTCCATTCCTTGTCCCATGCCCCTACCAACTTGGGGTGTATGAGATAAGGGTACCTACACCTAGTACCTACACCTAGTATCCACCACACCACTTACATATCGTGTTTTGTGCTATATCAATGGTCTTGTCAAGACTCAATAGATGTACTTTGTTTGCCCTATAGTCGCTGAGGTCCCCTGGGGACTCTCCGTATGCGTCACATGTGGGGAGGTGGACGGCTTCCCTGGCCCTATTTTCCTTCCATTATTGCTAAAAAAGGCTGACGTGGGGATTAAGTGCTAATGCGACTGGTTTCCAGGTTGTCTTGAGTGTACTGGGCTGTTTCCCTGAGCATGGGGTCGCCTGCTAGGTTGTATGTGGGACCTAACCCTCTAGGGCTTTTGAGTGCTCCCTTTGCTGTGTCTGTGAGCGTACTATAGCATAGGAAGGATACTATTCTCCGGAGGTGTCATGGTTGGTATGTTTTTGCATAGATTTGATTCTTGATTAGAGTATCGTATTCCCCCGATCGATATAGATAGGCATTACAGCCCTCCTAACTCTGCGACCCATTTGTAGATGAGAGGGGAGGTCTCTTTGTTACTTGCGGGTGGCATGTAACCAGAATTGTCGAACTTGCATAAACATTTTCAAACACAAAGAAGAACTATGATTAACACATATGTACATATGCCAGGCTTTCCATGCCTGGGAACCGAAGTTGCATACATAGTTGCATTGTGCGTGAACATTCCCGTATAGAAAGGTTAACTTTAACTAGCACGTATATATAGTTATAGAAACAAAGCAAACCAGGAGCTTAAAGATGTGAAAAAAGGAATACAGCTATTCCTTGGAGCGGCGGCCTGTCGGGTGCCCCCTAGGTTGACACCAACCTTCGGTTATGTTGTGGGCAGAGGATCAGGGTGTATATTGAGGATGTGGGTCTGGGGCGGTATAGGTGGGCCAGTGGATGCCTATGTAGAAGTTCAATAACTATCGTTCGAGTGTTCGTGGGCTTTTCTGTTACACTTCCCTATGTCGGATGCCTTGCCATATCCCGGTCAGGTTTACTTGGGTTAATTAGTGTGGGGGTAAGTAGTTTTGGTGTGGTGAGTATGCGACCCCCTATTTGTGGCTGGGGCTTACGTGTGCCCTTGTCTCTGTGGGCTTTTCATTCACCCCTCTATTTGCTTGTGATGTCCGGTCTGTTCCGAGATTAAATGCTATCGTATTAATGTATGAGATATTGGAGTCGGATCTGGGTTATCCTGTAGTCGGGGTATATTCAACATCGGAAAGTTGTTTTTACTAAATTGCTTAGCTAGTTGGCGTTAGTGTGTCAGTATCAGGTCCTTCTGCACTGGACCCATGTGTCCGTCGTTTGTTAGGGCTTTAGTGTGTCCGTGTCCTGGGGGGGTCCTGAGTCTCCCTAACTATATCCCGGTGTTAGAGTGAATGTTGAACCTTAGTTTTAAGCAGTTACAATAAACATGGAAGGTACATAGCTTAGTGATAGCTATGACTGCCAGGAGGCCCCTCGTGGAGGAGGAGGATGCTTGCCGTTCAGGCAGGTGGTAAAGTCCTCGGTTCTCATCCGTAGTGCGTTCCCCCAGATGTGGCTACTTAAAGACCTTCTGCTAGCTGGTTGTCTGCGTGTATGTTCCGGTTTGGGATATATGTTTCTCCCGCTTGGGCCTCTAGTCCCTGTCCGTGTCCATGGCCCATCCCCCATCCACATCCAAGCCCCCCTCCCAAGTTTCCCCTTACCCGGGGAGGTCCTTGTGCCCCCTCCCCACAGTGTCTGTGATGCCCTTCCCTTTGTCACTGGCCGATTGACTCCGTGAATGAGCGTAGGCCCAGACGGCTCTACGGTGTAATGTGCCCCCAGTACCTCACTCTCCGACGGTCTGCCATTCTCTTGGAAGAGGTGGAAGTTCTCCTGTTCCCGTCAGCGTGGCGGGCACCTGCGCTGGAATCTGGAGTCCCAGGTCTGCGAATAGTGCTGAGGCATCCTGGTTGTAGGACATGTGTTCTGTCATTTTGGAAGGCCAGTAGTTTAAAGGGGTAACCCCATGCGTAGCGAATGTTCGCTGGTCTTAAGGCTTCTGTAACAGGTTTCCACTCCCGCCTTCTTTGTAAGGTGGCCGGTGCCAGGTCTTGATATAGAGTCAGGTCGGATCCTTGGTATGATATTGTACCGTCTCTGCCTCTTTTGATTAGCGCTTCTTTGGTCTGAAAGTGTAGGAAGTGGATGACGATATCCCGCTGGGTGTTTGCATCCATCCTCCTGGTACGCAGGGCTCTGTGTGCTCGCTCTATGTGCCAGAGGTGATCTGGTAGGCCCGGGAGCATGGGCTTGAGGATTCCTGTCACTATATCGATCATCAGGCCTTCCCCTGTGGCCTCTGGTAGCCCCTGAGACTCAAGTTGTTCCGCCGCGATCTGTTCGTCATATCCTCTATGGCAAGTTCAGCTGCAGCCATCCTGGTGGTCAGTTGGTTAATCTGGAGAATCACTGTATTGTGGGCGGCTGTGGTGTCTTCCAGGCGATTTTCCAGCCTCATGGTGCGGTCACCTATGGCCTGTATTTTGCGTGTGGAGCGCTCTCTCTCTCCTGCCAGGTAATTTTTTACCTCCGTCAGGGTTGCCAGAATCGTTGCTGTAGCGTTTGGAGTCCCCCTAGTTAAAGCTACAGGTTTTGTCGGTGATCCCTATTAACCTGCGGTTTCCACATCAGCGTCGCCGCCATCTTGTGGGCCTGCGGGGCCGGCGCGTGGGGCCGAGAAATATTCTGCTACAGAGGCTCCCGATTCCTGGCCCTTCTTCGGTTGTTTTTTGGCCGGTCTCTTCTCCATCTTGATGGGCTTGTTTTGTATATTTTTATAAGTTTAGCACGCTTGTATAGGCTTTCTAGTGGTGTGGTCAGAGCGGAGCTCTAGGCGAACACGTCCAGCTCGCTCCGTGTCCAGGCTACGCCCCCCCGCATATATATTTTTTTAAATAGCCTATTTATTTATTCCTAAGCATAGCTAACTAAGATAATTAGGCAAATGTGGGCGAACAGCCCTTGTCCAATATGTTATGTCAGATCCAACAAATATGCCATCTGTATTTGTAGTTTAAAAATGAGAATTGGGTGTTAGTTTATGCTAAATGTGTCTGTTGAATTATTAGCAAAAAAATACCCACATGTTTTTTTTTTAAAGTGGGGACACAGTTGTCTATTAACTAAACTCATTTAAACTGTTAACAAAAGGCCAAAACAGAAGCTGACATATGCCTCGATTTAACATTTTTGAACAAGCTTTTCAAATGATTTAATAATGTGAGATAAAATGTTCAAATTATTATTTACAGAAGACACCACTTGAATTTTAATTTGTAGATAAATCATTTGAAAAGTTTACCCACAGTTGTTAAAACATTTGAACAGTTAATCGCAAAATATTAAATTAAAACGTTAGCAAACTCCATTGTAATATGTATTAAATATTTCAATATAAAAGGACACACATGAGCTTAGGGTGCCTCCCTACCCCTAGAGACACATTTTTTTAAACTGCAGTTAACTTTTCATTTTATAATTTAAATTTCACATCTAAATAAATAAAATTACAATCAATTATATACACAGGACAATGTGGTATGTGTTCATGAGACACTAGAGACACCAGAAGCACCATTATTATTATTAGCATTTATGAAGAACCAACATATTCCGCTGTGCTCTAGAGTTATAAAAATTGATATTTATGTTTAAAGAAGGCCCTGTTTACATGGGCTTACAATCTATGAGGATTAGATGTAGGTGGATACATATCACTCGGCGTCTTGCCTAAGTACACTTACTCGTAAGGCAGTCCGACTGGGATTCAAACCTTGGACTACAGCATTATCTAGTAGTTCTGGGGCGTATAGCCTGTCCCAACAGGCTCAGAGAAAAGGCAGTGTTTACATTGCTACCTCGTTCCACCTCTTGTGGATGTCACTCTGACAGCCACTAGAGCAGCTTCCTGGACAAGGTCCTGCAATCTTTGCAGGACATAGAGACACTGAACATTTCCAATAGAGATCCATTAACTCAAAACATCTCTGTGTTGAGATACTGATTGGTGCAGCACTGAAATTTTCCGCCACATGCACTAGCATCACAATTCTTCCCTATGGGATGGTTGCGCAGCAAGGGGTAAAACGTACGTAAAAACTAATTTTTCTAATGCACATTGTGGTGTAGACATCCAAATAGTTAGAACACTATAACATCAGAAACAGATGTTTGTATTCCTTTCCTAATGCTATAGTGTTCCTTTCATGAGTTAGCGAAACGTGCATAGTACCCTCACGAGCAGGGAGGAAGATAGTTTGATCTCCCCATCTCAGCCACCCCGGCATTTGCCCAATTGCCAGTACAGGCTTACCTCTGTTCTAAAGAATCAAATTGATAAATACAAGTATTAAAGAATACTTTTACTCAGGTAGTACCATTTATTTAATGTAATCTTTATTAAATATTTAAATAATGCTCATGTGTTTTATTGAAGAGTGGGCTTCATGTAACACATGAAAAACCCAGAGACGATGTGCCGGGTTCATAAGTAGTCTTTTTGAAATAGTGATTTGCTAACATTTCAATTCTACAGAAGGGCAAAATAAAAAAGCAAACATACTTCTAGTTCTGTGTTTCATCCAGTATCTGAGATCCTAATTGCTTGTCTCAAGTTTATCAGTTGCAAAGGCTTTTTCATATGCTAAATAATAGCGAGTAGAATTATATTTCATGGGATTGCCTCTCATATCATCTCTCTCTCTTTTTATTGTGATTTCTATTAGTAAGAAAAAAATCAGGGTTTTGCAGGCACAGGTAGAACAAAATAGTACTAGAGACAAAAATGAACTAACAAACGCGTATACAACATGATTAAAAAGGGATTTTCTCAGTTGAGGATCTGTTTGCATGTCCACTGATCTATTGACCTGAATCTTTCTCGTTTATTGCTTTCTTCTGTTTACCCCTTACACCGCCAAATGGTTTTCATAAAAAAAATATTTACTTATGACAGTAAAATATGACAAAATAACAATATAACCTATAGATTTTGTTTTATGAGAAATCTAACACGATAATAATAAAATCATATACCGGTACATTTCAGTAATTTTACTGTCATCAAATTCTAGGTTGATATGGTATCCAATCTTTTAAAGACATTTCTGCCAAGGTTGGAAAAAAAAAAATTGTGTAGTGGGGTAGATATCGATGGAAGGCAGGCAATTAAAATACCAGTCATAGAATATCTTTCTCATGGGTATTTATAAGGAATCTGCTGATTGTGGATAGATACGATATACATAATGCATACATTAGTTTAACATTCTGCTGGTATTTTCTGAATCTACATTCATACAGCTGCCTGGCTAAACCTGGGCATCTGTATTCCTTAAGGCAGTGCTCCACAACCGGTGTCCCATGGCACACCAGCGTGCCTCCCCATGGTTGCTTTGAGCAATGCTAGGTGTGCCGCATTTACCACTTCCCACCTGTTTTTCTTTTTACATTTTTGTTTTATGTTTCCTGTTGCTCCATAAAGGAAATGATCGCAAACTAAGTCGGGAAGGGAGTACCATCATCTCCCCCTCAGCAGCAGAGCGGTGGGTGTCACGTGACAACACAGTGCTCAGAGTTACTGCAGCAAACTGGACATTGATATCCCCCACCTCCCCTGCCATGAGAGGTAAAACAGCAAGGAGGGAAGCACAAATCTGTGTGAGTGAGTATGTTTGTGTGTGTCTGTGAGTTAACTTTTCATTTTATAATTTAAATTTCACATCTTAATAAATAAAATGACAATCAATTATATACACAGGACAATGTGGTATGTGTTCATGAGACACTATAGTCACCAGAAGCACCATTATTATTATTAGCATTTATGAAGAGCCAACATATTCCGCTGTGCTCTAGGTTTAAAGAAGGCCGTGTTTACATGGGCTTCCAATCTCTGAGGATTAGAGGTAGGTGGATACATATCACTCGGCGTCTGTGAGTGTGCATGTGTTTGTCTGTGAATGTGTGTAACTCTGTTAGTGCAAATACCTTGCATTACATCACCACATTAGTTATTTTTTATAAGTAAATATTGCTTGTATTAGACAAATTTATGCATATAGTTCTTAAATTAGGTAAATGAAAAAACGAAATAAATATAATTTCTGTGAATGCACTTTATTACTCTTACTTTATTTTTATATACATTTTTGCTTGTGATGTTCCGTAGAATTCTGGGAAGAGCTTTGGTGTGCCTTGGGTGAGAAAGATTTGATGAGCACTGCCTTAGGGTAATGCAAGCTGCTGTGGCAGCCTGTGCATATGCTCTGCTTTGTGCCATTGCAGCACTTCAAATCCCTCCCGAGAAAGTATAAAATGAATTCAATGACATGTAAACATGTTGTTTGCAGTGGAGGCCTTGCGTAATGCATAATCTTTTCTAATCACTGTTTGGTGTTTAAAGAAACACTCCAAGCACCATAACTATTACAATGTGCTGTAGTGGTTGTAGTGGGTGAGTAAACCTTTTTAGAAGCGTTTACCTCCTTATCTGGCATCCATGTAGTAGCTTCCATTAGCTCTCCTGAGATAAGATCAGGTGATAGCTCTCGGCCATTGAGCTAAGTCCTACAAGGTGTAACTCAAACAGAGAGTTTTTAGCTCTCTGACTGAGGTAGTGGAGGCATGGAGCAGTGCCTAGTGAACCCCAGGAATTAAGACAAAGCGTAAACAGAAAAGATGTCCAGGGCAATTCAGGCACCATAATCACTAAAGAGCATGTTACTGGCTATGGTGCTTGGAGTGTTACTTTAAAACTCAAATCATAGTGCTTTCAAATGTGAAGTAAATTAAAAATCAAACAATAAATGTACCGTGAAAAGCACCATAAAATATACAACGTTTTTTTTAAAAATGATAACCATATCATTTCTCTACAGCAAGGTCCCCCTGTGGAATTACATTTTGATGACATAATATCAAATTTTTCTCCACTGTTTAGAAACTGCTTAGCTCAGTGTTAATATTAATTACTAACACAAAAGGACACCAATATCTCCATTCAAGCACAGGCAGAAAGGTTATTATGTAAGTGGATTGGAAACTGCTTCTAATCACTTGTTTTACCTCATGATCTTAGTGGTAGGAAAATAATAAACAATATGAACAGACTCCGTGTGCTGCCTATTCTTTATTCTCACCAATTTCAATGGCGTTACTAAATAATATCATTAATCATTACGACATAGGAAAAGTTATTTATTAAATATTATTTGGGGTCCAATGAATCTGTAATACACATGCATTGCGCCTCAGGCTCTTTCTACTACCGTGACACAGAATGTCGTGGTCCTGACACGTGTCGGCGTAGGAACATGAAACGAATCTAGGAGGGAAAAAAAATGTACGCTACCCACAAATTATTCCCCTACCAAGATCAGATCACGCAGTTTTGTTTACGAAGGTATACACACTATATTTTAAAGAATACATAAACCAAAAATAATAAAGTATTAATTAAAAACTCATGGCAAAATCATTTATATCAGTTATTTTTCCATTTGACTATTTTAGACTAGTTTTTGCAATTTTGTCTCTTCTTCACTACAATTTGTTGCATGTGTTTGAGTGTTCCGTTGAGTGTATATAGCTGTATGCACTTATGTAATCCACACAGTGTAATTACATGTGATTAGTGTAGTAAAAGTGTTAATGCAGTGATGTGTTTGTGTATGTTGCAACTATGGGATTGCTAGTGTCAACATCTGTGGTGTGCGTACAGCAGTGGAACTACCAGGCTGTAGAGGATCTGGGGGCCCTACCCTCTGCTTTTTGGAGCGAGAAGGTAAAGGCGCTGTGCCCTTGACCCTTCTGGCCACACTGGCATTGATGTAGCTTTTTCTGCCCATGTGTACTTAGGCCAGCGGGAATGGCCAGAGTGAACAAATTGCAGCATTAACCTGCACAGTAATGCCAGAAAGTTTGTTAAATAATGGAATGGAGCAGGCTAGCCATTTGTCATAAACAAGTATTTGCCAACCAAAATGCTATCAGCCAGATTATAAATACCTACATGTAACATTAAGTAAATGATATGTAACAATGGTAGTATCATTATAGTAAAGTAATACTCAAGTAACATAACGAAAGACATCTGGTTGAATATCTTCTCCATCTCAGTCCGTACATTCGTTTAAAATGAAAAGCCCTTGATGCAGGGATGGATGGTGATTTTAGAAGTAGGACCCTATAAAAACAGTTTTGTGGCATACAATTCTGACAATGCCTCTTAAATTACCTTTACTCTAGAGAAGTTATTATGATTTGCAGAAAGACTAGACAGAAAGATTACTAGCAGCCTCAATCAGCCTAAAGGATACCACTATTGTATTGTTATTATAAAGGGAAAACAATAGTTGTTTTTGTGGGCATGGTATAGGTGGAGAGTGGGACACACAAGAGAGATGGTTTAGTTGTTTTTTTTCTGGAAAGTGAAAGAGTTTTGCAATCTTAAAATGGACTGGACATGGCTTGTTCCTCTAAATCACCTGGAATGTGGACACATAATATGGACAAAAAAACACCTGGAACATGGACACTGTAAGCAGCAGTGGAGGATCGAGGGGGGGCGGGGGGTAGAGATTACACACTGCACCACTCACACACACTGCAGCTCTCTCACACACACACTGCAACCCTGACATACACTGCCGCCCTCATGCACTCGCACACACACTTCATAGCTCACACACACACTTCACCCCTAACACATACCACTGCTCCTATGCCCTATATTCCAGCAGACCCCAAGTAAGTTGTCAAGCTGTTCTTAAACAGTTTGACTACTTACTCTGGGATGGGATCCTGGCACTACTGGCACCATAATTACTACACTGAGCTGTAGTGGTTATTGGGCCTGGATTATTTCTTTAAATAATCTACAAGTGCCCCTCCCGAGATCAGGCTCTGGATCAGCCACTGGTAAGCAGGTACCTCTGTTATGCTTTAGGAGGATATATTTGATCAGCTAAAATACAACTAAAGATTCTCACCTTACCTGCTCTAAACCTCTTGCGTGACTCTGGCAGGAATTCTCAGTTTGAGCTAGAGTTACATATTGCAACGATACATTACATTGATCCTGCTGAGTCACTTGGACTGGCTTTGTGTTCAAACTATCAAGAACAGATCATGTTTATTGATACTGAAATGAACATGATTAGAATTTAGCTTCCCTACCACCTACCTTCTCACTAATCAAGTTTTAAGATAAGCAGACACTGTTGCCTCCTAGAAGTCATTCAATATTTGATGGACTGGAATGAATATGGTCGCAAAGCAAAAAAGTCCATCTTTCTGCTTTGCGTTTTAGGTTTTCATTCCAGCTCTACCAGTTTGGCAAATGGTGACCAGTGCTCTTTGTTCCTGAACCTTTTAGTATTAATATTAATTTCATTAATGTGTAAATATTCTGTTTCATTCACTACTTTTCTTATTTGAATATTTCATGATCTATCATTACTCTGTCAATGCTCACCGATGCAGACCTCCTTTGTCTGTCGGACTTTGCTTTTTTTGTCGCCTCTTTGTGTGCAACATTTTGGCATTGATCCACAAACATTCACTTGGCCTCTAAAGCTTAAGTGGTTTTTCTCTGGATGAATGTGAATATATTTGCCACTATTCTACAATGTAAATCACAACCCTCACTAACCCTGCAATGCAGATTCATCACTTGCTTGTACAAGCCAATGTAAATAAGAGGGAGAAAGGGAGTTTGTGGTTTAGTAGATGAGCAGGGGAAAATAAGAATAAACATGAATTACTAAGCATTTATAAAGAGATGTATCAGGCAATGTCCACGTTTATTGAGATAACTGAACAACGTGCTGATCTAAAAGACTCATTTGGACATTATCGCCATGTTTGTAATAGACGGACAAGAAGATAACCTATCCTGTGAGCATCAAATACACCCGGCCCTAACAGAATTAGAAAGTGAAGGGGATGGATTTATGATTAGTATCAATGATGTTCAGTGTTATAGATCCAATTTGATCTTTGTTATATTCAGAGGAACCCAAATTGTTTCAAGTACACTTGGAGAAGCGTGAATTAGACACCAGACGCGTGTCGGTTATCAAAATAAGCCTCTGACTATTATTTTGTCAGTTGTGTTTTTATACATTAAAAAGTAAGTGCTTACGTGCAAATACTCATAGAACAGTAGTAGGAAGGGAGTGAAAGGGTGAAGGGAGTACAGATAAGACATAGGGATGAACGTCATGTACATATAACAGATAAGTTCCGGGAAAGAGAAGGAACAGACTGATTTAGGAGAGACAGCTCAGGTGGGGGCTATCTGCCCCCGGAACAAGACATATATGGTCTTGAGTCGTTTTAAGCATTAAGCATTTCCTGAGTCCAAGTTAGCTAATTTTAATATAGGATATCTAATATGACACCTATGAGCTTGAACCTTGGAATCAAGGTAAATTCTTTCACATCAGCTGGAACCTGTGCGTTTACATAGAGTTTACCACCCTCTACACATCTACATCAATAAGAATGAATGCAAAAGAGCTGAGGAGTTTGTTTGGTAATATGTATGAATGAGCATAGGTCATATTCTTGTCAATTATCTATATGCTGAAACAGGGCTCGACAAATCCCAGGTGCCAGGTCGCCATGGCGACTAACATTTTTGCCAATTGTGTATGTCAATGTGTGTGTGTGTATGCCTACTGTCAGTATGTGTGTGTGCCTATGCCTCTGTCAGTGTGTGTGTGTATGCCCCTGTCAGTGTGTGTGCCCGTCAGTGTGTGTGTATGTATGCCCATGTCAGTGTGTGTGCCTATGCCTCTGTCAGTGTGTGTGTATATGCCCCTGTCAGTGTATGTGTGTGTGTGTATGCCCTGTCAGTGTGTGTGTGTATGTCTGTGTGCCTATGCCTCTGTCAGTGTGTGTGTGTCCCTGTCAGTTTGTGTGTGTGTGTGCCCCTGTCAGTGTGTGTGTGTATGCCACTGTTAGTGTGTGTGTGTATGCCTCTGTCAGTGTGTGTGTGTATGCCTCTGTCAGTGTGCATGTCTGTTTAGGTACCTGTGATCACGATTGGTGTTTGTACTCACCCTTTTTTCCCCACGATGTGCAGGTTTTGCCGTGGCTTGTCCTGCCTCCATTGCCGAGTTCAGCAATCTTTTTGATCTCAGCTAAGACAATGCTTTCCCATAGGAAAGCATTGGGAGGATATAGCGCATGTTCTGTATGGGTAACATTCAGCGCGTCCATGCAGAGCACTGACACAGGACTCTCTAGTGGCCGTCTGAGTGACAGCCACTAGAGGTCTTAGTAGGCAGCAATGTAAACACTGCCTTTTCTCTTAAAATGCAGCGTTTACATTGAAAAGGCTACAGGGACAGGCTATAGGCACCAGAATCACTACATTAGGCTGTAGTGGTTCTGGTGACTATAGTGCCCCTTAAAAAAACAAAAATCACCTGGCTCCTAACTTTTTTAGCTGGCTCCTAGATTCCAAACAAATTTGTCAAGCCCTGTGCTGAAAGTTATGGCCACAATAGCATGATTTTTTAGAGAGGGTTTAGAGAAAATGAAAGCAAAATTTCTAGTAATATAAAGTTGGAGGAAGGGTATTAGACAGATTATACTATGTCTACTCTACAGGATGAGTCAAAAGTCAGTAACTGCCCAAATATCTATAAAACTGCATAAGATGCTTAAAGTGTAAATTCTCAAGACTTCAAAGCGAATTCAAAATGGATTTCAAATTTTAGCTTAAAATAGTCAAACACAACTAAAACTATAGCCAAATTTAGAGAATTTTTCTATTTCTGTTATTTTAAAAACAAAATGTTAACTTTATTTGGAAGAGTCCAAAAATTTAGGGAAAAACCCTGTCTATGTTAATACAGTTTAGATGGTGGTGTCTGGGAAGGGTAACATACGTCATAGGTGAACACATTCGCTTATTACATAACAGGATGATGAGATTCATTTAATATGAAACTTGTTGCAGCTATTTTAGTTTATTCCTAACACACTAGTTAATAGATTGTCGATATCGAACTGCTAAGGTCATTACTGATCAAAGTGGGTTTTAAAATCTGTTAAATGCCCTACGTTTAAGGTTTTCTAATGATTTAGATGGTAGCACTTGAAAAAAAAATATAGCAGTGAAGAATTTAATAGCCTGCGTGGCCTTGTAACGGAGTGATTTGCCATTTACAGAGCCCTTGTACAGTAATAGTTCACATCGTTTAATGTAGCAATATGTTACTGGATCCTAAAGTAGGTGAAAAGGTTAATTGTTTAGCTGAGAATTTTCTGTATTATACCCCTATGTAAGCGATATTCTATGAGGATGTCTGGGCAGGCAGATAAGGGAGGCTCTGACAATTCAGCACCATGCACCATGGCCAGCTCCACATACAGGCAGGCTTGAGCTATTAGACAGTTTGAAGCTGAACAGCGATGGGGGAATTTTGTGTTGCTGATCTTTGAACAGAATATTCTGCAATGTTTCCTTGACTGCCGAGAAGACTCAGTATCAGCCATGTTACCAACGAATCATTTTTTTCCCCCTATCCAACCTCATTGGCATTCTTTGCTATCATTCCATTGCTTTGTCAGTGTTGAAATTGTGTTTGGAGACATTATCTGCTACAAAACATATCATCGAACACCATGTTTAACCCCATGTTCTGCAGTGCTGTTCCGCACTTATACTTTTTTATTAGTTAATCATCATCTCTCGAGACCTTTCAACTACAGAAAACAATGAAATAAATACTGGATCAGTCCCGAGTTTTATGATATTTTTATTATATTGCATGTTATATTTTCATTTATAAACATGTTAAACTACAAAATTAGGTAGAAAAAAAATCCCAATATAATTAAACCGTAATCCAATCCTCAATAAATGATTTAAAACTTGCCCTTAGCAATAGGTAAAGTGTAAAATGTTACCCCTCTCCTATGGTAAACCAAAACTGTGAAGTTTTTTCATTGATTTTAAAAATTATGTAATGAATTGTATATATTACATTGAAATTTGATGTGTTGAATTCATTAAATTTTTCAACAGTCCCAATGAAGTGTCGCTAAATCCTCTGAAGCTTGAGTGCTTAACATACGCTATACTGCCCTTTTTTTCAAATCCAATAAAAATTATTGTGAAAAGGTTTAAAAATAATTTCAGGAAGTATTACTTTACTGAAAGGGTAGTGGATGCATGGAATAGCCTTCCAGCTGAAGTGGTAGAGGTTAACACAGTAAAGGAGTTTAAGCATGCGTCGGATAGGCATAAGGCTATCCTAACTATAAGATAAGGGCAGGGACTAATGAAAGTATTTAGAAAATTGGGCAGACTAGATGGGCCGAATGGTTCTTATCTGCCATCACATTCTATGTTTCTATTAGTGGCTCATCGGGAGATGCTGTTAAAGGGACACTGTAAGCACTATAACCATTTAATCTCATGGAATTAGTTATAGTGCATGGAGTCCTTTGGTACTGTTCCTCCATTCTGCATTAACTGTTTTTGAGCAATGTAATACTGAATGAGGGTCCCTGGCTTCCCATAGCATTCCCCACTGGCGATATGGCTAAGGCAGAGATTACACACTTCATACCTGCAATGACACTATGATAGGCTGAATGTGATAGCTGACACTTTAAGCAATTTTCTTTTCAGGCTAATGCTCTCATCATTAACCCAAGGGCGCAGAGAGCATTTGTTGGTGGGGACTCTAGTTTAGCATTAAAACATTCAATACAGTTAAAAGCTGAGCTGATGGACAACCCCAGGGGATGTCAGACACCATAACCACTTCAACAGGATGAAGCAGTTATGGTTTCTACACTGTCCCTTCAAATATTGAATGTAACATCAGGATTCCCTTATATATTACGAAGTGACTATGTCGCACCTGCCACAGACTGTTCGGTCCATGCAGGCACTTTTTCACTTGGAAGAACAGTTTAAAATACAGGACGGTCCCTAAAATATAGGTTACGTTGTTGCAATATGTATGTACTAGGATTAACCAAATTTCTAGTACATAGACTTAATGTAGTAACATAGGATCAGTGTTCTGACGATCAGTGTTCTGACACACACACCGACGCTCACTCATATAATTATCTCTATACAGCAGAGTATATTGATTTTCAGAAGGATAATATGGTCTTTGTATTTCACTATTACATAGTTACATAGCTGAAACGAGACTTGCGTCCATCAAGTTCAGCCTTCCTCACATTTGTTTTTTGCTGTTGATCCAAAAGAAGGCAAAACTGAAACTGTAGACACATTTGAGTTGATTTACAGTCGTATTGCTCTGACTCTGCTCTCGCTGGGAAACTTGCTCATTTGAAATAAACAAATCAAGCCTGAGTCACTATAAGTAAGGCATTTTCTGAGAACTACGAGTCGAAATAGCTTAGGTCAGGAACCCGTTCAAAATAGTGCTTAATAAACTCTTACTTGCATAATATAGACACACATATAATATATATTAGTGTATATGTGTGTGCAGATTGCAGATGCAAAACAATAACAGTACATCAGAATGTACCTAATCCATCGACTAGGTACACATGTGCGTCGTGGGGTTAATCAGGGGTCAGGTCGCGGCGCGAATAGCGGTGGCTGCGGGGGCATTTAGCAACGGCTGTTGCAATGCCCTTGTGAGCTTTTCAAATCAGTGGTCCTCGTGGACAGTGTTCTGATTGGAGTGCTTGTACGCGAGGGTACTCAAAGGCGCGAAAAAAGTGATATTTAAGGCGCCCTGAGGTAAGTTTTGGCACCAGAAGAAAGAAGAAATTACCATACTCTGGAGCTGTTTTTCCCCGCCCTCGCTCCCTATATCAATTGTCGTGGTCTTTTATTGGGGTTGAGGTCACCTGCCTAATTTTAAGGGGGGGGAGGGCTAGCTGAGTTTCTGATCATTTGGTTGAAGTTCTGGCTAATAGGGCGGAACTCTAGTGAGTTATGTTTTAATTCTCTGGGGGTTTAAAGACCGGAGATGTTTGGTTAATGCTCTGGGGGTTTAAAAAAAAATGGAGATGTTTGGTTAATGCTCTGGGGGTTTAAAGACCGGAGATGTTTGGTTAATGCTCTGCGGGTTTAAAGACCGGAGATGTTTGGTTAATGCTCTGGGGGTTTAAAGACCGGAGATGTTTGGTTATAAAGTTAATAAGTGTTGTTTGTATTATTTGTAAACTAAATATAAGACCACGGCCTTTTCTGCACATTTCTGAGTCTGTGTTTTATTTATTTATATATTGGTTTATTTGTTATGCTGTTTATTATTTGTTATTACTATTTATCAGTTTGATTTAACCCCTGCTGAGCACAAGTATAAGCCGTAAAAAACCCCAAAACACTGCTGTCCAGAGAGTCATAAATATTCAGATAAAGAATGAAACCATGAGAAAAAAAAAAACCAGGAGAGTGAGAGGAAAAGATAGGCAATAAACAACAAATTCAAAAATATAAGCATGCGTACACATCTGTGCACATTAATGCATGTATATAAACATGCACACACACATGCATACATATATAAAAAGCCACATGAACATGGAATATGTGTGTGTTAACAAGGACTACATAGGGCCTTGTTTACACACACACACACACACGTGTGTATGTGTGCGTACATCTGTGTAAACAAGGCCCTAACTAGGAATGGCCCAGGGCAGAATTGTGTGAAAAAGCTTTGTACAGGAAAGCAAAAATGGGCGACAAGTGTGAGTGCATTGTGAAGCTATAATAGGAGACAGACACTGGTAGGTGTAGGAAAACAAGGCTGCAGGACAGTCTAAAGGAGCAGTGACAGAGCTTTGTGTGGTGGAGGAGGAGAAATAGTACAAAAATAGCCTCAGTCGCTGCAGGGATCAGTGAGGTGCGTGCTCAATGCTCTAGGGAGCAGGTTGGCAGGAAACCTCGGCAGTGATAGCCTCCGGGGGCGATTTTGTTGCCACGGAGACTGAAATGTTTGCTCTCTACATCCCTCAAGCAAAGGACTATGAAATTCCCCAAAAACACAAAAAGTGCTCTGTGTTCAAGGCGCTTATAAATACCATAAAGTGCAACAAAGTGGATAATAGTTATATACAATAAAGTGCAACAAAATGAATATTTTATTGTAAGGAGCTCAACCACAATATGGGTACTCTCCTCTCCACTCTATTTTAATACAAAGTAAATGGTGACTATCTGTTCTAACAATAACTAATAGTAACAAGTGATAAACACTAAAATAAATATTAAAGCTTACCCTGCAAGGTTTAAGCTATAGAGTCAAGACGAAAACTACAAACATTCCAATCGCTTAGGCTTGGAATCGTGATGGTAAAATATATATATAGAGAGACAAAAAAAAGAGGAAAAGGGGGGTACAGCCAATCCTGGTGCATTAACTCTTAAAATGCATGAGTAAATAAAAACATACAGTTGCCTCTCGCCTACTTAGTATAGCAGCATATGTATCATTAAATGAGATATAGCCCTTTTATAGCAGCAGCGTAGAATACTCTTGAGAACAACGTTTCCAGATAGAATGCAATTTATTAAACAAGCAAATTTAAATAAATAGGTATAAGCATTAACTGAAAAATGTATCTGCTTAATGTGAAATCCGAGACGCGTTTCGCTGGTCCGGTCCAGCTTTATCAATCGGTATACTGAGTGCTGCTGCTTCCGGGTTTAAATATCCCACCAAGTCTCTTGATTGGCTACCAACGCCTGTGATACTACCAATCACGAGCGCTGTTTAAGGGGTGTGTATAACACTCCAGCTGATAATCTAGCTCGTTTTCATGTTGTCTGTTGCACTCACTCCCTGTCTGCTCATCCATTAACCCAAACCTTTGGGTGTCCTGCAGACCTGGTCCATAGCAGGCAGAATTCATCATATTTTCAGTTAAAACACAACCAATTTGAGCTACTTATAAATTAGAAAATGCATCTCCATGTGGAATTGTGCACGTTGATGTTAATACTGGAGATTCTTGTTGAGATACAGAGAGAATTAATTAAAGGACCACTCTAGGCACCCAGACCACTTCAGCTTAATGAAGTGGTCTTGGTGCCAGGTCCAGCTAGGGTTAACCCATTTTTTTTATAAACATAGCAGTTTCAGAGAAACTGCTATGTTTATAAATGGGTTAATCCAGCCCTCAAATCCTCTAGTGACTGTCTCATTGACAGCCGCTAGAGGCGCTTGCGTGATTCTCACTGTGAAAATCACAGTGAGAACACGCAAGCGTCCATAGGAAAGCATTGTAAATGCTTTCCTATGAGACCAGCTGAATGTGCGCGCACCTCTTGCCGCGCGTGTGCATTCAGCCGAAAGGGAGGAGAGGAGGAGGATCGGACGCGGAGAGCTCCCCGCCCGGCGCTGGAGAAAGGTAAGTTTTAACCCCTTTCCTCTCCCCAGAGCCCGGCGGGAGGGGGACCCTGAGGGAACTATAGTGCCAGGAAAACGAGTATGTTTTCCTGGCACTAGAGTGGTCCTTTAAGACACACACACACACACACACAGACCAATATAAGACATATTCATCTTTTACTGTGTGTAAATATGTGGGTCACAGCCAGCACTGTTGTGACACTAGGGGACCTCGGAGGCCTTTATTAATATTTCTCAAACACTATCTTTATTTTAAAAAGGGGTTTAAATTATTTACAGGACATTTAGTTAGCTACTATATCCCAGTGAACAATTCTTACTTTATATTAAAATATATTCTGCAAACACTCTTCATTAGACTGTTCCCAGTGTCACGGGGTCTCCATTGCACTGGGGATAGTTGTGCTGCCACTGAAACAAATAATTATGGACAGCTGCCTGAGGCTTGACAAATCTCATGCATCTGCACCAACCGGTGGAGACCCACTGAAAAAAATTATGGAAATTGGTCCGAGGTTAGTAAACAATGGTTTTGAAAGTACATATTTTTATTCTGTGACATCAGGGAAAGGTTGTTTGGTTACTGATCCCAAGAAAATTTTACTCAGTATGCAAGCACTGGTGTGTTACCACTCATAAAAACGATCTATAAATTAACGTCATTTGACCTTAAAGTAGGGATTAATTGCCAAGTTTTTTGACTCAATAAAGTATTTGAGGTTTCTGAAATGTGTGTGATCAGTTATCTCTGCTTTAAAGGACCACTCTAGGCACCCAGACCACTTCAGCTTAATGAGGTGGTTTGGGTGCCAGGTCACTCTAGGATTAGGGAAACTGCTATGTTTATAAATGGGTTAATCCAGCCTCCAAATCCTCTAGTGGCTGTCTCATTGACAGCCGCTAGAGGCGCTTGCGTGCTTCTCACTGTGAAAATCACAGTGAGAACATGCAAGCGTCCATAGGAAAGCATTTACAATCCAGCCGCGCATTCAACCGAAGAGGAGGATCGGAGGCGGAGAGCTCCCCGCCCGGCGCTGGAATAAAGGTAAGTTTAACCCCTTTCCTCGCCATCCAGCCCGGCGGGAGGGGGACCCTGAGGGTGGGGGCACCCTCAGGGCACTATAGTGCCAGGAAAACGAGTATGTTTTCCTGGCACTATAGTGGTCCTTTAACCCCATTAAGGATAAATCATGACCAATGTTCTCATGACAATTGATTCTTTAAGGATCCTATTCCAAAATGGAACAGCTCACTCAATTAGTGACATTAATTCTGCACAGAAATATTACATGCTGGCCAGTGGCATCACTAGGGGTGTGTGGAGAGTGAGGACCACACCCGGGTGGTACCCTCCAGGGGGTGATAGCACCAAGCAGGAACTTACTCTACTCGAGTAATCCTTGCTTAAATGGTGTCACCTCCTTACATGAGAGCTCACGCCAGATTATGCATAACTTGAGGAGCCGGCACCTTTCCTCATCCCATGCCCATTTTTTCTGTGCCTCAGTGCTGCTGCTCTAACCCAGCACATGCCCTACGAATACATAATCTGTGAGGCGCTGGACTGCAGGGCACTATGGCGGGCAACCCAACAGAGGAGGAAGAAAACTAAATCCGGCACGCACATTGTGTAGTATACTACGCAACGTGCGTAGCCAGACTCTGATTTCTTCTTCCTCACAGATCCTGGTGATGCCAGTGAACTGGTGAGACAGCTGCCTCACCCTGAGGGTGACTGAGCGAGGAGTCCTACTATAATTGAGTTCCTAGTTTGCGTGACATTCTTAAAGTGAACATTGCAACTGCAAACTTTTTTTTCCATACTAATCTCTTCAGTAACGGTCCCTGAAGGAAAGCATGTGAAAAATATCGCACTGCGCTGAGCACTTTAATGATGTAAGGTGTGTGTGTGTAACAATTAATCTTACATCATCCTAGACACTGTCCACAAGATTGATTAGACTAAAACATCAACATTATATTTACAGGCTTATTCACTAAAGCAAGAATTCAGAGTGAATTCAAAGAGAATGTCAAATTTAAGGCCAGAGTAGCCAAACTGGAATCATAGCTGACCTTGAGAATTTTTCCGGTTCTTCTACTTTGACCTTAAATTTGAAATTCACTTTGAATTCTAACTTTAGTGAATAACCCTATCAGTGTTATGTGGGAGTTACGATTTACAAGCAATTAGTAAAATGGGGTAACACCTTACTTTACTGCACAGGGTGATACCAACCCTAGTGACCTCATTGAGGCAGGCCAGTGTTAATTTTGGCGGCAAATTTCAATTTAGTTTTAGTCAAAGTCTTTTGACTAAAAAGTCATTTTAGTTTTAGTCGTATTTTAGTTATCTCAATTGTTTTAGTTTTAGTCCAGTTTTAGTCGACTAAATTTCCCATTGATTTAAATCGACACAACTAAAATCTATTGGGTTTAGTTAAAGCCTCTATCTGTCTCTTTTGCCCTTTCCCCAATCCCTCTTTGTCTCGTTGTGTCCTCCCAGCCCCTCTAGGTGTCTCTCTCTTCAATCCCTGGTCTGTCTCTTTTGCCCCTTCCAGAGCCTCTCTCTGCAGTCTTATTTTAGTCATCTGAAATGTGTTAGTTTTAGTCTAGTTATAGTCGACTAAATCTCGAAAATGATAATCGACTAAAATTTGTCCAATATTGTTAGTCTACAAAATGAACAGTGATGCTGGCACATGTTATTTAGGGAGTCTAGTGTAATGGTGGCAAGATTTCCCCAGATTTTGGAGCTGGCCAAACTACTATTCACAGGCATACTACGCTTCATTGTATACGTAGAAATATTCACTAGCAATGACTCCGTGATATAAAAGTCCTTTTTGTACTAATGGGATTTTTACCCAGTCCACCAATTATATTCGTTTAGAAGGGTGATATAATTTTGAAGTGTTTTAATCTGTCATCTCTTTATCCTTTGCACTGTCTATTGTCCCACCAGTAGTAAACCAACATTTGAATAACTTTGTTGTCCCAGAATCCTCTGTATTCTATTATGTTGATGCATAAGACCTCATATAAGGTTTCTATTGTCACCACCAGCGTAAGGCCGAATTAACTTCTTACACAATTGTGGAATTATTCATCTAACTAACAACAACAGAGGAATTACAAATTAGGCCAAAACAAGCGAGCCGAAAAAGTAGCTTGGTTCCAGTATTTTTCCAATTCTGCTACTCGGACCTGAAATTAGTGATTGCCTTATGAAATCTTCACAATTTCAAGTTTAGCGAATAATTTCAAAAGAGCCGCCTCAATGAAAATGTGCTGTCTTCGTCACCACATTCCAGAAATGATTTTTTCTTTGTTTTTATCAATATTGGCTTACGTAAACCCCAGGCAGAGACAGTCCAAATCAATAACACCGTTCCATCATTCCATGCTAACCTACAGAAGTTTTCCTTCTCTCTCTCTCACACTCTCTGTCAGTTTTTTGCTGAATTGATGAACTTGTAATAGAGTCATTTAGACGTGTTAACCCACACGCTGTATGAGGCACAGATTGACACATGCAGTCATACTGTCTATATTTATCTCCCTTCCCACGTTGCACCCCAAATATTCACAGCGCTGGCGTCAGCAGGTATCTGGGGGTTGAGGCTTGCAGAGACCTAGAAACGTATACATAGCATGTGGGAATGACACCTTCCCATCACACCTTCTGCTTCACAGCAGAGATACACTAACTGCTATTTATATCCACATGGCCCTGACTTGCCTTTCACACTGAATTTATATATGAAACAGGAGACAGACAGTAATATCTCAGGGAAATCCTGATTCCAGGTTTCTGATAAGAATTATGTCAGTCTTGAGTGAGTGAGAGAGGGAGAGACACAGAGAGAGAGACAGAGACAGACAGACACAGACAGACAGTGTGTGTGTGTGTTTTATTAAGTGAGCTATATTTATCACTGTCTACAACCTATCTATTGCTGTCTATGGTAACTGTGGTATGAAATTTACAATGCAATCTAGTAATAGAATTTAGCCCATTGTTTCGAAAGGGTTAAGATAGGCATTCTTTTTTTTTTTTTATCTGACAATGGAGCAGCTATATACAAACTAACTAGCAGAATATATTGTAATACTAAAAACCAACAGCAGATGGCGAAAGCGAACCTGTTTTGGGGGGTGGAGGGGGTGAGGATATACATGCATTCTGAACGCTCCTGCTTTAGACAATGCAACCCTTTACATTGAGCTGACAGATCGCAGTGCACAGTCAGAGGGGAGGCAGAGGCAGGATTCTTATAGGGGAGCATGGGGTATCTACTGACACCCATAGTGGGGGATGGTCCTAATCTTTGATCTATTGCTGGAGAGTGGGTCTTGCAACTGAGGTATGTGGCATATCCTGAATTTGAGAATTATACTTGTCTTTCTTGATAGTAAAAACATTTATTCTGCATTGCATGTCAGTTCTAAATATACCTTTCTATCAATTGTACATTAAATAAGAGTATATGTAAATATAATTCTGGTGGATCCTGCCTTAATGCATAGATGTGAGGGGCATGTGTGCTTTAAAATATACCATTCTGTGTTAGAGATTACTTACCCTATACACCGAGAGATGTTTTCCTGATATAGTGCATATACTTAAGAGTTGTGTGTCCTCATATACCATATATGTAATGGGAATGTGTATATCATGTGATGTGCATGCAATTATTCCTGAAGTATTGTGTACATATAAACTATATATATATGTGATGCATAGGTGTGAGAAGTATATGCACCTAATATTCTCTTGGCAGATATGAAGTATATGTATATACTTGGGGTACTAGGGAGAGGGGATGTATACCTGATATATTTTGTGTATGTAATAAGTATGTGTGTATGATGCCTTCTATATGAGCAAAGGTTGTGAATAACTGGAGAAAATGTATCTGGTATACTGTGTGTAAGAGACTTGTCTATTTACTAAATTAGATCATACATTCCATGCAGTGTGTATATTCAATCATGGGTGTACATGTATGGGTATATTGTGTTTCCTGAATCATACTATACGCTGACCATGTTAAAAAAAATGTGTCCTGATACAATAATGTGTACATGGGTGAAGTTGGAGGTATTCTTGTCAAAATATGCCAGTAAGAGTGATTTTGCTAAATGTATTTATCTGTGTATACAATATTTATTATTTTCTTTTCTGATGTTATTCCATTTGCACATAAAGGTTACTTTATTCTGCTATACTGTATGGATATTAAATATGTGGTATTTATAAAAATGCTTGACTTAATTGTGTTTCCATGGTGCCCAACATACTGGATAAGTAATGTGTACACTAAATTCTGATATGTATATACAGCATCAGTGAATTGCTGATACTCTGTGTGTAAAAAGGTCTGTGTGTTTGAGAGGGGGCATGAATATACCCAATATACTGTTTTTGAGAAGTATTGGTGTATCTAAAATGTCGCATATGGGAGACTATGTGTGTACACAAAATACTGTTTTATTTACAGGAGTGTTGGCTATACTCAATATAGTGTTTGTGATTGGCGTACGTGTACTTAATATGGTGTGAGGAATATATATGAGTATACTTAGTATGTGTATGGTATAGCTGTACCCAGTCTAGTGTGCATAGGAAAGTTGTAAGTGTACAAAGTATTTGAGAGGTATGGATGTATCGGATACACTGTAAATTGAAAATTGAGGAAGTAATGTACAGATTGCATAAGGGAGAGGTGTGGGTTGTACCCAATGTACTATGTCGGGGGAGCTATTGGTGCACATAGTGTACTGTGTCTGGGAGAGGTGTGAATATACCCAATATATTGTATACTAACAAGTTGTTATATAGAGATGTGTTTTTAACCAGTACACCAATTTATATGTTGTTTTTAACCAGTACACTAATCTATTTTCAGGTGTGGATACACATAATATAAGTAAGGTAGAGGTGTGGACGCACCTAGTATAATGTGTATGGGAGAGGTATATTTTATATTGAAAATGTGAGCCAGTACCCATACTGTGTATGGGAGAGGTGTGTTTTTACCCAATATACTGTGTAGATGAGGGTTAGGTCCACCCGGTATACTTTGTATGGTGGAGGTGGGGATGCACTCGATATGCATGGCCATGTTTACATGTCAGGTGCCCATAGGCACAGAATTCTAGGATGCCCCCTGCTTCCCACACACCTTCAAAAGAAATAGAACAGCAAATAAATTTAGTTTATTGACTTTATTAACTGGACATTTCAGTCATAGAAAAGTCTAAAAAGCATATATTATATTTGACACCTGCATATGTGTATATTTCTGCTTAGAATGTTTTGTGTTTAAACCTGTATGTATAGTGGAGGTGTGCAAGTGTGTAAATGCTTGCCGAGTTGAAGATACTGTTAATATGAGAGTTGTTTTGTGTTAAGACAATTCAAAGCTCAAAGTTGTGGGATATAATGTGTTTAGGATTATAGGGTTTAAGTCAGAGTGGGGCTAGATTTAGTAGATGGGTACATTGGGCATTTAGTTTTAAGAGGAATTAAACCTAGGATCAAAGTAAAGGGTTTTTAAGGTTTAGGCTTTGAGTGCTTAAATTAGTCTTAAATTAGGATATAAGGAAAGGATGTTTTGGGAGGGGTTAGAAAAAGGGGAGTTTAGAGCGTTTGGAGTTTCAATGGTTATTTGCAAAGTACTCACCCTTCTATGTAGTCCAGTCACCATTCTATGTAGTCCAGTCATCCTCCTATGATTGATTGTTGATCTGCAGTAGCTGTTATAAAGTGTGCATCACTCATTGTGGTCTGTGCTCCTCCTGCAAGGCAGTTTCTGTGTGAGAGGGCAGATGGGAAGTGATCCCTTCCACTTCCTGTTCAGCCTCACACACAGACACTGGAGGACCTGGAACAGCACTGAGTTTTACACCCTCTATAGCTGTTTCTGTAGTACTGCTACCAAGCATATTAGGCTGATTGGGCACCTTAGGACACTGGTTAAGGCTCCTGGTACTTATCTTTTCCCATCGGTCCACTTAAACCTGTCCCCTAGAACAGTGGTCCTCAACTCAGTCCTCATGGCCCACCAAGTCTAGGATTTATGTATTTCCCTATTTTTATTCAAATGAGGATACTAACAAAACCTGGACTGTTGGTGGTCCATGAGGACTGGGTTGGGGACCACTGCCGTAGAGGACAGGCATCTGTTCTTCCTAATAAGAAATTGAGCTGTATATGAGAGTTGTGGGTTTATCCAATGTACTGTTTATAGGAGGGTGTTGGTATAACCAATATACTGTACATGGGAGAATTGTTGGTGTACCCAATACATTTTTTCTAAGAAAGGTGCAGTTCTACCCAGTATGCTATGTAAGGGAGCGATGCAGATTATATATATCCTATGTGATATAAGACATGTGTGAGTTTAACCAATGTATTGTGAATGCGAGGGTGTTGGTATACACAATATACTAATGTATATGGGAGAATTGTTGGTGTACCCAATATGTTTTTTATAAGAAAGGTGCGATTGTACCCAGTATGCTATGTAAGGGTATAAGACAGAGGTGTGGGTTTTCTCAATACACTTTGTTAATTAACACACTGTTTTAGGCACAAGATATTTACAAATGCAAGCTGTCATTCAGCCTTATTAACGTGGTAAAACGACAAATAAAAAACATTAAATGGTGAAATGTCATTTCGGTCTGTTAGGGGTAAGGACTTTCTTGGTCCAGTCGAGAGGTAGAATAGATAGGTAAGTTTGTTTGTGGGGTAGGGGTTGCACTATGTGGTAACACGTAGCAAAATTAAATGGGCATGAATTTGGTAGCTCATCACAGGGAACTGGAGAAAACCAATATAACAAAAATCTACATAGAGCTCCCTAGCCAGAAACGTGTTTCATGCAAGAATATGCCAGACAGGATACAACAAAACGAGTTCAAAGAGCAGCCTTGAATCATAATATGTAGTACTAGTAACATAGCTGCATAGTAATACAGTAAGGTCGTAACAGAAATACGTCCATTAAGTTCAGCCTTTCCTCTTTTGTTGGTCTGCTTATAAATAAATACCGCCTTCCACATTTACTCAAGAATGAAAAATCCCGTTACTATTTCTATTTCAAAGGCAGTTTGATGGATAGCTGAAGTGCCGTATTCTAATTATAATGAGTGCGCCTGTGAACTTCTCTATACAATAAAAGATTTAAAATCACCTATAACCACTATTAACTTTTTTTTTCCATGTGATTTTCATGTTTCTTTTACATTTATAATAGAGATTTAGTCTTTGAATTACATCAGCAATCAAGTTTATTCCAGACACGGAAGCAAAGGACGGAGGTCATAACAATGATTGACAATGAACTAAGATGGAGGTTACTGCATGATAAAAAAAGTGTGGATTTTCTTTAATACCTCAAAATTGGTATTGGTTGAATATAGGGGATTAGTATTCATAATACCAATCCTGGAGAGTGATAGTAAATGATGACATTGCGGTGGAATTATGCTGAGTTTCCTACGCTTCGTTTGATGCTGTGGTACGTTTGGTGCAGGCGGTGGGTCCGGGTGCGCTGATGGCAAAGACGGTTATTCAGTCAGCTTTTTGCCTCTTCCCGGTGTACCTGGAATGTCATAACCTGCTGGGTTGTATAATCAACGGCCAGTATTATGTGGACTTGAGCTTGCTCAATTTCATGTTTTTATTTTTAGTGTTTTAGCTCATTTTTGGACTGGGTGGTTAGAGTGGAGTCAGGTTGTGACTCTATCCTTCACTACCTAGATGATTTCCTATGCGTTGGCTCTGCTCAGTCTCCGGTGTGCTCGCAGTTGCTTCAGTCGGTCGCAGACGTTACTAGTTCCTTCTGGGTTCCCCTTGCTCCGGACAAGACGGTGGGCCCTACCACTTGCTTGAGCTTTCTCGGGATCGAGATTGACTCAGTCGTAGGGGAATGCCGCTTGCCGGCTGACAAGGTGGGGGGCATGCGGGCAGCGGTTGAGGCTGCAAGGAGTCTCCGGAAGATCAAGCTGCTGTGGCTGCAGTCGCTCTTGGGCAAATTAAATTTTGCCTGTAGGATAGGGATCGAACGATATTGATTTTTTAGAGCCGATACCGATAATCTGTGAACTTTCAGACCGATAGCCGATAACTTGCCGATATTCTGTACATTTACCATTTTGAAAAACAAACAAACTAATTCTAAAGGTAAATGCACAAAATATACATGCCACATGTAGTGGATGAAGTGTGTCTAGACAGGGGGGGGTGGGTACTGGAAGCTGTTTGTTACCTTTCTTGCAGCTCCTCCAGCTCCCTGTGTAAATCTCGCAGCCCTTAGTGCCGCGAGGAGCGCTGCCATGGTAACCCGTGGCAACGCTCTGCGGCTGCGGGATTTGCACTGGGGAGCTGGAGGATCTGCAAGAAAGGTAAGAAACAGCTTCCAGCGCCCCCCCCCCCAGGACCACCGGGCTTGTAATGAGCCTGGCGGTCCTAGGAGGTATTATCGTCAATATCAGTATCTATATTGGCCGATACCAATATTGCTGAAAATACCTACTGTAGGATAATGCTGATGGGCAGGGTAGTCAATAGGCATCTTGCGGCTGCAACGTTGGGTGTGCTCAAACCATATCACTTTGTGCGTATGACTAGGCCTCTCAGGGATGACTTGGCTGTGTGGACACATTTCTCGAGCATTACAATGGCAGATCCTACTGGCAAGCGCCGAAGATGCCTAATTCGGAGCTCCATCTGTTCACCGATGCGGCGGGTTCAGTGGGCTTTGGGGCTATATTGGTGAGCGGACTCCTGACCTGGTTCATGGCACATGGCCGGCTGACAAAGAATTTGGCGTTCCTGGAGGTTTTTCACGATAGTGGTGGCAGTGTATCTGTGGGGGTCTTTTCTTCAGGATCGGCGGGTAGGATTCGAATGTGACAACCTGGGGGTAGTGTTGGCCATTAACAGCTTGTCGGCCTTATCTCCCCCCGTGGTGCGTCTTTTGAGGTGTTTAGTACTGCGCTGCTTGACTATCACTTGTAGGGCAGTGCACCTGCCGGTTGTTAAGAATGTCACAGCGGATGCCCTTTCTCGTTCACAGTGGCAGGAGTTGGGCAGCTGCGCCTTTGGTGGACGCAGAAGATTGATGGAACTGTGGTACCTTGGCCTGAACGAGTGAGGGCATGGATCCAGTCCTCGGTCTTGTATGCTACCTGGACACGCTACGGTAAGGCATGGGGGGAGTGGTTGACCTTTGAACAAGCGTTTGGAGGTTTTCACTCGGCAGACGATCATCTTCAGGGCTTCTTGCACCTCTAATGGTTTTGGGAAGCATCGGTGTGTTCACCATCGGCGGTCTCAGCAAAGTTATCTGGCTATAGCTTTTGGTTCAAGTTAACCCGGGTGCCAGATGTAACAAAGGACTACATGGTCATCTTGGCTATGCGGGTTTGGAGGAAGGGGCCTAGGATGGCATTGGGATTTTGTTGGTTCTGCCGCAGGTGTGTTTTTCTGACTGTGAGGCTTTATTATTTCATGTTGCATTTACCTTCACATATTTTGGTGCCTTGCGGGTGGGGTCCTGGTTTGTCCTAGTAAGCGGGATCTGGGGGGTATTTGGTTTCGGAACGTTTTCTGCACGGAAGGGCTGGTACGTTTTTTGTTATGACGGTCCAAGACTGATGCTTTCGGAGAAGGCTATTCGTAGGATTGGTAGGTGGGAATCTAGGCGGTTCAGGTCCTATGTGCGCCCCTCCGGGCTGATTGCTTTTTCTCCTATGTTTTCTCAGCGGGCTTCATCCGGCGGGTCTGGCTAATCGGACACTATATATTGGGCCCATCATCGGGCGGGGGTTCGCCCAGGCGGAAACCGTCTCGGCCTTTCTCCTGTGGTGGCACAGGTCCGGTGGTTTGGGACTAGGGAGATGTGCTGGGGACAGCTACTTCCAGACTTGGTTTAACTGTCAGAGGTGCTGGGTGTTCCGGATGTGTTGGTAATACACATGGGGGGTAATGATTTGGGCACTTGTCCAGTGTGGGGTTTGGGGGACATGATCAAACGGGATCTTGCGCGCTTGCTAGTCTTATTCCTGAAAGTCTACCTGGTGTGGTCGGAGGTGGTTGCATGCAATTACTGGAAGTGCGCCTGCGACCAGAGGGCTATAGAGCGCTGCAGGATCAAACTGAACAAGCACATTTCTCAGTTTGTATTGCGGATTGGGGGTCTTGCGGTGCGACACCGCATTTTTGAGCGAGACGCAGCGAAGGTGTGCATCTTACTGATGTGGGCCTTGATCTGTTCAACCTCGCGCTGCAAGATGTTCTGGAACAGGCCATGGCGCTGGTGGGAGGTTGCTCCCGCTGATTTAGGTGTAAAGCAGCGGGGTTAGTGGCGGGAAGGTCCTTGCCAATTGGGAGGTATCAGGAGCACATAGGGAAAAAGGAAGGTTGGGGCTGATCCCTCCCCTAACCTCTGGTACATGGTTTGGATAAACGCACGTGCTCACTGAGCCAAAGGCCGGCTAGTGGTTGGCATTGTGGTATGGTAAAGCCAAGTTGGAGGCCAGTTTGTGGTTAGGACGAGGGGGGAGGACAGGTCCCAGGAGGTGGGCAAATTGGCAAGGACTAGTTAAGTTAAATATTAAATTATGTTAATATGTTAAGTTATGGTTAACGATATTTGTTCAAGTGTAAATAAAGCTGTGGCCTATTTTATACCACAATTATGTCTCGAGTTTTTATTGTAAAGAGGGAAGTTGAATGGGGGATTTTGGTGTCGCACTACACGGTACCCACTACCTACACACAAGTTTATTCCAGACATGGGAGCAAAGGATGGAGGTCATAACAATGATTTAAAAAGGAACTAAGATGGAGGTTACTGCAGGATAAAAAAGTGTGGATTTTGTTTAAAACCTCAAAATCGGTATTTATTTGAATATAGGGGATTAGTACTCATAATACCAATCCTGGAGAGTGATAGTTCCACTTTAATATAAAATAAAAATTATATTGCTAGAAGCCAACATTCCTTCTATTGCAACACTTCAATACATAATGAAAATGTGTGTTTTTCACAATGTCTGATAACATTTTTTCTGAGGGAATTCAACCTTAAAACAAAATATAAAAGTCAGTATATATGTCTTGTTAGATTGCGAGGATGTTAGTAACCATCTTTGCTACTTGGCAACAGAGAATATATATACTTTCCTTGTCTTTCTGGTATCACCTTCTCCGGTATGCTTCTTCTGTCGCTAGTAATACCTGCTGTTTCTATATTTAACAAACTAACCAAACAATGGCTAGGTGCATCCAATACTACCTTCAAAAACACTGCTGTACATATTTGGTTAAAAAAAAATTGTGCGGTCTTAGGCCTTTTTTCTAATTAATAGATTATAATTAAACAAAAAATCACAGAAATCTCTGTGGCAGAAGTAGTGGTCGTCACCAAGTAAGAGTTAAAACTTTTCTAAAATGGTTTGACTATTTACAACAAGGTAGCACCAGGGCACCCGTAGCACCATAACCACTACAAGGCGCAGTTACTTCCCCATAGATTTCCATATAACGGTTGTAGAACAGCAGTGTAGCTAAAAAATGTCATAAGAGAGACACTGCACTTTTTATGATATGTAACATACAAGGCACATAGGGAATAGCTTACGGCAGAACAATGGTAGCAGGTATAGGCAAAGAGCTTGACGTGCAGTTAAAGTCACAGTTACATGGTGGATAGTATGTTAGTAGTTAGCTATGACTAAAGAGCCATCAAATCCACCTGTTGCAGGTTATAGCCCCGGGCTATGTAAAAGACTGGCATCGGAGGGCCATAGACTCGGGTTCTCTGACACAAGGCCAAGTCTTTCCCAATCAAGGGACGGCAGAAGGTCCTGGTGGTACATCGTAGTGGTGGTTCTTCAGCCTCCATGGTAGATGCAGGGGTATTAAATCCCCGGTGGTCTTTAGCCCAGGTGGGCCTAATGGAGGAGTTCCTGGTGCTTGACGAGGGGTGGAGACCAGAGTGGGCCTGCTCACCTCCCGCTGATCTCAACTGTGCTCTTCCTCTTAATTCTGGCGCAGTTTCTCCATACCACGGGCCTCCAATTTTGCCCAAAAGCTTGCAAAGAGCATGTCAACGTTATGGAGTAGATGCTTATCGCAATTTGTGTCTTGCCAGGCATTTGTAGAGTAGGAGTATCCACCATTTTGGGAGTGCTAGCAGCAACTTGATCTCGTATCAGGGTAGCTGCTTGTAGCCAGTAGAGTTATGAGGAGTATGTCAGGGGGAGCCAGGGATGACCCCCACGGGGTCAGCCTGGTATAGGTTTCACTCCGCCGGGTGAAGGACTCCTCTGCCCACGCTTGTGTAGGCCGCCAGCCTTAATGTTGGTGTTCCGATAACGAAATAGCCAGAATTTGGTATCCTTGGATGCACCGTCCTGATCTGGGTGGTCGCCGGTATCAGTCCAGATTAGCAAGCAGCCAGGGCTAATTGTCGTTTATCAGTCCCGGTCAGTGGAGCTCAGACAATGCACGTCTTATCCGCTTGGCATCCGCAAGGTTCCGCATCTCCCCCCACCCCGGGGATAGTCTTTTATGCCAAAACCAGTACATTAAACTTTACTATTTTCTGATGCTACGAATGTTCCTTTAAGATTAATCAATCTAACATCCTCATTGCTCACTACATAATATTTATATATCAATGGCTCATCTTTGTGAAGCCAGGGAGCATTCTCCCTAGCAGGGATTTTTCTGTATTCACCCACCATGCTGTAATGTAAATATCTCCCATTTAACGGGTGTTTGAATAGTAGGGAGATTACATTGAACAAGCTTATGGCAAATGCTTCCATTTTGTGATTCTATGAGAAAAATAAAATTTATTCTGCCATTGTGCCATAGTTGCCGTAAATATCTCTTACTATGCCCTCTATTTATTAATCAAAATGTACACGTTTTCTACCTGCATCTATGGTTTTACCGGAAAACAGATATCTGTACCTTTAATTTCTGACTGTGTGCAATAAATCCTTGTGCAACCTACAATCCTCTAGTTCAGGGGTCCTCAAACTGCGGCCCTCCAGATGTTGCTGAACTACAACTCCCATGATTCTTTGAATTACATAGATAGACTGAGAATCAAGGGAGTTGTAGTTCAGCAACATCTGGGGGGCCGGAGTTTGAGGACCCCTGCTCTAGTTAGTGTGTTTGTGGTCACAAAAACAGAAATTGCAGCAGATGTGTTAAAGAAACTCTCCAAGCACCATAACCACTACAGTCCACTGTAGTTCGTTTGGTGCCATGAGTGTCCTAGCACACCCCATTGAAAGTAGTTTTAGAATAGTTTGACTTCTTAAATGTGGTCTGCCAGGGACCACTCCCAGCCTTTACTACTTCAGACAGAGAATATCTGGTTCTCTGTTCTAAACCCCGCAGTATAGGGCTTACCACTTTGGCTGAGAGTGATCAGCTGACATTCTCAGCTAATGAGCTACAATAGCCCTACACTGCAAGGTTTAGGTCAGGAGAGCTAATGAAAGTAGAAGGGGTGGGGAGTCGGGCCCGGTTCACCACCGGTAAGAATTCAAACTATTCTAAAACAGTTTAAATAGTTACAATAGGGGCGGGTGCTAGGGCACACTGTTTATGTATTTTGCTGGTACACATTTTAAAAATGCTTTAGAATTCTAAATGTCATGCAGCTGAATGCATGGCCCCCAGGTATCTAATGCCTCCATTTTTTTAAATGAACTACCGGATTTTTATCATTATAGCGTTTACTGATTTTATGTTAGTTTCAGCCGGTTTAGCACCTTGGTCATATATTTGGGATTTAAAATATTGTCTAACCGTAGAAAGATTCTCCTGTGCTTTGTTACAAGATCAGCAAATAATGATAAACTTCGAGTACATTCAGACAGACCTTTGGGCAGATGATTGATAGATGATGGAACAGCCATCATTTTTTAAATAATTTTTTCTAAATTATGATTTTTTTCAAAACATCTGTAAGTTTGCTAATATTTCTTCTAGTGCAATGTGTAAATGGATTTTTATTTTCTTTTATTAGATATAAAGTGTCCTGTATTGTGGCACGTACACATTAATTACCGTTCCATTTGAGTGTTACCATTTCGTGATCATATATGAATACTAGCTGGACCTTAAACTCCATTTACTTTTCTCACTTAGTAAAAAAAATTTTTTTTTTAAAATAGCATTACAACATCTAGACCAGGTGTAGGCAACCTTCGGCACTCCAGATGTTGTGGACTACATCCCCTTTAATGCTCTGACACCCATAATGCTGGCAAAGCATCATGGGAGGTATAGTCCAAAACATCTGGAGTGCCGAAGGTTGCCTATGCCTGATCTAGACATTGCCTTTGTAAGGGCTCTGCATTTTTACACTACTGGCTTTTATTTTGAGTAATAAATATCTTTTTGAACTTGTGTGCAAAGTGTTGATAAAATCCCATGTGACTGGCAATAGTCTAACTATGTTGCTTACTCATAGTTTAATAGGCAGACTGGATACGATGACATTTTTAGAGCAGAATATTTTCACATCGGCCACTTCTTTTTGAGATGTGTCCTCTGAGGGACTCTACTTTATCGCCATTGCAAAGAGTGCCTCTTGAGCTTCTTTTAACAGTTACAGTAACACGTTCTGGTACTCTGTAAGTCATGTAAATGTTTTGAGCACAAAACAAGTGAAACCTCGAAAATTTCCACTGGGGAACATGGATACTCTGCAAGGGGTCCTGAAGGGTTCATGAAAGTTTTGAATAACTTTACAAGTGTTCTGTAAAAACCTAGCTCATCAACTTTATTTCAGGGTTCCTTATTTCCTTTCTTGTAATGAGGTACTGCAACTTGTATATTCTACATTTTTAGCAATATTAACATAAAAGCAACCACTATATATACAGTCACAACCTCCCAAGTGTGTTCACTGTAGAACTTTTCTACCCTCACTTCTTCTATTTAAACTGAGTCCATTAATTCTCTGCTCTCAATTTCGATCTCTTCTTAATTGCTTAAACTGTGGGATGATATGTTTCAGTGAGAGAGCGTTATGCTGACTTTGATTAAAATTGTAAACAGTAATAGATTCTCATTCCCAGTACTGTTTTCCCCACAGTAAATAAATCCACATTGCTGACAAATTCTTTATATTTGCAGCAATATATTAATTTCATTTTTCCCCCAACTTTTCTTTTCAAATAATTTTATTAAAGTTTAAAAAAAATTTGTTTAACAAGTGATAATAATACAAACATTGTATTAGGGGTAGGAAAGGAAGGGTAACTTGGAAATGGGAAGGGGTATCCATCCATCATTGAAATAAACATAACAATGTATATGGCAAAAAAAATTTGTACATCAATGCACTTTAACAATAAATATATCAAAGACCATAAACTGTTTTGATTTTTTCTTCCCATTTATCCCAATTATATTTTAGTATTGGGAAACCATGCATATTCGCTCTATGTGATAATTCATGTGCCTTGTTTTCTAGCATCAGATTAAAAACTTCTCTGAGAGATGGCACATTTTGGGACTTCCAATGTCTAGGTAAACAGGATGTAGCAGCGATCAGAATGTGGCCTATGATTATTTTATCTGATCTATTAACGGACTCCGGGAGTTTTTTAAATAAGGCTATTTCTGAAGTTGAGATGCTAATGGTTCTGTTCACTTTAATAATTAGATCATGAGTCATTTTCCAATAATTAATTAACTTGGGGCAGAACCACCAGATATGGGCCATATTGCGTACTCCCCCACAGTCTCTCCAATCAGAATACATATTGTTCATGTTATGCAATCTAGACGGAGCCAGGTACCAGCGATATAAGATTTTATAATGATTTTCAAAATGGTCGGTGAAATACGAAATACCTTTTAAACCTTTAAAAAAAACGAACCATTCTTCTAAATCGTACTGGGCACCCAACTCCGTCTCCCATGACAGCAAATGTTTTAATTTAATTAAGGGCTTCCCCCAACTTTTCTTTGTTCTCTGTTCAGTTTTGAATAGGTTACTGTTCTACGTGATGTCTAACGAATGTCTTCTACATTGACAAAATAATGTTTGGTTTTCATGTGACGTCAGGGTCCTTTTCAATTTTGTCACTTTTGAGCAAGTTTTCTGTAAATTCACAATTTTCTTATGTATAAAGCTATTATATTGGTGACTTTTTCATCTGTCTTTTTTGTAAGGCAACAAACTGCATAATTTGTCTTTCCACCACTTTTATACCTCTATTAAAGGGACACTGTAGGCACCCAGACCACTTCAGCTACTTCAAGTGGTCTGAGTGCTGTGACCCTATTGCCCTTAGTCCCGCAATGTTAAACATTGCAGCACTAAGTCAGACTCTAGCGGCTGTCTAGGTTCACCATCTTGCACTTCTTTTTTTACCTTGACAGCACTACTATTGAGAGCGACAAAAAAGAGGCACAGGACAAAACTCTTGAGAAGGGGGCAAACAGGAACAAATTGGTGCTGACTGGCATACCACTTTTTATATGTCTAATTAAGACCATTCATACTCATCTGTTAAGAGCATTTTTTAAAAAAAATATCTCTGAATCACCAATGTGATATTTAACAAATTTTATGTGGGCAAAAATATTCTGCTTAGAGGTCAGTAGTTTTCTCTTGGCTAACCTTCAATAAATACTGGTGTTAATATTCACTGTTTTTGGAGATGCTGAGTTATGGTCACTCACAACAGAACATGAGTCAATACTTGGAAGTTATCCTAATTGCCTTGTGGATTTCTTGGAAGGCAAATAAGCTTGTTCTAGGGAAGATTTTGATAGGATGTTTTTTTGCGTAGAAGGACTGTGTTTTTAGCTGTTGCCAGTTTTAAGCTTTCCTCCTAACAGATGATGGACAGAACCTCAATTTCTTATAATATTGTTGCTGCTGTTTCTGAACAAATGGAGAGCAACAGCTGTTTCCTTGGGTTCAAAGAGATATATTTTAGTTGGTCCATGACGTGGTCCCACAGGGCCATAAGATCATGACAACTCGAAAAACAGAACAAACATATTTATTTACACAGCCTCAACAAGACATTTGAAAACATGAGTGCAGTAAAGTCAAGTAAAGAAAGTAGGTGTCAAGGCTATCCCTTTGGTAGGCAGATGAAACCCATTAACATTCTAGAGAAAGTTAACGATCAATTTACAATATTTTTAATTTTAGTATAGGGGAGAACTGGTCAGAAGAAAAAGTCTAGTAGCAGCAGCTATTGCATTGGGTATATGGTTTAAACATAAAAAAGAAAACTGTGATATATTGTTCATGGTAAGGTACTCTTAGCCTGAATGAAAAAGGACAAGTCATAGTGTACTAGAGGAGAAACAGAACCTTCATTAGATGGAGTCAAACCAAAATAAACCAAAACAATATATAGGGTCTACGATCAGAAGCAAAATGATGATGTAACAGTTCTCATATGGTTGGATGGTGGAACGGTGGACAGTGGACCATTCCGTAGGTAATGTTTGTGTTGCTGAAGCAGTGCTTCTATACCTTTGCTCTGGTGTCGTCGGAATGCATAGTTTCCAGGCCTTAATGGGTTTCCTTCTCCCCTCTGGAGTGCATATAATCTTTGAACATTCATTTCTGGTAATCATCAAGTTAGTTAGGCAACCCCAACTATACATCAGATGATTATACTGGAACGTTTGCATAATGGGCTGAAACTCCCTTCTCTTCTGCCTTGTATAGGATGTCAAGTCGTCATATAGTTTAATTTAAGCAAATTGTACAGTTGGAGAGCGTTTGTTATTAGCCAAATTGTACAGTTGGAGAGCGTTTGTTATTAGCCAAATTGTACAGTTGGAGAGCGTTTGTTATTAGCCACTTGCACTATTTTCTGCTGATAACATTTGATGTTATCTTGTATCTTTCTAATTTATCAGTATGTTAATTTTGTTAATAGCTTTAGTGGCATCACAAGGCATCTTTGCCCTGTCAGTATACAGATCCTTTCTGAGACCATGTATCAGTGACCTTTTAGTGGAGAAAATCATGGTAGTCAAAGAGAGCCTTTACCGACATCAGTGAGCTTGGGGTTTGGTCGCCAACTGTGGACAGGGAAGCCAAGGGTAAGCCTGTTTCATTATGTGACCTCGGTTCCATAAATTAGTACAGATTAATTTTTTTTTTGTTCAATCTGATTCTTATAAGACCATCAACAGCAACTTAATCTAATGTAAAGACTGTGAAAGTATTTATCTGGTCTCACACACAGAGCTCTTAGCATATGTGGCCATCTTCTTCACGTGCTAGGACCCTTGCCCAACTTTGTTAATTTTTTTCAAGTGAGATGGTACTCCTGCTGAGATAACACTGATGACAGAATTACATGTTTGTGTTGCCTTCATTCACTGCTTCAAGATAATACTTTGTATGTATGTAAGGCTCATAAAATGATAAATCTTTATACTGGTAGGGTCTCAATATTTTCTCCGTAATGAGAAACAAGGGGAAATAACCGTGGCACATGTTTTTTTAGCTTTAATAAAATTGATCTTACATCTTCAATCTTAAAAGAGGGTAATAAATATAAAATATTCCAACAATCGTAGAGAATATAATTTCATCACCTTCCTCGTATGTCATTCTCTCATGGAAAAATGTTCAGTGCATGTAATCTCAGTTTATATCTCATTCTAGGGAGCTCACCACAATTATTATACAACAGCAATTTGAAGAAAGTTTCAGGTAGTATCTCTGGCACGACATATTTCTAGGGTGATATGCCCATCCAGGGGCTCAATGGGATAGACCACACTGCCAATCAACAATAAATGTTGCACGTTTTCATGAGTTCCAATATGTCAAGCTACCCAGAGATCTTACAATGCTTGATGCTCTGTGTTCCCAGAGGGTAGCAGTCCACTTTTATCATCAGGGCAGAGATGTCCTGCACACGTAACATTTAAATCCATGTCTGCTGGTCCCGATGATGGAAAGCTTAACAGCATCTCAATCGGCTTCTGAAAACCTACTCTTGTATGTTTCATGATAAGATTATTTTTTTAATTTATTTATTTTTAAGTTACCTTCAGAAAATGCAACTATGTTGTGGTATAATTATAAATAAATGCATTTGTTTTTCACGCAGTGTAATCATTTTATAAATCCCACAGTTATTAGAGACTATTTTCCAGCAGTAGATGTGTGTATTCTATCTTGTTCTGGAAAATTCACAACACCTGGTCACTCGTCTCTCCCGAGAATGTTTAATTATTTTCAGGATTCTTGCTTGAGCTGCCAGGGTACGTAAGACTTTTACTAAAATTGGTAGAATTAATTAGAGGAATAATCATGTTAATCCAATCACGATGGATACTCCAAGGGTGTTTAGGATGCTCACAGAGAGGTTTTTGGATGGTGATAGATCCACTTGAAAAAAACATTTAATCAAGCTGAAATTTCTCTAATGTATATTTCTACCATCAAAGGAAATAAAACAGATCATCTCTAAAATATGAATATTGCATTTGTGCTGTTGCTTTAATCATTTGCAGAATGTGCCTTCTGTATAACACTCAGTAAATCCACTATCTGCTCTATTTGTCTTGAATGGTTCAAGTGTAGTTGAGATAGATCCCTTAATAGACAAAGGCTCTCGGGGTCTCGTGTCACGATAGTGACGCCTTCTCACAGAGTAGAACCCAGAGAAGAACGTATACCGGACCTTAAAGTGGTCGGACTAACGTTTTCAGTAGTCAAAGGGATAGCCAGAGATGAAGGGAGGAGAGAAGATGGATCAACGATATAACCTAGCCAAAATACGGGGAACCAGAGAGCAGAATAGTCAAAATGGAAAGCCAAAAGTCAATTACCGGAAAACAAACACTCAAGAAGTTTATCAGCACTAGGGGAACCAACAGGAACCACACAAGGACGCCTTACAACTGACAGGGACGCCCTTATATAGTGTGGGATATATTGCTTTAAAACCACACCCCCAAAAGGTCCGGGGGCGTGGCCGCGTGTGGATTACGTTGACTTTTACTTGCCGACCACGTTACGCATGCGCCATATTATAAATGTACGATCGGTGTGAGCGGCCGGCGTCAGAAGGGCTGTGCCGCTCACCGGAAAAGGATGCCGTGCTGCGCGGGTCCGAGGAGGAAAGGTAAGGTATCGTTACATCATGTAGGCATATCTGTGCAATTCAGAAAACCTTACGTGTGGGTTGAAATCAGAAAGTGTATAAAACCTTGAGGTTGCTCTAAATATTTCAGATTTAGGGATTAAGAACTCGCGCATGGTCCTGAATACATGCGTTAGCTGTGTGTGTAACAAGTTCTTATTTCAATTGAACAACATAGACTGAACAATTCAATTCAAATTCGGGGCTATAACATTCTCAGCTGATACAGTCTATCAACATTTCCCCATGCTGGGCTCCATGCTGTGCACTGACTTAATATAAAACATTACAGGCACGTCAAGCATTGCATATTAATTTATAAGCACTGCATGATATAGATCCCAGTTACCCAAAGGAGAGCTTTATTGTCTGACACCCCCCCTTAATATCTTCTGAGGTAAGCATATTAATGGAACACTGAGCACTAAAGCTACGTTATCTGAATAAAGTGGTTTTGGTGCATAGACCTTATACTTTTTTTCTACAAGACTGTAAAACTTTGACATTTCTTTGAAACAGCCATGTTTACATTTTGTCTAAACCCAAGAGCATGTGTGACAATTGCTGCCCTCTACTGACTTGATGCCTCATATAAACATTAAACCTATGATTGTCATCATGTTGTGTTAAACATGAGAACCTTCCAAAATCATAGGTCTTGCCAATGAGGAAGTGCCTCTAATGTCTGACAGACACTAGTGCAGGGGTAGGCAAACTTCGGCATTCCAGATGTTGTGGACTACATGTCCATAGATGCTTTGCCAGCATTACAGCTGTAAGTGCATTATGGAAGATGTAGTCCACAATATCTATAGCGCCGAATGTTGCCTAGCTCCGTGCTTGCGACTATCAGATAGGAAGTCACTAGAGGTGCTTTCTTATTGAAGATTTTCAACTTCGAAAGGTTTTAATGTTTGACACAGCATGATAATGCATCCAGTGTTCCCAGTACACATCCAATGCTTCACATAGAGAAGCATTTGGTTTAGTGTTCATAAGAAGCATCAATCTAGCAGAGGACAACAAATGTTGCACATGTCTACAATGTCATTATTTGCTTCCCACAGCATTATCCTTCCTCTCAATGCCATAAAAAGTAATCTAAGGTTACATAGAGATAGATTAGATGGCTGGATGGATAGATGGGTGCGTGGATGGATGCATGGATGGATAGATGGGTGGGTAGATGGGTGCGTGGATGGATGGATGCATGGATGGATAGATGGGTGCGTGGATGGATGGATAGATGGGTGGGTGGGTGGATGTGTGCGTGGATGGATAGATAGATAGATTCTTTTTTTTAACTACACAGACTACTACCATTCTTGCATGCAAAACTGAAATTCTAGAATTCTGTAACATATACAGAGAAGCTCCTAGATTGGAGATTTTCAATAGTTCTTCTTTTCATTAAGTCTCCTCTCCTTTTACTAACAAGTAACATATGAGTCTATACTTATACTTCCATTGAGACTGATGTGGGTGTCTCTCTTTGTTCTCCCATGCTGTTATGGTTAAAAGAATATGGCAAAGAGGGTGAGGATAATGCTGTGGGAAGCAAATAATGACTGTCGGACAAATCCAGTATTGGGAACTGAACGATAACTTTTTTTACATTTTTGTCTTCTATGACAAAAATAACAATCCAAATTTTACAAATCTTTTTTTCTGCAGGTAATGTTGTTGAAACCAGAAATCTTTATCATTTAAAAAACATCACCTAAACCATGATTTAATCAGTCATCTCAAAGCTTGATAGGCCTATATCACAAGATTAACAAGAAGAAGCAAATGGAACCTTCAAGAGGTTTTTAATTGCATTACAGGTTGACGATTACGGAGGGCCAAGTGCATTGCTGCTGCTACTAGCCGGTGACAGATGTGTAATTGAAGGGATGCTATTGTCACCTGAACAACTACATCTTAAAGGACCACTATAGGCACCCAGACCACTTCAGTTTAATGAGGTGGTCTGTGTGCCAGGTCCAACTAGGTTTAATCCTTTTTTCTATAAACATAGCAGTTTCAGAGAAACTGCTATGTTTATAAATGGGTTAATCCAGCCTCTAGTGGCTGTCTCATTGCCAGCCGCTAGAGAGCTTCCGCGCTTCTCACTGTGATTTTCACAGTGAGAAGACGCCAGTGTCCATAGGAAAGCATTGTGAATGCTTTGCTATGGACTGGCTGAATGCGCGCGCGGCTCCTGCCTCGCATGCGCATTCAGCCGAAGAGGAGGAGGAGAGCTCCCCGCCCGGCACTGGAGAAAGAGGTAAGTTTAACCCCTTCCTCCCCCCAGAGCCCGGCGGGAGGGGGACCCTGAGGATGGGGGCACCCTCAGGGCACTATAGTGTCAGGAAAACGAGTATGTTTTCCTGGCACTATAGTGGTCCTTTAATGTAGTTGTTCTGGTGAGTATAGTTAGTCCCTGCAGGCTTTTTGCTGTAAACACTGCCTTTTTAGAGAAAAGGCAGTGTTTAAATTACTCCCTAAGCACACCTCCAGTGGCAGTCACTCAGACTGCCACTAGAGGTGCTTCCTGGGTCCTGCATGGAGGTGTGAACTATCCTCATAGACATGCATTGATTCAAAGCATCTCTATGATGGAATGCTGCCTGGTGCATAGCGGTGTATTGCCGCACATGTGTAATAGCCTCTCAATGCTTTCCTATGGGAAAGGATTGGATTGGCTGCGATCATCAATTATAGTGATCACAGCCAAGAAAGTAGATCGGGGGCGGAGACATTACCAGCGAACCAGCACGGCACTGGAATACAGGTAAGTTCCTATTTAAGTGGTCAAAGGAGGGGGAGGGGGGCTAGGAAGCTAAATAGTGTTTTCAACACGGTAGGGTCAGGAATACACATTTGTGTTCCTGACCATATGGTGTTCCTTTAAGCCATTTTTTAATATAGGGACATTGGAATGTGTGCGTGTTTTTTTATTTAAGGTGTTCAAATGGACCTTTCAGGTATTGTGCAAATAAGTATTTGTTATCAATTTCACAATGTTACGTTTAGTGAAATTGTTAAGATCACTTGCCCACATCATCGAGTCAGGAGAGGTGTTCGTTGTTTCCGTTCTGCTCATTTGGACAAAAGAAAAATCATTTTTTGAAGTTCCTGTAGGTTGATAAGATTGTGATCACCAAAACGTGTGAGCTTAAAGTGGAACTGGAACTCCCCAGGAATTTTTACATTTTACAGTTTATTTATCCAATATCTTTAGCAAATTTATTGTTGTGAGATATGACAAATAAAATCTAATGTAGAAACCCACACATATGAAGGAAATTGGGGGCCTCCATCTTGGCTCCTTTTTAAAATGTTGCCCTTTTTCTGACATTAAACATAGTGGAAGAGGGTGACAAAAAAAAACAATGTTTCTATTCTCCTCTTATTTGCATTGAGTGCCACAATTGCAATTTCTCTAATTGTATGAAAGAGTATATTGAACATGTGAGAACGTCGAGTAGTATATTCGTTTCTTTTCAAATAATTTTTATTGAAAGATTTTGCAGATTTTACAAGTAATAAAAAACAATATATTAGGGGAGGGGAAAGGAAGGGAAAACTTGGAAGTGGGAAAAAGGGGATATCCATCCATTATAACGGTAAGTATGTTAATGTACAAGGTACTTAAGTTGAAAAACATTCCATAACAAGTTATTAAAGGTAACATGTTTTTTTGACATTGGTTTCCCATTGATCCTAGTGGTATTTCAATTGTGCAAATATATGTGTGTTATTTATATGTGATAATTCGTACGATTTGTTTTCTAGTGTTATTGTTAGTACTTCTTTAACTGAGGGTGTGTTTTTAGACTTCCAATATCTAGGTAGGCATGTGGTTGCAGCTATCAGAATGTGGCCTACTATAATTCTTTCAATTTTACTGATGGAGTCAGGGAATTTTTTAAATAGAGCCAGTTCAGATGTGAAGCTACCTATGTTACTGTTCACCTTAATAATTAAGTCATGTATCATTTTCCAATATCTAGTCAGTCTTGGGCAAAACCACCACATGTGGCCATGTTGCCCAGTCCTCTGCAATCTCTCCAACACCTATCGCTGTACTTATTATTCATATTATACAATTTAGAATGGGCCAGATACCATCGATACAGAATTTTAAAGTGGTTTTCTTGATGGTTGGAGCAGAAAGATAGGCCCTTCAGAGCTGAAAAAAACCCGAACCAATCCTCCAACTTATATTGGGAACCCAGCTCCGTCTCCCAGGATAACATATGCTTCAGTTTAATTTATGGTTTATCGTTATGTAACATATAACAGATAGATATAATGCCCTTCCTATTCGGGTCATGCAAAAATAGCTTTTCTAGTTGTGATATTTCTAGTGCTTTAGAATTTTTGTCGGTTTCCGGTATGTTGTATATATCTTTTAATTTCTCAATCACCAACTCACATTCATCCTTACATTCGGTCGCCAGTCTATGCTTAAATTGTAATCTTTCATACGACAGAATAGAGTTTCCATGGAAAAAGTCGTCTATATGATACAGTCGGTGTTCTTTAAGTAATGATGAGTTTAAGGTCGGGATGTAGTATTTTAAAGATTCAATTGGCATGGCTCTATATAGTTTTGTCAAGTGACAGTTGTTTTTAAATACTATATCCCAGGCTTTAAGTGTGGTTTTAGTGGTCATAAACATTTTAGTTACTCCAGGTCTCCTTACAGGGCTTAGCCAGGGTAATTCCCTGAGTTGAAAGGGGAGAATGCTAGATTCCTCCATTTCCATCCATCTCGGCTAGTTGCAAAGTAGTACTTTCTGAAATTAGACACACCAATGCCCCCATGAAGTTTTTGTTGCTGCAGGGATGTAAGCTTAATTCTGCTGGATTTGTTGTTCCAAATAAATTTTAGCATTATTGAATGTACTTTGTTAAAGAAGGACATTGGAACAGATAAGGGGATAATTCTAAAATATTACAAGATTTTTGGGAGGATTGACATTTTTATGGAGGCAATTCTTCCTAACCACGATAACTCCATACCACCCCATCTCTCCATCTCCTTGTGTAGGTCCGGCCATGCTCTCTTCAAGTTATGAATATGCATATTGGGTAAATTTTTGCATAAGTTAATTCCTAAATATTCCAGGTAATCCCTCCGCCAGTCGAACAGATATGATAGTCTTAATTCGTCCATATCAGATTTATGCAAGTGGAAAGGTAGGGCCTGGGTCTTGGATACATTTAATTTATAATAAGACACTTCTCCAAACTGGAGTAGAATAGTATTGAGAGATTTCAGAGAGTCTTTTGGGTTTTTGAGTGCTAGAATGACGTCATCTGCAAATAACCCTATTTTATGAGTGGATCCCTTGATATTAATACCTGCGATTTCTGGGGTCGTCCTGATCAGTTCGGCCAGGGGTTCCATCGCCAGGACAAAGAGAATTGGAGATAAGGGGCAGGCTTGACGCGTCCCATTAGGGAAAACGTTCTGGATTGGAAACCCGAGGCCGATACATAAGCTGTGGGTGCAGCTTCAAGTGTCATCCACCCTACTTTTCTTGTGGGTTTGTCTTGGTGTAGACGGTGAGGTTACGTGAGGTTGGTTTTGACATCTGTTCATGACATTAAGAAGATCCATCCCTTCCTCAGGAGAAGTCATTGTAAAATTTCTGCTATCCATATGAAAGAGCAATTTTACAGGGAATTCCCATCAGTAACAAATCTCTCTTTGTCTCAGCTCTGTCGTGAAGGGTTGAAATTCTCTGCGGTGTCTCATAGTGTAGGCTGAGAAATCTTGGAAAACTTTGATATATTTATAATCCGCAGGGAGACCTGATTTCCGAATAGTGCTCAGGATTTCCTGTTTTATATGAAAAAAGTGTTGTCTCACTATGGTGTCTTTTGGAGCTGTTGCAGGTGCATTGCCAGATTTAGGGAGTCTGTGGATCCACTATTAGATCTAAATCAGTAGCTTTGGGTAAAATCGTTTTAACCATTTTTTGGAAATAATGTATCAAGTCCGAGGTGTCCACTTTATCAGGTATTCCCCTGATCCTCAAATTGTTACGCCTGCTCCTGTCTTCAGAATCTGCCATTTTTTCCGCTTGCAAGTTGACCTGTTTCTGAAGTTCCTTCACAGTGTTAACCAGATCTTAATGTGATTGTTCTTGCACCTGCATTCTGTATTCAATATCTTCTGTACGTTGACCAATGTTTTCTAAAACTCCGTACATAGTTTCAAAATCTTTCCTAAAGTCATTCTTTAAATCCACTCTCAAATTTTGTATAAGTTGAATAATCATACCAGCAGAAGGTGGTAAATCCTCTGCCATTTCAAGCGGCATATTAGGATTGTAGGTCATGGTTTTAAATCCTGAAGAAGCCATCTTGGATGTGGCAGTTTCCATGTTAGAAGTGGCAGTGGCCATCTTGGTGGTGGCAGTGGTTACATGTACAGTGGTAGACATCTTGGGTGTGGTAAAATCATTAATAGAAGTCTCATTAGTAACCATCTTGGTAGAGGCTTCATGCCTGATGTTTTGTTGCACAGAAGAATAATAAATGGAGCCTATTTCTTCCTCCAGTACATCACAGTCTATTAAATTGTCACCATCATCTACCAATTCTTTGTTTTTTAGGAAGATGGAGGGAAAGACCCCCCCGCCGGTGTTCCCAGCCATGAGGCCGAGGACCTCGACGGGGAGCGAGACCTCACGCCCCTATACCCTTCTCTGTATCCTGGCCGGTTTTGTATACCAGCGACTGGGCCGATTTAATTATAGTGCGCAAGCTATAATTAAATTAAGCCGCTCGCGGGAGATTGTCCACGGTACTCCGAGCGTGCCTAGCGCCCAGAGTGCACTGAGCTGTAATGCGAGCAGGTCGCGGCTGCGCTCGCAAAAAAGCGGGTCTGAGTAACTGGGCGGGCGGGTGGGATAGTTTTCACCACTCCCACCAACGTGGATTTCTGTGGCGAAATAAGCCGCGGGACAGTTTTGTTGACAGGTGAATGGGTCTGCAGGCCTTTACTCACCACTGCAGCTCCAGCCTCTCGCTTTTGCATTACAGGCACGTTTTTTTCCATTTTTGGGGGGTTTCTGCATTGTTGCCAGTTGTTCAGGTGTCTCTTTCTATGAAACATTTATGTCCCCTTGCCTCAGGAGCTCCTCTAGAATGTGGCCATCTAATATGGTGGCCAGACTCCGCCCCCCCCATAAGGATATTAATTTCTTAGAATATGTTACATATCTGATGACATATGCAATGGAGAGGAGAAAATTGCTTCTGTAGGGCAAGAATGTGCCTTGCGGGTATTATGGTTGGGAGGCGCAAAGAAAATGGTTTGAGTGCCGTATGGCTTTGGGGAAGTCTGGCATGCACAAAGAGGCCGAAAGATGTCTGGGTCTGAAAAACACACTCAAACAAAGACAAAACATGTAGTGGCTTCTCCGAATCTATATTAAGATGGCCTGCAGCAAGTTGCTGAAAACCAGGTTTTCCTAATTATAATCTTTGCCAAACAATGGGTGAAATATCAAAACTTTATTAGATCCATCGTATATCAATCTATAGGCGAGGGTTTACTAAACATACAGTTAAAAGCGGTGCATTTTTGGTTATTACTAAGGTCTTGAGAACCAAATAGATATGAAGCTTTATTCTTCCCCTTGTTTATATTAATCCCACCACTGTATCTTGAGTTTAGTATATTAAACAACATTTGCCCGTGGATTATAATTAAGAAGTCTAGATTCCAGCAGCGATACAGCACTGCTTTCCTGTTATTCCACAGCTTAACGAGGAACTAGAGTTCCCCAGGTGGTCTAAAATATATATTATTTTCTTTTGAAAGCTTCAAATGTCTATAATTGCTGCTACTTAATTACTTCTGACAGGTAGGCATCTGGAGGCAAAGGTACTATTGCAAAGCGTTTTTCATCATCTATATAGTGCAATAAAGGACTAGACAGCAGTAGTGTTTATTTTTTTGTTTGTTTGTTTTTTTCTAAAAATGAGTTAAACCTTTATGTAAAAGCCATAGCTCTATGCATACCTTCCAACATTTCAAATGGACAAAGAGGGAAACTTTGATTTTAGGGGTGTGAGTGGGGGTGTGAACAGAAATTATAGGTGAGTTACTAATTATAAATTATGCAGCTAAAATGTAATTTAGAATAAGATCAATGTATCTTATTAACACAGACTAATTTCTAAACACATTTATTGTACTTCAAAGACTACCAGGCATGTTTGTATATTTGTGTGTGTTCATCCATTTGTAAATAGGTCCCGGCATCGGTGTCTCGTGAATGGGGACGCCGGTGGGGAGGAGTAAGGGGCGGACCTGTCTAGAATGGGGGCGAATCCACCTGAATTACTGTCAGGTCAGCATAGCGTACGAACATATGAAGCTTGTGTATTCTGTGTACACACTAATCTAAGGTCTGTGTACATTGTATATACCGATATGTACTGATCTCAAGTTATATTCCAGTTGTTTCTAGGCAGGAGGCACACAAGTCTCTTGCACACCTACATTCTGAAAGTGGATTATTTTAATTTAAATGCTCGGTGGCTGAGAATGAGTGAAAAGTGGAAGCATGGTCTAGTCCAGGGTTAGGCAACCATCAGCATTCCAGAAGCTGTGGACTACATCTTCCACAATGCTATTGCCATAATGCTAGTAAAGCATCATGGGAGATGTAGTCCACAATATCCAGAGTTCTGAAAGGTATCGTTTCACTAAATGGGCATTATCCCAGATTTACTAGTGCTAAACCAGCCCCCTAAAATTGGAAGTCTAGGCTAGTAGCTAATCTGCTATATGGGCAATCCATCCCTGGCTGTGTGAAAATATATGTTTATAATATAGCATTGTTTCCATTTTGGTTTTATAAATATTGTCCTTGTTATACAACAATCACTGCTTCATATAGCAAAAAAGTGAAATAATGAATGTGTCTTTGCAGGACTTTGTGTCACTTGCCTTCATCCCATCGCACTGTCCAGCCATCGCAGAGAGAAGATGCTGTCTGTAAATTCAGATGGGAAGGTCCTGGTCAGAAGATGTTTCCTCACCCTCAGGCCTTTTCGGTAAGAAAATACTTATTAAATTGCTCACATAATTATTTAAATGGCTGATTTAAAGTGTCCTTTAGTATATCATTGCATATAAACAGCAAAGGGGCCCTGCAATGTCTTTTCCTAATTCATTGTTACTACTTGTTAATGAAGCAGACAGGACCATCGCTATTATCAGGCGGCACAGGTGGAAGCCTTAGAGTGCAAAGGTCCAGGGGGCTCAATTTCAAGGTTGACAGATCATTTAGGGTTGCACAGAGCCCTCTTGCACTTGTTACTCTCTGTATTGTGGCTTTGCAAACCAAGATAGAGGATATTCTTTATCTGGGGCTGAAAAGCCCTGGATTTAATTTTGGCACCATTTCATTGTTAGCCCTTAGTCTCCTGTAATACTGAGAGAGAAATAACACTATCAATTACACAATATGTGACAGTACCACTTTAATGGACCATTTACAGTGTGAGGGCACTGCTATGAGTTAAGGGTTAATGCAGCATACCTTAGTTAATAAATCTAGGCTTATATAATACTCAGAATTCAACAAAAGATTTGGTGTCACAATGTGATTTATAGAACACTTTATGGTTTAGTGTTGGACGTAGGACACGGTATCGGACTGGTTTTATAAGGGGCTGTAAAGTCTATCCTTGGGCTGGCCTGAAGGATGTAGGTTTTGTGTACCGATATTATTGATTTTATAATTGTGCTTAAGAAGAAAATTGATGGGTTTATGGTGGTCAAAAAGTATTATTGTTGGCTAAGGAAAGAACAAATTGCGGTGACAATAGATAGACAATAGAATAAAAACGGGTCAGGTACAGAAGTGACAAGAAAATGGAATATTAAAGACTAAGCCATTAAATCTACAAATTAAGAGATGGAGCAGGTAAAGAAAGATGAGCCAGAGAGATAGATATCTTAATCTATACCCTTGCTAGGTATCAGTAAAGGTGGGGTCATTGAAACTGCAATGCACTTAAATACATTGCTTATCAGAAACAAAGTCACAACTCCATACCTCCCACCATTTCAAAGAGAGACACTTTCATTGTATGGGTGTGGATCTGGTGTGGCCATGAGCGGGGCTGTTCTAAGAAATTTTATGCAAGTTCCTAAAAAAGAAATGTAATATAAACAGAAAAAACTATTTAATTTAGAACAATAACAATATATCTTATCTCCACATAGTAATTTCTAAACACATTTATTGTAGTTATAAGACACATTACTGAGAGTATTATTGCTGTGGAACGCTGTTATAAATCAAGACACACCAATAATACTAATAGAAAAGAGGGAAATAGGGACTCTCCTTCTTAAATAGGAACACTTGTGTGCTATGCAATTACATTTGGTAAGAGGAGTATTGTATACTGTGTTGAGAGGTGACAATGGTAACTGAGCAAGTGTCAATAATGTAGACACACCATTTATACAAACAATGTAATTGTAAATATGTAACAGGTTATACCTTAGGTGAGTAGAATTAGTCGTACATTGGATGAGCTTTTTGGAAGTTGACATCTACAGTAAATACACTGTCGGAGGTTGTACATTTATAATTATGTCGCAATTTTCAGTTGTACTATTGTGTGTTTAATAATGAACAAACCATTCTGCCACAGCAGGACTGTGTTTGTGTGTGGGAGACAGTCATTTCAGTTTTCACATAGGGTACCAGTTAGATTTATAGTTGCGGAGGAGGGAATATTTGACAACTTACTATGAATCATAAGACAATGCTGATTTGTTCAGAACTTGACATTGCAAAAAAAAGGAGATGAAATGGAATCTTAAAAAGATATTGGAATACTGTGTAAAAAGAGAGGAAGATGCAAAGATTGTGAAGATCAATGCATAAAAAAAATTATATTGTGAAATGATCAACCAAAATGATTTGCTTTGATCTGTGCATTTGAAATGGAAAATAACAAATATTCGCATCTATACTTAGCAAATTTCTTACGTAACTGAAGATGACTGTGGAACTCTTCAAAATATTATATTACTCGAATGTCTAACGATTGCTGATATGATACTGATCAATATGGAAATCCCAGTTTGTCAGAACTAAACGATGTGTTGAGTCTCCTTTAAAGCGACACCCACATAACTTTAATGCATTTTGGTATATATTATGGTGTATTTTTTGCATGCTCAAATCTGTGTAATTTTTGCACACAAAAAAACAATAAAGCCTAAGAGGCAGGCTTATGGTGCAGCATTCTACAAAACATTGATTGTTTTTTGTCCAAAAACTACAAAGAGTCCAGCATGTAAAAAAATACAGCAAATTAATGACACCATAACCAAATGCATTAAAGTAGTATTGGTGCCCGGAGTGTATCTTTAAGCTTGGATATAACGTATGACATATCGGATATTAATTCTGAAGTATCACAGAATCAGTAAAGTTTTCGGAAGGTTCTTAGTCAGACTTTTGAGAATACACACATTCATCCTGAGAAACAAGACGTCAGTCTATATGAAAGTGTCATGAAAGTAGAACTTTTTAAAAAGATAATCAAATGAATATGGAATGGGTTTTGTGTCTTTAAATTCTGGTATGAGATTGACCCACTTATCTTTCGTGATTATGGCAACCCTTCAGTCCCCTGAAACATCTGGTTCACCTCAAGGACTGGTTCTCAAGATGCTGATATCGGGGGTCTATATCAGTGTTCTCCAACCCAGTCCTCATGGACCATCAACAATCCAGGTTTTGTCAGTATCTCCATTGGAATAAAACAGAGAAATACATAAATCCAGGATTGTTGGTGGTCCATGAGGACGGGGTTGGAGAACACTGGTCTAGATAACAAGTTACCATAGTTTGAGTGTCTTGTTCTAGATTCCGCAGTAAATTCTTGCCACTGAGCTTTTTGGAACTTATAATATTTGTTTGTTAGCTAAGTATTATATATGAACTTAAACATATAATTTAACAAAAAACTGAAATATTTATTGAGAAGTATTGGTTATCTAACCAAAGACCATCCAACTGCATTTTATCTGGACACTATGCACAAGTGTTGTACCTTTCAAAAACACACTCAGAGCTGGTAAATATTAATTTTCCATAATATAAATAATAATAATTATAATTATATATGACAGTTCTTTAATCACTTAAGCATCAGTTGCTTACATAGTCTTGTGTTTGTACCAAAATGGAAAGCTGCACTTATTTAGCTTTGATATCAATAGCCTTGTACTTAGTAATTGAGTGGGTCATTCCATTTTGGAATAGGGTCATCACAGGAACACTGGGCACCAACACAACCTGAGTGCATTTAATAGGTTTTGGCCTTAGACTTGTGCTGTACTTTTCTCCCTTTTGAAATCTTTACCTCTGCTAAAAAAAATTTTAAAAATCACCCAAAAACATCTACGGCATAACCACGTCCTTTTAGCCACGGTGCCTCTTTCCACAAAAATCTTCCTGATTGGAAGGTCAACCAATGAGAGGTGAGAAATCAGTGTGAGATGAGCTGCTGACGTTACTCGTCTCCACAGCCACTCACTCTCATCCTTTTTTCTGAATAGTATGTCAAAACCATGCTGAGAAGAAAGGGGGAAGAGTCATGTCAGATGCTCAGCTCATACTAATTTCCCATTGGCTAAGCCATGTACAAGTTCAAATTATTTATAATAAGGAAGTTGCTTTGTGAACAGGAGACTTGGCCAAAGGGGTAGAATTAAAGTATTTTTTTTTTCACAAAAGCAAAGAGTTTTAATTGTAGAGAAAAATACAGAATGAATATGAGGCCAAAGCCTAACAAATGCAATTAAGTTGTGTTGGTGCTCAGAGGGTGCCTGGAGCTACCCTTTAATGAGCAAATTACGAAGGCATAGACAGCTTTGCGACCAGGTTAACCCATTTTAAAGGCTCAACCATTAACAAATAAGGAGCTTACACCTACTATTACTGCAGTGGGCATAACTAGGGGAATTGTGATATTATAGACTGCTTGATTACTTCTAATGGTCTTTGATCTTCGATAAAAGATCCAAGCATTGTGCTTTCCTCTTGAGAAAACCAGGACACGTTTTAAACAGGCAATATAGCAAGAAATTGAAATAAATGTAACATATAGATTATCTCATTGCAATAAGGGACTATTAAAAAACATGAATTGCTTTATTAAAATGCAAATTCAATAATCACTTGAGAAAATGTGGGTGTTCGCGTCTTTAAAATTATTAAAATGTGTCAATTCGCAATTTCTCTTAAACAAAAAACACAGTGTGATCCATTAATATAATAGAATCATGGTCACATGTGTATTCCAAGAAAAAAAGCATTATTTAATGGGATGTGTAAATAAAAAAAAGCCTGGAAATGGAAGATTATGCTAGCTTTAGTGTATTTATAATCTTAATTTTAGTAATGACAGGAGGCGAGTATTTTGCATAATCTCTCTTTACTAACTCCACAGCAGCAAAGAAATGTGTATAACAAGAACCAATCAAAATGCAATAGGAAGTATAGTATCCACTGTGAATAGGCTCCTCCTCCTCCTTCAGCTAGCGACATCACAGACGGGAAAGTTCAGACAAAACAAACAAAGATATTCTCCAACATTTCAGACGGAAAGTTCAACAAAGCGAAGAATAGATATTCCTCTTGAAACGAAGGATAATCCCAGTATTCCATCCCCGGAACAAATTAGAGTCCCATCTTGAATTAAACTGAAAAGAGAATGTGGAAATAGGTTAGGCACTAGTCTAGAAACTATGAAAACAATGAATTAACTCATCAATTGAATGAAGAATACAACTACATGTGTACTTAAACAACAAAATAAGTATAAATAAGTTATATAAAAACTCATTAAACGTAGCTAAGCACGAAAAACCCCTTGACTGAAATATATGTAGACAAATATGACCACATTCCTGATAAGAATTGCCAGTACATAGGCATCAGAGATCTATGATGAGACTACAAGCTGAGACAGGAGATAGACAAATGAAGAGGAAAAATAGTAGGACAGAAATCCAGATGGATAGGACAGGCAAGCCCAGTGCCCCTAGAGACCCCTTATCGTCCCAAGGAGGGAAGGAATGGGTCGGAAAATACTCCTTCCCTCCTTGGGACGATAAGTACACTAAAGCTAGTATAATCTTCAATTTTACCACATGACAGGATGCTTTCTACTTTGCATTTTTAAAGCTGATGTAGTAGGGAAAAGGCCTCATTAGGACCCGGCCTAAAGTAAAAGGTCCAAAGCATGGCTTAATGAGACCAGTCTGCTGTATGAAGGACAGCGACGCCCCCGCCGCTAAAGCCGAAGAGGCAGCCGATCCGCACACTGAGTGAGCTCCGAATGCTGCATCCAGTCCCGCTAGAGCTAAAACCCATCTGTCGAGCACAGTAACCGAAACCGGACTATGTCGTCTAACATAAGAAACCAGTAGTTTCCCGGAGGTAGAAGTTCAGAGTAGGGCTGTAGCTTCCACGTAACGCTGTAAGGTCGAGACTACACATAGGGAAAAAGGGATAAAAGATAGATGTCGAATTAGACTTAGTTAGAAGGGATACCCGGAAGGTGACCCTGTCCGGAGAGACCGAAAAAAGTTCGACCTCAAACGTCCGTACGTCCGAAACCCGTCGGAAGGAGAAAAGGCAAAGTAGAACCGTAACTTTGGCCGAAAGTTGGCGAAGAGACATTCTGTCATTGGGTGGCCAGTCTCTCAAAAAACGGAGGACGACCTCAACATCCCACAAACGCAAGTATTTGGGGCCCAGGGGCTGCCGCAGACAAATGCCTCTCAGTAAACGACACACTATAGGGACTCTACCCACCGGGATCCCCTGAATCGGGACGTGAGCCGCCTAAATAGCTGAACGCACCACGTTAATCATCCGGTAGGATCGACCAGAGGCAAACAGTGATGATAAGAAGTTTAAAATGGACGAAATAGGGGCCATAAACGGACCGAGTCCCCTTCCACGCACCAAGTGGAAAGGCCCACGCAGAGAGATAACATTGTCTCATCCCCGGCGCCCACGAGTCCCACAGGAGATCCCTAGTAGCCTGCAATAGTTTGCTGATCTGCCAGGCACGCAAGAAAGAGTCCAAGCCACCAGGGATAGACGCTCATCCAAAATCAACGGGTGAGGGTTCCCTTTCACATCCATGAGGAGTGTCGGATAGTATGGCAGTAGGAGCGGATCCGCGTAGGGGAGTGATGAGTAGCAGAGATACCTGATGAGTCTTCACATAATGGAGCTTCCTTGCTATCATAGCAAAGGGGGGAAATGCGTATGCTCCGGTGTGTGGCCACATTTGTAGGAAAGCGTCCACCGCCTTGCACTCCGGGCCTGGGAGCCAGCTGAAGAAATCCTGACTCTGTCTGTTGTTCCGTGATCAGAACAGATCCAGTAGAAATGGGCCTCTCAGGTCCGAGAGGATGTTGAAGATTCGGGGATCCAGCTTCCAGTCGCTGGCGTCTTGCCAATGTCGGGAGAACCAGTCCACCGTGAGATTCGTATCTCCCGGTAGGTACTCCACCTTGAGGGAGATGTTGCAGGGAGACAGAAATTGAAAATCTCCTTTGTTAGTTCCGACAAGAGATCGGGCTCCGCCCAGGCGGTTGATATAGCGGACCGCCAAGATGTTGTCCATTCTTAGGCGAATGCAACAATTGGTACTGTCCCTCGCTAGGCTGCATATGGTGAAGGATCCAGCCAGGAGCTCCAGGCAGTTGATATGTAGGTTGAGTTCCTGCGAAGTCCAGGCGCCTCCTGTCGATATGCTTTTGCTCGTCGCGCCCCATCCCCATAGGCTGGCGTCCGACTCCAATACGAAGTCCGGAGTGTCCCCGAAGATGACTCGATCATTCCACGCTTGCATGCTGTCCAGCCACCATCTTAGTTCTTCTCTGGCCTCTTCCGTCACCGGCACTGGTTGGTTGTAGGTCGGGTTATGACGAGGGAACAAGGCCTTGAGGCGTTGCATTGCTCTGTAATGGAGTGGCCCTGGGAAGATGGCCTGGATGGATGCGGACAGGAGATCCACTACTCGAGCAAGTCTGCGGAGTGGAATGGTTTTACAGTGTATGACTCTTCGGAGTTTCTTGCATATGACTCGTATTCTCATATGTCATGCGCCCATTCCCAAACTGTGCTGGCATCGAATTGATCAGCTCTCACAAAGGCGTCATCCGCCAGATAAATGATTCAAAATAGGGGGCCGATGGAGTCCAATAGCTTGTCCTGAACCCTTTTCTCCACTCCTTTACAGGGGTCGCGACTGCCCCTTGTCTTAAATGTTGTCATGATCTGGTCAAATTCCTGTGTTTTGGCAACATAATCGGGTAGGGAAGGGCGTGGGCATTCCAACTTCAGTCGGTTACGAACCACCTTGTCTAGCGGCTTACGTAGTCATAGGTGCATAAATTTGGCTAAATGCTCTGGGGGTGTCCAATTCCCTGACCGTGGGTGCCTGATATTCCCGAGCGTCGAATAGCTTCTGACCCGTCGGGTCCAGGATGGTTTCCCCATCTTCTAGTAGGGGTTTGATGTCTTCTGTCATCTGGGTTTCACCCAGGAAAGTCTCTAGTCCACCTGTGGGGTGAGATCTAGTATCCGACTCCCACGCGCCCTCTTCGGAGTTCGACTCTACCACTTGCCATTTGTCCAGTATGACCATGGAGTTGGTCAGCTCGTCCTCCTCCTCCTCCTCCTCCTCCTCTGAGTAGTTATGTCGAGGGGCAGCGGTTGGTGCCGACTTGCGTCTTTTAGCGGTTGCCTAGCCCTTGTGTAGGTTGGGTTGCACCTTTTCACCCTTACAATGGCGTTTGCCAGGTTGGTTCTCCTCCTTAGTGTGGGAGTCCAAGGCCTCGGAATCGGAGTCATAGCGAAGGCGTTGAGGCTTGGAGGATTTGGTCTGATCAGCATTCGCCGCCATCACCAGCGCTTTCTCCATGGACGCGGCTACCGCTGCGTTAATCATGGCTTGGAAGTCTGCAGGGGTGCTCTGGGAGTCTTCCATGATAACATAGGGCAGGGACCTTGGCACTTATTGAAGGCGTGTGGCAGGCAAGGAGACAGGGCTGTAGGCTTAGTGTCACTATGGTAGTGATATTACCATCAGCATAAGCAATAACCCCAGCAGGGTATAATAACTCTGAGTAATAGTAGCACCAGCAGTACTACTGATATTAATAGTACTAGCAGTACTAAAGATCAACCCCAGCAGGGTTTGATAAACTTTGATTGGGGGTTTCTTGGCCTCACCCAGGTACACAGAGGTTGCAAAGGCAGACCACCAATCAGCAGCACAGATATTAAGGGGCCTCACCCCAAAATGCACATGGTATTGAACCCCATAGTGCAGGCCACAGCAGTTTGGTATGTAACTGACCTGTTTGACCCCTGCCTGGGAAACTTATAGCAGTCCAGAGACAGATACTTGCTCAGTAAATCGAAGAGTGAGAAGAATGCGGCAGTCGCAGGAAACCCAAAATAGTGGCCGCGAATCCCGCAAGCCACACGATCCAAGATGGTCGCCGCCACAGGTAGATCGTGAAGAGCCGCTAGCCGGCCGTCACCAGGCACGTGGGTGCGTGCATCGGGGAGAGCCGTGAGGGAGCTGTCCTAGGGTAAGAATAAACCCCCACAGGAAACCTAAACGCGGTAGAGAGGTACCGCCGGATACTGAAATGGGGAAAGGCGCAACCAGAGTATGGGGAACCATTGAGGATAACAGATACAGACCCCAACAAAAAGGGGTCACAAGTAGAAAGGAAAACGGTATGAAGCAGAAAACATAAGAAATAAAGACCATATGCAGTAAAACATAAGGAGGAGCCAAAACTCTGACCTGTCTGCTGATGGAGCAGTAAAGAAAGAGGAGGAGCCTATTCACAGTGGATACTATACTTCCTATTGCATTTTGATTGGTTCTTGTTATACATGTTTCTTTGCTGCTGTGGAGTTAGTAAAGAGAGATTATGCAAAATAGGAAGCCTCCTGTCATGTGGTAAAATTGGCTATAATGCATTATATAAGCTGTTCTCTTCCTAAATACATTCTTTAAGAGATGTGGCATGTTTTAATCATAATATATACATTTTATATTAATTTTAGTGTTTCTCACTGTAGTCTAATATTTCACTCTTTCTAAGGCCAAATTCCTCCTATCTGACACCTTGTACAAAAACAAAAATTGGCATCTTCACTCCCACAAATAATTAAAGCACTACGATTAATCATTAATTTCTCATTAGCACGTCATAGAAATCTGACACACAGGACCTTGTGTGCTAAATCACTATTTCAGAATATATTGCTGCAAAATTATAATTGTGCCTCATTAGCATTTAGCACAGGCACATACTCTTTAGTTGTGTCCTTGACCATGTATAACAAAACAGTGTTATAAACAGTGTGTAAAACATAAAAAACCTTCTCCCACAGGGATTAATGGGATTCATAGTTGCCAGAGAGGCCAGGGGTAACACCCTGAGACCAGTGGCGTACACACAATCCATGGGGCCCCGGTGCAAAACTGATCCGTGGGCTCCCACCCCCCGACAGACACACACACACATACATACAGACACACACATAGACACATATAGACAGATACATACAGACAGACACATACACACATACAGGCACACATACAGGCACACAGACACATAAATACGTACAGACCAACACACACAGGCACATACATACAGACCGACACACACATACATACATACAGACAGGCACACATACACACACACACACATACATACACACACAGAAGACACACATACATACAAAGTCACATACATACAAACAGACAGGCACACATACATACACACACACAGACATGCACACATACATACATACAGACATATACATACAGACACACACATACATACAAAGACATACATAAGACCCACATACATACAAAGACACATACACACATGCATACATACACATACATACATACATAGACACATATACATACATACATACATACACACACAACACATACATACATACATAAATACATACATACATACATAGACACATACACACATAGATACAGACAGACACAAGACACATACATAAGACACATACACACACAACATATACACACATACAAAGACAAGACACACATACATACAAAGACACATACATACACACATACAGACAGACACGCACACAAGACATACATACAAAGACACACACATACATACATACATACAAAGACACATACAGAAGACACACATACATACAAAGTCACATACATACAAACAGACAGGCACACATACATACACACACACAGACATGCACACATACATACATACAGACATATGCATACAGACACACACATACACACATACATGCACACATACATATATACATACATACACACACAACACATACATACATACATAGACACATACACACATACATACAGACTGTATTTTCCTGCCTGTGATAATTACATTAACCCATTGTGTACAGTAATTATATCACAGGCAGAGGGGAGGGTTTGTTTGTCCTGACTGGGAGTGTTTAACTGTATTATTGTGTATTTGACTGGCTGTGCTACAAAACCATGTTGGTGGCAACATTGTGTAAAAGTGTGTATATAAGAAACAATAAAACCACAGCTCTGTCTGATCCTGCTTACACTCCAAAACTGTGTGTCGTCCTGTTATTGGAGGGAAGATTTGCTCCTGTGTCTGCTCTTCCAGCTTACAGGAGATTCACCAGGGAAAGTCCTTGTAAGGACTAGAGTTAATTCCCAATTCGGTTCCAGAGTCCCCGGGACTGAGTGACGTCCAGTGCCTGGAGGTGTCTGCTGGAGTGCTTGGAGCCCTCAGGAAGCGCTAGGAGCATCCTTCAATGGAGGTACCCAGTCGGGGTGCCAGGTGAACTGTTACACTTACATACATATATACAGACAAACACACACACACACACAAGACATACATACAAAGACACATATATAAGACACACATACATACAGACACACACACACATGACACACATACATACAAAGACATACATACAAAGACACATACACACAAACAAACACACACAAAATATTTTAGTCACCCTCCTGTTTCCTACCTTTTAGGTGCTGGAGGGTGACATTCCCAGGGGTCCAGTGGTGGCTCAGGTTGCTGGGAGTCAGAGTTCCCACTCTGACTCCCTCTGCTTCCTCCCGCGCGGTCTGTGTGTGATAGCTGGGAGGAGTGACGTGCAGTCACTTCCTCCCAGCTCTGTGTGATGTCATCACAGGGGGCCCGGTCGCGCTGTTAAAGCCCCCAGCACTGACCGGGCCCCCTGACAATCCATGTCCATCGGGTGGCCCTGACAGCATGGGCCACCCAATGGACCCCTTGGTCGGCGGCGGCCGGGGCCGCAAATGGTGGTCGCAGGGGTCCGCAGCGCGGCCGGGCCCCCTGGAGTGACGGGCCCATTCGCAGCTGCGACCGCGGTATGTATGCCGCTGCCTGAGACTCTTGTCTATCCAACGCTTTGCTAAACAACATAAAAGACCTTTTTTACTTTTATCAATTGACGCTGAAAAGGCGTTTGAGTAGGCGGACTGTGTCTTCATGAAAGTAAATCACTCCTGGATGGGTTTTCTAAGAATCCATACCTGGGCCACTTCCCTATACATATGACCTAATGCAGTGTGCAGGTTAACAGGGTCCTGTCTGATACCCTATCTGTTCACAATGGTACTAGACAGCGATGTCCCCTGCCCTACTTACTTCTTGCCCTAACACTGCAACCACTTTTCATATGTAGGAAATTGGAGCACAAAGGGGTTGCATATGCAGGTTAAATACATTTTTTGGGTAGAGAATTCCTGACTGTCTCTCCTGCGCCTCCTGTCTTATAGAGAATACGATTTGTCATGAAATTTAAATTAAACACCACCAAATGTGATGTGCTCAATGTGTTGGTTTCACAAGCTAATTATTATGCTTTATAGGTACAATTTCCTTTTTGATGTAAAGACCAAATGGAATATCTTGGTGTATTTGGTATGTCAGACCACAAATATCAGGCAGACTCTTAAAGTGGATAACACTTAGAGTTTTTATAAATGCTTTTTGTACAGTGAACACAAGTCAAACAATAACAGTAAGGACTTGGGAGGCAATCAACCTAATAAGTTTTATTAAAATATAGCAGGCACCATGGATGGGCTGGCACAGACAATGAGGAAGGGTGGGGATAGACAGTGACAAGGGCTGTGGACCACATGGGAGATCTCAGGGAATTTCAGAGCAGCCAGGTTTAACTAGTCTGAAAAGTTCTCTACTGGAACAATGGGATATTGCCCTGGGAAAAATGACAAGACATGGATGGGAGAGGGAAGAAACACACAAAATGTACGCTCTGTCTTAAGATAACCATACATTTAAGAAAATGACATGAAGCAACTCGTTGCCATTACGATTTACAATAGAGGGTCTATAGTCTCTAAGAAGGAGGCTGGCCTCCAAGCTCCTATACAAACCATATTGACATGGAAGAGCAGTTCTAATCCATATAAAGGTGGGGAAGCTTCCGTTACAGACTCCCTCACTGAAGTTTTTGAGGGGAACCCTTAGTTTGTGCTTGAGAATGTCCTTTTACATGCTTCCCCACTGTCAGTTTCTAAATCAGTACTTGGACATCTACTTAATGCAGCAAAATTCACCTGCCCTCGCCAAACACCCTGGAACAGCCATAAACAACAACGGCTATCCAGGGTGGAGGAAATAAAGTGGCTAAAACGTTCATAACATCACTAACAATAGTGAAAAACATATCTAATTGTGGTACCCTTGGATTGTCTACCTATCTAATAGATAAACTCAGACCCCAGCATTACAGAGTTAGAGGGTCTAGCAAGCTGAAATTCTTTCTGGGTATTCATTTAAGTTTAGCTTGAGTTAGCTGGGGTTTGAATTAGATAGGGTTAGGCAGCTTTATGGTTTAGTTAGCCAGAATTAGGGTTAGCTAGGGTTACAGTTAGGGTTAGCTAGGGTTACAGTTAGGGTTAGATAAGGTCAGGGTTAGATAGGGTTAGTAATAGCATCCGAGTTTGTTACATTTGCTGAATAGGACCCCTGATAAGCAAAAAAAAAGATGGTCAAAATCAGGGCATGTCTGTAATTTGATCCTATAAGTCCCCCAAACACCTGGCAAAACTATACATGTGGGGTATTGCTGTACAAGGGTGATACAGAAGAATATAAATGTAGTGTCTGTGAAGTAGAAGGGCCCACCCACCAGGCTTTAAGGTTATGCATAATTGCATGTGAGCAATTTTTATTTCTTTTTTTCTCTTGTATTAGTGTCTTGTATGTTATGTGGGTTTTTTTTTTCTTCTTATGTGTGTTTGTAAATGAAAAAATTTAATAAAGACAAATTTAAAAAAAAAAAGGGGACACAATTTCTGTGAAATGTATCATTAAATTCAATATGTATGTGAAAAATCCCCCCCAAACTTTACTGCGAAGTTCTGCAGAATTTGTGATGAAAAGGCTAAGTACAAAGACCCAGAATCCCACACATAAAATAACCTTTACAAATGTCATACCATAATGTATTTAAAGTGCACTTGGTGGCTATTATATGTCCCAAAACCGTGACTTCGCACAGGAATTTTGGAAAACTTAAATTGACATATCTATAACATCTCAGAAAACTGGCAGAGGTTTACATTGGGGCACTGCTGTGCGTAAAATGCTAGAAAACTAAATAAATAAATAAATAATAATAAAAAATATATATATATATATATATATATATATATATATATATAACCTGTGGATTTGGCAGAAGATAATAAATTGATAAATGAGTGTCAAAATGCTTTTAGCTAAACACCATGGGGAGTCTACTTTATATAAATATATACTTATGTGTATCAGTTTTGGATTCTGTTTAAACTATAGTCTCAGCAGACCAAATTTTTAAAAGCTTTAGCATTAAAGGAATTAATAGGATAAAGATAACCGCACTCTCCTGGCCCCCAGGAAACAACCACGACTGAGGATTGCCAAGTCTCCCTTGTCAGATATGAGAAATAATTGAAACCAAAATTTGCAGGTTTATTAGAGTAGAAATAAGCAATGTTTCAACCCTAGCTTAACAAGGACCTTGCTGGGGTCGAAACATAAATCGTAAAATTTTGGTTTCACCTTGAGTGCATGGACCATCCGCAGTGTAAGTAATTAAAAAATGTAGGAATGGTTTTACATCTTACTTGGGGGCCTCTGGATGTCTGCCACAGTCTTCTCTGAAGCTGGATTCTATTGCCATTTGCTCCAGTGAGCTAAGACCTACAGTGCAAGGCCGGCTGTAGCATGAATTAGGAGATTCTGAATAATATTGGACTCAGTGTTCAAAATCTGTTGACCCATCTATCTGCTGTCGATGCATCCATCCATCCTTCTATCTGTCTCCATCATGTCTTTGTCAAGTTATTCCATACGGTGATTTTATGAACTTGTAATAAACCATCTTGACAATGCATAGTGTAAATACATTTTCTATATCTGCCGTGTGCCATTCAGGCTGTGACGTTACCCACAAAATCAATGGCACACTGCTTTAACTGATAAAAATTAGCAATGCGGAACAGAGCAGTAAATATTATGCAATGCATGTTTTACAATTTGCATATTCCTCGTACGTATCAAAGACACAGCATGAGACTACACAATAAGCCACTTGAGATTCTTGTTAAACAGCAAAAGAGAGAAATAGCTCAGACGCGGACAAAACGCAGAATGTGAAATAGTCTCCTTTTAATGTCCTCATAATATCACTATACATTGTGTTTGCCAAAGAGCTAGCAAATATACAGATGTGGAATGATTTAGAATGAAATTATAATTAGATTCTTCAATTTTTCCTGTAAAGGTGCTTAACTCCTGTACGCCTAAACCAGTCTCTTTTGTGATGCTATATACGTTTACTAAGGCAACCATTAAAAATGGCCTATATATATATTACTTGTTAGTCTTGTTGTCACTGTCACCACTGTAATTTAAAGAGTGAATTTCAAATTTAAGGTCAAAATAGCTGAGCTTGGAAAATTCGGCTATGCTTTCAGTTCGACTACTCTGGCTTTGAATTTTCACTTTAGTGTATGTCCCTGTAAATCTGTAAGGGGAGAGTGAACCTGTTCATAAAAAAAAAAGCAGGGACCTCATAGAAGGTCCTACAATGGATCAACCAAATCCAGCACAAAGTTAAGGATTATTTTATAGCTCTATCATTGGATTAGACGCATGTAACAAAATTGTTTTCTTGTAAAAAAAATATATATTTTTAATCCCTTTGCAATTGTTTACCCAGAATCCTCCGCAGTAGAGTTTAATTGAAGGGTGTGACTATGTACTGATAGTTAGAGCATATCTGGGGTGCCCAAAAGGTAGATCCCTAGATGTTGTAGGACTACAACTCTCATGGTATTATTTATATAGCGCCAACAAATTCCGCAGCGCTTTACAGTGGGTGGATGAACAGACATGTAGTTGTAACCAGACAAGTTGGACACACAGGAACAGAGGGGTTGTGGGCCCTGCTCAATGAGCTTACATGCTAGAGGGAGTGGGGTAAAGTGACACAAAAGGTAAGGATAGTTTTAGACTAATGACAGTTGCAAGAGAGGAATCAGTCGGGAGCTATTGACAGGTTATTGATACGCTTTTATGAAGAAGTGGGTTTTTAATGATTTTTTGAGTGGAGACTGGGTGAGCATCTAACGGAGGAGGGAAGTGAGTTCCCAAGGAACGGTGCAGCCCTCGAGAAATCTTGAAGGCGAGCATCAGAGGTGGGAGTACGGACAGAAGATAGACGTAAGTCTTCAGCAGAGCGTAAGGCGGGACATACTTGTGTATTAGAGAGGATAGATAGTTAGGAGCAGCATTATGTAGAGATTTGAAAGCAAGAACCAGAATTTTAAATTGAGCCCTATATCTTATGGGAAGCCAATGTAGGGACTGACAGAAGGGAGGCATGGGAGGTACGTGTGGACAGGAAGATGAGCCTTGCCGCCGCATTCATTATGCACTGTAACGGCGCAAGTTGGGAGTACGTAAGACCACTGAGAAGTGGATTACAGTAGTCAAGGCGAGAAAGGACAGTGGAATGGACCAGCACCTTAGTCGCATCTGGCGTAAAGTAGGGTCGGATGTGTGCAATGCTTTTGAGATGGAAACAACAGGATTTGACGATAGACTGAACATGAGGCGAGGAGAGGTCGGAGGCAAAGAGAACACCTAGGCAGCGAGCCTGCGTGGTGGAGCTGATGGTAGCACCGTTGACTTGGAGGGAGACAGAAACAGGAGTAGCAACACTTGAGGGAGGAAAGATCAGAATTTCAGTTTTGGTCAAGATAAGTTTAAGGAAGTGGGCAGCCATCCAGTTAGAAACAGCAGAGAGGCAGTTAGAGATACTAGTCAAGAGGGATGGGGAGAGATCAGGAGAGGACAGGTAGATTTGCGTGTCATCTGCATAGAAATTATTTTGGAAGCCGAAGGTGCTAATGAGTTTACCAAGGGAGGCAGTATAGATAGAGAACAATAGGGGACCAAGGACTGAACCTTGGGGGACACCAACAGAGAAGAGTTGGGGAGAAGAAGCAGAGCCAGAGAAAGAAACACTGAAAGAGCGCTGGGAGAGGTAGGAGGAGCACCAGGAGAGAGCAATATCTTGTAGACCAATATTGCGGATTTGCATGCCTTTGGCATATCTTTAGAATGGCAAAGCATCATGGAAGCTGTAGTTTTAAAACATCTGGGGATCTACCTTTTGGGCAACCCTGGTGTATATTATATCTGTATGCGGTATGGATCATTAAAGTAATTCTATTATTTATTTATTTTTTTTCTACAATTCTAGGATCTTTGTCCTTGGTATTGGATTTTTTACTCTGTGCTTCCTGATGACCTCCCTGGGCGGGCAATTCTCAGCCAAACGCTTGGCAGACTCTCCCTTCACCATTCGGACAGAGGGTAGGTGCTGGATGTAAAGATGTGTTAATATATCGAGAGGAAAAATTAAGGCTTTTGTATGGGGTCGATAATGAGAAAAAAAAAGAAAAAAAATATTTTGGGTGATAAGATGTATATATATATATATGCAGATGAACACAAATGGGTGTAAAGCAGTAAAGCAGCTACATCATTGCTGTATAATACAAATAGCAGTGAGGTAAATAAACATAATAAAACATGCACTGCGGTAAACATGTAAAGGATTAAATATGTATGGTGCATACTAGATTTGGGCGTCGCTGACATTTTTGTTTCATCTGAACACATTTGGACTGAGAACATTTTTTTTTGCCCATTTGTCCATTCGTTTTAGAACAAATTTTGGTCATTATTTTTGTTTTGTAATTTCATTCAGATAAATGAAATACGATCTGTGCAATCGCTTCCATGCTGCCGTTTAGTAGATAACTCCCTAAATTGGTACTCTTGTGGGATTTCTGTATTTCAGGGTACCAAATTAGGAAGCTGTTTAGTACCTAGCTCAGTTTTGGTATTCTTGTGGCAATACCACGAGGATTATGGAGCTATCTACTAAAAAAGTGAATGACCACAATTACCAAAAGCTCTTGATCTTTTCTACACCAAAAAGTCCATGGAGGTCAGCTTAGCTTTTACTGAGCAATTTACATAATGTATTTGGAGCAAAGCCAGTGTTCGATCAAAAAACACTGTCCCGTGAAAATTCCCTACCCCCGCCATTTCTGGTGACACTGGAAGTGATTAGGCTCACTTCTGGTGCGGCTGCGTCACAGAAAGTGATGGAGGTAGGGAATTTTTACAGGATCTAGGCAGGGTGTCAGATTTTAGCCCCATCTAGAGCCCTGGACTGTGTCTTAATAAGTGGTATGTGTGTTGACTGGGTGTTGTGTCTGTGTGGAGGGCTGAGTGTGTCTGTGTGTGCTGGTTGAGTGTTGTGCCTTTGGTAGCTGAATTGTGTAGGTGAGTTAGGGGAGTTAGAGTGTGGCTGAGCGTTGTGTGTTTTTTTTATTTGTGCCCTCACGTTTGATTACTTTCCCTTGTGGTCCAGTGAAGGGTGAGCTGGAACCCTGGTGGTCCGGTGTGGTAGTTACGTTATTTGTACCAATATCAGATACAGGTACAGGCCATAATGCTCCCTCACAAAAGGCACAGGGCTGTGCATGGAGAGCTCTCGATCTCCTGCTGGCCCAAGAGAGCTCTATCAGAGCCTGAGATCCTGTCTGTGCCTGGGCTTTAGGCGGCTGCGTTAGTCACATAATATGTAATTAGGCTCTTATTTGAAGAATCTGTGAAAATTGTACAAAGAAAATTGTCACTTTTTAGCAGATTTTTTACACAACAGAAAACCAGACCAGGGATCATGAAAAAAGCATGCACTTTTGTGCAATTTAAAATTTTGCACAATCAGGTGGTTTTTTTTTACGTAGTCTAAATAGAGTTTATAGACAGTAAAATATATGGTATATTGACTAATGACAGCATAGCTGATGCATATTAGATGTCAAGGAACCTGCTTCGTTCTGCCAAATCCATCCAGACGGCAGTGAAACCGCTTTTGGCTTACAAAAACAAGATAAACATGAATACACACATTTATGTATAAAGTAGTCATGAAGTGCAATATGAGCAAGGTATCATAAAATGAGCAAAAGATGGAAAACATTGAAAGTACATCGCTGAAGGGAAACAAAGAAAGAACAAGCGTTGATGCACTACATCACTTCTCACATGCAGAGATTGCTTCACGTATTCCTTTACGGAGATAATGAAATCTTCCGCATGGCAGGAGGAGGATATTGCCACAGCAGCTTACGGTCTTCTGGGAGCGGTTGTGAAACAGAATCAAAGACAACTTCATAAGCCCCTCCAGTAATTTCTCCCTCTCCTGCTTTGTGAGGAATGACAGACCCCAGGGATTCAGGAAAACAAGGAGAGTGATACAAAACCTGCCGCACTCCCCACGCCGAGAGATATAATTATATATACAAATGCATGTTTAATGTATAAATCTTGCCAGTGTCACTTTGTAATCCCGAGGATGGAGCTGTGTGTCTGAAACATTCCTCCTCTCTCGATCACTGTCACTCTGCAGATGTGTGTTTCACAGTAGTCATGCTCGTTAAAGGAACACTCCATGTATTACAACCACTACAGCGTGCTACAGTGCCCTGGTGTAACCGCCGGTACCCCTATTTACCACTATAAAGTCTTGTAGCATAGAATTTAGCAGGGCTGTCCGTACAGATATCTTTAGCAAAAATATTATATAGTTGGTAAGATTTTCTCTATTTAAAACATATAACTAATAAATAATACAATAAAAAAAATAAGGATTGCTTTGGAAGCCATAACGTTTTGTCTTTTGCAATATTTATTGAATATATATATATATATAAATATAGACAAAAAAACAAACATTAATCTATTATAATAATATATAGCAAAGTTTAGTTAAGTTTAGCTCTTAGCGGTCCTATGTCGGAATATATTCAAAAAAATATTTTACCTCTTGCAGCTCAATGTCAGATTGTTCCTGGAGAGTACTGCCGATCCTCCGTGCCGGGGCCTCCCAGCTGGTGTGGAGGATAGAAGGTGCTCTCCAGAGAGAATTTGACATTGGACCCCAAGAGGTACAATATTTTGTCGGATATATTCAGACAAAGGACCGCAAAGGGTTAAAGTAAATACTTGCGATATCAGTAAAATAGAACAACATACCCTCTTGTTCATGGACAAGTCAACCTCTCAGTCCTGTAAAACGCAGCAGCATATCTGCTTCCAAATTCTCCCCTCTACTCACTAACTAATAATTGGTGTTTAAATAGATTTTTAGATAGCAGTACTTCCTGTCATTTTTGGTGCAGGAAAAATACCATATGATGCATTAAAACAGGTAACTGCAGTTTACTTAAGGGTAAATTGCGGTCAATCAAGAAAAATGATGTCATTTCTACAAGTGTGCATAACACTGGCGCCCCTTATTGTAAGAAGTCAAACCGTTTTAGAATGTTTACATCAGCCTGAAGCTTCTAAACAGGCTCCTCCATTTAGAGGCTTCTCCTTAGCTAAGCCCTTGATAGTTGATTGCTCTCAGCCAATGAGCTAAGCCCTGCATTGGGGGGCTTAGTTCAGACAGTGAGCCTTTGGCTTTCTGTAGGAAGTAGCACGCTGTAGTGGTTATGGTGTTTGTTCCTTTAACTAGTGGTATTTCTATTTCAAATATCAAAAAGAGGCTGTTATGTGTATTTTCTGCATATGCCTGTGAGATTTGTTCATTTCAGAGGTTTCGTTGCGCTGGAAGGACATTCGCAGTGTCTCTTTCCTTTGACCCCTTTGTATCTTTAAGTTATACAGACATGTATGTACGTAGTGGGGAATCGTGATGCAGCCTAGAACAAAAACTAACCCCATTCAACCCCCCAATAACGACAGACCACTTAGTATGGATGAAACAGGCCACAGCATTTATTATCACAAACTAAATTACTGCATAACACATCCATAACTTTATTTATTAAATCTCTTCTTTTTCTGTAACCAAAACGTTAGTCATAAATAAGCATAAATTAACATATATACATATATAACTCCACACATAGTGTTATACAGTGACCCAACCGTCCTTGCCAATAAACATACAGTGGTTCCTAATCACCACTTCCTCTCACCTCCCCCCTCGTCATAAAATTCATATCTTTCCAATGCCCGCCATCAGCCGACCTTATCCACGCTCGATGGGCACGACACCTCAGGCAACCTAATGTTAACCGTTTGAAGCAGGGGAGGTTGAGACCTTAAAAACTTGTTCATCTCATTCCATATACTTAAACGTAACCCCTCAAACTCAATTGGCAAGGACATACCCCCGGCTAGCTGTGACTAAATATACCAATAGTGCAGGCGGGAGGGAAGCTGTTTGCTGGCCCGAATCCCAAGTGGCTCTGAGGTAAGACCTCCCCCACACTACGGTCTAATCCCACCCACACACTCTTTCCCAACCAATCCCATGCATCTATCCCCACACTCCTACACGTGCCCTTGTCCGCTTAGCTGCGCTATCTCCCCAGGGCCTGATTCTGTGTTGTGGAGTCTCATTGCCTTTATCACTGTATCGTCTCGTGAGGAAACAGATTCAGGATTGTTGATCTTAGTATTATTATGTATGCATACAGAGAATTCGAAGATTCCGCAGGCCTAATGTTTTACCAGAGCTGAAATGGCAAAATTGACAACACAATTGAGAATAGGAAAGTGTTTGAAAAACTGATTAGACATGTGAATTTAAAAATTAATAAAAGATTATTGTAGAAGCTGTAAATGTTCAGGAATAAGATATTCTAATATTGTGAAAATAGCTTGACCCTAAATTATACTCCTCAAGTATAAAAATCTTGGGATCATTAGTTGTCATGGAGATGTATATAAAAACTGATTTTCATGCAGTAGTTCTGTCACATTAAAGGCACTGCATTCATGTTTGCTTGAAATGCACATTCTGTTTCCTAGGTTTCAGCAATCACACTTCTCTCCAGGTTTTCCCTAATATTTTCTACATGCAGTTAAGGAAAACAGCTGTCTACTGACTGCCGCTCTCGAGACCGCCATCAGAAATGTTCAGATTTACAGGGCTATTTACTAAATAGAGAATTCAAAGTGATTTTCAAATTTAAGGTCAAAATAGTTTAACTGGAAAAATTCTCTACATCAGCTATGTTTTCAGTTCAGTTACTGTGTCCTTAAATTTTGTCATAATTGGTAGGGAACATAACACACAGACAGGACTCAACAGACCGAATTGCAATACCGGTCCTAAGAATGGCCGGACTATGCAAAAGAATAGTCAAAGCAAGCGAAGGTCAAACGGAAATAGAGAAACGGAATACGAAGAGACAAGCCGAGGTCAGGGAGCAGAGAAAACAGAGTAAACGTAAGACAAGCCAAAGTTCGGTAACCAATTAATCAGACAGAGTATAACGCGCTGTTGGGCTAAACAAAGACCACAACAGGGCACTGAGGCAAGGGGGAGGTTAGTTTATATACACACAGGGTGTGTCTGATTGGCTAACCTCCAATTAGTGTTAACGACAACACGTGGGAGATGTTTCTTCCGATAGACATAGAATACATAGACGCCGTGCGTCTATGGCATTGTGTGCTGAGCCTTGAGGAATGCGGGCGCCATCTTGGACCGGTCGCCGCTCTACTGAAGCTATTGAAGAACCCTTGGAAAGTCCATCTCACAAAAGGTAAGTGAAGCACTTGAGGCACTTATAGTCCTTAATAACTCTACCCCTACAGTGTTAATACCCCTACAGTGTTAATACCCCTTCCCCAGCCTACCCCAGCACACACAGTGTTAATACCCCTACCCCAGCACACTATGTGTATTAACACTGTGTGTGCTGGGGTAGGGGTATTAAAGACTATGTGTGCTGGGGTAGGGGTATTAACACTGTAGGGGTATTTAGGGGTAGGGGTATTAAGGACTAGGGGTAGGGGTATTAAGGACTATAAGTGCCCCAAGTCCTTCAGTTACCTTTTGTGAGATGGACTTTCCAAGTGTTCTTCAATAGCTTCAGTAGAGCGGCGACCGGTCCAAGATGGCGGCCGCATTCCTCGACGCTCAGCACACAATGCGGCTTCTAAGTATTCTTTGTCTATGTTTCTTCCCTCCCTTGTGGTCTCCGAGGTCATCACTGTGTGCCGGGTCACATGACCGGGTCTGGCACACATATAAGGATGCTGCTCTGGCGCGTGCAGCTTCAGAAAAACTGTCAGTCTGGAGCACGCCGCGGACAGGAACCAGATGGCACCGCTCGAGGTGACTGGATAAGCAGTAGTTGGACGGAGTCTACATGTAGGATAAAAATAACTATTTATTACGAATTTTAAAAACAAAAACTGAATAATAAAAATCCTTTAGTATTGCTCCTGAGACGCACTTCGCCAATATAAGGGCTTTTTCAATCGGTGTAATGTCCAACAAAAACGCGTCTCGGGAGCACTACTGAGGGATTTTTATCATTCCATTTTTGTTTTTAAAAGTCGTAATAAATAGTTATTTTTATCCTGCCTGTAGACCCTGTCCAACTACTTTTTGCTTAATTCTGGAGAAGGGTTTTGTGTCCCCTACATAGACACAGGGGTCCATACACTGAGACGGCTATATTGGCTCTGGAAAAGGTGAGCAGTTAGCAAACTTGTTTTTCTTGCACCTTATTGGATTGGCATATTGCACTAGGTTTTTCCCCATTTTCTGTTTTGCAAGCACACCAAGATACCCAAGGGAGGACATTTCTGGGCATGAAAGTCTATGAAAGAACTTACTATTCTAACACCCCTGGTCGGCCATGTTGTGAATGGATTAGGGTTGGTCTCGTTTTGAAAATCAGGATTGTGGAGTAGGAGCAGGTGAAGGGAGCCTAGAGCATGCGCTCACAATTTGGAACGGGATCATTTCCAGGCCTTAATTGGGACAGCCACCAAGGGATTCAATAGGATGTTGTCAATAAGGAGATTGTGTGGTCTATGAAGGAGAGCTGGTAATGAGTCTAGCCGCACCTGAAAAGATTCTAAAGCTAAGTCCGAGAATATTTGTTGTGAATGTATCCAATCTAGTGCATTTTGGAGTTGGACCATTATACAATATTCCCCAGCATTTAGAAGATTAAGCCCCCCATTTGTTTTAGTTTGACTGTTTAGTTAAACTCAGAAGAGCCCTCGATCCTTGACAAACAAACTTTTATTAATTTTTATACAACAGTTTTTAGTCACAGTTTAGAAGAAATAACCCAATGAAAACATGAATCCATTTAATTATTATTTTTTTTCATGGGGGTAATATCTAAAAACTTTCCTCTGTCCTTTGTCTATTTATCTAGCTTGCACATATTCCCTGTTGTGTTTTCACCATGGTAGCCTTTGGTGTTTACTTTTGTCCTGCTGTAACATAAAGCTATATTTGTAAAATCCAAACTATTTATTCATATCAGATCAAACATCTGGGCCAAGTTAGAATATCTTTCTGAAGGTTTCAGCATTTTTAACCCTAATAGTATAAATTGGTTATATTAAACATATTTTACACTGTATAAATTTTTTTTTTTAAACTATTGAATTCACACATATTAAGGGAAATAAAAACACACACTTTATAAAAAAACATATTTTTGAAACAAGTTCTCACACATTACAAGGCTTAGGCTTCATTGAATAACTTGGACAGGGCTAGAAGAGGGGTTTCATTGGCCCGGAGAGGAAAATCACTCCTGGCATAAAAACAAATGAATGTGCTTGACCTCCGTCTGCAACTAGACTTTGCATCCATATATAAAATCATCCCCAGATAAATTTATAAACCGGAAATTTCAAGCACATTAAATCCATCTTCACAAGCAGGCTGAGGCACAAAGAAACTCTATGGGGACCAAGGTTTACAAGGGGTTGCCGCCAGTGGTATATACCATGGAGCACAGTCAATTCATCCTATGGGTAAATGTCAATCTGTTTTTAATAGAGTGGGACAGGGGTAGACAACTTTCTGGACTGCAGATGTTGTGGACTTCATCTCCCATAATGCTCTTACAGCCATGATGCTGGCAAAGCATACGGGGAGATGTAGTCTGCAACATCTAGAGTGCTAGAAGTTACCTTCCCCCAGCCTAAGAGAAAAGAATGTACATGAGACATTTGGGAATCTCCACTTAATTGTGGCACAGATCAGATACAAATTAGTATTTACATGTATTGATGGTGTTTTCCATGATGTTCAGCCAGACCATGGACGATATCTGTGCCCCACTGGAGACATGTTGAGAGTATGGCACCATGTTTTGAGAGCAGCAGCAGATCACAAACAAACTAAGACCATCAGTCAGCTTAAGTCTGTAATAATGCAAGGAGCTTCGGTTCCAACAGCCGATGTTAATCCAGTCCCAAACTTGAAAACTTCACAAGTGTAATGCTTTTTTTGTACTGTGTGTAGAACAAGGAACGGTAATTCTATGTCTTGTTTTTTGTTTTTTTTTAGTATTAGGCACAGGAGAGTCTCGGAGTGCATTACGTAGGATGAATGACATACTAGAGACACTGGTGAAGAGAATGGACATCTTAGCTCGACTGGAGAATGCCAGTGAATTCCGCAGAGCAGAGGAAGCAGGCCACTTCACATTGGACAGGTCTGTGAATTCAGAGGTCAGACATTGTACAGGCCTGTGAATTCTGAGGTCAGAAATTGGACAGGTCTGTGAATTCTGAGGTCAGACATTGGACAGGCCTTTGAATTCTGAGGTCAGAAATTGGACAGGTCTGTGAATTCTGAGTTCAGACATTGGACAGGTCTGTGAATTCTGAGGTCAGACATTGGACGGGTCTGTGAATTCTGAGGTTAGACATTGGACAGGTCTGTGAATGCTGAGGTCAGACATTGGACGGGTCTGTGAAAGAAGAGAAACTGAAAAAAATGGATATACCAGAATGAAATATGACATCTTGTCCAGTAACAAAAATGAAAGATGGTAGGCAAGATGCATAAAGAACCATACCATCATGTTTTTTTGGGCAGTGGAGTGTCCCTTTCAGATCTATAGTGAGACAATCCAGCTGGCACGTCGTGTAGACTGAATGATGATGGGAACTCCACCTAGAATGACATGTATCATTAAATCTATAAACTTCTGGCATAGTATATAACATGGCCCAATTGCAATTTAAACCAAGGCATCAGACTAAACTGATCATGGTTTCACTAAACCTGTATATTCACTCTAATAATTTTTACCTGCCTACAATATTGACTTCATATATCTACGCATCTTACGTAGACATCTACATGGCCAAGATACAAATCTATGAGGCATACCACCAGTTTCAAAGCTACACTTCACATCTCACAATTGCAGTGTGGTTACTACTTAATTCTTACGGCCTTGCTACATTTGTACTCAAGGGGATTTGAATCCAGTGCTTGAATGCTTGTGGTTCCCTGTAACCTTACATATTGATGTGTCAAATAGATGTGCTTATTATATCTGTCACAAACCCTAGAGCTATAGTATGTCTCCTTTGCTGTCATGGGTTTATGTTTCCTGAATAACATTTGATTTGCCATCACAATGTCTTCTGCAGTTTTCAGTCAGTCGGTCTTATGGAGAAGATCCAGGCAATTGCCCAGAATGTGTCAGATATTGCTGTAAAGGTGGATCAAATTCTGAGAAACAGCCTCATGAGAGGGAAAGGTGAGCAGAATAATTAGGATTTGTGAACATGTGGAGAAGGGGCATATATCAGCTCAGATTTTTGGCACATGGCATAACCTACAAGTCAAAGAGACGTAGACCAATGCTTTCTAAGAAACATTGTTCCTTAGGAATCATACTTTTCAGTGTTATTCCCTAAACTGTGAATTGTTGGGAATTCAGAGTAAATTCAAAGTGAATTGCAAAATTTAGGCCAAAATAATTGAATCGGAAAATTTCTTCAAATTATCTATGTTTTCAGTTCGACTATTTTGGCCTAGAATTTGAAATTTACTTAAAGGGAAACTATAGTCACCAGAGCAACTATATCTTGTTGTATTTGTTCTGGTGAGTATAATCAGTCCCTTCAGACTTTTTGTTGTAAACACTGGCTTTTCAGAGAAAATGCAGTGTTTATATTACAGCCTAGTGATAACTCCACTGGCCACTCCTTAGATGGCTGCTAGAGTGCTTCCTGGGCCAGTGCTGTTTACTGTGCAGTACTGCCATTCAGTGTCTCCATCTCTGGATGGAGACACTGAACTTTGCTCATAAAGATGCCTTGATTTAATATATCTTCATGAGGAGATGCTGATTGGCCAGGGCTCTGTTTGGCTTGTGCTGGCTCTGCCCCTGATCTGCCTCCTTGACAGTCTCAGATAATCCTATGAGGAAGCATTGTGATTGGCTCAGAAAACCGCTTCTGATGATGTCAGCCAAGCAGGCAGATCAGGGGCAGAGCCAACAGCAGCATACTGGAATAAAGGTAAGATTTTACTATATTTAGGGAGGTCCAGCTGGGCTAGATGGTGTTTGTTACACGATAGGGTCAGGAATACATGTTTGTATTCCTGACCCTATAGTGTTCCTTTAATAGTCACTTTGAATTTCTGACAATTCACATTTTAGTGAATAACTCTGATTGTAAAAAGTATGAAAAGAAACTTAGCAGATGTACATACAGTGGACTATCAGTTAATACCCAGTCTTTTCTTACTCAGAATCCTCCCGTCATGGGACCAATTTATTTTTTGATAGCTCTCAGACTGTCATCGGACTGTGTTAAACCTGAATATCTATAATTCTCGCAGTTTTAATTAGCAGGCAATTTATACATAGCTGGACAACACTAGGGAATTTAGATACGTTTTTTGACTCTGCCTCCAACAGAAACCAACCACAACTGACCTGTCAGACTAAAATTCCACCCAAAAATGCTCACTCACATGTAGAACTACGACATATGTACTATGTACCATGAACTACTACATATGTACTTTTTCAGACATGTGCAGAAGACCAGTTTGCACTCGTATGTATGTGCAGAAATGCATTCTAGTAAGTACTGAAATAAAGAGAGATTTGCCATTTATAATGGCAAAATATGTGCTGTTCTGGGTGTACATTGCTAAATGTTAAGGGAAAAGGGGGGAGATTTATCAAAGTGTTCTTTTGTAAACAGTGATGTAAAAATATTAAAGGGAAGGGGTCACCAACAGAATGTTCCTGTTGGTTCAACAGGTTTCCATGGTAACAAACCACTTTTTAAAAAAAGAACATTTTGATAAATCAACCAATTTTATTGGTTTTTATTGTGATTGATCTATATTTAGAACTTTGACCTGTTTTTGTCTAGTTAAATCTCTCTCTTTAAACCTCAGTGCCAGGCATATGATTGATTCAGTGTTTAATTACAATATAGGGTGTTTAATAACATTATTCTTATTGTCGGACTCTTGGCCTTGCACTGCATCCACAGTCATTGCCCCTACTTACTATACTATCAGTCATCTTATCTTTCTTGTCCCAGTAAAGGATTGCAAAAGCTGTTGTGACATTTTTCACAGACTGGAAATCCAATGGACGTATTTTATTACTTTAATAATTAAAAGTATCCAGGACCTAGCATTTGAATTATATTTTGCAAACTCATTTAAAAATACATACCACACAATTGGTTTAGTGTAACTGTAAGTTTTAGTGTACAGAATGTGCTGAGCTGATAAAATGTCAATTTATTGTTGTAAATACATGTCCACAGTAGAAATGATTGATAACCAGTCATGATAAGTGAGATCTGTACACTGCCTTTCAGTGATCTTGTACACATACATTAAGGCTCAGTACAAAATGGCTTCCAGCATCCATCTTGGACAAAACAGAAAATATGGTTAGGAGTCATTGTTTCAGGTTTCCAACAGTGCCAGGAAATGAAGCTAGTCTCTCTAGCATTCTGGATTATGCTCTACTACAGAGATAGGCAAACTTTGGCAACTCAGAATGTTGTGGACTACGTCTCACCTGATGCTTTACCACCACTATGGCTGTGGAAGCATTATTGAACATGTAGTCCTAAACATCTGCAATATCGAAGGATGCCTACCACTACCATATTGTAATTATTGCTAAATTAGCAGTTGAGCTGAATTAGATAAAGAGGTTAGTTTGAGGCCATTTTGCCTGTACTGGAGTACGAAGATAGGGTTTTCCAATGATGTCCATCAATGATATGAGCAATACGAGCTATTAAATGCGCCATATCTATTAAAGTGCATTTCTGTGTTTCAACCTGATGGACACTTCTCTTTTTTGTCATTTCTGTGTGTTTTGTTTAGTGATGGAGGGACAGAGAGACATGTGCGAGATACCACGAGACCCGCGTTATCCAGACTGCTCTGCTAAAGTTGAGGTATGTATCATGCTGATATACTTTGTATTCTTTATTTGTTTTGTGACAAGGAACCAGTTTAAGCATAATCTCAGTCACACTTCTGTGATGTTTGTATGTGTCTGTTGCTTCTATATCATGTGCTAGACTCTGCCCATACATAGACCTACATCTCTTGAAATACTTTTGTTCTGAATGGCTATATACCTTCTCAATTTTCCCCTGTGTTCTGTTGCAGTGGATGAGATCTCGCTGGACTTCGGATCCATGTTATGCCTTCTATGGGGTTGATGGCACAGAGTGCTCCTTTCTGGTCTATTTGAGCGAGGTGGAATGGTTTTGCCCAGTGCTTCCGTGGAGGAATCAATCTATCAATCACTTTTCTAAACCCGTTCCTAAAAAACAGGTACTGGATATGCATTATCTTGCTTTTTTAGCTCTGTAGTGGTTTTTCATGCTATCTGCATATCACACCAATCAAAGTAGAAGTGAGTGATACTTTCTTATCTAGAGTTTAACATAGCATTTTTACATTACTTATTGGCCCCATGGAATGTGGTATAATAAAACATATTGCACCTAACTTCTCTGGGTGCCTTGAATATTCGTTGTAATATCATCATATAATGAAAAATGGCAGACAACAGATGAATTAACTTCTAAACATCACCCCAGGATTACTATATAAAATAGTTAATAAATAAAATGCACCATTTATTTATTGGTGTGTGCAATAATATACTAATAATATATATAAAAAAAATAAGATACATATAATTAAAATTTTTGATGTTTTCTCAAACTGTTTAATTAACAATAATCTTATTCAACTGAATGGTGAATGGTTGAGAATTGGTAAGACATTTTTACATCTTAAAGGAACATTCAAAGCACCAACACAGCCGTAGCAGTAGTGGTTATGGTGCCAGGGGTACTCTTTCAGGGTAAGTAGCCAAACCTGTTCCGTGCAGTGTGGCAACATACCTGGGATCCGCTCGTGCGGTGCAGATCCTGTTTGTGTTATTTTATAAAAGTGCTGATATAAGAGAAATCACCACTTTTATAAATCCCATTTCTTGTGCTCTTCTGCCTGTCAGTTAGATGGACAGCAGGGTTTGAAACTAGTAGCCCATCTTACCAGGGGAATAATACAGGCGAACCCCCAAATCACAACAGTATTAAACACCCCACTGTTAAAAATAAATATATTAGTTTTAAGTTAGAGTTAGAGTGCTTCTTTGATATTGGTAAAAGTGATTTATATTTCAGGTATTGTGTATATGTTTGTTGTGTTACTGATTGTACAAAGATGTATTGTAGTAACTGTACTTATCCGTCCTTTAATTGATATAATTTGTTAATGAGAAATTCATAGCTTGATTTGTTTGCAATGATAGTTCTGCTCATGTGTAACTACAAATAATTTTGGTTATCAATTAATTGTAAGAAACGTGGTTTCAAGCCCTTTTCAAATGTTCAGTTCCCTACGTGTCCAGTGTTTCCATCAATAACACGTCTTTGCAAAAACTGCGCTTGTTAACGTGAGTGTTTAACGTGAAATATAGAGCCCTTTTCACCATTCCAATAATGGGATCAATAATCACAATGGTGGGATTCCCATTGATCCAACATTGCTAACGGCTCATCAGCAGCTATTAACGTGTCAATAAATATCAATACCATAGATTGGAATATAACTTGGATTAATGCGTACATCGGTTCTATGTACTTCTTTGATCCTTGGATGCCTTAGTAACTATTCTTTACTTATGAAACAGGTTACATATTATTCACTATGAAAAAACCTTGAGGATAATAATTTATAGAGAGGGATATGTGTTTTCCTACAGCAGAAGTTTATTTGAGGTTTATAGATGGGAAAGGAACAATAGAAATATAAATGCATTATTTAGACATTGACCTAATACATGGATTGCAGTTATTTTGAAATTAATATTTGAAAAGTTTGGGTGCTGTCTTTTGTTTTCTGAAATGAGGTAAAAACATTTACAAACACCACCATCGTAGAAAACTTAGCTCTTTCGGAATACGTGGTAAACCAGGAGTAGGTAGAACAGCTGAAAGAAAAAAATAAACCCATATGGAGGAGATCTAGGTTCAGGAAGCAGGTCTTATTGGAGTGTCAGAGATTCCACTGAGTCATTGAGGAGAACATCTAACATGACACTACAGGTGACCATGACGATGTGTCAAACAGATAATAATTAATTTGCTATAAAAGAAAAATAAATTGTGAAAACAGGGGGGAAACCAAAATAATTAATACTGTATCTGTTGAGTTTTGACCACATTGTTCTTACGAAACAAGCGCTTTTACTGTAAAATCATGTGCTGTTTCCTGCGTTGACATTTCCAGAGTTTTTGTAGCTCATTTAGACTTCACTGTCTAAACGAGACATGTCAGACATTATTTTAGCTCATGTGAATTTTTATTACACCTAGGCAGCTTTCCGTACAGAACTTTCCTCTCTGTTAGACCTAATGGGGACTGGTAAGGAGTCATTAATCTTCATGAAGAAAAGGCTACGGAGACTGGAGGTTCAGTGGTTGCTCGGAGCCAGAAGGTTGGAGAGCAAACTTGAGAACACATCAAAGGAGCAGAAGCAGGTGGCACAACCTCATCTACCTATTCTCACTTGCCACTGTCTTGCATCATCTCAATCTGCTTATGACATCACTTCATCCTCCTAACCCTCTCCTTTAACCCCCTAAATACTGTTATCTCATCAATTCTGTTGTGTCACAAGCCATTTGATTTAATTCTATATTTCTTTAATACATTTTTTCCCATTTAACAAACATGAAAGTATATTCTTCTTCCCGTGAAAATTACAAAATTCTCAGACTTATTTCTTCTCTACATAGATCCTAGTCCATATTGGGTTCCTGACTGAAGAGTCTGGTGATGTGTTTAGCCCACGGGTGTTAAAGGGCGGGCCACTGGGTGAGATGGTTCAATGGGCAGATATTCTGGCAGCTCTTTACATGCTAGGACATAGTCTGAAGATAACTGTATCTGTCAAGGAACTCCAAAGGTTAGAAAAGCAATGCAGCAATTTCCTGAGCTTAACATATAAAAATGTTGATGGACTTTGGAATATTTAGAGCTATGACTTTCCTGAAATGCTTCTTCTGATGTACCTCAGTTATTTAGGAGTCCCTCCCGGGAGAGGAAATTGCCCCCTGACAGAACCTTTGCCATTTGACCTCATCTATACAGACTACCATGGTATGCAACAAATGAAGCAGCACATGGGACTGTCTTTCCGGAAATACAGGTGAGATGTTGACCACATACCAACCATCTATACTCGGACTTCCCCTTTCTAAGACACACATACTCTAAGACACTGAGATCCCTGACGTATAACAGAAATTCCTATTTTCTATCTGAGACCAGTGATCTCCATCTGAGATCCAGAACCTGCGAGACCTCAGGTTACCAATATCCAAACACCTTACTGCGACCCCCCACCCCCAGTCTCTTACTGGTCTCTAATTAATCCCACCGCCCTCTAATACAGACAGATCCCTGCCTTCCAGTCCACACAGACCATTGGCCCCTTACAGAGGGTCTCCACCATGAACACCCCCCTCCTGCAGGTGCCGTCTACGCGTGGTGGATACATTTGGAACCGAACCGGCGTATAATCACGAAGAGTATGCCACACTCCATGGTTACCGTACCAACTGGGGCTATTGGAACCTGAACCCTAAACAGTTCATGACTATGTTCCGTGAGTTTTAAAGGTTTTGTTTTTGTTGGGTCTGATTCGCTGTGTATAATGTACTGGTATGGCATATATACATTGCCTGTGACATGCCATATAAAATTCTGTCACTGCATTTTCATCTTCCCAATAGCCATATTTGCTATTTTAAACTGGGCTCCCATGCATACACTTTGTAACTGTGTCTGTGTGATGGCATTTAACTAGTGGTGCTATTGTGTTCTTTGTCCCTTGAAATGCTCACATGCTTTTGTATCATTGCACATCTGTCCTGCATACTGGCCTTCTACTAACTTGCTCTACAAAAGCCTTGCACGGTCACATTGGTTCAAGTAGGCTGCTCCAAATTCACTCATCACACAGCTATCATTACTTCCCCATTCTCTAATCCAGTCGTGTAGTACATATTATATTTACGGTGCATGTGTCTAGACGAGCAATGCACTGTTTCGGATGACGACGGGTGACCTGTATGTGCCTGCTACGTTCTCTGTCCTTGCTCTGCAGCTCACACCCCGGATAATTCCTTTATGGGCTTTGTGACAGACGAACTCAATGAGACGGAGCGCCAGCAGGTAGCTCTGAGCAAAGTCAGGAACATGGCAGTAGTGTATGGAAAGGAGGCTGCCATGTGGAAGGTAATATATTACTTGCATAGACCAAACCCTCAAACCTTGTATGTGATAATCATACTCATTATAAGTGGCCAAGCATTCGTAGCTATCCCCACATTAACTGTTCCCACCCATAATTAACTATTCACACAGTATTCTTTAACCTGAAATCCTAACTACGCATAGCAGATTGTTGGTCTGACATATGGTCTGAAATGTCCACATTGTCCTAGATGAATTACACAAAAACACCTTATCCCAGACAACTGTACTGCAAACACTGATTTTTTTTTTTGATGCACTCAGCATAAAAAGTAATGGAATTTTCAAACCCACTGATTCACTTTTTAAAGTTTACCCCAGAAGTGTTCTTCACATGTAACCCTCGTTGTGTTGCGTTGTTCTTCCCAAACTCACGAAGCCCTCCATCATGAGGTCTATACGTTTCTAGTGCAGTGCTAACCCTCTAGGTTTCTCTCTTGCGGATCCCTTGATCATGCAATGCTTGAGAAGGTCTTGACTCAACCGCTTTCTGCTTTCTGTCCTTCATGCTTTTACTATGATTTAATTACCCCCCTACTTTCTTATTTAGTTGGTCAGTTTGTTAAGTGTTACTAACAAAAATATGTTTTTTTTTCTTATCTCTGTGTGCCCCCCTGACGCCTTTGAGTAGCTGCAGGTATAAATTTATTTCTGTACTTCGCTAATTTCCTCTATTTCAGTTTTGCACGTGATATTTCAAAAACATATTTGTTGTTTGGTATTATCTTGGGTTATGCATGCAGTGAGTTTTACCAGCTCTGATAAATCTATCTGTATAAAAATATTGTTAATGGATAGAAAGAGAGAATGGCCTAAAAAAATAAAACAAGACCACACACACAAAGGGAAACCGGTATAAACAAAGAAGAGAAATGAGTAGGCAACAGCAGGCAGGTAAACGTATGACTTGAGATAATTGCCCCTTGTGAGGGGTAAAACAGAGGAAGCTGAAATGTACTTCTGCATCTGTCAAGGACATATATTTTCAAATGTAGACTGGCAAAGCATCATGGGAAATTTAGTCCAAAAACAGCTGAAAAGCGATCGATTGGCCACTCTTGTTACAATATGTGTAATAAAAACTGATTCAATACCATCATACCATTACTATATGGCATGTTTATCTTTAGCCAAACTCAGTTTTTTATGTACACTTTTTAAATTTTGCCCGTTCCCAACATTTCCGATTTCCACTAAAAAGTTTAATACAGAGATTAAGGAAAATGTTTCATGTTATACATTCCATTTTCTTACTATTCCGAAAAAAGTCCACTAGGAATTCACACGATTTTAACAATGTAAATTTTACGTATACATGAGACTATCAGCATAAGTGTTATCTCTTTAGTTCTACTTCGGTACAAGTTGCTCAGTCCATAATTTTGAGCAGGGGTGATGGGTCTCCAGATGTTTGTGAACTACATTACCCATGGTTCTCTACGAGACATTAAACTAGCTGAACAACTAGGAAGATTCAGTGAACAATTATCTGGATCATTAAAGATTAGACATCACTAGCTTCGACACAGCTTGACAAAGGTTATTTTTTGCTTGGTGTGGGGGGCATGTAATTTCGTTTAAGTTACACTGTTTTTGGACATGGTCACTTCTGCTAAGTGGCAAACCTATCAGTCTACAACAGAGTAACCAACGTTGTCTTTTATTCTAGAGTAAAGAGAAATTCCTTGCAGTACTACACAAACACATGGAAATCCATGGGACGGTCTACTTTGAAACCCAGAGGCCCCCTGAAGTCCCAGCATTCGTGAAAAACCATGGGTTGCTCCCTCAGCAAGATCTCCAGCAGCTGCTGAAAAAAGCCAAGGTGACTAGGATTTGGAGAGTGATATCATAAGAGTAGACTTGAAAACACTGCAACATTATTAAATACGTTTATCAATAATGATGGAGTATTGTAGAGTCTCCTGCCTCTGTCCCACAACAAAAAACAACCTGTAAAATAAAGTGTTAACTTACCTCTAGTCCATCGGAAAAAAAGCCCCTCACCTCAGCTTCTTTCTGCTCACCAGGTGTTCATCAGTAATGGTGATCTCCCATCCACATGGATAGGGAGGCAGGGCACATGCACTGAGCTGCACCTGCACTGCTTCTCGTAGAAGTATTCAGTGTTATAGTAACCTTTACTATGACAAGGTTTGATTTCTATTTTGTGATAGGCCACAAAGCAAACGGGAAGAACCCCTTTCCAGCTCTCTGATTGACAGCTTTGAGGGTGCAATTTACCACAGAGTTCTCTTGAAAATCTGCACTTTTATAAAATGAGAAAAAGGAGACACTCTTAACCTCTAACAGTGGGGGTTACAATGACACAAGAAATCAGGACGCAGATTAAGGCAAAAACCGAGGTTTAAATACAAGAGAAGTGGCATAAGTACATTTAAATGGAAGTGTCACCAAAATAGAAATTAAAGTGGCACTGTCATGCCAAACTTACCTTTTCCCAATCGCTTCCTCTTCTCTCCCTCTCTCATGATCTGTTCTTCTTTTCTTCCTAACTGACCTAGTTTTCTCTAAAACATAAGACAAAGTAGGGACTCTCTTTCAGTGAGAAAATTGCACTCGTAGTTGTTTGACAAAGCAAAAGAGCAGAACAAAGAGTTCACTTTTTTAGAACTTTGCCAGAGATCTATGTTTCTTAATATTGACTTTGGAAATAGCCGTTATTTATTAACCTGGTAAGAAAATCTTCTGTACACAGGGCATTGTATTTTTGGGTGATGTATGGCTGTGTCAAACGGAGTCCGTGTTGCCTTGAAGCAGTAGATAAGCAAAGTAGTTGTGGCAGTAAATTACAGCATTGTGAGAATACAAACTGAAGAGAACTTAGGAGAATTAACTGAATTGAAGAAATTGCAGTCGGAACACAACTACTTATTTAAACGTTAGCCATTTGAACTTGTATTTTTTAGATAGAAATTGGGAATTAAGTTGGTAAATCAAATGTATCTTTGAGATATTTTTAATTATTTTATTTTCATATTCAGTTGCTGCAAGTTTTAATTGCTTATAGTGTTAGACCCTTTGCTTCATTTTCAAAATATAATGAGTCACACAAACACGCTTAATGTTTATTTCTAAGAAACTTGAAAATCAGTGCTTTTGAAGAGTATCAAGAAAGCTTAACTTTTATAAAGATGTATCCCAATAGAACTTGTAAATTGCAAACATTGTTGCATTATACCCAAAAACTGATTGCTCCACTTTTAGGAATATGCCCAATAATTCTGCATAAGTGCTCTCCTCGTGGTCCTAATGCCCACAGCACAAACGCATCTAATGATGTACTAGTGTTGTGCATGTTGGGGAAAGTTCCCTGGTGTCCCACATCTGGTTTCACCGGGTTAGATCCTGAAATCGGGACAGTATCCACGACTGGGATGTCTGTAGTTGCTTAAAGGAACACTATAGGGGCAGGAACACAAACATGTAATCCTGACCCTATAGTGTTAAAGTCTCCATCTGGCCCCTCTTTCTCTCCTAAATATAGCAACATCTTACTTGTATTCAAGTCTGCAGATGCTGGCTCTACCATCTGCCTGCTTGGCTGACATCATTAGATGTGATTCTCTGATCCAATCACAATGCTTTCCCATAGGATTGGCTGAGACTGTAAATAAGTCAGATCAGGGACAGAGCCAGCACAAGCCAAACACAGCCCTGGCCAATCAGCATTTCCTCATAGATACATTGAATTAATGCATCTCTATGAGGAAAGTTCAGTGTCTGCATGCAGAGGTTGGAGACACTGAATGGCAATGCTGCTCACTATGCAGCACTGCACCAAAAAGCGCCTCTAGCAGCCATCTGAGGATTGGCCAGTTAAGTTATCCCTAAGCTGTAATGTAAACACTGCATTTTCTCTGAAAAGACAGTGTTTACAGCAAAAATCATGAAGGGACTGATTATATTCACCAGAACAAATACAATAAGGTGTAATTGTTCTGGTGACAATAGTGTCCTATTAATCACCAACCCAGACACCATGAGAAATTTTTAACCAACCAAGTACTAGTGATTAACCCACATCTCCTATAATTATGATGTCTTATACTCACTGATCACACAGGCGGGTGGATAGATATATGAAAATATCACACTACAAATCTCAGCACTCATATTTAATATAGACTAAAAATATATATATTTTTTATGTTGAGCTGATCAAATCAATCTTAATCCTTATCTTTTTTTTCCCCCTGTCACTGATTTTCTCTCGAGTGTGAAAGCATAAATGTACGGTTTTACATCCTCTTGGCACATAATAAATATTAACGAAACACCGCCAACCTATTCACATAAGCAGTTAGCCTGGGGGGAAAAACACAGTGCGTTCATGCTTGCACTATCACTCTCTACTAAGCTCACTGAGGTAACACATGCTGGCAGATTTCAAACTTCAAAGTATGTCACAAAAAAGACAAGTTAAAAAAAATAAATCTGAAATGAATATCTGATGGAGCTGGTATTTAAGAACTCCATTTGTTTCACATTTCCAAGGTCGATCAGAGGTGCAAAGTGGGTGCCAGGATATCACGCTTTTTATATATGTGTTAATGTGATTTAATAGTCAGGGTTATGTTTAAACTATACATAAAGAAGGGGAAGGTCGCCGAAGTGGACCTACAGCCTATTCATCCCTGAGCTGGCTTCCTAGCTCAGAAGAATGTGAGTGGTTCCATATACTTGCTTTATTCCACACTGTCTTTTTAGTTTCACACTATTGGACTCTTTATTTTGTAGGCATTTTATTATAGATACCATCATCACTGTACTATACTTTTTAAGGTATTTATCCTTTGTTTGTATTTATGTAAAGCACTACACCATATTGGCTATTATGTTTACACTTACCCATCACAGAGATAGCCCTGGATATGAGCTAACTGTAACACTGTTGTTCTGTAGACATTGTAATACAAGAAATATGATCCAGTTAATGGAGGGAATTGTTTCATCTATATATTGAGCTAATTAATAACTTTCCACTGTGCTTAAAACGAAATAACTGTTTTGGTACTTAGTCTTTTCTGTGCGTGTTTGAGCCACATAGATGCGAGACAGATTTTACATGTGATTTAACATTCTATTCTAGAGAACTAAGCATTTTGATGCAGAGGCCTGCAATGTAATTTTTTGGGGATTAGCTTTTCAAACTAACATTTTTGAATCACTTTTAAAACACATTTTTCAAGAGATTCAAATTTAAACAAATATATCCATATATTTCAAAATATTTAAATATTTTTCAAAATATTAAATCAATTTAAAAAAAGTTTATCCAAAAATATTAAATAGTTTGAAAAGCTTATCCCGAATAGTAAATCTAAATCCACAACATAAGTGTGAGTTGTTTGTGCTGTTTCATTGACGTTGACTCAGTGAAACAACGCTGGACATCCTCATACTTAGCATTCAGCATTAATCATATACCGATAGGAAAGCATTGATTCAATGCTTTCTTATGGGGAAGACCTAATGCGCGTGGGCCACTGGTATGTGGTTATGGTGTCAACGGTGCCCTGCCACACTCCTACATTAATTTGTAGAATGATTTGACATCTTACTTGGGCCGTGTAAGCCCACGTTATTGCCTGAGAGCATCAGTTGAGTGCTCTAAGCCAATGAATAAGCTCCCATATCTGACCTGCCTAACTTTTATCATTAGATTAATAAAGACATCCAGCTTCCTCTACAGCTGTGAACTCCCTGGGGAGCCCATTTAGTTGTCAAACCAATTTAAAACAGTTTAAGAAGTTACTCTGGAAGAACACTAGAGCACTCCTGGCACCATAACCACTACAGCGGGCTGTAATTGTTCTGGTGTTTGAAGTGTTAGTCCCATGTACCAAAATGCTGTCCCATCTTACATTTCTTATGTAATGTTCTTATCTGCTTCCACTTTCACTACGATAAAGGTGTTCACAATCAGTCGTAGGATATATGTCTGACCTCGCCACTTTCTTGATTCTTTGCAGCTTTTTATTGGCTTTGGATTCCCGTATGAAGGTCCTGCCCCGTTGGAAGCTGTGGCTAATGGTTGCGTATTTCTGCAGCCACGTTTCAACCCCCCACACAGTTCTCTCAACCATGAATTCTTCCGAGGAAAGCCTACATCCAGAGAGGTAAGAGCTGGGGTTGCGTTTAACAAATCAGAATAGAACAGCCAGAAAAAAAACAAACAAAGTCTGTCTCAGTGTCGTGCTATAGGTCTAATGAAGAACACCAGGCTTACAGTGATTATAGTATTTAAAATGAGATTCAGAATCTCTTGATAATTACATTGACGTCATCAAATTAATTAACATCATTATCTCATGACAAAAGATTTGTCAGAAATGTCATGATAACAGGTGATATAGCTTTACCTAGTCATGAAGGTTTTAAAGGAACACTTTAATCATCATAACCACTGGAGCTCGCTTTAGTGTTTATGGTGCCAGGAGTGCCGTGCGCCTCCCCAACGTAAGTACTCAAACTATTTAGTAATGGGTTGACTTTTTACCTGGGGTTCACTGGGCGCCGCTCCACACCTCTCTGCTGGAAGCCTAGTGATCCAAGACAGATGGCGCCATAACCACTGCAGCACGTTATGGTGCTTGGAGTGTTTCTTTAACCCCTTAAGGACCAAACTTCTGGAATAAAAGGGAATCATGATATGTCACACATGTCATGTGTCCTTAAGGGGTTAAAGAAGCCATTAAGTGTGACATAAAAAGTATTCATATACAAAACTGCAAATGTTTAGTTTAAAAAAAAAAAAGAAATGTTAAAATCTATTCTTTGACTTTACATTATGGCCTCCAGTGCCAATTTATAAGCCGTTCATTTCTGTACCAGCGCTCATAACGATGTCACAAGAGGTAAGAAGCTATCCAATTTTATATTTCATGGTGTATGAAGAGATCTCAATAAATTCTTCCTGGTAAATCACCTTCTAACTAAAATAAAAAATATTTTCTATAAAACGGATTTTTGTTCAGGTTCATATTTAACTTTTTACATATTTTACTCTTCCTGAATGTTGTTAAAAGGGGAAAGCCGAAAGCTATGAGCGCTGCAGTGGCTTCACGTGTTTATTTTGAAACAGATCATTATTGTATTTATTGTGTTTGTGTTTTTGCCCTCTAAACCAACAATATCAAACCCAGTCCGGATACACACCAAAAGTCCAAGATGTACGCATTTACCAGCTATCACATTGGTTCACTGAGCAGCAAGTGAAAAACAATTTAATTTATTTTTTTTACCTAAATTTTGAATACCAACTTCAATTTGAATTCCCAGCAATTGTCACGTTAGTGAAATTTATGGGCAGCGCTTACTTAGTGGGATAATACACCTGGCCTTCCTCCAGCTTTTGAGCCTGTGAGATAGCCACATCATTTAGTGAACACCGAATGGCATTGTAGTTTCTATAGTTTCCTATGGAGCACTCACATTTTGCTTAGAACCCTATACGAATTGCAACATTTTAGCTATAACAGTTCTGTAACGGCAGTGCTATTGGCATTTAGACTCTAGCACGGGGGGGGGGGGAACCTTCGGCCCTCCAGATGTTGTGGACTACATCTCCCTTGATGCTTTGCTAGCATTATGGCTGTAAGAGCATTAAAAAAAACATCTGGCGGGTGAAGGTTCCCCATCCCTGCTTCTAGCATATCGAATTGTGTATGTCCTTGAAGGAATTCTGGTAAAACTTGGCCCATTGGTGTTCCTTGAAGACCGCAGTTATGCAGGATTCCCCATGGACCTCAGTGTTGTACTCTCATGCATGCACGTCAGGAGCTGCAGAAGAACTGCAGGAGGAAGATGGAGGCGACCTCGAGGGTCATCTGGAGGTAAGTACCTTCCCATGCATCCTGCATCCACCGGACCCACACCGGATCTGTCACTTTCCTGGGCCTTTACGAAATATTTAAAGACCCCCAAAAGTAAAAGATCTGATTTAACTGGTCAATTTTGGCCTCAATTTTACAAATCATTGTTTAATTAATAGCCACCTTACAAACTGGTTCCAAACTTTAAAGGAACAAATCAAGTACGCATGGTAGTAGTACGATTTAAGAAGTGCCCTGGCACGCTCCCAACATAAGTAGTCAACCTGCTTGCAAATGATTTGACTACTTACCCGGGGATCCACTGTGTGCCAGTCACCTACTCTTTCACTCTAGTGTAGTTATGGTGTTTCGAGTGTTCCTTTAACTTTCCCTTTGCCCCTTAAGGACACATGACATGTGTGACATGTCATGATTCCCTTTTATTCCAGAAGTTTGGTCCTTAAGGGGTTAAAGGCAGTGTGTCATAAAAATAAATATTTGTGTTAAATGTTCAGCAGGGTCATTTAGATTAGTGTTAATGTAGATAAATGTGTCAGGTTTATGCCATGTGGAAGTTTTATTGATCTTATAACCCTGTTTGCAGGAGCTAATTTAATCTCTGTAAGAGCTGTTTTTCTGCTTTATTTTTCTTTTTTGAGTCTATAGTCATCGAGAGATCAATAGACACAGGCATTTTGAACAGCATAATGCTTATTAATGTCATCTCAGCCATCTATCATGGCATAGTAAAGGAATAAGCGGGGCTGGTGACATTATTTCACTCCGTTATATAAAGAACTTGATTAAAAGAATGTAGCTAGAGTGTTGCGAACACGACTCGAGCTGGAGCTCGTAAAATGTGCATGCAATAAATTGTATATTATCTGCATATGTAATGATATCTCATACACAGTAATGTGACTAACACATAGTAATTACATAATTGCATAGCCTGTATATATAAATAGATATACTAATCAGCTTAATTTAGAACACATTGCAACAAGTCCTATCCTCGCATTTTGCATGCTTTTTGATAGAATAGGAATGTAAGATGTATTTCATATGTATCTGCTGTATATTCTTATGTAAACGACAAGTAACTCATTTTTGAGCAATGAATGAACACAATGTCCATGCCTTTACCTTGAGAAATCCATGAATTTTCCATGAAAAATACATGATGTTTGCACATGTTGGCAGTGTAATGTTCTCATTAAAGAAGAGGTCAAGAAGAATACTTCATGTAAATTGTAAAGGCAGTGAGAATTGGTTATGAATTGTGATACATGGCATTCTCAAATATCTAAGCAGTCAAGAACAAGGATGCATTTTGGGATTTGCAGGAGCAGTCTAACTGTTACACTATCAGTTGTCAGACTCTTCCAATAGCACTATAGCTCAAAATTTTATGAGATTGCGTGTTTGAGTTACACTAATTTTTGGTACAGAGAAAAGTCCATTGGGGTATTCAATATTTTTGTGAGTAAACCATCTCCTTTGCTCAGGAAATACAAGGAAAGTGCAAGTAAAAAATTGGTGTCACACCTATTACAGGTATAGCTTAACTAAACCTAAATACTATTTTTCACCCAAAAAGTACTCATTTGTCTGTGCTACTTTAATGATCATTGCTAAATCTGACTGAATATTAGATATATTTTATGGTTAGTAGTAGACCCATGGTGAGGAAGTAAAGACAAAATGTAAGGGTTAAGTTAAGGGCTAAAATTACATATCAGAAAAAATGTGTACAGGTTCTGGAAAATAAAAGGACCATTATAGGGTCAGGAACACAAACTGACCCTACAGTGTTAAAACACCATTTAGTTGGCCTGCCCCTCCTTAAAAGGTAGGAAAACATACCTTATTTCCAGCAGACAGCATTGGGCCCACCCCCAATCCGCCTCTTTGGCTGACATTGTCAAGGAAGTGGGGTGACACCAGCTTGGCCACTCAGCATTCCCCAATAGAGATGCATTGAATCAATGAGGAAAGTTCAGTGTCTCCATGCAGAGGGTGGAGACACTGAATGGCAGTGCTGCTCACTGTGCGGACCTGACCCATGAAGCACCTCTAGTGGCCATCTGGCCACTGGAGGTATTCCTAGGCTGTACTGTAAACACTGCATATTCTCTGAAAAGACAGTGTTTACTGCAAAATGCCTGAAGGGATTGACTATACCAGTGATAGGCAACCTTCGGCACTCCAGATGTTTTGGACTACATCTCTCATAATGCTCTTACACCCATGATGCTGGCAATGCATCATGGGAGGTGTAGTCCAAAACATCTGGAGTGCCAAAGGCTGCCTATGTCTGGACTATACTCACCAGAACAAATAAAATAAGATGTAGTTGTTCTGGTGAATATAGTGTCCCTTTAATTGCTGACCAGCAACGACTCACAGGACTGCTACAGGCATTCTTTTGAATGTCTTCCCCAACTCCATAAACACACTTAAAGAAACAGTCCATAAAATCACAATTTAGTACATATGACCCTCTCCCCCCCCAAAAAAAACATTTGCATGTAATTTGTTTTGCATGTTTTCTTGTATTTCAATAGCTGCAGCTACTGTAAGCCTTCCTCCCCAACACAGTCTCTCTGTGGCTGTCCAATCAAAGACTTCGTAGTGAGCCGTATTACAGTTCACTGAGTAGTCTTTGCAAGGCAGGTGCTCTGGGCAGTTGCCTGCCTCTTGCTAAACTACCAGAAAGAAGTAAGGCCAGCTATCAATCCGTAACATGTTTACAGTGTTCTATGAACTAAAGATTGTCCTGTATTGGCTTTTAGACATCCTTGGGTCAGCCTTACAAGCCTTAGGGACAATGAATGATGTATGTGCTACTCTGTAAAATAAGACAAAAATTTATTCGTCTCTTTTTGGTCTTGGAGCATTTCTGGCTACAACCTGACATCCATGTAAACAAATGTATTTCAGCTTTATGGATTAATTAATTTACACGGAGGCCTGACAGGTTGATCAAGCTGTAGTCAGAGTCAATACATTGAAAACCATTTATTTTGTTGATGTGTCTTTTGACAGCGGTGGTGCTGGTGCTTTGCCTAGGACTTTGTATCATACTGATGCATGGCATATGTCTCGATGACAGGCTATCACCGTTTAGATGCCAGATCCTCTTAAAAAGAAAAATATGATCATAGCATTTTTAGATGAGGGATTCCCTTTAATTAAATACATTTCGACAGCAACAATGATAAAAGCAAGTGTCAACGATGACAGTGTGCAACTATTTGAGATTTAGTTACAACAATCTCACTTGTTTAATGTCACAATTATACTAACGAACAAGTAAGCAGTATATTTTTTGTTTATACTTACTATATATTTAAGGCAGGCCTGCACAACCTGTGGCCCCCAAGATGTTTTGAACTACAACTCCCATGATCCCCTAGCTATCAGCCATGATTCCCTGGCTATCTTTTTCATTCAATAAAACATGAGCGTTGGCTATCTGTTTTATTAAATGAATCATGGGCGTGGGCTATCTGTTTTATTCAAAGAATCATGGGCGTTGTAGTTCAAAAACATCTGGCCTGATGTAAGGCATAGGCCGCAGGGATAGGCACCCTTCGGTACTCCAGATGTTGTTGACTACATCCCCCATAATGCTCTGACACCCATATTGTTGGGAAAGCATCATGGGAGGTGTAGTGCAAAACATCTGGAGTGCCGAAGGTTGCCTATGCCTGGCATAGGGTAACCCAGTATTATAACCTATTAAGAGAAATATCGTATTAAAAGGACACTTTACGCAACATTCATGTTTACAATGCCTGGAGTCCTCTGGCAATTTCTTACAGTGCAGCATTAGGGACACTCCAAGGCCCTAACACAAATGTTTATTTTTTTATTTTTTTTAAATACAAATCACTGTTTAGTAAATATACTTTCAATGAACACAAGCATGCTTTTAATTAAGCATTTGTTTGAACTAACCAATCCAGGATGTAACAGAACCAGTTGTCTGAATGACAGCCAGTTGGGTGTAACAAGGTTAATTTATAAAAGTAATAATTTCTATTGAAATTTGCACTTAAAAAAAAAAAGAAAATGAAAAAAAGTGACACACTCCTCACATATAAACACACTTCAGCTTGCCCCTTTAAATGCTTTGTTACACTGTCAGTATTAAACTTAGGAGACCATAACCCCATAATTGAGTATACAGTATGCCTTTAATGTAACAAGGTTAATATTTGATGGATGATGTAAGTTCTAAATAACCAAGGTATGTAGAAAACAATGTCAACTACAGCGTGTGGATACACTTTCTAAGAAATTGGTGTTTAGTTTATTTCTAAAATGTTTTACCAGGTAGAATACAATGATATTTATCTCATTTTCACATATGTCCTGGAGAGCATATTTCAAATACATGTAACACCATTACAATTATAAATACATACAGACTTAATTACTAAAATGAGAATTTGAGGTAAATTTCAAATATAAGGCCAGAGTAGTCAAACTGACTTAGAGAATTTTTCCAGATGGACTATTTTGGCCTTAAAATTAAAAATTCACCTTGAATTCTCACTTTAGTGAATAACCCTTATAGTTACACATATACTAGAAGTATACAATACCTTTATATATTAAAAATTAAGGCAGTTGTTTTTTTTTTTATTGAAGGTAAATGGATGCAGACATTTTCAGTAGCTGTCAGACTGGTGGCAGGTTTGACATTCCAGAGACTGTTAACCAAGCATTTATTTTTGCACCTGCATCAAATTAGACGATAAACTATATCGGTTCCATATAATGTTCTTGCAAAATACTCCGCTTTATGGACAGGGAGCGGTAGATAGCGGAATCTCATGTATATTTAAAGTTTATAGTATCCAAGAAGAAGTCGAAATGTAAGAATAATGAGAGGAGGGGGGAGCAAATGGATTTAGAGATAGAAAGGGGGGCTGAAGACCAGGAAGAGAGATGCAAAACCAAATGGGAGAAAATTGGGTAGAGAGGGAAAAAAACCAAAAATAAAAAACGGGGAAATATACCAAAACTGATGTGAGGGAGATATAAGAGCAAAAATGGTAGGAGATAAGAGGAATAATGTGAGAGAGATAGAGAGAGAGATGGGAGGCAAAAGTGAGCAAATTAAATGTTAAAATATGAGAAGACAAAAAAAAGAAAGAGATGAAAGATTGGAAGGACTGGGCAAGAGAGCTTTTGGATTGTCTATGCAGGAAAAATAATCCGCTACCTTCTTCATGGCCACCACATACATAAAATGTAAATTTTAATATATTCTTTACCCCTTTAACCCCTTAAGGACACGTGACATGTCATGATTCCCTTTTATTCCAGAAGTTTGGTCCTTGAGGGGTTAACCAGTATATTTGTAGTTTGGGTTTTGAAACCTATATATGCATATTGAATAATTAACAAATAAATAGATCACAATATTTTAACTTGTGTTTTACTTTTTACATTTTATGCCAGTGGTTTCTTTGTAATCCGAGGGAGTTACGGATTTATAATTCTGTTCCCATGGCAGTATTAGCAATACCTGGCTCATTGTGGGTCTTTTTGTACAGGGTTATAGTGTGCCATCAGACATCGTCATACGGGCATGTATGTCTACTGTGCTGAGTGGGTTAGAAAAAAGTGTACTATAAAAATCATCAGCAACAAACAATTTAATTCAAAATTCTTCCTCTTTTTTTTTTTTATATATATATTTGTCACCATTCAATACTGATTTAAAGCGGCACTGTCATGCCGAACTTACCTTTCCCTAATCGCTTCCTCTTCTCTCCCTCTAACTGATCTAGGTTTCTTTAAAACATAAGACAAAGTAGGGACTATTTTGTCTTATGTATATTTCCTACGCCTGACCAGCGGAGGAGCAAAGTGTGCTCCATTTCCTGTGGTCAGAGCGATTTCCCACAATTCTCACCTTTCCTCCGTGTTCCCGCGATGCTTCCTTTCACTATTCCCGAATGTCCTGTCATTTAGACAGGTCGCCGACGAAACTACCGAATTTAGCCCTAACAGAATGAGAACAGTTTGTTCATTCATGTTAAGACGACAATCGGTACTTTTAGGTCAGTTCTAACTTTCATTCGAATTAATGAAATTCAGATCCGATCCATGCTGCAGCTGCATTCTGCAGCCGCTTAGTAGATAGCTCCCTAATTCCCACGGTATCAGGGAGCTATCTACCAAAAGGCTGAAAGACCTAAATTGATCTTTTAGCCAACTTTACTAATACTAAGTAAAGATTACTTAGTATTAGTAATTAATCTGACCCTACTCGCTATGTCTAGTAAACAGTGAGCAGCCTGTGGCTGTGTAAAAAATAAATAAAGCACCCCCCCTCAATAAATGGCCCCATGATGGGGCATCTCTTAACTAGCTGGGGGGACACATAGTGTCCTCCTTGAACCCTCACCCGTGCCCCACGAGTGGGGGCTATTCAACTAATCGAGGGACATAGGGTCCACCTTGGCCCCCACCCATGAGCAGTGGGAGGCCCTAAAGGAAAAGGGGGGGAGCTATTGCCCTCCCCCACGTGAGCGGAGGGTGGAGTCCCTAAAAGACAATAGGGGGGACAAAGGCCCTAAGGGGTCGAAACGTTGTTTTTTGGTTCTTGGGTCCAATACAATTGCCTATCTTTTGGAACATTTTGGAGTGCCTGGATTACTTTCTACATTCAAACTTCCTACTCGTAACGTAATCCCTCCAAGGGTTTAATTTGCCTCTCTTAATGATGATTCTTTGATGTCAGGGAGGGTGTTTGTGGAGTTATGTGTTATTTTCATGGTGTTATCATTTATCCACACCTGTAGTAATGAGTGTATATAAAATGCTGGATCATCATTCTGGAGTTATTTTAGTGTGGGATGGAACTCTATAAGAGTTAATATTAGAATTTGAAGTGAGCAGTAAGATGTTTTGCTCCCTTCTACCAGGTATCTTCTCAGCATCCCTACATGGAGATGGCAATAGGAAAACCTCACGTATTAACTGTGGATTTCAACAATACCCAGGAGTTTGAGGCGGCCATCAAAGCAATTATGAGGAACAAGGTAATAAGGGATAATGGATTGGGTCATTAACTATCCTGAATTTTGTAACTGTTATGACCGTCAAATTGGTACAGATTGCATGGGGTGCACAGTGATGCCTCAAAATGGAGGCTCTTGATATCCTAAAAACTATCCTTTGTTTATAAACCACAGTTTACGGATAAGCAGCCACCACTTAATAGGTTTCATTTCCCCACATCATTTAGTTATGAAAACATTAATATGACAAAGAAGACAGAAAAAGAATTAACCCCTTAAGGACAGATGACATGTGTGACATGTCATGATTCCCTTTTATTCCAGAAGTTTGGTCCTTAAGGGGTTAAAGGACAACTGTTATCAAACTTTCACTTCTTGTTTTTAAAAGTTTGTTACATTTTTTGAAACTTAAAGGGACACTCCACTGCCCAAATAAAAAAGCAAAAATCAATGTTTAGTAGATATACCCCTAATTAAAACATGAATGCATTTAATTTTTTAATTGGAAGTATATCTAAAAATAGCTTGCAAAACATGCAGATCTCTTGTCTGCAGCCCCTGCAAGCCCTCCCATTCTGCCCCCACCCAGACGTTCTGTTGCTGTCCAATCACAGACTTCCTAATGTAGCTCAATGAGAAGTATTTGCAAGGCAGGTGCTCTGAGCAATAGCTGCCTCTTGAGTTTAGCTCCACTGAGCTAACCAAACCAGGAAGTAATAGGATCAGTTGTCTGATTTACAGCCCGGGGGATGTAACAATGAAAATTTATTAAAGTGTCAATTTATATTGAAACCTGCATTTTTTGTTAAATTAAATAAAGGGGACACACTCTTCATACATAGAAAATGTCACTTTTTATCTGGCTGAGCAGACATTTTGGGTCAGATTCTACTGTTATCTGACCAACTGCTGCTCAGCCAAGTTTGCCTGCAATTGCAGATTCAAACAGTAGAAGCTGACCCACCATGGCGGCTCAACCAGATAAATAAAGTGAAATTAATGTACATTATTTAAAAAAACGAAATAATTAAGTTTCACTAAATGTAATACATTTTTTTTTAAATGAGAAGATTTGATGACAGCTGTCCTTGAAACTCTGATATACTGTGTGCGGCTCCTGGCCAATGCGTCAGTTTGAGGCTTTGGAGGCTATGAAGTGTCAGACTCGGGTGGTTTAACAGGCAATATTCCCAAACATCTGGGACAGAGTTCTCATTATCAGTACAGTTCTTCACAGAAGAATTATTGCGAATCATAGAACTCAGGAATGAGGCCCAGGAGAGCTCATTAGGCAGTGTGATGAGGACAGAATGGCTTCAGTTACAGAAGCGTAATCCGGATACTCATTGTTTATTATCCTTGGAAAACAGGAGATGGTTTTAGGTTATTGTTATAAGCTCATCACTAGTTCTTGCAATCTCACACAAGCCTATTTTAATTATAATTTCAGTGACATGCAATAACCCTGCCATTATGTGATATGTCTTAGAGCTACATTAGCGCTCCCAGTAGCATTCTCCACTGCAACACTGCCAAGTACACCATTAGCCTGACCTTCTGCAAATCACAGTTTTCTTATTTAATAGCACCTTTTGCTGATCTGGTACCACACACACCTACACAATTATTTGTCTTTCTTAAAGGGATATTGTAAGCACCAAAACAATTTTAGCCTAATGAAACCGTTTTGGTGTATAAATCATGCCGCTGCAGTCTTACTGCTCAATTCTCTGCCATTTAGGAGTTAAATCACTTTTGTTTTTGTTTATACAGTCTTCGCCACATTTCCCCTGGAGCTTACATGAAAAAATGGTTTCCTTTTTAATGAGATGTGACAGCACCATGTGTTTAATTTAGAAGTGGTTATCTCTTGCTCTGCTACTTGAACTTTAGTGGGGCTAATGCAGGCTCAAACAAGCTACTAACACAGCAGGACATAAGAAACTCTAAATTATACAGACTAAAAAATAATGGAAGCATAAACAATAGGTCTCTCTCTTCAGGAAAAGTGTGTGTGTGTGTGTATGTATGTATATATATATATATATATATATATATATATATATATATATACTATTAATGCAAATTAAAGTGCCACTGTTCCATAGTTTAATGAATGTAATCTAAACATTTCACTGATACACTGGGATATCTTCTCAGGTGGAGCCATATTTGCCCTATGAATATACCAGCGAGGGAATGCTGCAGAGACTGCACACCTACATCCAGCACCAGGTAAGAAAGCATCCAGTCAACCATGAGAGCAAATCCTGAGGTTACCTACTACAGCATCTACATGGGTAGGACATCTTCCTTTTTTGCAAACAAAAAGAAGATTGGTTGTGCCATGCTACTGACTACATTCTCCATTTAACCGGCAACCACAGCATTTATTTGTCAATTAGGAGCTTATTAATTCAACAGTGAATTGTCGTGAATTATGGGTGGGATTTAGTAAGCGTACTAGAATATTCTTAAAACGTACCCATGTGGATATAGCTCTGTCCTTGGAACATCCACCAGAGGAAGCACAACATGTTTCTGCTCAGCCCTCCAAACCCGAGTGGACTTTCTCGTTAGACTTGGTCAAGACCTGCAGTGAAACTCAGGCACCAAGCATTGTGCGTTAATCAGAAGAAGCACATTTTGAGAAAAGTGTAGAAGTTTGCACAGAATTATCTGGATATACATCTTTCTTTGATCTGTCCCTTTTATCCCCTTTCATTGTCCATTGCCTCCTCCTTTATCCTACATTCTATGCTATCTTGTTCTTTTTATAATCTGTATTTCTATCAACTTTATTCATCTATCTTGCTAATGTATTATGTCTGTCCTTCATTTTTGGATTTTATTTTTTAATTGCTATTTTTATTTTTTTTCAACCCTTTCTCTTTCTTATTTCAATTGAAACATGTTCCCTTTCTAATGTATGTATTTTGTTTATTTATTGATTGATATATTCTGTCCCATTCATTTCTGTCTTTCCTCCTTCTATTGGATGGTGCTCCCTCTATCTCTTCCCTTTCCATGTCTTCTCTAATCTAACATTCTGCCTTTGCTTCATTCTTCCCACCACTCTCTTCACGTCAATTCCTTGCTATTTTGTTCCATCCATTCCCTCCTTTTTCAGGGGTTTTGTTCTTCATTGCCCTCACCCTTACTGATTAATACATCCCAAGTCACTCTTCCCTCAACTCTTCTCCTCGTTAATCATACACACCTGGTCTGGCCTCCCAATGAACCCCTTCCCCCCATCTGGCCCCCAGTCACCTCCATGCAGGTTTGGCTTTCTGCCGAAGGGGAATCCTGCAGCACTGCATGCTCGGAACATGACTTGGTGTGTGAGCCCAGTTTCTTCAGCCTCCTCAACCAGCAACAGGTCTTGGAGCGGTGAGTACACAAAATATATAATGGGAAATCAGACAGGGATACTTCATGTACAATTAGAATATAGAGGAACAGTCATATAATTTAATAAGCATACAATGCCATAGATACACATTAACACACTGCCTGCAAAGACTGCAAGGTAAAGAGTGACACTCGGTTTATTCTGTGCCAGTATGTATACCAAGGACATGCACTGGTTGGCACTGATTGTGATTTATCTAATTTTGCAGGTTTTTATGCCCTAGGCAAAACCAGTTCCCCCCCATCCCCCCCAAAAAAAATATTGTGTGTCCCTTTCTCTCCCAACACCTTAGTGTGTCTCTTTTTTTCCCCCACAGCACCTTAGTGGGTCTCTTTCTCCACCCACCTCTCTGTGTGTGTCCCCCCCCCACTCCCGCTCAGCACTCTGTGTGCCTATTCCCCCTCCTTAGCTCTGTGGTGCTTCTCCTCCCCCAACCCTTTGTGTGCCTCTCTTCCCCCTCCCCCCTCTAGCCTCTTCTGTGCCACTCCTCCACCCAGCCCTTTGTGTGTCTCCCCCCCAGTCCTCTATGTGCATTCACTCCAGCCCTCTGTGTGCCTCTCCCCCATGCCAGCTCACCTCCCTCTTGTAGCATTGCCGAGACTGCAGTAGAGGATCTTCTGTAATCTATCCCCGGTCTGACAGGAAGCTGTTCAGTGATATCAGTGAGCACTTCCTGTCAGACCGGTTAGAGGATACAGAAAATCCTCTACCACAGTCTGCAAATGGGCCTCTCTGCATGCAGTGACCGGCTGGAGGGGAGTGCTGTGCTGTGCACTCCCGTCCTGCCAGTCACCTGGAAACTACACCCATGGGCTAATACGCCCTAGACTGCTGCCTAATCCGCCTAGCGGTCGTGCCAACCCTGACTAGCACAAATACTTCTGTAGACATCTGGTTATAACTTATCTTAGTGACTTAAATGAACACTATAGTCACCCAGATCACTTCATTGAGATTAAGTGGTCTGGGTGCAGTGTCCCTGTTCCTTTAACCCTGCAATGTAAAACATTCAATGCCTAGGAATGTTTAAAAGTGTGCAGGGAGCTAGCCGTACATGCCCGTTAGGTCTCCAATGCACCTCTAGGAATAGCATTGAACTGGACTAGGTTGGAGAAGGCCCGGCAGGGCCGGACTGGGGATACAAAGCAGCCCTGGAAAAAAAATGTGTGCCAGCCCCATAAGTCACTGCGCCATATATTGTCGCGTGTAATATGTAAGGCTATGTCTTGCCAGGACAGATGATTGAGTAATATATATATATAAAATATTGGTCCTTTCAGGGTAAAACTTTTAATTATACAGTAAGCATACTCACACGCAGACACAGGCAATTTCACTGACATCTCAATGACACACACAAGCTCGTTGATACACAGCCTCATAGACAAACAATCTTACTGATATACATCAGCTCATTGACATAAAAACACAAGCTCACTCACTAGCAGGCACACGCATGCAAGCAAGCTCACTTACTAGCAGACGCACACATACAGCTTAATGTGGTGGTACTGGTGTCTATAGCATGTCCCTACAGGCTTTTCAACGTAAACACTGACTTTTCAGAGAAAAGGCAGTGTTTACATTGCTTCAAAGTGACACTGCTAGTGACAGTCACTCAGACGGTCACTAGAGGTGCTTCCTGTGTTAGTGCACCTACATTCAGGGCCTCCACACTCTGTAGGTGCTGAACGTTCCCCATAGAGATACATTGATTCAATGCATCTCTGTGAGGAGATGCTGATTGGAGTGGAGTTTTGCAGCCAATCCTATGGCAAAGCATTGGATTGGCTGAGATCATCAAACTTGATGATCTCAGCTATAGAGGCAGGGCCAGTCAAGGGGAGACCAGCACGCTGTGTGGGAAAAAAAAAAAAAGGTGAGCAAAAACACAATTTTTAAACACACATTTACACCATGACAGACACAGAAACACACATATACCATGACAGATACACACCCCATGACAGACACACACACACCATGACAGACCATGACGGACAGATAGACACACACCCCATGACGGACAGACAGACACACACACACACACCCCTTGACGGACAGACAGACACACACACACACACCATGACGGACAGACAGACACACACTCACCCCATGACGGACAGACAGACACACACACACCCCATGACGGACAGACAGACACACACACACCATACAGACAGACACCATGACACGGACAGACAGACACACACACCATACAGACAGACACCATGACACGGACAGACAGACACACGCAACATACATACAGACAGACACACACACACACACCATACAGACAGACACCATGACACGGACAGACAGACACACACACCATACAGACAGACAGACACCATAACAAAGACAGACACATTACTAGTACCTGCCACCAGGGGGATGTCTTATGGAGGCCGCTGGGGAGGTCTTTTGGCGGCCGCTGGAGGACTTGTACTGGCTGCCGCTGGGGAGGTCTTCTGGCGGCCGCTGGAGGACTTGTCCTGGCAGCCGCCGGGGGAGCTGCGCTGTCTGTGCTCTCCCGCCCTCTCGCGCTGCTGAATGAGACCGGCGCCGGAATATGATGTCATATTCCGGCGCCGGTCTCATTCAGCTGCGCGCTGGGGAGCAGAGCCAGCGCAGCTCCCCCGGCGGCCGCCATAAGACCTCCCCAGCGGCCGCCAGCAGACCCAGGTGCCGACGGCCCACCGTGAAATTTCCCGGTATCCCGGTGGGCCAGTCCGGCCCTGAGGCCCGGACTCCTCCCTGATGGCTCCTGGGGAGGAGAGGTGAACAGCGCTAAGGGACAAGGTAATTAAAGAAGGGGTTTTAACTCTTTCAGTGCCAAACTGGGAGGGGTGGAACCTAATACCACTAGGGACAGGAACACTATAACATAAGGAAAACAAATTTGTATTCCTAATGTTATGATGTTCCTTTACCCCTTATCTGCAGATATGTTACAAAAAAACTAATTATATGCACTACCATACAGAACATAACTCCCCCCCCCCGACAGCCCCTAGGTTAGGGCTAATACCCCTCGAGAGTAACTCAAACGGACCACGGATAAGGCCCCCTGACAAGATACTCTCACGACTAACCGACTGACACCACAGACCACTTGATAACACCACAGATAGATCTAGCACTCTGAAACTAAAAATAAGTTATAAATTTTATGCATAATAAGTCTGGAGCACATAGTTCGCAGCCTGGACTGGGTGGCTTACGTGATTTGGGGGGGGCCAGCTTGCCCGCAACACTCCTGTCCCATAACTATCCATGAGCAAACAAACATGTATTCATGGGATTGCTGGGGGTGGGATGCGCGGGTTGGCTGGCTATTCTCCAAATTGCTGCCGCTAAATTCGGTTGGGACGCGCTAGGTGTCGACTGAAGCATAGATTAAATCAAGTGTAGATGAAACACGGGATACGTACACCTAGAATTAGGCGACTGGGCAGTGTGATTTTCAAAGCAAAACCGGCCCAAAGTTTGGACAGGCACTACTCTATCGAGCGGCCAGGGCTGATAACACTTAAACGCATGTATATACCTAACAAAAATCTAACCTGATGGTCAACACGGACACTAGCCCTTGCTCCCTAACCTGAAGGTCTCTATCTGAACATAATCTCTCACACTCACGCTGGAACAGTGCTATACCACTAACCACTCTTCTCATATATATATAAAAATGTGCAAAGTTATTCCTGCCCTACAATTGTATTTACATGTCTACTCAAACCCTGGCGATAGCAGTTGTGGCATCGCTAGAAAACTGTTACATGTATAATCTATGCACGAAAAATAAAGAATTTAAAAAAAAAACAACTAATTGAGATGGTACTCTTCAAAAGCACAGGGATCAGATTAAGCATGGCGCTGTAAGGGATTTAGAGCAGCACACTTTCACCATCGAAACTGCATGTATAAAAACAATCCGGCACTCACAAAGTCTCAAAATAGCACATTTATAAGGAACCCACAAGCAGCATTTCAACCCAATTAAAGGATTTTATTAAGATGTGGTAATTGGATAAGGGCCTAAAATAAATAAACAGGGCCAGCAGGGCTATATATTTATAGAGTCCCAGATTAGGGTTACTGCCATATTTTACACAATGGTAACTTTATTGGGTACTTAGTGCATTCACACATACACACGGTATGCCATATTGATCCTCTGTTCCTGTATTCTGTAGATTGGGAGCTCAATGTGACAGCACTGAATCAGTGATGAGTCACCTTTACCCTGCCGTTTCACCAGCCGTCCATGAATGCTATCTGCAGAGAGAGCCATTGCTATTTAGCTGCTCAGGACAAAGCACAAAGTTCCGTCGTCTCTGTCCATGTAGAGATTACATCCGTGGTCAAATGGCTTTGTGTCAGGATTGTTCATGAAGCAACAGAAGCCACCAAACAGAGGTGCCAGTTTTTACTGAACGTCCAACATCAGAATGCCTGCAGCATGGAGAGATTCCGCACCTACAATTTTACTCCCACCACAAATTCCTGGCTTTCAGCCTTGAGTTTTATGCTGTAGCATAAAGCAATATGAAAAATATTTACTACACACCTTCACAGAAACCGAAAGTAATCTCAATACTGCCATGTACAGATCTCCATGTCTTCTGATGACCTTGGACTCTTCCACCGAACAAGAAGACCCACACGAACAAGCACAATGAATGATGTCACTGGTTCAAGATCATGTCAGTTACCATTTCTGTGCCAGACATGACTGTTAACAATAAAACAAACAATAGAACTATCATGATCAAAAAGTTGTACTTTGTGAAACTGATGTATTTTTGAAAGCACTAAATACTGGTGACATCATCATCATCTATGTTTATCCCGCAATGTCTGTGCAGGAACAAGATGCAGTAATTACATTATGAAGTTTTCTTTTTGACCTGGAAAATCAACACTAGGAAAGAAAAATAAATATATATACAGTTTGGCATAAATGTTTAAGTGTAAAAAATTTTTTTTGAAAAATATTGGACCAAATTAGGAGATCATGAATGTAAATCCCTTAGCCTCCCCGTTACAGAGAAAGTGTGGACACGTTTGCATTATGTTTATAGAAACATGCATATTTTGACAAGACTGGAGCACCTAGAATAAAAGTACAAGCAATATAATAAAGAAAATGTAGTTTTTTTTCTCATGTGTTTTTTTCTCTGAAGTCTTTATTTCTGGTTAAAAAAGATTTTATACCAGGAAGATTTTTATGTGAATAAATGAATCTGTTCACTGAAGCTTAGCTACTTGTTGCTTTGTAAATAAATATTGTATATAAGTAACTAGTGTACAACACTAAAATCTAAAAAAAAAAAAGTCTAAAATGGAGAGTTTTCCACTTTACAAAAGTTTCTTAGCAATCAGAGTCTCTCCACTTGTGAATGAATGACAATTAAGAGGTGATACTGATATCTGCTATTAAAAAAAAGTCACAGGAACAGTGGTCAAAACACCATTTATCCACGCAAATTAAAGACACTTAAAATGATGGTTACTAGAGTTTTGGAGGGCATTGACCGTGGTGGTGGGTACCATGAGGTTGGGAGACCAGCTCTGCATCCAGTTTCCTTTTCAGGCTTGACTTTGAAAATGCTTTTGAGAGCATCACTTGTAACACATAATTTGCATATTGAAATGAAGATACTTCGGAAATAGCTTTGTTACTAACATCAAAAACCTACAACCCAACCCAGCTGCTTCCATTACTACCAATGGCCTCCTACATAGGATGAGCCAATCTCTAGAAACCGATTAGCTTTGCGAAATTGCTATACCCCTTACAGGTTCTCTCAAAAAGAAAAAAGTCTCTTAAACAAAAAAGTTAGACATTTTCTTTAGCAAGAGCCGATGAAGTCTAACTAAAGTAAACCACATCAAATCAAATGGGACACTTAATCTTCCAAACACTAGATAATACAGTATAGCTGCTCAACTCAGGCATTCACTAGATTGGATACAATCTCAGATCTAGCCTTAGAGTCCTTTTTGCCACTGCAGGATTCCTTTCTGGCACTTCTCCACAGATAACATAATCTACTTCTTGACACCACTCTCTCGAATCCCCTGGTGGCAACCCCAATACGAGCCTGGACGTTGCCTTGTTCCAGACTGAGAGCCAACCCCCTCTACTCCTTACATGTACCCCTACTTTGAAACACTGGAATAACCTTCTAGACCATGCTCATCCAACCTGCACTCCAGATCAAAATTATATGCAATCTTATAATATACCCCCGACTTGTCCGAGATTAAGACAGGTCTAGAAGAATGGAAGAAACTTTCCTGATGTAAATCCAGAAGATCTTTTAGCCACATATTACACTCAACGGCAGTTGCTTCCCATTAATTCCTATTTAGATATGTTTCTGAAATCCACACACTACCCTTACTGTGGGAGTGTTCCTGTTGCGGTCGCCGGCCCGCCGCGTGGCACGGCCGTGCCCGACCGACACAGCCTCGCCGACAGCACAAGCTTACCTGCTCGTCGGCGAGCCGGCAACCGTTCCCCCAGGTCTTCCGGGCGTCACGCCCAAATTAAAGATGGCGCTAACCGCGTGGTCGCGTCCATCTCTAGCTCTGCCCCCGAGAATTATGATAACGTGCCCGTGACGTCACAACGCCAACGCACACACATGTTTTGGGGTCAGAGGTCGCCCTCTGACCAATCAGAGCATAGAGAGGGATATTTAAATCCCTAGCTCTCCCCAGTACCTTGCCCTGTCGTGGTTTCCTGTTCCTGGTTTCCTGAGAGTGCTTTATCTTTGTGAATCTCATTTCCTGGTATCCTGATCTTGGCTTTTACCTGGTTATTCTGAATTCTGGTTTCCCTGACTTGGCTTGTTTAAACGGTATTGTGTATTTTCTGGCTTCCTTGACCTAGGCTTTCCCTTTGACCATTCTCTGTCTCTAGCGTATTAGTCCGGCCATTCTAAGGTCCGGTTTACGCTCTGTCTTTAGTTTCTGCATGCTGGACCACACTAGTAGTCGTGACAGTTCCGTGATTCTAACTTTTTGGAAAGACTCGCACGATATTTAGACACCAATAAAATGCAGCCTTAACCCAAACATCACAGACGATTTTCAAATATCATTGCTGCAGTGGGACATAACACCATCCTTCATGTCTGGAACCTGCTGGGTATGCCACCCCTACCCTTTTTCTTAACCAAATTCAGCTTTCTATTTAAATGTAGTTGCTGAACAGTCTCACAAAAAAAGAAACTTTCTACAAACTTGGAAATGGTATAGTCCCACTTTGAATAACTCATTTCAGTATAACATAAGGGTAACATTGGAATACATTATTTATTTATAAAATATTTTGCCAGGAAAGATACATTGAGATTTCTCTTGTTTTCAAGTATGTCCTGGGTCCACAAAACATGGCATTGATACATTAGGGTACAATAAAATACAAAAACAATATTAATACACAATATATTCAAAATTTAACATAGAACAGGCAGGAAATATATAATCAACCATGACAGGTGCATTCTGTTTTGAGGTATGTAGAGAGGGATCTCTTAAAGGACTTTAGGCTTCGGGAAGATTTTAAATTGTGCGGGAGGTCGTTCCACAATTGCGGCGCTCTGTAGGAGAAGGAGGATCAGGCTGCTTTCTTTTTGTATTGAGGTAGACTAAATAAAGTGCTGGTACTGGATCTGAGGTTATAGGAGGTGGGAACAGCTGGGGAAAGCATTTTGTTTAGTTAGGGTGGAAGTTTCCCAGAAAAGCTCTTAAACACAAGGCTGGAAAGATGATGGGTGCGTCTGGATCCCAGCGACAGCCAGTTTAGTTCTTTTAGCATGTCACAATGGTGGGTCCTGTAATTACATTGTAGCACAAATTGGCAGAACGAGTTATACAATGTATTGAGTTTATTAATGTGGGATTGCGGTGCAGGTGCATATACTACATCCCCATAATCAATGATTGGCATCAGCATTGTCTGTACAATCTTTTCCTTTACTGTAGGGCTTAGGCAGGATTTGTTTCTGTACAGGGCACCTACTTTTGGATAAAGTTTAGATGCAAGTTTTTCTATGTGGAGGCCAAAAAATAGATTGGGGTCTAACAACATACCCAAGTATTTGAAAGAGTGGACTGCGGTCAGTGTGCTATTTGAATTCGTTTTGATGGATAGGTGAGAATTGTGTAATTTGTGTACCGTATATACTCGAGTATAAGCTGAGTTTTTCAGCACACTTTTTGTGCTGAAAAAGCCCCACTCGGCTTATACTCGAGTCAGTGTCTGTATTATGGCAACTTACATTGCCATAACACAGACCAGGGCCGCCGGGCTCATTACAAACCCGGCGGTCCTGTTGGGGGCAGGCAAGAAGCGTTTACTTACCTTTACAGCAGCTCCGTGAAGCTCCCCCGTTCAGCTCACAGTGTAAGTCTCGCGAGACACGCGGCCGTCAGAGTGTTGCCACGGGTTACCGTGGCAACGCTCCGCGCACACCGCAACACTTACACTGTGAGCTGAACGCAGGAGCTGACAGGAGCTGCACGGTAGCTGCTGCATTTCCCACCCTAGGCTTATACTCGAGTCAATAGTTGCTGCATTTCCCACCCTAGGCTTATACTTGAGTCAATAAATTTTTCCATTTTTTTGTGGTATATTTAGGGGCCTCGGCTTATATTCGGGTCGACTTAAACTCGAGTATATACGGTAATTTAGGTACTGTTCCAAAGATCATTGTGACAGTTTTGTCAGTGTTTAGGAAGAGTTTGTTTTTTTGCGATCCACTTTTCTACCTCTATGAACTGGTCTTGGAGCACAGCCTCAAGCTGCAGTAGATCGGATTTGCTTGCATAGATTACTGTGTTGTATGTGTACATTTGTGGATTTGCAGACATTAGGCAGATCATTTATAAATAATGTAAATAGTAGGGGGCCGAGAATGGAACCTGGGGGAACACCACACGTGACTGGGAGAGGGAGGGAGTCACTGTTAGAAATGGACACATATTGCAAATGATCCGATACATACGATCGAAACCAGGTTAGCGAACAATCACCAGTACCTGAGTTTTTGAGTTTGTGCAGTAGAATGTCAGGGTCTACTGTGTCAAAGGCCTTTGCGAAATCAAGGAAAATAGCTCTAGTTAGGTCTCCTTGTTCCATGCCAGTTTGGATGTCATTGCAAACTTTTAAGAGGGCAGTTGTAGTGGAGTGATTTTAAATGACACTAATAGGTACAGGTCTAAAAATGAACTTGTTTATATTGGGTCTTTGCAAATTTAGTGGGGCCTGATCCACATTTGTAGTTTCAGGATGCGTGTCATTTATTAGATTGGCAATCAGGGCAGTGGGGTATCCAACAAAATAATTGTTAAAGGCATTTGCTACATGTAAAGGAAGTTGCAGGGTTTGGTTATCCACTTTAACAGTGGAGGGTTGGGAGTGGATTGGGGGAGTTTGTAATTTATTTATGACTTTCCAAAAAATTCTAGGGTTTGATAGGCCAATTTTGTTTGTTTTGTGCATATATTTTGCCATTGTCTATATGCACAGTGATCATTCATAGAGCCAGTACTCTTGAACTTTGACCACAAAGAATCCCGAAACTGGTACATTTGGATGAGGTCAGCTGTGATCCTTTTACTCTCACCTTACGCAGCGGGGCATGCAAATTCCAAATTTGTAGGAGTTTAGACTGAAAGAAATCAACAACACAGTCTAGATCTGGGATAATGTTTAATCTGTGCCATGGGAGATTCTTGATGTCAGTAAGAAAGGATTCAAGATTAAATTTTTTTGAAGGACCTGGTGATTTTAACCTTGGGAGAGGATTTAATAGCCTTTATTTTGTGCACGCAGTACACTAAACAGTGATCACTGACACAGTTAGGGAGAATTGATATTTAAATTGCACTGTTTAGAACAAAATAGCTTATCTGGAGAAAATCGCTGCATGTCTATTTTAGAATACATGTTGTCATTCATATTTTAATTCACTGCAATTTGAAGTTTAGTGGGTAATACTGAAAGTGTTTAAGGAATAAGCCAGGATTAACGTCTTCTGGGTGTGCCCTCTAATTTCCTTCTTTTCTGTGTATATTTGGAATCCAGAGCAGATTGCCTTTGGCATGAGCAACCCACCCCTCCATTCTATGTGCCCTTTTAGAGGTGCAAAAGGTAAGTAACCTTATAAAATTGAAAAAAAAAATGTGTGTTCATTAATTTTTTTGTATATATCTTTGTCTTTATAGCAGTACCACTGCCGAGAAATGCATCATCTGGGTGTGCTCCCCAATTCCTTTTTTTTTTCTAAACCAGTATAATGTTAGTTAATATGGCCCAAATGTTCAGTGAATTGATGTATTGTTTCCCAAAATTAAGATCAAAGGTATTTAGATTTTTAAAGACGCTGACTCATCCTGGCAGAATATGCCGTAGGACTCTAAGAACATATATAATTTGAAAATCTTTAATTTATTGTCTGTTTACAGACATGTTACGAGACTATCCTAATTAAGCGGAAAATACTTATAATCACCTTGCCGTGGCTCTTGCCTTCCCCTACCAGACACTACCAGACCAAGCGCTTTGAAAGGGGACCAAACATTAACCTATCTGTGCAGTCTAGTTCTTCCAGAGCAGCCTACCAACTCAGGCCAGCCGTATGGAACTAGTTTTTAGCTCGGAACTCAACCGCGGCTGATCATACATCGTGCCAAGGATCGCAGCGCTATTTGAGCAGTATACAGCTGATGGGTTGAGCTATCCGGGAATACCTGATATGTGGGTTTTACTGGAAATATATGTTATGGGGTATTTTGTTAAAGCCCTGATGTCTGTAAGTTAGATTATCAGTTCTCAATCTACTTATCTCCCAGACACAAAGTGCCTGGGTGGGATCTGTATTGTTTTAGTTAATGACCCACTGCCAGTGGTCTGTGTGTATAAACGTGTGTTTTGTGACTAAATGAAGCATTCTTATTTTCATCCTTCATCAAGTTTTGACTGATGTTTGTGTGGGTGGCTATATCACTGGACATTCTGTGGGAGAAGAGAGACTTTGGCGGAGTTACTCTGGTCAAATAGTCGAGTTCCGCCACAAGACATATATATTAACAGACAATAATAGATAGAACAGCCATCAAAATTCCTTCCATTGGCCTTGAAAATACCTGCTTGTGTGTTGTTTACTTCAACAAAAGACAAACACACAATACTTTACTAACAGTAAAACTCACACAAATAACATGTTATTGTGCCTTCCCGACGTATGAATTAACCTGCAATGGTATCTGTAGACCAAGAAAATGTTCCAAAATAAATACTGAACAGAGCAATAAAATGTCTAGACAGGGCTTTAAACACGGCAAATGATAGCGGTTTATACTGTTTTATGTGGAAATTAACTTTATTATCCAAGGATTTGCTCATATACAATAATTTCATGGCATAGTCGATGATCGCTGGTTTGTGATAGGGAGAAAAATGAATTTGCTGCTTTAGACGGACGTAGACAAGCTGGGAATTCAGGTGAGTTGGAGATTCTTTTAGTGCACCTATGTTATTAATATTTGATTTGGTATGTTCTTTTATACAGCAGTAGATTTAATCGGAGCCTGCTTTAACCTAATTATTGCCTGGGAAAGCATAGCATGAGCTGCTTCAGCAAACCTTCAGGGTAGATAGAGAAAACGAGAGGGTTTTTTTTATTGCAGAGTTAAAAGAAAGAAAATAGACCAAGGTACACAAACTATGTTTTTTCACTAAAGTGAGAAGTCAAAGGAATTAGACTAAAATAGCTGAACTGAAAACATAAATTGCAGACATTTTTTTTTACAGTTGTGCTGGTTTAGCTGACAATTTGAACTTCGCTTTGAATTCATATTGGGGTTTATTCACCAAAGTCTAAATACACCAGGGCTGGATGTGAACATCCACTGGATTTCAAAATGTCCAGGTGCTACAAAGTAGTGGAAATCTGAATCATGATGCTGAAAATCCAGGACTGAATTGCTAAAATGTAAAACTCTGTAGAACCAGCCAATCAGGTTAGAGGAAATCTGATTAGAAAAAAGGGGAATTGGGGGCACACCCGGTACATGCATTTCTCAGCGGTGTTCCTGCCACCCTATGTGAGGTACTCCGCTGCTGACTACAGAACATCTGATCCTTAGTGAGGACTATGGCACCTATGTTGAATACACTGAGCAGTCCAGCTGCTCTTACAAATGTGAGTATGGCTCCATTTATCCTTTGCTTATGCATTACAACAGAAATCACTATATTGTATCTTTTTATTTCATGTTTGCACCTACGCTGTTGAAGAATGTGTGATCAATTTATATTCCTATGGTGTTGATCATACCACACTCCTAAAATATCGAGATTAAGACTTAAGCTCCCCCCCCTTATTTACCATATTTCTTAGGTTAAAATTACATTATTACACTATTGCAATTTGTGAACTATCATACATCCACCATTCAATACCACTGACTGCTATGCATGACATGCGTGTATCTATAAGTGGGGATAATACCACTGCAAGTTATTTAAACTGGAGCTGGTCTGAAGCTCTAGATCATGTGAGTGGGCATTCACACATTTCTTTGTTGTGTGTTCTCCACTTTTTGAAAGAAGCAAGAACAATTGACGCAAAGAGAAAATTTTGGACTGTGTACCCCTGGCCTTTTTTCATAATTTTCTACCTACACTCATTATCTGTTTGCTGTCAGGCGCAACCAGTTATATTTGTTTGCTAATGACGCATTGTACAGCGCTGCAAACATGTTGGTGCTTTATAAATAGTAATATTGTGCTTGCTGAGTCAGTCACAGTCAGGGGAGGTGTGGCTAGGGCTGCATAAACAAAAACAAAAGTGATTTAACTCATAAATAGCAGTGAATTGATCACTGAAACTTCAAAGGCATGATCTATACACCACAACTGCTTCATTACGCTAAAGTTGTTTTGGTGAATATAGTGTCCCTTTAAAGAATTCATGAGAACGCACAGATCTGTTGATATTTTACAATATAAAATACAGATCAATTTTTGTTAGGTAGAAAGGTGACTGAAATGAAACAACTGCAAAAAAATGTAAGAAAAGGATACTTTTTTTGTAGTAAAGAATAAAAAATAAAAGAGCAAGCTGTGAAGAATGGAAATTATGGCCAATTAAAATATAGGGAGCATGAATGGGGAAATCTATTTAGATTAGAGATGGATAAAAAGGCAGAGGGTTCATGGGAGATAGTTTTTGTGTTCATTATACAGACGATAAACTAGCACTTAACAAAATTACTAATTGGAGCCTTTCAATGCAGTGTGAAATGATACCCAAAGCTAGCAATTATACCTTGATAATTGATGAGATAAAACAGGCACTGATAATTGGGTTAGAGCCTTTTTTTGTTTTCATTATAGCTTTCTGGCCACATCTGCCTTCTGATGGCTCCTAATTATCGCTTCCTACATAGAAATCCACCTCTGTTCTTAAAACTGTTTTACTAAAAAAGATAGGGTCGTATCTGGCAACCACACAAGATACAAGCATTGCATAGGTACAGATCAATTAATTAGCATTTTTTTTCCTTAATCTGTTTTAAATTTTTTTTTTTTAATTACAAAATTATACAGTGATGTCCTTATTGCAACCATGTACTATGTAAGCCCCTCTCCCTCCCAATTTGCAACATTTTCTTTTTCACTGCGACATTACTTCAGGACAAGATGTCTTTAAGCATAGTTCAATTATACTAATCGACTGCATTGGATCTGTAATGGCATTCTATGAGAGAACATGTACAGCTGTCACATGTGCATGCTGAACTGTAATGTGCCTCATATTCAGCTATCAGTAGAAAGCTGACGGCTAATTTACAAACTCTATAAACATCTGCTAAGTACAGCATTCACATATAAAGCTGTGTGTCCCCGCGTGCCATTTGAATGTAATTGTATTTTTTTATGCATTTTAATGTAAATTAACGTACTGGTACTGCCTTGCAGTGTTGCAGTTTAGAACTTGTCACTTTTATCTGTAGGACTGATAGGGTTTCGTTATTGCATACCTACCAAGTGTCCCTATTTGGGAGGGACAGTCCCTATTTTGGGTCCAACTCCCTCTGTCTCTCTTTACTATCCTAATGCCCCTCTTTTATAGGAGTGTCTTTAAACTACTAATTGAGCTGTTGTCCATTCTCACCTCTCAGGCTACCTATTTTTCTCTCCTTAAGTGTAAAGGGTAATCCAGACATTGACCCCTTGCTCACTGTGCCTAGAGGCATTTTGGCTATACCTCACTGATGATATCTTACAAGGTTGAAATGATCATCTGGAGTTGCCGTATCTCTCGTGCAGAGGGAACTTGCTTGCAGGAACACATGTGATAAGATTTTAAAGGGAGAGTTTATAGATTTCCTCTCGCTGGTCCCTCCTGAGAAGGATTCCGTGGATAGGCCACGTCGTGGCGATCCCAAGGACACGGAGAAGAGCAAGCAACTCCCACGGACGTTTGGGAATTGGTTGCAAGGTTTTGCCGTGTTCGCCAGTATCCTAACCAGGCGTTTTCCGGAACGGGAACCTTCCTTGTTCAGCTATCTAAACCTTATTTGGGGTGCATATAAGGTTTATGGTGGACAGAGCTGGTACCGGATGACCAGCAGTTCCGCCAAAAGATGGTGGCGTGTCCCGGGTTAGATTTCAGTACCCAGGATGGTAGCCTATGGCTGCTGATAATGACCCCCAGTCGTCCATCGCCCTTTTCAGGAGCAGCCAGGGCTCCCTCTGGTGCACCGGCTGGTCAGAAAAAAGGAGTGTACTGGCTCTTTAATGAGAGCCACCGCAGATGGTACTCCTCCTGCCGGTTTAGGCATGAGTGCTCGCATTGTGGAGGGGCTCACCCCGCAATGCGTTGGTTTAAGAAGGGGAGGCAGCCTGTTCCTAAGGCAAGGGGGGCGGGACGACGGGTCAAAGGGGGAAGACTCCAGTGAGCGTGGCAAGGATGTTGCCGTGGCTCGAGCTTTACCCTAGACACCACGACGCGGTGGTTCTGGGGAAGGGTTTTCCATGGGTTTTTGGATCCCCTTTGTTTTTTCTCCGGAGCCGCGCTTGGCTGACAATCTACGGTCAGTCAAGGGCAAGGAGGCCCTGTTGGGCGAAAAGTTGTTTTAGGAGACAACGCTGGGTCGCATGGCTGGGCCATTCGATTTTCTCTCCTTTCCTAACTTGCGGGTCTCCCCTTTGGGACTAGTCCCGAAAAAGGAGGCTGGCTCTTTTTGGATGATTCATCACTTGTCCTACCCGGCTGGGAGTTCAGTGAATGATGACATTGACAGAGAGTTCAGCAGGGTCCGGTATGCCTCTTTTGATCGGGCTCTGTCGCTGGTTAGAAAATCTGGAGTAGGGAAAATGGCAAAATCTGATACTGAATCGGCCTTCCAGTTATTGCCGGTTCACCCAGAATGTTTTCACCTTCTGGGTTGTGCCATTTCCTGTTCCTATTTCGAAATGTTTGCTTCTTTTTTGGAATGGGTAGTTGTTCAGTTCTCGGGTATTGCGTCAGTTATGCATTATCTCGATGATTTTCTGTTTGTGGGTCCTCGGGACGGGGTTGAGTGCCCAGTTATTGTCGGCGTTCCGTGTAGTGACGCACATGTTTGGAGTGCCTGTGGCGGAGCAGAAGACAGAAGGGCCGCTTTCCAGATTGTCGTTTCTTGGTATAGAAATCGACTCAATTCGCATGATTTTTTGCCTGCCCGACGAGAAATTAGTGGTTCTGTTGAGGATGGTAGATCTGGTAAAAGGGGCTAGGAAGGTCCAGCTCAGAGCGTTACAGGTATTGCTTGGTCATCTCACGTTCGCTTGTCGCATACTACCCATGGGTCGGGCTTTCTGTTGACGCCTGTCGCTGGCGACGGTTGGAATCAGGGAGCCGCACCATTACATCAGAGTCACGGCCAAGCTGCGGGCGGACTTACAGGTATGGAGTTCCTTCCTAGGAAAGTATAATGGGCGGTCGTGCTGGTTGCAAGAAGCGGTGTCTAATTCTGAGTTGGATCTCTTCACTGATGCGTCTGGTTCAGTCGGTTATGGGGCCTTCTTTAGGGGCAAGTGGTGTGCAACGGCGTGGCCTCCAGAATGGCGTGAGCTAGACGTTATGCGTAACCTTACCTTCCTGGAACTTTTCCCCATAGTGGTGGCTCTGGCATTGTGGGGTGAAGACCTGCGGGATCGGGTGGTGGTTTTTCACAAGGACAATATGAGTGTTGTCAGAAGGCAGACTGTATGGACTCTTGGAATTATCTGGTGTATCTGTCTGTTGAGTAGTGACCCCAACAGCCGACAGGTGGTGATATAAAGCTGGCTGAGTTGATATGTTGGAATAATAATGCTGTGGCCGTTGCCCTTATCCAATACTCAGGTGTCTTGTCGTTATTGGGGGGGCAACGGGAATGTAAGTGGTCTGCAGTCATGGCACAAAATGAGCTAAAACCAGCTTGAGATCTGAGCGGGGACCCACCGAAGGGCAGGCTAATTGAGCTGTTGTCCGTTCTCACCTCTCTTGCCACCTATTTTTCTCTCCAAAAATTTTACTATTGCTTTAATATTTGTGCTGTTGAATATCTTCCATAAAATCGAGTAGCAAAAAGTGAAAAAAATATATACGTATAATTACATATAATGGATAATAGGACAGAGTCGCTTTAAAAAACATTGTAGAGAAGTGAATCCTACATTCGCCAACATACATACATTATGCCCAAGGTAATGCTTTATTTAATTTTTTGTTTTTCAATGTTCACATCTGCAATCATAAGTGGTTTCAGACTAGTTCAAAATGAGTCCATCAGGAAATAGAATCATAATAAAATTCTAATCTATTTCTACTGAATAATGGAAAGATAATTATCAATATATATAAAAAAAAACAAAAAAAAAACCTTATTGTAGTTGAAGGGTTGTGATATTTAAAGAAGAATTTCCAATTCCCAGAATTGTTTTATTTTCTGTTTAGTTACCCCCTATATTTAGCAAATATGTTTTTGTTTGAAATAAAATTAAATGCAGAAATCCACACATCTATCCAAGAAGATGGGCGCCTCCGTCTTGGCTCCCTGTCAATAATGAAGAAACCAAGACAATGTTTCTGTTCAGCTCCTCATTTGCATTGTGTGCCCTGGGCAGAACAGGATTGCGATGTCGCTTGCTAAATCTTTAATATAAAAAGGTAGACCCAAGGTAGACCCAAGTTATCGGTTATTTTCAATGGTTTATTCAACGGTTTAATTCCCAGAGAATGGACAATTGTCCTACAAAATGTTATTTGCATCAGTAAGTTACCCTTCAAATACAATGGAGTTATTGAGCGTTAGAATATATTTTGTATCTTCCTGCTCTGTGTATATTAATGTTAATGGCCAGGCTATACGGCCAAGTAATTCATTTCTAAATTGTAATTTGTAATTTAAATGAAATTAAAATCAAATTGTCAGGCCAGGCTGATTGCAGTTTCCCCATAGAGCTACCATATGTAGTCAGTCTGACTTTTATTTTAGCAGAAAAAGACAGAAGTGAATTATACAAATGAAACATGAAAGGCGTGTTTGTAATTAACCGAAAGATTAATAATTAACTGGCAATATTACTAAATGCATGTAATAGAACTTTAACTAAGTCTGCATATTAAAAAATATGGCCTGTATATTTGGTGCTATTTTACATTTCAAAAGTCTTATGTCTGCCATAGGCCTTAATATTTTTAAGGTTGCACTTTTTTTTTTAGATCTTTTTATTAAAGGGACACTGTAGACACTTTAACAACTTTTTCAATTTTATTAAAGTTATAGTGTCTGCATTCCTGGACCTCCTCTCCCACCCCACAAAACCCTTTATTTCACTAATGAGAGGGCTTGGAAGTACGGGTTCAAGTCACACCAACAAGCCCTCGGTGTGAGAGCCTGGCATCTTACTTACTTACTCTTACGCCATAATGTACTGTGACAAGAATCATTGTATTCAATGATTCGCCATGCAGAATCTTAAGAGCATCGAGTCGCGAGGGTTCACTGGAATTATAGAACATCACAAATGCTTTGGGTGCCCTTCTATCTACAGACAAATATAGTGTCAAATTAAAATCAGAAATCCCAGAGATTAAAGGGATGCTGTAGGTACCCAGACCACTTCGGCTAATTGAAGTAGTCTGGGTGCTGTGACCCTTTTGCACTTAGTGCTGCAATGTAAAACATTGCAGTTCCAGATAAACTGCAATGTTTACATTGCATCTCTAAGTCTGCCGTCAGTGACTGTCTGACAGCCTCTAGAGGGCTTCTGGAATCCAAACTGACTTTTGGTCCGTTATCTGACGCTGCACGTCCTCACGGACCTCCAGCATCAGATTTAACCATAGTAAAAGCATTGAATAATGCTTTCCTATGGGGAGGTCTAATGCGCGCATGGCCATTGCCGCGCATGCGCATTAGGTCTCCCCCAACGGTTTTAACCCCTTCAGCCCCAAGCGAGGGGGCACTCCAGAAGCCTATAGTGCCAGAAAAATGGGTTTGTTTCCTGGCACTATATGATCCCTTTAACCCCTTATGACATGTGTGACATGATTCCCTTTTATTCCAGAAGTTTGGTCCTTAAGGGGTTAAAGAGTCCCTAGGCAAAGTCAACACCAATGTGGCAAGACCAAAACCTTGGCTCACAATGACTTAGAAAGCTTATTCCACAGTTTAATCGTATCTGTATTCTGTAAAAGGATAGAATTCTCAGACGTAGTTTTTAATAAGTCCCATCTTGTCGTCAACGGATACTGTTAATAAAAATTTTACATTCTAAAACATCACTAGGGAATGTAGCCTGAGAGTGACATGCAAATGTAACACTAGTATAAAATGTTAAGCACAGTTCTTCTTGGTGCATAACGTGACAATAATCCGATATAACTAAAAATTCTAAACTAAAAAAATAAATGTTATTTGGATGCAAAAAAAAAACAAAACAGTTTAAAGCAAAAATATGCTGTTCTGTCAATACGGAACCTCAAAATTAACGAAGTTAGTTCATATAAATGTGTTAGCAGCCAATTCTACCAATTCTAAATTCAGAACCCTCGGAGAAAGAGGAACTCACATGTAAAATCCAATATGATTCCTGCTGAAATAATTTAATAAGCTTATTCCCTGGGGTGAAAGAAGAAACAAGCTTTTCTTGATGTAAAACCTAGAGACTAGAATTATTTTGATTGTTTTTGCTGAATATTTCAAACAATGATTCATAATGTTGTTTCTAAACTCAAAGAATCTAGTTTTCAATATTATTTAAAAGTAAGACGCCTTTCTTCTTTCCACGATGTAAAGATATTTTTTTATCTTAAAGTGCCTATGACACCAAAAATTATATTATCTTGTCTGCTCCTATATCTTTTTTCTTTCTTCTTTTTTTATAAAAGGCACTGTTCTTCCTTATGTACAACAGTCAATTTGACAAAACTGGGTAATGGGAGGAGCTTAAAATAAAGTTCTGTTTCAGTCGCCAATTAAATTTACCCACAACCTATCAGTAAAATAAATCCCACAGAAGGGCAAACAGACATCATGGGCCGGGGAGGGGGCGAACAAAATGGCTGCATACAGGTATTAGGGTTGGCACAAGGAACAAAGGTAATGATATAGAAAAAGCCAAGTGGAAAGGAGTGTATAAGGAAATTTAATTAATTATGTGATTAATTGAAGACATTTTATTACATCTTATTTGAGACCAACATATTTTTTTCCCCACAAAATGTAACAGTTTTGAAGCTCCTTTAAATACAGATTATTATTGTGTTTTTTAAGTTTTATTTTATGTAGTGGTTAGCTAAGGTTTTGCTTGGTATAAATAAAGGTGTGTGTTGGTACTGGGAAAAAAAACTTAATTCACATTATAAAGTAGGGTATTATTAGTATATTATATGGCCATGGACTTTGGGGGACTTTGGGAGTGTAAGTTTGTTCACATAAGAGTATTCCCATGTCCTGTAAAATGAAATGAAGGGCCCCCAACTCAAGTATTTTTCCTATCAGCAGCCAGTATTTTAGTTAATTTATTTTGGAGTGTAGGTCTTGTCACAGGCTGCTTAAAAGGGCACTGCAGGCACTTTAACTGGCGAATCTCATTAAAGTGGTTATAGTTTCTGGAGTCCCAGACATTTGGTGTTAAATAATTTTTCATGTTCTATTGCTAAATGGGAGTACCCAGCCACCATCCCCACTGTGCTGCTTTAGCAAAAAAAGAAGTATTTGCCTGAGCAGCAATTGGCAGCTGTGATTGGTCAAGAGTGTCATCACACCCATTGCTGGTATGAATTGGTATTACTAGAAAGTATGTAATCTCTAGTAGCCAATTCTAGCTTAACCATGCTTCCAGTAAAGGCTAGGTTATGGGTAGCTAGGGAGTATTATTTAGTGTTAAACTGTTTGATAATTATTTAACACTGACGGGCCAGTACCTGGGGACTCCACACTAATTTAAAGGGACACTATAGACCCCAAAACAACTTTGGCTTACTGAAGCAGTTTTGGTGTATATATTATGCCCCTGTGGTCTCACTTCTCAATTCTCTGCTATTTAAGAGTTAATTCACTTTGTTTATACAGCTCTAGTCACACCTCCTGGAATGTAACCTGCACAGCCTTCCTAAACACTTTTACTCTTGGCAATGCCCCATAGATTCTCTGTGGGGTTCAGGTCAGGCGAGTTTGCTGACCAATCAAGCACAGTAATCCCACGGTCATTGAACCAGGCTTTGGTGCTTTTGGCAGCGTGGGAATGTGCCAATTCCAGCTGGAAAATGAAGTCAGCATCCACATAAAGCTCGTTTGCGGAAGGAAGCATGAAGTGCTCCAAAATCTCCTGGTAGACGGCCGTGTTGACCCTGGACTTAATGAAGCATAGTGGACCAACACCAGCAGGTGACATGGCTCCCCAAATCAACACATACTGTGGAAACTTCACACTGGACTTCAAGCATATTACAGTGTGTGCCTCTCCATTCTTCCTCCAGACTCTGGGTCCTTGGTTTCCAAATGAGATTCAAACGTTGCTCTCAACAGAAAAGAGGACTTTGGACCACTGAGCAACAGACCAGGTCTGTTTTTCTTTAGCCCAGGTAAGACGCATCTGACGTTGTTTGTTGTTCAGGAGCGGCTTGACAAGAGGAATATGATATCTGAAGCCCATGTCCAGGATCCGTCTGTGTGTGGTGGCTCTTGATGCACTGACTCCAGCCTCAGTCCACTCCTTGTGAAAGTCCCCAACACTTTTGAATGGCCTTTTCCTGACAATCCTCTCCAGGCTGCGGTCATCCCTGCTGCATGTGCACCTTTTTCTTCTACACTTTTTTCTTCCACATAACTTTTTATTAATGTGCTTTGATACAGCACTTTGGGAACATCCAACTTCCTTCACAATTACCTTTTGAGGCTTTCCCTCCTTATGGAGGGTGTCACTGATGGTTTTCTGCACAACTGTCAGGTCAGCGGTCTTCCCCATGATTGTGATTCCTACTGAACCCGACTGAGAGACCATTTAAAGGCTCAGAAACCTTTTGCAGGTGTTTTGCTTAGTTGATTAGAGTGGGACACTGTGAGCCTAGAATATTGCACCTTTTCACAAAATTCTAATTTACTGAGATTGTGGATTTGGGGTTTTCATGAGCTGTAAGCCATAATCATCGCATTTATGACAAATCACGGCTTGAACTATCTTGCTTTGCATGTAATGCGTCTATCTCATATATTAGTTTCCCCTTTTATGTTGCATTACTGAAATAAATGAACTTTTGCACGATATTCAGATTTTTCGAGTATCACCTGTATGTTCTGGAAAATGTCCCTGAACATTGACGAATGCAACAGAGCAGGGAGTCCCTCTAATCCATGTTCGGGGAAATTTCCCCGAGCATAGATAAGAGGGATTCCCTGCTCTTGTGCGTTCATCTATGTTCGGGGAAATGTCCCTGAACACAGACATGCGCACCAGAGTGGGGAATTCCTTATTTTATGATCAGGGAAATTTCCCCGAACATGGATTAGAGGGACTCCCTGCTCTGTTGCGTTCGTCTATGTTCAGGGACATTTCCCAGAACATAGAAGAATGCAGCAGAGTAGGGAATCCCTCACTGACCAACAAATTTGTTCTCTGACTGGGTTGTAGGAACGGAACCTGGTCGGTAAGTGAGGAGTGTCTATATACTAAGTAGAGCAGGGTGCCAAAAAGGTAGACCTACACTACAACTCCCGTGATGCTTCGCATGCCTTTAGAATGCTTTAGGATGACAAAGCATAATTGAAGCTGTAGTTCTACAACATCTGTGGATCTACCTTTTGGAAATATCCCCGAACATAGAAGAACACAGCAGAGTAAGGAATCCCTCTAATTCCCACAACGACTCACACTTACCACCCCGCGAGAGAGCTTTTTGTAAGTGCAAGCCGCCGTAAAACAGGTAGGTCACAAAACAAGGACCACCTGTATATACATTACAGCACATTAGAGATAGTTTTACCACAACATATATTTAATTTCCCTATATCTCAGACAGGACGGGATCTTGCACAGAATTCTGATAATAAAGAGTTTGCAATAAAGATTTTCATAACATATAAAGAAGTCATATGAAGATGTCAAAGGAAACAAGATCATGAATCCCTCACTCAGCATAGAGAGGCCCTGGGAAGATAGCGCAGCTAAGCGGACAAGGGCACATGTAGGAGTGTGGGGATAGGTGCAGGGGAGTGGTATAGGAAGTATGTGTAGGTGGAATTAAGTTTCTATGTAGTTAGTGGGGGAGTGGTCTTACCTCAGTGCCACTTGGGAACCGGGCCAGCAGACAGCTTCTTCTCGTGCTCCTGCTTCTGTTTGCCTGGGCCTGTAGTGTTCTCAGCTTGAGGGATGGATATTGAGGCAATCCTGGCATCCCTAAGGGCTGCTGCAGCGCTGGATGGTGGCCAGCAACTAAGGGATCAATTTGGGCACATTACTGGAGGTATGGCTGCCAGTGGGGCCCGTGGCATACCCACCCCTGGAGCACCCCCTGCTGTCTCCCCTGCTGCCTCCCATGCGGTACCTGCCCCTGGGGGGTGCGCTAGCACGGATTGTCTCCTGACTACACTCCTCGGGCCGGTTAAGGAATGGGACGCCCCTCCAGTGGCGGAGAAAGACAGCAAGGAGTCGGATAAGGATAAGGAGAAATTTTGTTACCGGAAGATTCCCAAAAATTTTGGGAACTGGATTCGGGCGTTCTCTATTCTGGCCAGCGTAGTGGGTGAGAAGTCTACCCACAAGTGCTCGGCCTTGTTCTGTTATCAGGACACGATTTGGAACGCCTGCAGGACTTATGGGGGGCTGGGATGGTGGAGGTACGACGAACAGTTTCGTCAACGATTGGCGGTACGCCCATTGCTGTTATGGGATCAGATGGACATTGGCCTCTGGCTTGCCATTGACCCATCCAGCCCCACACTGAGGTGCCTTTTCGTCCTTTCTTGGGGGGGGGGCGGTGGGGGCTCCTCTGCGTCCCCATCGGCCCTCACTCAGACGCCAGGTTGTTGTTGGAAATTCAACGACAGCCACTGCAAGTGGGGTTCCTCGTGCCGGTTCAAGCACGAATGCTCTGGTTGCAGGGGGCGCATTCTGCCTCTTGCTGTTTCAAGCGAGGCAAAATGGGCAAAATGGGGGATATGGAGCCTAAGGGCGACAACCCCGGTGCTCGTAAACGCTATGTGCCCGTGGCTCAACCTTTATAGGAACCGGGCTGCGGCACGGCTCCTGTTGGATGGGTTTGAGAATGGGTTTTGGATCCCTTTCTCGGATAAACTGGGTAAGGAGGTCTCCCTGGGCCGGGTGGCTGGCCCATTTTCCTCCCCACCCTTGGCTAATTTGCGGGTTTCTCCGTTGGGCGTCGTGCCCAAGAAGGAGCCTGGTAGGTATCGCCTGATTCATCACTTATTGTACCCTCATGGGGGGTCGGTGAATGATGACATCTCGGCGGGGCTTTGCAGGGTTTCCTAAGCATCCTTTGATGCGGCGGTGCACATGGTACGGGCTGCTGGCTCGGGGGCGTTGCTTGCGAAGGCGGATGTGGAATGCTCCCGGTGCATCTGGAATGCCACCATCTGCTGGGCTGTACTTTCTTTGTGGCTATGTGCCTGCCTATGGGTTGCTCTCTTTCATGTTTTTATTTTGAGTGCTTTAGCTCTTTTCTGGACTGGGTGGTGCGGAGGGAGGCCGGGGCCGCTTCCCTCCTGCATTACTTGGATGATTTCTTGTGTGTAGGGCCTGCAGAGTCGCACGTCTGTGCCCAGCTGCGAGTCCTGAGGGACGTGTTCCAATGGTTTGGGGTTCCGCTGGCCCACAACAAAACGGTGGGTCTGGTCACGTGCCTTAGTTTCTTGGGCATCCAAATTGATTCGGTGGCCGGGGAATGTTGGTTGCCCCAGGAGAAGGTCCTGGACCTACGCTTAGTGGTGTCACGGGCCATGGGGCGGCGGAAGATCCAGCTGCGCTGCCTGCAGTCTCTGCTGGGGAAGTTCAATTTTGCCTGTCGGATTTTGCCCGTGGTGCGTATCTTTAACAGGCGCTTGGCGGCGGCGACGTCTGGGGTCGCTCGCCCTCAGCTCTTCACTTGGCTCACGCAGCCTTTGCAGGCTGGTTTGGCCGTCTGGAATTCCTTTCTGGCTTCGTATAATGGGAGGTCATACTGGCAAGCCCCGGAGGTCTCTAATGCGGGCCTCCACTTGTTTACTGATGCGGCTGACTCGGTGGGGTTTGGGGCCATTCTGGGATCAAATTGGTGTGCGGACTTGTGGGCGGAGGCCTGGCATACGACAGAGCTAACTCAGAACTTGGCTTTTCTGGAGCTCTTCCCTATTTTGGTGGCTTTGGAGGTGTGGGGCTCCCTGTTGAATGACAGCCGGGTGGTTTTCCATTGCGACAATTTGGGGGTGGTGCAGGCTGTTAACCAGCTGACTGCCTCCTCCCCCCCGTGGTACACTTGCTACGGCGCTTGGTTCTGCGCTGTTTGGAGCTTAATGTGTCTTGTACGGCTGTGCACATCCCGGGGGTTCGCAATGTAATGGCCGATGCTCTCTCTCGTTCACAGTGGGACATGTTTCAGGAGGTAGCCCCGCAAGCAGACTGGCAGACTGATGGAGTTGGGTCTGGCAGACTGATGGAGTTGGTCCGGGGATCGGTGGCTGCTACCACATGGACCAGGTGTGGAGGGCATGGGACGGGTGGGAACTGTCCCATGGGGGCTTCTGGGACTCGGCTGCTTGCCTGCAGGGGCTAGTGCTCCTCCTGGGTGACTGGGACGCTGCGGGGTTGTCCCACTCGGCCGTTGCTGCACGCTTGGCAGCGCCTTCTTACACTGTGTGATGCATTGTCCGGGGTTTGCCATTCAGAATTCGAGTCTCGGCTCTTTCGCTTGGCTTTCTCCCTGGCATTCTTTGGGGCCATGTGGATTGGGGAGCTGATGTGCCCCAGTCGGCGGCAGGTAGTGGGGGTTCTATTCGTGGATGTTTCTTGCTCTGCAGAGCAGATCACTTTCAAGATTCGCCGCTCGAAGACGGATGTCTTGGGGAGAGGTAAATGGGTTCGACTGAGGCTCTGGCGTTTGTCCTGTTTTGTCCTTAAGGGAGTATTGTACCTTGCGCCCCTCTCCTGCGTTGCCCCTGCTGGTGCATGAGGATGGTAGTTTTCTTTCCTATTTCCAGTTTCTCAGGGTGTTTCGTTTGGGTTTGGAATCCCTGGGTTTAGACAGAGTTTGGGGGGCATTCTTTTCGTATTGGGGCAGCCACTGAGGCCTCGAGGCTTGGCATGCCAGCGCAGGTGGTGCAGAGGATTGGGAGGTGGGATTCGAGTTGCTATGTTTCTTATATTCGTCCGGCTGGTCTATTGACATAATTTCTTTCCACAGATTCGGCCCCCCCCCCAGGATCTGGATCATCGGACACTCATATGTCTACTTGGCTGGGCAGTGTGCGGCGGTTTGGCCTGGAGGCGAGTGGTTGGGTTTCACGCCTTCCGACGCTGAGGTCAGATGGCTTGGTGCAGCTGTCCGGTCTCCTAGGGGTACCGAGTGTCCTGGTGATCCATCTTGGGGGGAATGACCTGGGTTCCGTTCCCATTTAGGACTTGATTTCGGCTGTCAAGCGTGATTTAGCCCGCATTTTAGTTTTGTTCCCCAATGTGCGCTTGGTATGGTCTGAGGTCATTGCACGTAACTACTGGCGGGGTGCCCGGAGCCAGAGTGCTATGGAGCGGTGCTGCCGCAAGTTGAACATGCGGGTTTCCCAGTTTGTTTTGAGAGTTCAGGGGATCCCCGTCCGCTACAGGGTTTTTGAACGTGAGGCGGCCAATTTTGTTTCGGGCTGATGGTGTTGACCTCACGGAGGTTGGGCTCAACCTTTTCAATCTTGCCCTGCAGGAGGCGGTGGAACAGGCCATGGGTGGTTTTGGTAGGGTGTCATGCTGATTTTAGGGGGTAAAACAGCGGGTCTGGTGGCGGGTGTATGTCCTTGCCAATTAAGTTTGTGGGGTTATGTTTTATGGTTGGAGTGAGTTAATAAGTTGGCAAGACTCAACCTCCCCTGCTTTAAACGGTTAACTTTAGGTTGCCTGAGGTATCATGCCCATTGAGCGTGGATAAGGTCGGCTGATGGCGGGCATTGGAATGGTATGATTTATGACGAGGGGGGAGGTGAGAGGAAGTATGTTTATATGCAAGGACGGTTGGGTTACTGTATAACACTGTGTGTTTTTATATATGTATATATGTTAATTTATGCTTATTTATGTTTAACAATTTTGGTTACAGAAAGAAGATTTTGAATAAATAAAGTTATGGATGTGTTATGCAGTATTTATTTATTTATTTATGTTATAATAAATGATGTGGCCTGTTTCATCCATACTAAGTTGTCTGTCGTTATTGGGAGGGTTTAACAGGGTTAATTTATGTATTAGGTAGCATCGGAAAATTCCCCACTACGTTATTCAAGTTGGGTTATTAGGAGTTTGATTTCAAACTGCCCTGCCAAAGAATTACAGGAGCTTCCTGTAGTGGTTATGGTGCCAGAAAATACCCTTATGGTATCCAAAGGTAGGTAATGAAGGATGAATTCAAAATACTCTGCACACAATTGGTGTGTTTTTCTACAAGCTCTAAAAACGGGCTGTATTATATATTAAGGTTAAAAAAAATCAGGTCTCACTCAGGCATAGGACCATCCAAAACTCAAAAACAATGTTGACAGTAAATGAGCAGAGAGTGATAGTGTTAGCTTGTGAAAGCATCTAAGCTTAAAGTACATATTAGGTGCTATAGTGCATGTGACGAAAGCAACATCGCCACTGGTTTTTGGAGGGGCCTGTTTGCCAGCCTCCTACCCTGGGACTATGGGCCCTGTGATAACCCATGTTCAAAAGTACTGTTTCTGCCCCTTGGACTTTTAACTGGAACAGATTCAAACATGTGGCGGCGGCCATCTTAAATTGTCCAGCAGTGTTTTGTCGTCAAGTGTATGAAACTGTTTTGGGCATGGGACCATGTGCACGGTGTGGCAAAAATAAGACTTCCAGGAAATTCCTGAACCCCTGAACCGATCTGGGTGATTTTTGGATATGTTGTTCACCCAGATCGGGGCTATCAGGGGATGTGTTGTATTTTCGGGTTTGTAAAAATTTATGTTTTTTCTGTTTAGAGTTAATTGAGTTAGTCCATTGTCTTTGTTAATTGTATCACAGGCAGAGGGGAGGGATTGTGCCAGGATGCCCTCGAAGCACTCTTACCTCAAGGGGTTAAATCATTCTCAAACGGTTAAACTCCAAAGTTGTCTCCAGTGGCAATGTCCACTCCCCCCAGGCGGCATCCGGCATCAGAATATTCACATTCAGGAAGCGCAGTGTGGTTCAGGAAGCCGCTGATTGGCTGAGAATGATCAGCTGACGCTCTTAGTCAATGGTGACTTACTAAACTGGCTTGGAAAACCTATGTTTCTTTGCATGCCAGTTTTGGTGTATAGTTTATGCCCCTACAGTTCCAACTGCTCAATTCTCTGTCATTTAGTTAAACACATATAGGAATATAGATCAGAAAATAATTAATAAAATAAGTGATTTGATGACAAATAAGCAACTACTTAACAATTGACACAATCCATTTGAGACTGGACATAGTCATGACATGCGCATAGTCGTCCTTTTTACATATGTCATAAAACAATTACCTTAAACCCTCCAAAAAGACACAGACGCCAGATTTAAAGTGGATAAAATATCACAGCTTTAATAAAATGTATATAACTAAATTTAAAAATAACAAAATGGGTCATTGCCAAACATACCCAATTTTAACATAGACACATAATTCACCCCAACCTTTAACAGTACTATACCCACTGACAATGACCCATAACATAATATAACAGTAATTCATATAACAAAATATGAATAACATAACACACAACAGGCATTATACTCCAAGTGATTTATCATTGTAGGGGTTTACCATGATACCCCTACACACCCAGGTTGAAAGCCACCTATGGGCTCCAACCTACCAATTAACAAATTCACCCATGTGAATATTGTTACCAAACGTCAAAACATCACAGCTACCAAACCTACCTACCTCCCAATGTCTTATCCAGCCCCCGCCGCTGTGATTAAACGGGATAAAAAAAGAAAATACCATACCCAAATAAATAAGGGAGGGATGAAAGGACAACAACAGGTAGGTATGTCCAATTAAAATGGTCCCTAAATTAAAATGTCCATTATTAAGATCTGATTTCAAATTAAGTTCCGCCCCCCACAACCACCTAACCAATAAACACCCACCACTCCAATTGCCTGCCTCCTGGCTCTGTCAAGAACCCATTCCATTAGCTTTGCCGGTCACTGGGCTACAGTGCCTCTCCATATACTCCTGTTCATTTCCAAAAGAGGGCAGAGTTTATAACAGTTATTGGCAGAAATTCAAGATGGAGGCATTCAGTTCCAGGATAGAGAGAAATACAGCACTGAGGATGTCTACATTAAAGGACCACTCTAGGCACCCAGACCACTTCAGCTTAATGAGGGGGTCTGGGTGCCTGGTCCAGCTAGGGTTAACCAATTTTTTCATAAACATAGCAGTTTCAGAGAAAGCCGACGGGGAGGAACGGAGGAGGAGAGAAGGAGGAGAGCTCTCCGCCCAGCGCTGGAAAAAGGTAAGTTTTAACCCCTTTCCAGAGCCGGGCGGGAGGGGGACCCTGAGGGTGGGGGCACCCTCAGGGCACTATAGTGCCAGGAAAACGAGTATGTTTTCCTGGCACTATAGTGGTCCTTTAAAATGTATGATTCATACCTTAGTAACATATTATTATATATTATATATATGTGATAAGTAAACATAATTTCAGAATTCTAGGATTCAAATCTTTCCCTTTAATTAAAATTATTGAAATCTACTGTACAAAGTCTCTACTCTCTCGGCCTTACCCATTTAGGCTAAGTACTTTCTAAATCTCATCTTCTTTATTGAAAGACATTGTCCATTGCACCGTCAGTGCCATTTCTGGAAAGCTTTTATTTTAATTAAGATTATTGCAACCTATTGTCTAATGTCTACACTCTTTCAATCTTCCCCGTCTAGGCTGAGCACTTTCTACGTCTAACCTAGTTTTATGAAACTTTACCGTTAATGAAAGTTTCTACAGTTTTATGTGGCTTTTCACACACCGTGTAATCAAAATGACAGCATGGACATTAACTTGTCAAGTTAAAAAAAATAACCTTTCGCATTGATGAGTGACGCTGGCATTAAATTAATCACGCTAATAATGGAGAAGATTTGAAATCACAGTGATTAGAACTAAGTCTATTGTCTACTTTTCTATTTAATGTGTTTTTATATTTACTGAATGGCTATCAAGAACGTATGTAGCAACAATGACCACAAAAAAAATTATTTTAAAGTGTAGATAAAAAAAAGTCTAATATTCTATCTGAACTGCTTGTACCCTGTTTGGAATCGGAGGTCTCATGAGTGTTTCTTGATCAGGACTTTTTTTAATACGTATTTTATTTGGATGATAAAACCAATGATAATCATAAAATAGTGAAAATATCTAGCACAGAATCAAAGTCAAGAAGTTACATTAAAGGGACACTATAGTTACCCAGACCACTTCAGCTCAATGAAGTGGTCTGGGTGCCAGGTACCTCAGGTTTTAATCCTTCAGATGTAAACATAGCAGTTTCAGAGAAACTGCTATTTTTACGTTAGGGGTTAATCCAACCTCTAGTGGCTGTCTTCCTGACAGCCGCTAGAGGCACATCTGTGATGCTAGATGCGAATTTCGTATCCATCGCGCAGAGCGTCCATAGGAAAGCATTGAGAAATGCTTTCCTATGGACTGTTTGAATGCGCGCTCGGCACTTGCCGCACATGCGCATTCCGCTCCACTCGGGAGCTGACGTTGGCGGGGGAGTAGAGGTCACTACTACCGCTGAAGGGGTTTTAACCCCTTCAACGCAACTAGAGGGGGACCCAAGGATTAAATAGTGTCAGGAAAACCGCTTTGTTTTCCTGACACTATAGTGATCCTTTAATAATACATCCTAGTTTTTTTAATAAATATAAATATTGTAAATGTAAAGACATAACAAAACCGGAAGACTCTAGACTTGGGGACCACGGCCAATCTTTACCTACGCATGCAGTTCTGATAAAACTCTAGGTTCTGGTTCTGTTCCTGCACTGCTACAGTTCATTAAGCAACATTGCTATTTAAGTAAGCCAGCTGAGCTAGAAAATAAAAAATCATTATCGAAGCACAGTAAGAGCAACTCATATTTTTTTTAATAAGTGTCAAAATATTTTAATGCAAAAAATAGATATGTGGAGCTACAAATCACTGTTAAAAAAGGTGTGAAATGCATAACGCAGGATAAAGTGCTACAGCAATTGAATAAAATTAAAGTAGTTAAATCACAGGGCCAGATGTGTATTCCCCTATGGGTACTTAGGCAGCTTGGTTTAGAAATAACCAAACTGGTGATTATTATCTCCCAAGATTCTTTAATTTCAAGTGACACTTTCAAAGTAATACTGTGTCTTGTAGGGTCTTTGTATTTTTGCACCTCATGCATCTCTTAAGATGACACCTCTACTTGTGTGTACATAGCAGGGGCATGAATATATACTTTAATTAATAGTTTATAGTTGAACTTCTCGCTCCTCTGCACTGTCATCTGTCCCCAACGTTACTTCTTCAGCTCTTGGCAACTTTACCTGAGAGGAACCATCATCACTTTGACTGTATATTCTTGCGCATGCATGAGAGTACAATATGAGGTCTATGGCAAATCATAAGAGGCTGAAGGATCTTTCATTGATAGTCTCATGTCTCTCAATAAAGTACCATAGGCAACTAGTGTGCATCATGTAAGATGATCACATCAGCCATCGCAATAAAAATGTATCTTCAGGAAGTCGTTTTTTAAAGCAGTAATTTTGTTAAAAGAACTCAACATGGAGTCACAAAGGACACATCATATCAAACTAAACTGGATTCCATGAGGAAGTCACTAGAGGTACAGATCTTGTAGAAGTGCATGTGATACGCTTTGATTTCACTAAAGCATTCGATTCATGGGACTGGGTTGGGGGTGGTAACGGGGACATGTCATGTATGAAATCAATAGTAAGAAAAACCTTTCTTACTGACTTTTTTAACAAAAAATATATGGAATTCCACTTTGTAACTGTGAGAAGTGCAGACCTGGGCTGAAAAAGATGAATGATTAATCTAATAAAGGCTAAAAAAATCAATTTGGTTAATTAACAAAATGAGGGGAAAAAAAGATATATTCTGCCCTTTGGGCATTTCATAATATTAAATGATTTAACTGGGAACGATACAAGAAAGGTTTCTGTATTCCATGGAGCTAAAGTCATATTCTGCATCGGTTCCATGTGGAATATCTGCCTTGCAATGAGAAGACTAATCAAGACTAACTTTGCAGCATCGACAACAGTTTTCACTTATATCTTATAACCTTCAGCACTCCAGATGTTGTAGACGATATCTACATCTCCCCTGATGCTTTGCTAGCATTATGACTGCAAAAGCATTATGGGAGATGTAGCCTACAACATCTCGAGTGCCAAGGTTTGCCTACCTCTGCTGTATATGACTAACTTTACCTAATATTAAGCCGACACAGGTTTGCCCGTGTTCTGCACAAAAATACCTGTCCAAGCAACTATCTAAGTTAAAAAAAAAGGATCTGAGCATCTTATGACTAAGTACCAGCAAAATACAAAACATATCCAGACTTTTCATTATGCGTCTTGTCTTGTTGGTCACTCTGTGCTGGATTCGAATTTTTCTCTAGATAAATGGATTTTGAACAAGTATACCTGCAGATAGGGTTTTGTGATAAGCCCTTTACAGTGTTCCATACTCCTTCTTCCTATGTTAGATGGTAAAATAAGAAATTGAAAAACTGCAGCAAAAGAAGTTCAGGCAAACTTGCCAAATATCCGTAAATGGTAGTATAGACATGACGGACATTAGGAGATTGGAGAGACACGTGAGGGATGTGGGTGGGAATTAGAGAGACACATGGAGAATAGAAGGATACTTTGGGAAATTGGAGAGACACATGGGGGGACTGTTAGGGCAAGGACTACTATTTTGGGGGACACTAATGGGAATTGCGGGAATTAGAACAAGTGAGAGAGATTAGATAAGGAAACCGAAATGGGTAGATGGGGAGAGAGACAAGTATAGGAAAGAGGGAGCGAAACATAATAGGGGGCAAGTGGAAGAAATATAGGTGACAGTGAAGGAGATAGTTGGAGAGAGACACAGAAGGGATAAATATAGAGGATGGAGTGATGGGAGAAACGACCAAGAATGACATAAATGTGGCACTCAGCTGGACATCTACAGTCACACACATGGATACACATAAAAGGGTGAAAAGCAATTTGACTGTACCAGAATTTGCAATTCTTTGCAGCCAGGTCCTGCTATACTCTGTACACATATTTTGGTCAGATGATGAGGAAGTAAATTTGCTGGTTGGTGGTACCAGCAAATAATTCTGCCCAACATGCCAACTACCCTAGGTACACCTCTGATAATGCTTTAAAATGCCCTGGTTGACTTTTAAAAGATCTTTTTTAAAACAGCATCATGTTACAACATTGCACAGAATTTATTTTACTTAACATTTGGGACAAGAGCTAGAGTTCCAGAATTTTCACATTACTAGTGTCCATCAACTCGTCAACGTAAAGCATATGGAAAATATGTAATCAGTTCCAGGGTGGGTAAGTCCGATTATTGCAGTTATACTTGAATGAATATAAATTTCCTAAATTCTTTAACCATCAGAAGAACATATTGTGTGTTATTTAGCGTGTTTGGGACCCATAATCCACCAACTACCAAATGCCAGCTCTAATTTGATTCAGTGCTTGTGGGCAATTTCATTCGAGATGAGAATTTTAATGGTTCAATATTTTCATCTTTTTTTTTTCCTCCTGGGAGAATTTAATTGAATCCAAAAATAATAATGTAAGCAATGAAATATGTTGAATCAGAATGAAAGGTTTCAGTGATTAAACCAGGTGGAAGAGGACATGGTTCAGAAATTACAGATGCGATAAAATATACATAAGGAGTTTATAATCCACACTTTCTGTACAGCGATCACACACTTGTGCATATATGCAAGAGCGACAGAGAGGAAGATTAGAATGAGGGAAGCCGACATAGTAAGGAAAACAGACTTAACAAAGCATGCAGATTGAGAGAGACCAATGTAGGGGGTAGCAAAGTGTGTAGCAGAAAAAAGTAGGTAAACAGCATACTATGGAGAAAGAACTGAAAGTAAAGTGGGAAAAAAACATGAGAGTAACAAGGCATGCAAGATAGGGTGGATTAGAGCAGTGCTTCACAACCCTTTCCTCAAGGCACACCTAATAGTCCAGGATTTAGGGATTACCCATGTGTGTCTAAGGTGTTTAAAAAAAACCTTAGACACACCTGAGAAATCCCTAAATCCAGGACTGTTAGGTGTGCCTTGAGGAGAAGGTTGAGGAGCACTGGATTAGAGGGTTAAGATGGCAACGTTAAAGGAACACTATAGGGTCAGGAACACAAACATTTATTCCTGACCCTATAGTGTTAAAACCACCATTTAGGTGGCTCCCCCAGCCCCCTCAGAAGAGGTTAAAACGTACCTTATTTCCAGGGCTACGTGGGTCCGATGGTGTTGGCCCCGCCCCCCATCTGCCTCCTTGGTGACATCATCTGGATTTACCATTTTTCGCCAATCCAATGGTTTCCCACAGGGAAAAGGCAGTGTTTGCATGAAAATGCCTGAATGGAATGATTATACACACCAGAACAAGCGCATTAAGCTATAGTTGTCCTGGTGACTATAGTGTCCCTTTATTAATAGATAAGAAAGACAACATTGAAGGTGATGCATCGTGACGGGACAGTGATACAGGCATAGATGTCAGAATGAATAGAGGGTAGTAGGAAAATTAAAGTGGATCTGTCGTGTTGCAGGTTTTACTTTTAAATTGGTTTAGTTAATTACATGATTTTGCAATTTCATGATTTTATGAAAGACACGGAGGCGAGTATTGCTTAACCCTTTCTTCACTGTCCACCAATAGCAGCAAAGAATACAAACAGTAAGAAAAAATGGTAACCATAGTGATAGACCACTGCCATACCAAGTCCCAGTATAATAGTCAGCACCTCCCCACACAATTCCTCTTTCTTTGGAGATGCGACACCAAACCAGCAAACAGGAACTGATGAACAGTCCAGAACTCAGCAGACAAAACCATCCCGAAATCTAGCCGGATACTTATCAGGAACCATCTGTGAACTGGGACTAAACCAGCAACAAATGACTAAGTGTCAACAACAGAGAGTCCGTCACAGCACCATCCATAGATCTCCAGTCAACGTGGTGAAGTCATGGGAAGAAGTGAGGATCTTTATACAGTACCAACAGCGCAGAATCAACCTGTGAAAACATAAAAAACAGGAGCCCAACCGTTAAAATCGGTACTAAAACCAATTGCTCATGCCAAGCCATAATATATTGATATACTGAAACCACATAGTGCCCCGAATGTCAGACAAGAGAACCACCACCAGGCCAACATAACATTAACAGTACGGATGCACATAAAAAGGCAATACCATGTTGAACTCAGTGCAATACTTACCAACCTGAGCTATAACACAACAGGGGGGGGAAACACAATGATAGAAAAATAAAAGGGTGGGACAATACTCGCCTCCGTGTCTTTCATAAAATCATGACTTTTCGTCATGAAATAGCAAAATCATGTAATTTTATGTCAAGACACGGAGGCTCATATTGCAAGTTTAAAGCTGATCAATAACCGAAGAGAAAACATGTGTTGAAGGCCGAAAGTAAAATTCTCTGAAGGTGGATTCGCAGCACCAGTCCGCCATCCTCATCAGATCTTCCAGGCATGCTCCCGAAGACACCATAGACATGGCTGATGCCCCTAGTGAGGAGTGAGCGCTAAAGATGGATTTATCCACACCGGCCAGTGACATCACCCATTTCACCCAAAGAGCCAAGGTAGTGCTGGACACCGATCGAAGGGTTGACGAATCGAGAGAAAGAGCTGAGGGGACGTGGCCAAATGATGGGCACTCGTCCGAAGTTCATACTCCCTCAAACAGGTCACCGGACATAGCGCCGGGGTGGTTGGAAAACTCGGATATGAGACCGAACGTATAGCCGTCTTAGTGCATCTGGAGATGTTAAATGTCACTCCATCCGGAGTGAAGGCCTAGCATCATAGTCCAGGGCCCGTACATCCGAGACCTGTTTGCATGAAATGAGGCAGAACAGGGAAACCAATTTGGCAGACAGTTGTCGCAGGGTGAGGTCCGCATTAGGAGGCCAGAAAGTAAACAGTGACAAGATGCAGGAAACGTCCCATTTAGCCGAATATCGAGGTCTGGGGGGATGCGATAGACGTGAACCCCGAAGTAAGCAGCACACCAAGGGGTGTTGGCCCGCAGGACAGCCGTCGAAACCCTGGTGAGCTGAAGATATGGCTGATCTATACAGGTTACAGGCGACACGCCCGACTAGCCTTGAATAATGAAGTGAGGAATTGGAGTATCGCTGTCACAGGTGTCGAAACGTAATCCAAGTCCCGAGCCAGGCACCAGCCATTCCAAGCTCTCCAAGCGGTACCATATTATCGTCTAGTGCCGGGGGCCCATGCGTCAGCCAGGAGGCGTCGAGTTGCATCTGAAACTCCTTGGATATCCCAGGGACCCCGTAAATCCTCCAGGTGAGTAACAAGCAATGACCCATACAGTAGGAGGGGGTGTCATTGGCCCAATGGGTCCAGCAGAAGATCCTGGCAGGATGGCAGAAGTCTGGGTACATCTATCGCCAGTTCTAGGAGCTGTGGGAACCACGACTGGGTCCCCCAGAATGGGTTCAGTAGGACCAAGTCGGCCATCTGGAGTTGTACTTGGAGTAGAACCCGAGGAATCATGGCAAATGGAGGGAAGGCGTAAAAGGGTGTGCCGGTCCAGTCTTGTAGGAAGGCGTCCACTGCCTCCGCGGTTGGGTCTGGGCGCCAGCTGTAGAACCGAGGTAGTAGGGCATTTAGCCAGGAGGCAAAGAGGTCGATGGCAAAAGGTGCCCAGAGAGACGAGATAGTGGAGAACACTTCTACATCCAATTTCCAATTGCTGCTGTCTGACAGCGTGAGCTCCAATTCGCATGGGTGTTGTGGAGACCGGGAAGGTATTCCGCCTGGATGATCAGATTCCTGGCCAAACAATAGGCCCAGAAGTCCTTCGCCAAGCAGGCCATAATAGCCAAATGCGTGCCGCCCATGTGATTGACATAGCGAACTGCTGAGATGTTGTCCATGCGCAGTCGGATGCATGCACTGGCGGTCCCGTTCGCGAAGCTCCGAATCGCAAAGGAGCCAGCCAGGAGCTCCAGGCATTGATGTGGAGGCGGGATTCGGTCTCCGACCAGTGTCCCCGATAGTCACACCGTTGCAGTGGGCACCCCAACCGTGGAGACTTGCATCTGAATCCACTGTGAATTCCGGTTGGGAACCGAAGATGGCCTTGCCATTCCAAGCGGATAGGTTGTGGATGCACCAGGTCAGCTCGTCTCGGGTTTCCGAATCCAGGGAAACCATGTCTGCATATGATGCCCCGTTGCGAAGATGTGCGATGTTCAGACGCTGGAGGGCACGATAATGGAGAGGGGCAGGAAACATGGCCTGGATTGAGGAGGCCAGTAGGCCGATGATCCGTGCCAGATGACACAGCGACAGCTGCATAGTTCTTTGCGGATGGAGTGTATTGTGGCCAGAGGGAGGCTGAGAGATTCCGCTTCTGAGTCTACTGGGAACCCGAGGAACTCCATGCGTCGGGAAGGGGTCAGGCAGGATTTTTCCCAGTTGAGGATAGAAGATCCATCGTCCCCTGTAGGCGTGTCAGGAGGACCGAGCGGTCCTGTACCATGAGGAGGAAATCAGTCTTACTCCTCGACTGCGCAACCAAGCCATGGCAGGGCGCATCAATTAGGTGAAGCACCACGGAGCTGACGAGAGCCCGAAAGGGAGGCATGTGAAGCGCCAAGTGTCGCCTTTCCAGAGGAAGTGTAGTAAGTCCCTGGATGCCTCGGTCACTGGGACCGTCAAGTATGCTTCCTTGAGGTCTAATTTTGCCATCCAGTCTCCCCGAATGAGTAAGTCCCGCAGTAGATGAATGCCCTCCATCTTGAAGTGGCGGTAGCGCACTAGAGTGTTCAGGGCCCGGAGGTTGATAACTGGGCGCACCTTTCTTTTCTACAAGGAAGATGTTGCTGAGAACCCCTGTGGGGGACATTGGGGCCCGTTGTATCGCCCCCTTCGTGTGGAGAGCCGATAGCTCCTCGTCTATTAGGGCAGGGCCTGTCCCTGAAAGTACAATAGGGTGAGGGGGAGGAATATGACACGGGGTGTTGACCAACTCTATGTGAAACCCCCTCACTGTGGTCAGAACCCAGGCATCTGAGGTGATGTCTAACCAGGCTTGGAGAAAATGACGGAGTCTGCCCCCTACACAGATATTGGAAAAAACATGACGTAAATGCAAGCTTACTGTAAGGGCGTCTGGAACCGAGGTTCCCTCTGAAGCCTCTGGAGCGCAATGGCCTCCCATGAGAAGGGAAGAAAGGGGACTGTTGTCTCGTCTCCTGGTAGGATGGTCTCTGGTTGTAGAAGCCTCATCCCGATCCACGGGCGTGGTTATTAGATCGGCCGGACAGACGGCCCCTGAATCTGCCGGCCCTGGTAGAGACCCGTCCCTGAAATAACCTCTTCATAGAGGATTGAGCCTTGTCCAGGGCTGTAAAAGCACACACAAAGTGCCCCAGATCCTTTATAATGGATTCTCCAAACAACAGGCCCTGGGCATCTTTGTCCGCCTCAGTAAGAGCGAGGTTAGCCAATTTGGGCTCAATTTTAAAGAGAATGGCTGGCTTTACGCCGCTCATCAGACAGGGAGGTGTTCACACTACCTGCTATGCAGATCGCCCTCTGCACCCAGCCACGGAGTTCTTCTGGGTCAACCTGCCTGTTTTTGGTTTTGGCTAGTTCAGCCAGGTCAAACAATTTGGCCAAAAGACCAAAAATGTCCAGGTGTTTGTCCTGGCATGATTTTAAAGCGGAATCCAATCCCTTGTGGGGATTCCATCCCAGTTTGAAAGAAATTGGGACATTTGGGGTCAACAATAGGGGTCTCACAGACTTTACTGGGAATCAGGGGTCTAGGACATTCTGCCCTGAGTTTGTTGCATGCTGCCTTGCTAAGGGGGCGCCGTACCCAGTTCTCTAGGTACTAAGCCACATGGTCCGCTGGGAGCCATTCTGCTGACCTTGGGTGATGGAGAGCATCCGGGTCAAACATAGGTTCCCCAGATAGATTCATGAGGGCGGAACCCACGGTAGCGGGGGAGTCGCTGCGCAAGCCACTCATTACCAGCCCCGATAGAGCAGGGGCAAAGGGGTCAGTGTCTTGCCAGCCAATGTCGTTATTGGAGTCACATACGGACTCAGCATCAGCCTCCTCACAAGACCCGATTTCTGAGTTGGAGTCACTCTCTTTTTGTGCTCTAGCACATTTCCACTGCCGCGCCGTTCTGCCTGGCACGGAAAGGCTCTCTTGCATGACATGGGCACGCTGTCATGGGTAGATATAGTCACACCAGTCGTATTGTTTCTGGAGGCAGGGGGACTTAAGTTCCTGGATTTGGCCGTAGCCTTTCTTGGAACATCCCCTGTAGGGCTTAAAGCAGAACGCGGTAAGCGCGTCAGCGTGGCCAAGCCTTCTGCGGCCAAAGGGCGTGCCAGTAAGGACATGGAGCCCATGGCGGCCATAATGGCATCCGTAACGGAGCGCTGTAGAGCTAGAGATTGGGCATCGTCAGGTACTGAGAGAGTAAACTGCGGAGGAAGGGGGGCCAGAGCTGGCAGAGGGGTTAACCAAAGCATGGGGTATATCCATTTCCCCAAGAGGAAAGGGGGGTGGCAGGCACTTTGGACTTGGGTATAATAAAATTGTTGTGAGATATCCCAATGACACCAAATATAAAATAGTAATATATGCTGCAGGGAGTTGAAAGCTTAAACGAAAATGACAGGGAGAGAACAAGCTAGCAGGCGTTAATCACCCCAGACTAGCTATACCTTATTAGAGGGTAGAGATAGGGAGCTCACCAGGGCCCAGTCCGTCAGACAGGAAGAAGGAGCAATGGAGTCACAGACACCCTGAGAAAGATAAGGCAAACGGAGAAAAAAGATAAGAGCAACAGGAGAAGCTCAAGTGATAGGGATACTGATAATACCCTAAAGATGTCTGGAACCCTGGGCTCAAAGGATAACACAATAGAAAAATCCACAAGAGGATAAAACATGGAAACATAAAACATATGGAAAATAAATAAGTAAATAATGAAACTACAAGCAGAGTAACATCAATAATGCAAATAAATAGTATACATAACAATAAGGCAATGATAATATGGAAGAAATTAGTCATGTACTTATCTATTTGGTAGCAGCAAAGAAAGAGGAAGTGTGTGGGGAGGTGCTGACTATTATACTGGGACTTGGTATGGGAGTGGCCTATCACTACGGTTACCGTTTTTTCTTACCGTTTGTATTCTTTGCTGCTATTGGTGGACAGTAAAGAAAGGGTTAAGCAATATGAGCCTCCGTGTCTTGACATAAAATTGTTTTTTAGTTATACATTGAAGGGGGAAAAAGCGGCTACTTTCTGTTATGGGGAGCATGATCTTTTTAATTTGCACACCATTTTAAAGAATTTATTGGGGTTTTTTTTGTTTTAGTTTTTTACATAACTGCACATTAAAATTTGTTGCACTTTTTCTCGCACTTTTTCATGTGCTTGCACATTTAGATTTATATTCATTATTTTAATATTGACTGCACTTTAAATTTGCACTTTAACCTTATTTTTATTCATAAAAAAATCTGCATAGAACCTAAATTGAGTTATGTTTGAAAGTCATGGTGCTTTTTATTTAAAAGCACGGCTCTCTGACCGATTTTAGAATATAGTATGTGTCTTGAATTATAGGCCTTTAGATATACTGCAAAAATGCCAAGACTACTATAGGTAGATAAGTTGAAATCCATTTTTTTTCTCTGCTTGTGTCAATCTTATAGGGTCAATCAAAGCATTATAACCACTACAGCCCGCTAATGGTAATGGGGCAAACAGTTTAGGAACGGCTCCGGTGGCAAAGCTGTAGTAGCTAGAAGCCAATCCAGTCGCAATCCATTGGTTGAGAGCATCAGCTGATCGCTTTCCGCAAATGACACTGTGCATGAAATGTTTCAACAAATTGACATTAGCCATCTAGGAACTCTTGTTCTAAGCAGTCTGATGACACCCAATTGCACTCCTGGAGGTGGAGCTAAGCAAGTTAAACTCCGTACATGCAGAATATCATAGCGGACACTGCATATATAGATACAGGCACCGTGACCTCCTTTAAACACTGGAACGTTCTTGGTGCTTGGAATAACCCTTTAAGTTGAGCCAAAGGTGTCAAGGAATAATGCCAAGATCAATAAATAAACTGTTTTAGGGTAAAACGTGCCAAATTACTTTTTGGGTGGTCTTTTTATTGTGACTTCATTTCTGTTGAAATGGAAATTGCCGTGAGTCAGCTCAAGGGTCACTTGGATCTTCATATTTCTCCTGTGGTGTCTTCTGAATACAGAAACTGGCTGAGATCTCTCTGCCAGTTTCTAAACTACCTGTGCTTCATTTAGAGAATCAGGGAGCAGAATGAAGACGTGCTCACTAAATCCTCCTAATGTGAATGAAAATATGCTTTAGCATGCATAACAGATCTGTGGGTGACATGGTTTTCACTCTAAGAAAATGAATTAGATCTGCTTGCACAAGTGAATCAAAATCAAGCTGCTATGATGCATGAGCAGGCACATTCACTAGAGTGGAGACAAAGCTATGTAAGGCCTCGTTTTAATTAGTTTGAATCCGCATCAGAATTGATTCAAATCTGTTAGAAGAAAAAAAAACTTTTCAGATTATTTTTTTTGCAGAAGTCCTTAAAGGCTATGGAACGTTTAGATGATAAATAATTAAAAAAATAAAAAAAAAAATTAAATAGAGCGTAATCATTTCTGATGCTGATTGACACAAAAAAAAAAAACCATGCAGACAAACAAAAATCTCCATCCTGCTTTGCCAAATACATGGTATAGACTTTGTGCATGGTATTGTCCCTTTTGGCATTTTCTCTCTGTAATAGATGTGATAAATCTGTTTTATACTATGTCTAGTTACAGTCTCTATTCTCTTTCACAACACCTTATCTTTGAGTCATAAATCACAGTTAAACATTTATGTCTTTAAAGGAACAAATACGACCTCTCTCTCTGTATTCCCTAGTAGACATCTTTGTTTCTGCCCCATTCTTCCCAGTAATGGTACTAGTCTGCACGCTTCCCGCATCCCCATTTATTACAACGTACACACTCACCCAGAGATTACATTTTCTCTTCTTATTGAGTTATGCCGACATTCTAGAATCTCATGACTAGCTCTCCACCTTCCCAACCTCACATCTGTCTCTTTCATTCACCAGGCATTACCTCTGAAGCATAGCCTTCTATCTATAAATCTGGATATATCTCTTCAGTAAAGAGCATCAATCTCGCCGAGTCTAGTTCCATCAGTCTCTCACCTCTCTTCCTTTATTTGTTTTTACAAAGTTATACTGTATATGTTTCTCTAACTTGATGTTTTGTAAATGGAAAAGGTACATTCTGATAATTATCCCTTGCACTTACCTGCACTCTAAATAATTACTTGTAAAATAATTTTAATTTGAACTAACTGAATTTCAATTGCATCAGCTTCAAAAGGTGAGTCGTGTTAAAGGACCACCATAGTGCCAGGAAAACATACTTGTTTTCCTGGCACTATAGTGCCCTGAGGGTGCCCCCACCCTCAGGGTCCCCCTCCCGCCGGGCTCTGGGGAGAGGAAGGGGTTAAACACTCACCTTTCCCCAGCGCCTGGCGGGGAGCTCTCCTCCTCCTCTCTGCCTCCTCTCCTCCTCTTTGGCTGAATGCGCATGTGTGGCAGGAGCTGCGCGCGCATTCAGACAGTCTCATAGGAAAGCATTCATAATGCTTTCCTATGGACGCTTGCGTCTTCTCACTGTGATTTTCACAGTGAGAAGCACGCAAGCGCCTCTAGCGGCTGTCAAGAGACAGCCACTAGAGGCTGGATTAACCCTAACATAAACATAGCAGTTTCTCTGAAACTGCTATGTTTATAAAAAAAAAGGGTTAACCCTAGCTGGACCAGGCACCCAGACCACTTCATTAAGCTGAAGTGGTCTGGGTGCCTATAGTGGTCCTTTAAGCTAAAAGTGAATCTTAGTGTATATTATTAAAGGGAAATTATAGACATCAACATAAATTAATGAAGCAGTTTTGGTGTATAGATCATGTCTTTGGTAGTCTCTTTGCTCAGTTTGCCATTAAGGAGTTAAATCACTTTGTTTATACAGCCTAAACACTTCCTAAACACTTCCTGGCAGAACCTAGGATATTTTAGGTTCCTGTATTGCACATTCTGTTTAATCTAGAATTTCTCATTTTCTTAACAGCCTCCTAGATCCTGTAGGAGCCTCCTATATGTGATTAGAGTTCAATTTATAGAGCAGGAGATAAAGACTGCTAAAACAAGCTACCATCTGATTGAAAAATTAAAACATTTTTCATGTAGGCTGTATGAATCACAGCAAAATGAGGTGTGGCTAGGGGCACATAAACAGAAACAAAGGTGATTTAACTCCTAATTGGCAGAGATATAAGCAGTGAGACTGCAAGTGCATAATCTATACACCCAAACTGCTCCATTAAAGGACCACTATAGGCACCCAGACCACCTCAGTTTAATGAAGTGGTCTGGGTGCCAGGTCCATCTAGGGTTATCCCTGCCTGCTGTAAACATAGAAGTTTCAGAGAAACTGCTATGTTTACATATGGGTTAATCCAGCCTCTAGTGGCTGTCTCATTGACACCCGCTAGAGGCGCTTCTGCGCTTCTCACTGTGATTTTCACAGTGAGAAGACGCCAGCATCCATAGAAAAGTATTGAGAATGCTTTCCTATGAGACTGACTGAATGCTCGCGCGGCTCTTGCCGAGCATGCACATTCAGCCGAAGAGGGAGGAGAGTCCCCAGCACCGAGGGAGCCCGGCGCTGAAGAAAGGTGAGTGCTTAACCCCTTCCTCCCCTTAGAGCCCAGCGGGAGGGGGGCCCTGAGGGTGGGGGCACCCTCAGGGCACTATAGTGCCAGGAAAACAAGTTTGTTTTCCTGGCACTATAGTGGTCCTTTAAGTTAAAGTTGATTTGATACCTCTAGTATCCCTATGATAAATACATGCATATTCCAATGGGAATAGTATTTGTTTTTAAAACAAAACTTTTTTTGGATGAGTAAAATAGACTAACTTTTTAATGATTGCATATGGCACAGACAGGGGTATGTAAACCTTAGGTTCAAGGACTTTCTAAATGGAAATATAAACACAAATCTTTTGTCATAGACTTTTTATCCAATACCAAATGAAATTATTTTGTTAAAGCTACTGTTAGGAATGTAAGCATACAAAACAGAATACATAATCTTCTAATGCTACCTGACTGCAGCATGAAATCCGAGTATCTAGGCATAGTGCGAAAAATGGAAAATCCATGACTATGTGTAGTTTATGCAAAGTGCGGAGGAAAGTGTATACTATCTATTTTAAAGAAATAAACAGACCTTGAAATCTCTTGATACGAATACACAGCATGACTGTTGCTGTTAACAAGCAGGGACAACCTTAAAAATGTTATTAGATATGTCATTTACACTTCAACTAAAATCTATGCAGATTACTTTCTAATCATTTTATTTGGATCTAAGATTTTTTTCAAATGACCACAACCCAATATTTAGTGAATAGAGACACGTTGTCCACTTATTGATGGTGATCCCTATTTAAGATCTGATTATCTATAACTAAACCAATTTAGCTTTTTTCCTACTTGTTCAAGCGTTAAAGAAACACTCCGGGCACCTTAACCATTTCATCTCAATGATGTGGAACCTGGATGTCCCGTGCGTAGTCTTAGCAAAAGTTTTGTGTTTAGATTTTTATTTAGAAAATCATTGAACCTAAGGTTTGCTCACTCCTGCCTGTGTCACATGTAATCATTAAAAAATAAAATATATTACATAATAAAACCTTATTTATCCCGTCCACTTGGCCCCCCTGTCGCCTCCTCCTGCTCCAGCCTCCTTGAACTGGGTGCTGGTAATAGTCTGAGAGCAATGCCCAGTGCATTTGAAATATAGTTACATTTATAAATCTAGTGTGTCTGAGCAGAGGCGAATTACCCTTTAGATGTAATAGATGGTTGCCAAGGTGCCAGGGCCAGACAGGAGTCCATTGACCCTGGTCTGGGTCTGGATCACCAGCTCTGACTATGAAGGGATCCTGCCTTAGCCAGCATGGAGGTTAAAATGCGCCACCTCATTACAGTTAGGGAGCATTGTATTCTACACCTCTATCAAGTGCAGAACCTTCAACCCTCAATGACTCAGAGCACAGCAGCCAGCAAGTAGAGTCAATGACTGAGAGTTGGGACTGTGAAGTAGCTCATAAAGTGATTTGCACCCAATACAGGTGAAGTCCATAATGGACCACCAGTGATTAAGCCCAGCTTGCCCTCCAGTGGACCACTACAGATTATACTCCCTCCAGCCAAAAGGTAAAGAGGAGTTGGGCAAATTAAAAAATACAAGTAAAGATGTGTGAGGAGGCCTTCACAAACACCTCAACCTCCTTCTCCAACACACACAAGACAGCCACCCACCACATGCCACATTTAGCCTCCCCACCGCACACGCAATTAAGCCCGAACATTGAGTTATATACTCAGACATAACAGCAACATGGAGCTCCTAGAAAAGAGGGACATTAGGATTAAAAATCAGGACAGCTGTATTTTTGGCAAAATAGGGACACTATTTTAGGGATAGGGACACTTGGGAGATATGTTGATTTATCACTTTAGTAAACAACCCAGTCAGTCACACCCACACACATACACAGCAGACATCACACACACAACACTCAGGCTCTCCTATTTACAGATCAGAGCTCTGGGAGGGGGCTCCAGTCTGACATCCTACCTAGGGGCCCCTGGGCAATCTTAATCCAACTATGTGTTTGAGAATGTCTGTATATGTGATTTTGAGAATAAAAGCATATGTAAAAGTATCAAATGTGCCCATGTTTTAGAATGTTTATCATAAGTGACTTTTACTATAAATAAAACATATGTATAGATTTACATTTTCATGTTAAATAACAAATGAAAAATCAGGAGTTGTTGTGCACTGGAGTCTGAAGACCTAAGGCCTCCTTGGTCCAGTTTTATTATGAAGGGCCGCTTTCATCTACTGAGCAGCTGTTGTTAAACCTCATCTGCATGGATTATTTAACACATCTGCCGGGATGTGCTCTCGCCATCTTTTAATGCATGCTGAAGTCCCCAGAGGGTATCTATACAATAGAAGAAACTTTGTGTGTTTAATGTGCACTGATGTTAGCATGCATTGAATCATAAGACGCAAAAACAATTGCTGCTGCATGGCAAAATCTAAGTGCTGCGTACCATCACCCATGGACATGAAGATCTGCAGGCAGGTAAAGCACAAACAGAGAATGAGGACAGAACAAAGGAACTGCAATAGGTGGAACTGTGGATATATGTTTTCTTCTACATTAGTTTCTTCTCCACTAGTTCCAAAACTAGACTTGGAGATTAGTTTTGGTCCAAACTACAATTTGTCCAAATTTGGGACAACTGGCTGACTGGTTGAATTCAAACATTGGGAGGTATGCATTTGGGACTGGTGTGTGGCCTTTTAGGGGGAGTCGGCAGTGACACAGCTTGCGATACTGGCTGCACCCACAGTGAGTGGGTCTTCCTGGAAAGAGGCAAGTCAGCCTGGGGTCAAGCCTGCCAGACTGCCAGACAGGCTCCTGACCAACCAGAGTTCTGTGCATAATCCTAATTTATCACATGACAGGAGGCTTCATATTTTGCATAACTTTCTTTACTTTATGCCTCCAGCAGCACAAGTCAATCAATAAACTTTAAACCAATCAGTAACAGGCATCACATTCATATATAAAGCCCTGATAGTCACATGACTTCCTCTTTCTTTGCTGCTTACCAGCCAAGGCACAGGTCAGAGTATTTTGCTCCAAACTGTTTTACTGAATATTGCAATTGTCATTAGTTAATCATTTATTGCTTAACTTTCAGTTTGTTCCAAACTGTTTTTATTAATATTGCTATGGTCACTGTAGTTAGACACCTTATGCTAGACATTCAGTTTTAATCCTAACTGTTTTTTCTGGATACCACTTTAATTAAACTTTATTAATTGACTTTCAGTTTGCTCCAACTGTTTTTATTACTATTGCTATGGTCACTTTAGTTAGATTTTTAATGCTAGACATTCAGTTTTTGCTCCAAACTGTTTCTGGATATGAATGGGCACTTTTGTTAAACTTTATTAGCTTGTCCTGCAATTTTGGCCTAAACGTTTTTCATTATTTTGCACTTGCCTTCCATTTGTATTTGTATAGTGTGATATTCTCCCCCTGTTACCCTTCCCCTGAATTAACCCTGTATTTTCTGCTTTATTAGCCTGTTTTCTGTTGCTGGCACCTTTTCTTTCCTATGCTTTACTCTGGTCTCGCATGGATCGCGGCGTTTTACCGCGAGCACGCTTTTTATTCATTGGTGCTGGGACTTCAGGGCAGGTCTCTGGGGGTTGGGGATGTCGGGGGGACTCTTTTCCATGCCGGCAGACCGCGATCGTATCCTCGATCGTGGGCCGCACGGCACTTTTGCGCGCGAACGGCGGCCATCTTGAATCTCGCGGCACTCGCGAGATTCACGTCGGCCATGTCGTTTGGCCAGTTCGTGATTCCCACGAACTGGCGGCTAGTTCTGTACTGTTTCATATATTTTTCCTGTGAAATAAAAGTTTTACAAGTACTTTTGAGCTCAATACTGTTCATGGGCATGTGGAATAAAGGTTTTATATGCACCTTTCCTGGAAGATTATGAATGGACTGTTCACTGCTGAGCTCTATACTGGCATATTTCATTGGCATGTGAAATAAAAGTTTTATATGTAACTCTGCATGAATATGTAGGACTGATCCCTGCTGTGTGCATCTGCTGACCGTTTGCTCTATTCTGTTCTATACAATTGACATGTTGAATAACAGTTTTATTGTACATCTGGAGGATTATGAATGGACTGTCCCCTGCTGTGGGTATATAGTGGATGCATTACTCTATCTACTGGCAGGGAAATTAAATAGAGCTGATATCTTACTCCGCTCCCTACTCCCACTGGACCTCACAACCATTGGATACACTCCTTCCCCACAGGGATACACCTCCCAGGACACAGTAGTGGAGGCACATAACGGAGTGATTAACAGGGGTGATCCCCCTTACGCTGGGTGACCCCCAAGCGTGGCAGACACCTCTCCAAAGTGACATTGTGGTACAGGGGTGACCCCCCTTACGCTGGGTGACCCCCAAGCGAATCTGGTTCCTGTCCTAGTGACATACATATACTGGGGTGATCCCCCTACTCTGGGTGAACCCCAAGCGAATATTATTCCGGTACTAGTGACATACATATACTGGGGGGAACCCCCACGCCCTAGGGCGGGCTCATTTCCACGGAGTACGATCTGTTACTGTATGCACAGACCGGGTCACACTGAATACATGTATATCGACAGAGCCAGGAAGGAGAGCTCATGGTGCTGCCAATTCTCCACAGTACTATATCCTATAAGGGTGACCCCTTGGATAATTTGGAGGCTACCATACCTCCCCATACACGGGCTACGTCCCGACATTACTGACCGCTCATCCCGGTCTTATTGAGGGTGACCCCCTCCTCAGACCACTCCCAGGAAATCTCTAAGTGGTACTGATTGAAACAATTCTGGGTGACCCCCAGTTGTACGTGGAGGCCCACTAAGTGGCAATAAGTGTACTACCGTACCTGACACCTGTTCGGTACCCCATAGACCGAAAGAGTGTCCCAACATGCCATAAGAGACATTCATACAGGGGTGACCCCCCTATGCTGGGTGAACCCCAAGCGAGTCTTACTCCGGTGCTAGTGGCATAGGTACAAAGGGGTGACCCCCCGCACCCTTTCTAGGGCTTCTACCTTCAGAGTACGCTCTGTCATTGTATGCACAGACCAGGGCGCACTAGATGCATGTATTCTGGCACCTCTATGCTTCAACTGGGGTTCCGTACGCCCTTCCCTTAACCAAGAAGGAGAACTCACAGTGCTGCCAAAACTCCACAATTCTAGACCATATAAGGATGAACCCCGTGGACTATATATATTGAGGCTTTCACGTCTCCCAGACTCGGGCTACGTCCCGACATTGCAGACCGCTCATCCCGGTCTTACTGAGGGTGTCCTCATTCTCAGACCACTCCCCGGATCCTGCAAAAATGATACTGATTGATCAAAATTCTGGGTGACCCCCAGTTATACGCGGAGGCCTACTGAGTGGCAATAAGTGTACTGTTGTACGATCCTGTCTCCCACGGACCGAAAGGGTGTGAACCAACATGTCGGACTTACCTCAATATCTCCGACCGATTTTCAGGCGAGGATTAAGGCTGCCATGACAGCTCCGGGGGAAGAAGTCCTCTCCAGTATGCTGGCTAACAACCCATCCGACAGAGCGGGTGCAACGGCAGCAACACCAATGGAAGATTGAGATACCGACGTTAGGTCGGACACCCATCATCAGGGGACGAGGACTTCATCCTCCCCCCCCTTCTCTGGAGATCATGAAAGAATGGAGGGCAGAAGAGGTAAAAGTGACAAGACACGCCTAGCAAGAAAGGTTTTTTCTTTGGCACACTGGACACTCCTGTTTTGACTCACGCACCATCCGACAAGCAGGGTCATCCGAATGGGGTTAACTGGAGCACCGGGCCCACTTCTGGCTTAGGAGGCCTATGGGAAAAGAAATCCGAGACCGGCTCAGGATGGAATGCCCACGCCCTCTATGTCCGAACAAGATAGTCCTCACTATGGAGCTCGTGGTGATATGTATGTCCCGATCAGTGTGTAGGAGGAGGACTCAAAATGAGTTAAATACTGGATATGATCAGCCCGGGAAAAAATTCTATACTTTGCGGACCTGACCCCACACAAGACTCACCTCTAGAAGCTCACGATGTGAGGGAATGGGTGCAAAGGGCAATATGTAAGTTGGGGAACGCAAGGCAGACAGGTGCACAGAACGCCGCAAAGCAGCCCGATTAAAGATGGATTTCAAACTATTGAAGTTAGGGACGAAAGAGCGAGGACCTCAGGCAGACGGACTATCGTTTGGAGAACCATTTATCTCAGCAACGGTTTGGTAGTAAGGAAGAAGATAGGAGACTATCACCCAGTCATCAACCTATGCCAACCCAATGGTTTTGGGGCGTACCGACAACTCAAGAAGGAAGGTATCCATCTCTTAGGGGATCTACAAGGTTGGACTTGAAGGGCACTTACCTATAGGTTCACATGGTGCCTCATGAAGTTTCTGAAGTCGGTCACTGCGCACTGAAAAGCAAAGGGTATCTGCTGTCACATACCTAGACGACTTACCTTTTGCAAATCCAATTCATGACTACGTTTACAAACGAGATTTATGTTTACAGTTTCGGGAATTGTTGGGATTCATAGTGAACAGAGAGGAGTTGGTTCGATCCCAGTTCCGAGTGATTCAGTTCCTCTATTTCAGAATAGATTCCACCTTGGGCGGATTACACCTTCCCACATCATTGATAGCGACGATTCGTAAGGAAATTCGACGGGTACGGCGGAAAGGCACCATAACCCTTTGACTATTTCCCAGGACTGCTTCACTACCAGGCCAGACAGTGGCTGAAAGCTCACTGCCTGAGATACGGACACACCTATGAAATTGGGATCAGAATAGCGAAGACTTCGATAGTACTCATTACTGCGGTAAAGGAGGCAAGCGTGACACCCAGAAGGGTTGTCCTTAATCAGGATCATCCTCTGCTCCTTCCGTTTTAACTTGCCTTCGGGCGGATCCAAAAGGAGAACATCATCCATTGAGAATGCAGGAGCATCTGGAGTTGGTAGATTGGTGTCTTCCAGGGGAGACTGGTATGTCAAGGGACTATCGCAACCAACTAGAGACCTACTATGGGACTCATGGACGCCAGGTATTCCCCCGAAATAACTTATCCGCATGGAACACCTTGAGTTCGCTGGTGTATGGGAAGGGACTGCGATCCCTTTATTACCCCTATCTCCACGATGCTGGATCTTTATCATACCTTTTCACTACAGGCCGATCGGAACGTTCCATTAACGGGCTACGTTCCGCAATTTCGACGATGCATAGCACGATTCACGACACTCCGGTCAATCAAGAGCCTTTGATATGCCATTTTCTGTGGGGTATCAAACCGTCCAGAACCATGCGTCAAAGTATCACTGGTGTGGGACTTTGATTTGGTTCTTTTGGAGCTAGTCAGATATCACGGTCCTATCCCTCAGTCAGCCATTAGCCAGAGTCACGTTACTTTTAGGTCTTTTCGTCGGGTATCAGATGTACTGGAGTTCGACGTAGACGGTCTTTTCGGTATCACCGGAAAGAATAATTTCTACAGTGTCTCGTAGAACTATATCTTATCCGTGTCCGTATCGTTCCCTGTTACCGACGGTTTCCCAGCCTTTGTGCAGTTAAACGGGTACTTTGTTACATGGAGATCACGACAACACTTAGAATGTCACATTCAGGACATCTGCTGGTCTTATACCAACCGTACAAGCCAGTTACCATGAACACTCTGTCTAGATGGGTTCATTGGTTGTTATCGCTAGCGAGGGTGGAGACGTGTTTGGGTACTCATTCGGTAAGAGGCGCAGCTGCTTCTCAGGCCTTCACGAGGGGGCCTCTATATTTTCAGCGACGAATTGGACATGGATAGACTACTTCCGTATATTTATTTTCGTCAACCACACACGCATCCTTCACGCTCATACCACAGCTTTAAAAATGCAAAATATGAAGCCTCCTGTCATGTGATAAAATTGTAGATTATGCTAACGTAGTGTACCTATAATCTTAATTTTAATAATGACAGGAGGCGAGTATTTTCCCTCCCTGTTTCCCTCCCTATACTCTGGAAATTTTTTATATTTTGGTTTGTCATTTTCTCAGTGTAAATTATAAGGTTTGGTAATTCAGTATATTTATGGGATGCTTATTTGGTTGATATGTGTTAGATCCGTGTTGATTATTAAGTATACTATGGTTTGTTTAATGTTTCAGTATATTAACTTAATATAAATATAGACACATATAGTACTGGATTTAATGTGGACAACAGTTGGTTTCCATCACCTTTCACGTATTTCTGTTCTTTTCAGCGTAATCATCATAGATGGATTCGACAAGATAAAGCTGGAAGGTTTCAAGTTATGTTCTACACGTTACTCAGGACTGTTATTTGAATTCCCTGACGTTATAATAGACTGTTTTTCGCATCAAAGAAAGAGGAAGTCATGTGACTATCAGGGCTTTATATATGAATGTGATGCCTGTTACTGATTGGTTTAAAGTTTATTGATTGACTTGTGCTGCTGGAGGCATAAAGTAAAGAAAGTTATGCAAAATACTCGCCTCCTGTCATTATTAAAATTAATATTATAGGTACACTACGTTAGCATAATCTACAATTCTGCTGACATTTGCCCCAAATTTGTCTCAAAAAGTATGTTCCTTTTTTGGAAATGTTCAACTTTTGGGGGGCGGGAATTTGTATTTTTGGGGGTTGGGAAGGGGAATTGTCAAATTGTGGGGGGAAAATGTTGCTCACATTTCCCCAAAATGTCAGCATCCTGAAAGATATCCTTGTTTTAGGGAAAAAGCTGTATTTTCTTGCTGTGCATAAGTCTACCACTTACAATAGACATCTCCAACGAAGTTTGCCTATCTTCCAAATGACATTTCTTTTCGTGCGCAAAAAACCCCCCCAATGTAAGAGTGCTAAATAAATCTAAATCTGTGCTAGGACCAAAAGATAAACCTCATGGTAGCAAACAATTTCTGTGACTGTCCATCTATAGGACTCATACAATTTTTATGAATGGGGAGCTACTGTTTGTCAGCTGCCCAGTCTAGCTAATAGCGGTACCACAGCCTTCCTGAAAGTCAATTGCAGAAGTCAGATACGCCTTCAGGTAAGAAAGCACCATGGACCTCCTGGCACCATAACAACTAACTTTTGATGAAGTTGTTATGGTGCCCAGAGAGTTCCTTTAAAAAGGAGAGTACCAACCCAACAAGATTCGAGTCTTCATCCAAATTGCTACAAAAGTTTTATAAATTCCAACAATATAAGCTGGCACAGTCTTTTTATGAACTTGACAAGCATGTACTGTATATTACAACATTATGAAAAACCAACGACAAATACTGCTACCACAAAATGATAGAATAATAGCTCACATAAAATTAATCACTATAAGGCAAGACATAAATATAGAAAACAAACGGAAGAAATCAAATATATCGAAAAGTGCTAGAAACTCTACAAAGTGCACAAATACAAAGTCATATAGGGATCTATTATACACTGCTCAAAAAAATAAAGGGAACACTTAAACAGCACAATGTAACTCCAAGTCAGTCACACTTCTGTGAAATCAAACTGTCCACTTAGGAAGCAACACTGAGTGACAATCAATTTCACATGCTGTTGTGCAAATGGGATAGACAACAGGTGGAAATTATAGGCAATTAGCAAGACACCCCCAATACAGGAGTGGTTCTGCAGGTGGTGACCACAGACCACTTCTCAGTTCCTATGCTTCTTGGCTGATGTTTTGGTAATTTTTGAATGCTGGTGGTGCTTTCACTCTAGTGGTAGCATGAGACAGAGTCTACAACCCACACAAGTGGCTCAGGTAGTGCAGCTCATCCAGGATGGCACATCAATGCGAGCTGTGGCAAGAAGGTTTGCTGTGTCTGTCAGCGTAGTGTCCAGAGCATGGAGGCGCTACCAGGAGACGTGGAGGAGGCCATAGGAGGGCAACAACCCAGCAGCAGGACCGCTACCTCTGCCTTTGTGCAAGGAGGAACAGGAGGAGCACTGCAAGAGCCCTGCAAAATGACCTCCAGCAGGCCACAAATGTGCATGTGTCTGCTCAAACGGTCAGAAACAGACTCCATGAGGGTGGTATGAGGGCCTGATGTCCACAGGTAGGGGTTGTGCTTACAGCCCAACACCGTGCAGGACATTTGGCATTTGCCAGAGAACACCAAGATTGGCAAATTCGCCACTGGCGCCCTGTGCTATTCACAGATGAAAGCAGGTTCACACTGAGCACATGTGACAGACGTGATGGAGTCTGGAGACGCCGTGGAGAACGTTCTGCTGCCTGCAACATCCTCCAGCATGACCGGTTTGGCAATGGGTCAGTGTGGGGTGGCATTTCTTTGGGGGGCCGCACAGCCCTCCATGTGCTCGCCAGATGTAGCCTGACTGCCATTAGGTACCGATATGAGATCCTTAGACCCCTTGTGAGACCATATGCTGGTGCAGTTGGCCCTGGGTTCCTCCTAATGCAAGACAATGCTAGACCTCATGTGGCTGGAATGTGTCAGCAGTTCCTGCAAGATGAAGGCATTGATGCTATGGACTGGCCCGCCCGTTCCCCAGACCTGAATCCAATTGAGCACATCTGGGACATCATGTCTCGCTCCATCCACCAACATCACATTGCACCAGACTGTCCACGAGTTGACAGATGCTTTAGTCCAGGTCTGGGAGGAGATCCCTCAGGAGACCATCCGCCACCTCATCAGGAGCATGCACAGATGTTGTAGGGAGGTCATACAGGCACGTGGAGGCCACACACACTACGAGCCTCATTTTGACTTGTTTTAAGGACATTACATCAAAGTTGGATTAGCCTGTAGTGTGTTTTTCCACTTTAATTTTGAGTGTGACTCCAAATCCAGACCTCCATGGCTTGAAAAATTTGATTTCCATTTGTTAATTTTTGTGTGATTTTGTTGTCAGCACATTCAACTATGTAAAGAACAACTTATTTCAGAAGAATATTTAATTCATTCAGATCTAGGATTTGTTATTTTTGTGTTCCCTTTATTTTTTTGAGCAGTGTATATCCTGGGTAATGGGTATGTTACAATAAAAATATAAAAATAACATAAAAGCAGGGCTGAAGAACAAGTTCTAAAAAGGAGACTGCAATGTTTCTCAGCTGGACATATATATTTAAATTAGTAGAAAGACTACATATGGTGTTATATAGCAGGGGTGGCCAATAGGTAGATCCCCAGATGTTGTAGAACTACAACTACCATGATGCTTTGCATGCTTTTGGACTGTCTTTAGAATGACAAAGCATCATGGAAGTTGTAGTTTTAAAACATCTGGGGATTGTAACGGCACCCACAGGCATAAAAGGGGTTAAACGCCGTTTAGAGGATATTCCCCTTCCAGATATGCAGGCAACTACTGAAGACACCAATCTCCAAAACAGGAAACCATACGAATTCTCCAAACTCCCGAACCGGAACCATCCGAATGCTTCAAACAGCCGAACAGGAAAAACCATACGAACGGTTTACACTCCTAGCAGTCGAACTGGAACAGCATACAATAAATCCTCCCAAGAACGAGACAAGGCTCCGTGTTGAGGGTCCAGCAGTGATCTGTGTAATCTGGGCTACCTGCCCGGTATTTATGCAGGTCCTCCACCAGATGGAGACTCCCCTAGGGGACCTGGTGGAAGACTGGGAAACAAATTGCACAGTGACATACATAGTGAAACACTCCCAATAGTACAGTATAATCCCTCCTCTCTATCCTGGAGGTAATTGGGAAGTAAACTACTGCATAAAACATATACATTCAACATATCCCCAGATAGCTTAGATCTGAGCGCATATTATTACCGAATGGTGCTCAGATCACATACATACAGTTCAATCGCCATGCAGCCAAAGTCTTTCACATAGTCTTACGTTATACGAATGGGCAATATGGCATAGCTATCTGGGGTAGCACTGTTCTCACACTGAAAGTGCCGAATGCAATGGCATTCATGTGATTGCAGGAGAAGGGAGGTCGGCGGCTCAGCGGAGTTTAACTATCCGTTTTGAGTTCCACAGTTTTGGGGCGGAACACCGTTCGGGAGTTTAAGATGGCCACTGCCACGTGTTCGGCTATATGAACAGCGGCCACCCAGCGTTCTTCAACTAAGCTGCGGTTAACAGCAGCTTCTGGGAGGTAAATCACTGGCACACTCCTTACCCAGGTGGCGCGCCATGGAATGCTGCCGCTGTAAGTTGAATAAGCGGGTTTCGAGGTTCGGGGGATTCCGGTTCGCCATAGGGTTTTTGAGTGGGATGCATCCAATCTATTTCGAGGGCATGGAGTGCACTTGACGGTGGCCGGGCTCGACCTCTTTAATCTCGCCCTGCAGGAAGCGGTGGAACAGGCCATGGGTGGTCTTGGTGGGGTCCATGGATATGTCCTTGCCAATTAAGTTTGAGGTGGTTAAGTTTAAGTATATGGTCTCAACCTCCCCTGCTCTATAGGGTTAACCTTAGGTTACCTGTTATGTGGTGCCCACCGAGCAAGGAAAAGGTCGGCTGGTGGTAAACATTGGAAGGAAAAGGCGTTTATGCCAAGAGCGGAGGTGAGAGGAAGTGGTACATAGGCGCATGGTCAGTTTATTTACATATATATATGTTAAGTTATGGTTATTTATGTTTAACGTTTTGGTTACAGAAAAGAAGAGAGATTATTAAATAAATTATGGAGGTGTCATACAGTAATTATCATATGTTATAATAAATGCTGTGGCCTGTTTAATCCATACTACCTTGTCTGTCATTATTTGGGGGGCTGAATTGGGTTGGTTTATGTATTATGCTGCATTGCGATTCCCCACTACGTACATACAAGTCCCTGCAATAGGTTCAATGTGGCATTTTTCAAAGGCTTTGATAAGAGAGAGAAGTTTGATAGGAACTGCTTGAACGAAGACAGGCTTCTCATGACTCACAGCTGCAGTCTAGGAGCAAGAAAACCGGTTTCTGACATTTTAGACATTATGAAAGGATATACTTCCCAGTGTATTTTGTTTGCTTTGTGCAGCCCTAAACACACTGTGGGCAGAAGTAATGCACCTAGTTAACCCTTTCGTGGCTGTAACCATTTCCCTTTTCTCTAATGTATCATAGTCCACATATGTGGTAATAGTGAGTCTGACTACCTAAGACATACAGCAGAGACTGGGCAGAGAAATGGGCATTGAGACTGCAGGGCTATGATCTATACACAAAAACCACTTGATTAAGCTAATATTGTTTTGGTGCATACAGCATCCCTTTAATTGTACGAGGGGCAACACAATGGATTTTCAAATATATTGCAAGATGCTTCATAAAGTCCCTTATCAGCAGTGGTTATCCGCAGGTAAAACAAATCCTTGGACAAGAATTTCACCTTTAGGGTGGCTCACTTTACGTGAATCTTTACCAGACAAAGGCGGACTTATACTTAAAAATAAAAAATTAGGGACTACATCCTCCTACTCTGACTTCATACGTGAAGCCCTGAATTATTTTCTATAATCCTGAAGGTGATTATTATCAGCTAGTTAAGTCCATGTGTTAATAGATTGAGATTTATTTTTTAGCAGAGTCTGTCCAGCAACTGGTGTGTCCCCCACACTTCCCTCATGCCTCACTTACCTCATCTGTAGGCTGCCCCCCATGCCTCACTTACCTAATCTGTAGGCTGCCCCCCATGCCTCACTTACCTGATCTGTAGGCTGCCCCCCATGCCTCACTTACCTGATCTGTAGGCTGCCCCCCATGCCTCACTTACCTAATTATCTGTAGGCTGCCCCCCATGCCTCACTTACCTGATCTGTAGTCTGCCCCCCCATGCCTCACTTACCAAATCTGTAGGCTGCCCCCCATGCCTCACTTACCTGATCTGTAGTCTGCTCCCCCTATGCCTCAATTATCTGATCTGTAATCGGCCCCCCTATGCCTCACTTACCTAATCTGTAGTCTGCCCCCCATGCCTCAATTATCTGATCTGTAATTGGCCCCCCTATGCCTCACTTACCTAATCTGTAGTCTGCCCTCCATGCCTCAATTACCTGATCTGTAGTCTTCCCCCATCCTTCACTTACCTGACCTGTAGGCTGCCCCCCCATGCCTCACTTACCTGATCTGTAGGCTGCACCCCATCCTTCACTTACCTGATCTGTAGGCTGTCTCTGCAGTCTGGGAGTTGCTGGCTGCACTCTGTGCTGCTCCCTTGTGGATTCAGTCGGGGGAGAGAGAAGCAGGGATAAGATGTAGCTTCCTATCCCTGCCTTTCTCCATACACATTGCCCCCCGCCTTGCCCCCTCCTGCGGACACCCATGGATAAGGGAAGAGGTAGCTTTTCAGCTATTGTAGGATTTCATCTCCCATGATGCTTTGAGAGTGTCTTGAACCCGTAATAGATTGTCTATTCTTCCTTTTCTGCTAAAAAAGTTCCCAATAAAAACATTTTTGTTGATTAAATTCTTCTTTATTTGCAGTAAACTATTAGATCTTACATGATCATTGGCTTCTGTTTATGTTCATGGCAGTCATATGGTATTTATTCATTTTTAATTATTGTACTCTATCTACATCTGTCCAGTCTGCCGTAAGGAAGAATCTGTCACCTCGATGTTAAAGCCATAATGTTCTGTTTTCAGAATGTTTTGTCTTTTTCAGAAGTTCTGTCTAAAAATCTTAATTCCTTAACAAAAAAATTATATAGTGTTTATTTTTGTCTTGCATACAAAGTGGTGGAGGGATCTAATATATACCCAGGTGGATGATTATTGAAGATACACTTCAGTAAATATACCCCATATGGCGAGAGGAACCTGAATTTAATTCCACTCTGTGAGTGCATTTTGACCCCTCCCCCCTTTTTAATTTGTCCCATACTATATAACAGGGGTGCCCAATAGGTAGACCTCGCCACTGGGCACTGGAGAAGCCTGGTTGCTAGCCTACTCCCTCTGGACTATGGGCCCGCATTAAAAACCTTTATTTTTCCCTACAGAAAGGCTTGTTCGTGCCTTTCTGCCCGGGCGTTCGGTAGATTGAACAGACCACCTGGGTACGGAGTGTGCCAGTGATTTACCTCCCAGAAGCTGCGGTTAACCGCAGCTTAGTTGAAGAACGCTGGGTGGCCGCTGTTCATATAGCCGAACACGTGGCAGTGGCCATCTTAAACTTCCGGGCGCGCTGCCAGAAGTTACGAGCAATAACCTCGGACCAAACCAGGCGTACGTCGGGAAATAGGATTAAAAGGCGTGCCAAGTCCCGTTTAATGGCTGATACCAAATCCCAAATGGGCACCCAGGTCATTCCCCCCTCAGATGGATCACCAGGACACTTGGAGCCCCCAGGAGGCAGGACAACTGAAACACACAACTGAAACACCGGCACAAGGATCCCCACTTACAGTGACTGTCGTTAAACTTCCAACAACAGCCTGGCCCCTGGTTGGGGGCAAATGAGGAGGAGGCCCCCACCGGCCCCCCCAAGAAGGGACGAAAAAGCGCCTTGCTGGGGGGCTGCACGGGTCATAATCGAGAGCCAATATCCGTCTGGTCCCATGACAGCGAGGGACACATTGCCAGCCGCTGACGAAACTGCTCATCATACCTCCACCAACCCAGCCCCCCATAGGTGTGACTAGTGTTCCAAATCGTGTCCTGATAACAGAATAACGCTGGGCACTTCTGGGGAGACTTCTCCCCCACAACGCTGGCCAAAATAGAAAATGCCTGAATCCAATTCCCAAATTTTTTTTGAGGACTGAGCCGCAGTAGTTAGCTGGGCTGGGGACCAGACCGACCGAAGCTGACCATCAATAGAGGTGTCCCCACTAACCGCCGCCCCCTGCTTCCACTGAACTAAAAAACCCCGACGACCCGAGAGGAACCCCCCAGCGCAAAATCCGAAGGACTAAAAGAGGAGGGAACATCGAACTCACCGGCTGCAGCCTGGCAGTCCAACCTCGGCACTGCACTCACAGAAGGTTGAGGCAAAGAAACAGGGATTCCAGCATCCACAGAAGTCCTCAGATGTGTTCCAGGTGCCACCTGCTGGACGGATCCAGTAACAGCAGCCAGGTCCTGAGAAGAGAGCAGTGGAGAGGAGGTGAGCCCACGCCCTACAGGAGGTGGCCAAGGTAAGTGACCAGCAGGGGGGAGAAGGGGCCCAGATAGAGTAGGGGAGGACAGAAGGGACCCATAAAGGACAGAGAAAGGCCCGGGGGGTGAAGGCAGAAAAGGGAGGGGGGAAGGAAGATTGAGAGGGGGCAAATCCAGAGGAGATGGGGAGGGGGGAGAGGGACCAAAAAGAGAAGGAGAAGGACCGGGGGGCCCTGCTAGAGGTAAGCTGGGCCCCCTGGAAGACAAAGAAAGCCCAGACTCAAAGGGAGGAGGAGAGGGGACAGGGGAGACAGACCCACGGGAGCCTTCTTCACCGGCAGAGGAGGCTCCCGACACACTGGGGATGCAGTAGAAGGCATCACATCCGGTCTTGAAGTAGTAGGGCGCGGCAGTAGTAGGCCGTGCATCCCGACCTGGAGTACTAGGGCTCCTACTCCTCAACCGGGCCCAAGGAGTAGTGTCAGGTGAGAGCCTAGCTGGTGGGCGAAAACGGGGCAGCAGGGGAGACCCAGGAGGAGATAGGCCGCAGAGGGGGGGCCCACACCGGCAGCCATACCTGGATTAAGGTGAGCAAATTGCTCACGGAGTTGCCGGCCACCATCCAGCGCTGCAGCAGCCCTGAGGGACGCCAAAATCGCCTCAACATCCATCCCTGAAGCTGGTAAAACCGACAGGCCCAGGACAAACAGGAGCAGGAGGAGAGGAAGCTGTTTGCTGGCCCGAATCCCAAGTGGCACTGAGGTAACACCACCCCCCACTAACTCACACAATACATAATCCCACCCACACATTCATACACAACCAATCACACGCATCTATCCCCACACTCATACATGTGCCCTTGTCCGCTTAGCTGCGCTATCTCCCCAGGGCCTGGATCTTTTGTGTTGCCAACGAATGAGGGAGGGCTGCTTACTGTGTGTGTGTGTGTATTCAGCAGCCTTTGTGTATGTATTCAGCAGCATTTTTGTCTGTCTGTCTGTGTATATTCAGCAGTCTGTGTACTCAGCAGTCTGTGTGTGCATGTATTCAGCAGTCTTTGTGTATGTAGTAAGCAGTGTATGGGTGAGAAGCAGAAACACAGGGAATGGAGGAGAAGACAATGGCAAAGAGAGGGGCTGGGAAAAGAGACAATGACACAGAATAAGGGGCTGGGAAGGGGATAGGAACACACAGAGGTGCTGGAGTAGAGGACAATGACACACAGAGGAGCTGTGGATGGGGGCAGGGACATACAGAGGGGCTGGGGAAGAAGTCAATGACACACACTGAGGGGCTGGGAAAGGGACAATGACACACACTGAGGGGCTGGGAAAGGGACAATGACAGACACTGAGGGGCTGGGAAGAAGATCGAGACACACACAGAGGAACTGGGGAAGAGGACAATGACTTACAAAGGGACTGGGGACATAAGAGACACACAAAGGAGAAGAGGGACTGTAAAACACACAGAGGTGGAATATAAGAGACACATAAGGGGGTTGTAAGACACAAAGGGGACAATGGAGGATAAAGTAAACTAAGGGGGGTAGATACACTAAGAGGGGTTAAGACATTCAATAGATGGGAAAAGAAACACAAAACGGGGGTTTAAAGACACACAGGTGAAAATAATTTTTTTCCGTACAGACTCTTTAATGGATGCTGAGTTGGCCTCTGTTAGAGGGCCCCCCTCCAGGGCCCTTTATTATTATTATTATTATTACTGGCATTTATAAGGTGTGGGAAGTGTTGTGAGTGCAATATGGTGCTGTGGGCATATTCTGGTGCTGCTACCTAGTGCTGTGAGTTTGTCCTAGTACTGTCGTAAAAAACAAAGAAAAAAAGTTACCTGCGCTCTCTCCTTAATCCCTATGTATATTTAAACAAATGGAGGTCATTTAGTTACTCCAGAGGGAATGCCGCCTGCCAACGTCAAGACAGACCCCCCTAGACGGGTCCTACTCTGACCCTTCACCTTGCTTCCTTGAGCTTCTGGCAAAGATATCTCTAATGAGACAGAAAGGGGTATTTTTTTATATACACCCCTATATATTTATTAACCCTTAATAGGGAACACATGGGATGGGCGACAGCATTGTAACCTAGCTGTGTGATACAGAAAGTGAATACAAATACAAAAAGAAAAGTCATGCGCTCACTCCCATCACTCCTGGGCGGCAGCAATGACTACAGTACACATCAGCTCCAGTACATATAGTAAAAATCAAAGAAAAAGTTACATGCGCTCTCTCCTTAATCCCTATGTATATTTAAACAAATGGAGGTCATTTAGTTACTCCAATCTTTTTGTGTCCTAGTACTGTGGCAACTGCTGTGCACGCTACCTAGTGTTGTGGCAATAACTTTGTGTGCAGTCATTTTTATTTTTATAATTCAGTTATAGTGCCTTGATCATGTGTGTATGACTAATGTGGTGCATTGAATTGTAACCGAGTAAACTTACAGAAGCCAGACACAGAGAGATGGATGCAGGTTTTCAGGAAGTAAGAGGTCTTTATTAACATACCGATTGGACCTCCATCACATTCCCACCTTTGATGCCTCTGATACAAAATTATTCCAGATGCATCACCAATCATAGTTTACCAACACCTCTCAAGTAGCCATTGGACCAGAACAGACTTTGTAAGCATCTTAGCATCATCACAAACTCCTTCAGCATTCCTCATCCAGAATATGTTCTCTTTGGGCTAGGGATTCATATCTATAGACAGCCATTACATGAGCAGCTGTCTTTCTTTCTATAGTACTCTCTATGATACTACGTATAGATCTGACCACTAATGGAATTAGGCAGGGCAGAAAGAGACATAAGAATATAATAAATACTACTCCTCCTACTAACGCCTTAATCCCTCCAAGCTGCTCATACCAATTTCCAAACCAACTACTAGGATTATACCCATTCCAGACCTGAGTAGGTACATGCGTCAGTTTAACCATGTGGCTTGTAAGTTCAGCCACTGCCCGCCCTTCATCATCTATGTGCAAACAACAGTTGCTGAGATTAAACTTTCCGCATACACCTCCCTCTACTGCTAATAGTAGTCCAGAGCTAATCTATTTTGATAGATGGCTGATCTCATCCGAGTATTTTGCTTAGCTAGAAGATTAAGTGCTTGAGCTGTCTCATTAGTGATAATCTCAACCACTGCCTGTAGTCTTATAATACGGTTGAGCATATATATTGGGGTTCTATATCCATAGGTACCATCTTCTGCCCAAGTAGCAGGTCCATAATAATTAATAATGCGTTGGGGAGGCCACTCATCTTCCCAGCTACCTATATTCAAGGATGCTCGCTTCTTTTTATGATTTACATCATAAACCTTAACTCCCAAGGTCTCTCCTGTCTCAATTGGCAACAAGAAGAAGGATGGTTTGAGCAAACCTAATACACATGCCCCTCCCCAATCTTGTGGTAACTCTGAATATGCTTTCTTACCACAGATCCAATATAAATTCGCTGGGGCTTTCCAATTGGATGTAGCAGATAAGTCAAACCATACCTCTTTTAAATGGGTGTAATTGGTAAACAGATTAGTAGGCTCTGAGACATTTGAAGCTGACCACCAAGTAGTATCTTTAGTATCAGCATTATAGGCTTTCTGTCCTACACATATTAACTCGCCAACAGGTGTGGAATACAATGGCCCTTTCCTGGCTAAACATACATGACCTATAATGGAGGTTTTTAACCGCCATTCTGATTTACCTCTAGTAATTACTTGATGATCAGACTGAGAAAGTATTTGTTGTTCATCTGTCTCAGAACCAGGGTACCATACTTCCTTTTCCTCCCATGGCCACTGGTCTCCCATATTAGTACCTCCACATACAAAGCAATTAGTTACATTAAGACTACCTGCAATGCTCTCAGCCAAATCAATAAATAGGTTCTTAACATTATGGGGAATTTTATCCTCAACACTCATCTCCTCATAGAAGGAATGAAAAACCTGATGAGTTTGAGTTGCTATCGTCTCAGTTTCAAGTCCTACATATATTATGGTCCCTGGATTTACTCATGTGCCATATATTTGGAACCCAAATAGATTTCCAAACTTATCAATAAAATGTTGTGGATTAGAGATGGTCATTTGAACAGGATTACATTCCATAGACTTACAGTGTGGTGTAGTGGGCAACCTTTGGATAATCATATCTTGATCCACTGTTTTTCCCCAGGTCGCCCACCCTACACAAGACCAATATGGACAAAAATTAAAATCCCTATTTGGGCAATCAGGATCAGTAGATCTTTTACTGGGACATAAATATTTATCATTAAACCCATACGTTTGTTCCCATTTAAGATTACCACATACATTCCAAGGTTTTCCACTACCAGAGATCGCCTTACATGCATCAAATAGTAGAATGCCCGTAGAATGTATGGTATTTATCACAGTCCTATTTATCAAGGTCCCCTGGGAGTTACTGTTCCGAATGACCAACCAAATTGTACGGGGTTGGAATTGGGGATCAAAACATTTAAGCTCTCCTGATATTGGGTTGCACACACTGTAATCTATATCTAAATATCTACAGATATTTAAATATCTACAGATCCCCTGCACTCATACTGTGAGTGCCAAATGAGAGTTTGGGATCTTTGGTTACCTGTTTTCGTAGTTTTAATGCAGCTAACACAACTCTGTATGTCCTCACCTTTACCTTCCTGAAAAAATCACAAAAATGCCTAAACACATAATATAACATATTATTTCAGAAGTCCTCATTTCTACTCTTCGACCGTGCGACGGCACCTCAGCTTCCCTATTCATATACACTTTATTTGCGATCTCCATTAGCTGTGATATGGACATCCCTACAAATCCCTCTAACTTTTGCAATTTTCCTTTAATATCACCTTGGGCCTGTCTGACAAATGCTGAGTTAATCATTCGAGAATTCTCAGGGGCCTCTGGATTAAGAGGAGTATACAATCTATATGACTCCAATAATCTTTCATAAAAGGCACTAGGTGACTCATCAACCTTTTGCAACACCTCAGCTGTCTTTGCCATATTGATTGCCTTCTTCCCTCCTGCCTTCATGCCAGCAATAATGGCTTCCCGATAAGCCCTTAATTGGGGCGTGTCAGCACCATTCACATTCCAATTTAGGTCAACATTTAGATAATGGGCTGCAGCCCATGCAGCTGGATTGGCCTGATTTTGAGTACGGGCCGTTCCCTCAAGCGCTTTAATAGCCACTTGATTAATCCGGGTCCTTTCCTCAAAATTAAATAAAGTTAATAATAATTGCTGGCAATCGTCCCAGGTGGGATTGTGAGTTTGTATAATAGAGGTAACCAAATCTGTCATGACTTGAGGTTTGTCGGTATACGAAGAGTTATGAGTCTTCCAATTGAATAGATCAGTTGTGGTGAAGGGGACATAGACAAACACTAGATCTGCCCGTTGTATTTGGCCATTTTTGTCAACGTGTGTTGGGCCCAGTGTAAGTCGGAGGGGAATTTGGTAATGTCGGGGTTGAAGGGTACCAGTCATCTGTCGGGTTAATATAGGACTTCAGCGAGGCTGTTTTATAGTAAGTTCCGGTCTAGGGGTAGTAAGGTAAGGAGAATGAGGCGGGTTAATTTTACCGTGCGGAAGTTCAGTCAACAGGATGTTACGGGCCGGGCTGGGAGGAGCCTGACCAGGAACCAGAAGTGATGTTAATTAATATTTAGAAGGATGGTAGGTACCGGAAGGGGAGGATTCGGGGCACGTGGGCTGGGCTCTAAACTAGATGAATGAGTGGGCAGGGACAATGGGAAAGGGGGAGTGGCAACACCAGCAGCACCTCCTCTAACCTTAGAGGAGGAGTAGGGGGTGGGGAGGGAAGTTCAGACTCAGAGGGAGAATCTAAAATGGGCAGGGTTGCGGCCCTGATTGACAGGCGAGTCCTGGCCACCATGATGCAACATTGCTCCTCGTGGCATACCTTAATCCATTTAGGCAATTCTTCCACAATCTGTTTCCAACAATCAATATACGGAAACTGATCATAGAATTCAGGCCTACTAGATACAACCGTGTGCACACGTTGTACTAGAGTTAGATCAAGACTACCACGTGGAGGCCATGCGGTCACCAAGATAGGCCACTCTCTACTACATAATGTAGTCAAACGCTTTGGGGATAATTTCACCCCAAAATCACAAACTTTATATCCCTTTGCAAAGTTTTTCAACATACACGACAAGGAATCAACAATCTTTGAGTCAGACGCACCCATACTGGCAACGGAGCGTCTAATACAAAGAAACACAATACCCCAAGCACACTTCCAACGATCACTCTTGTTTCCCTGGCAACAGCACCACGTGGCACAGTTGCTAGGCCAAACACACACACAAAAACACGCAGAGAATTCTCGTACATACAGTGATATCATGACGTCTCACTCACAAAGATTTACCAAACATTAGATACTTATCTCTGTAACTATAAATCAAACCCTACAATTATCCACATTATAAATCAACTTTTAACTAACCAACTATATCACATTCTAGTAACCTCATCTTTACAATCAGTGGTTATGGTACGGTTAGCAAGTGGTTATAATACAGTTTTAAAGTCACAGATCAGCTAGTAACAGTTATGGTGTTACACATATAACATAAGACAACAGTTTTTAGTAATTTTTACACAACGTCAGTAGTTATAGTACATGTTAATGGTTATAATACCGTGCGCTATTATACAGTATACACACAATTTACACTCCCACTAAACAGCAGAGCTCAAGCTTTCTAGCAGGACATACAATTCACCAATTCACCAACTACAGTATATTTAACAACATTTACAATAATCCCAACTATTCTAATTGGCCAGCACCTCGAGAACTATCGAACTATTTACACCAGGATTCGGTTAGTCTACGCTGCCCAAGCACCACATATAGCGAACTAGTGGGAGGAATTTACAACAGTACCCATTTAGTCTATCTACTCTATCAATAGTCTAGTGGCTAAATTTACAACCGCGCACACTTAGCCAAGATAGGTTGAGAAGTAGACGGAATGTACACCAGAATCTGCTTAGTCTCGCCGGCCTCCCCACCTAGCGACCGAAATTTACACCTAGACACGCTAGTCAAGACAGGACACCGGTGTCCGGCATAAACTATTTACACCAAGATTTAGCCTGACCCAAACCACCTATATTAGACAGGCTGACTACAGAGTGTCTAATTTCCAGATAAGTATTGTGCCTTCGCTTCTTCCCTCCAGAGGGAGGGGGCAATCCAATAACCGGTTCCACATATAAAACCCCTTGTGGGCCTACCGCTCTAACGGTATCAGTCTTACCTCTCCGTTCCTGAACCTGGGCACACACTCATCGACGGGGCACCCCAGTACTTACTATGTAAAGGCCAATGATCTCCTGGGCGAAGCAGCCCAGTGGCGCCCAGATGAAGGGATGTCCATGCAGAAGTTCAGGGGTGCTGCCGTAGAAAACGTTGGTAAAAAGGTTTACCGTCTCAAATCTCTGCGCCAGCTTCCGTGCGATGAGGTTCCCGGCCAATGCACCAAAGATGTAACCGAGTAAACTTGCAGAAGCCAGACACAGAGAGATGGATGCAGGTTTTCAGGAAGTAAGAGGTCTTTATTAACATACCGATCGGGCCTCAGATGAACTAACGTTCCAAAACAGGTCTGAGGGCCGAACACATGGAGTACATGCTTTTTATAGAACTATAATTCCTCCCATTAATAGCTCCACCCGCACATACCCTTAACCAATCAGTGGACTGGATTTGGATTTCCTCATATGGGCAGACCACATGGCTCATCCGAAACAAAGGAGAAAGGAGTGTGATTTCAGTTCCTGCATTCCTGCACATGCTCAGTACATTGATGACAGTATCTTAGCTATGTGTAACTAACTAACTGATACAACATACACAAATGCCACGTGGAAATCTCGGCCTACTAAATTTACATTTCACCGAAATTCCATCACAGAATAGTGTTAACATTAAAACAGATTATAAATGGCAACACTTAAATCAGACAATGGCAACTTGATTCTTTTATTAGGTTTTTGCATCAGGTTTTATCAAATCTTTTTCATGTCTGTGCTTTCTGTGATAATGACAATGCCCCTCCCTTTCATGACACTGTCAAAAAGGGGCAGAGAATGAATGTCATAACAATTATTCCCCCTTCCCCCTGGAAAATTTCCTGCGGACACCCATGCCCTTATCTACTCTTGCTTCTTTAATTCTTTAAATCAAGTGCAAATGGAATCTTAATAAATATCACAATTTATCAATTTAACAAGGACTGGTGCTGTAAATGCACACAAGTTGAAAGCATTTACATGCACCAAAGCATACTGATTGTTAGTATTCTGAGTGTCAAGTTATATTACAGCTCCAGTGTTACATTGCCTGCTAGGCATCATAGCTAGCTGCTCAATTCAAAATCACTTATTTCTTTGCTTGGAACATAGAAACATGTTTGTTTTTTTTTGTGACACTGACAACAAAATTACCTTGATCCTGCAGAACTTAAAGAGACACACTCTCAGCTCCAAAACCACTACATCTTAATTTAATGGTTTTGGTGCATAGATGCTGCTGCTGCGTATGTTGACAAATGTAAACATTGACGTTTCTGAAAAATGATGTTTTCTGTTGTCAAAGAACACGTCTGTACTTGCTGCCAGACTTGTGGCCACTACCTCTTTAAGAACTTTGAAAATCACTCAGTGTTATCACGCCCAGCATTGTGCCTCCAAATATTCCTGGCACTATAGTATCCCTTTAAGTTTTATAATAATGGAGAGAGCATGCACTGGAATATATTACAGAGAGAGCTTAAACTTATAGGATGTAAACTATACCACGTGGAGCAACATGGAGAAAATACAGGGTGGCTTTATGCCGCAAATTACTTATTGCTCTGATTTAGGTTTACGCGTTTTGTGTCAGAAACATTTTCTGATATTACATTTAATTTACAAACCAATCACTTGCAGAACTGCAGGTGGTGAAAGAAAGATAGACAGGCACAGACAGATAGATACAGACAGACAAGATAGATAGACAGGCACAGACAGACAGACAGACAGATACAGACAGACAAGATAGATAGACAAACAGACTGACTGACAGACAGACAAGATAGATACAGACAGACAAGATAGATAGATAGATAGATAGATAGATAGATAGATAGGCACAGACAAACAGACAGACAGACAAGATAGATAGACAGACAGATAGACTGACAGAGATAGACAGGCAGACAAATAGATAAAGACAGACAGACATATAGATACAGACAGACAGACAAGATAGATAGATAGATAGACAGACAGACGGACAGAGAGACAAATAGATACAGACAGACAAGATAGATAGACAGGCACAGACAGACAGACAGACAAGATAGATAGACAGACAGACTGACAGACAGACAAGATAGATAGATACAGACAGACAAGATAGATAGACAGGCACAGACAAACAGACAGACAGACAAGATAGATAGACAGACAGACAGACTGACAGAGATAGACAGGCAGACAAATAGAAAAAAAAGACAGACAGACAGATAGATACAGACAGACAGACAAGATAGGTAGACAGACAGACTGACAGAGATAGACAGGCAGACAAATAGATAAAGACAGACAGACAGATAGATACAGACAGACAAGATAGATAGACAGACAGACAGACTGACAGAGATAGACAGGCAGACAAATAGATAAAGACAGACAGACAGATAGATACAGACAGACAAGATAGATAGACAGACAGACTGACAGAGATAGACAGGCAGACAAATAGATAAAGACAGGCAGACAGACAGATAGATACAGACAGACAAGATAGATAGACTGACAGACCGATAGACAGACTGACAGAGACAGGCAGGCAGACAAATAAAGACAGACAGATAGATAGGTAGATACAGACAGACAAGATAGATAGACTGACAGACTGATAGACAGACTGACAGAGACAGGCAGATAAAGACAGACAGATAGATAGATCATATATGATAAATATAACACAATTCTCTTACCCTGTCTTTCTCACATTTACACCAGAAATATTAACTTACAAACCCTGCAATTTTGTATTTATATTTAATTTTTGTTCTCTATAAACTGTTAAATGTTTTCTTATTGCTTGAAAAATGTTTAACATGAGAAAATTCCACTATTGTTGTCGAGTAACTAAATATTCTTCTGTTTATTTTTATATTTATTTTCTTCTAGCATTATGACTCCTGCTTACGTTTGATTCATCTTTGGGCAGGGGATTTCTCGCACCACTGCTCTCTGATAGCAAGGATCTCTGCAACGGCAGAGGTTACAGAGTTGGAAGAGCTACAGCCAGGTGGGATTTCTGCATTATATCTGCATACTACACTTGGCGCCTTATCAGGAAAATGCCAAATCAAACATGCACTGAATTAAACATTAGAAAGGGGAGCCTTCTGTTTTACTCTCCAAGCAGCTGCGGTTCGTCGTGTCCACTGGGACAACTTTGCAAGAGTTCTTTTTTCTGCTATTTATGATTGAAATTCCTTTGCCTGCGTTAACCATGATGACTATGAAATCAGGATTGCGGAGTTTGAATGAATTGGCTTATATATGTTTTATCGTTACTTGTCCACTCTTCTCCTCCCCCCGGGACAGTCCATCGATTCAGATTTGTTAATTAACTTGCTCAGCAGCTATTGAATACTGTTTATTTCTGCTGGTCTTTGAAGCCTGTCGTAAAATGGGTTAATTGAACTAAGTAATCCACTTATTGAAGACGGCAAAATAAATGTGTCTACTTAGAAGATGTAAAAACAAATATAGCATCTTTAAATAGATAATGCAACCAATAAAAAAACGATAGCGAACATTATAAAGTAACCTAGGATATCCTGGGTCATCTATTTGTCTTATCTAGTTTGAATGATGTTAGATGTTTAAAGCGGCTCTGTCACCCATCAACTCCTCCCCACACCTCCCACCCACCTCCAAAAAATTTATATTTTTATAAAGATAGAATCTTTATTCAATGCTCATAAAGACTGTTAGAATTTCACTGAAATTACAACATTGTCAAAGGCTATCAATAGACAATGAAGGGACTACATTGTCCGACAAAAGGCAAAAGCACCTTTTGAAAAGCCCTCAGTCATCACTGGTGATGGCTCAGAGGAACAAGGCTCTTTCTATGGAGGATCCCGCATTTTCGCAGGATCCTCCATAGACAACAGTGCTGTGCTCTTGCGCATGCGTCAGAGTACAGAGCTGACATCAGCTCCTGACAGATGAAGCACTAGGAACTGAAGATGACCTCACAGAAGAAGATGGTGGTGTTTGTATTTAGTAGGTATACTCCCAATGAAAACATACATGCATTTAAATAAACATTTGTAATTGTTATTTAATTATGTTTAATTAAAAACATTGTGCAAAAGCAGCAGTTCCCTTCTCTGCAGCCTTTGCAAGCCCTCCCCTTCTAACCCAAGCCATCTACTCCACCCATTGTTAAACTATTTTCAAGAAGTCACAACATTGAATGTGGGACCTGGCCACCAACAGCCCAGCCCCTACTGGAGCTATGGCTAAGGCAGAAATTACACACTTCATTCTAGCCATATAAATTCGTACCTGAAAGGGCGCTGTAATAGGCTGAAAGAGGTCATCTTCCACTCTCAGCTAACTAAAGCCACCCATTACCTCTCAGGCCAATGGTTCCTCAGGAGTCCGAGCAGCATGGTATGTTGGGCTGCTGGGAAATCTTGTCTAGCATTAAAAGATTAAAAACAGATGAACACTCCATGAAAGGATGGTGCCAGGGTGCTCTAGACACTGTAGCCACTTCAATGCGATGAAGCAATTACAATGCCTACATTGTCCCTTTAAAACTTCGCCCAGACCTTCCATAATCTGCCTTGATCATTATGTTCTATTGTTGTACTAGCAGGCTGCTGTACTAGCAGGCTGCTGTAGTAGCAGTGATTTTCTGATAGATATGCTATGGATGTAAATCCATCACTGAGGAAAATACATTTAAAGGGCAGAATCAGACCTAACAATGTGAGGCATTCAATAAGTATGATCAGTTTTACCGCCATTTGTTTTTCTCATTTGCAGCAAAAATGTTTTAATCGATACACGCTACAACGAATTCTAAATGGTTGATAATAGATAAATAAGCAGATAGACAGATAGCACTTTGTTGTTGTAACTCTGCTACATCAATACAATGATAGCAGTGAATGCGTCCTCAGGACATCCAACCCTGCCCGCGTACCTGCAACACGCACTACATCATTATGACAGTCATCCATCTTTGAAAGAGACCTTCCTCGTTCAAACTGTTTCCAGCCTGGGGCAGTACATGCTGTGCGAACGTAGGCTGAATCCTGCACAAATAACTGCTAAACACAACCGAAAATCCCTCAGCAGTCAGCGGGATGGAGAGAAAGCATTTCACGCTCTTAATTGAAAGCTGCTGTCAGGCGAGATTTGTGTGCGGATGTGATGAGAGAGAAACATTACTTTGTTCACTGTAGGTAGGAGCAGTTCAAGTCGCCCATTCTCATCCCTTCACAGAGCTGTCCTGATCGGGCATGAGATGTTAGTAACAAGGGAGGAAAATATAAATTATTCCTATAATTTCTCCCAATCCTCCAGTATAGTCGAGGTTTAAGGAACACTTCAAGAAACATAACCGCAACGGCACACTATAGTGGTTATTGTCCTAGAAGTGCCCTCGTGCCTTCTCCATGTAAACATTTTAACGGTCAACGGTTTGGCTTCTTAAATTGGGGTTGCCGGGCACTGCTCCCCATCTCCACTACTGCCTACAGAGAGACAGAAGCTCTCCATCTGAGCTAGGCCTAGAGGTCCTAATACTCTTAGCAAATTAGAGCTAATGGAAACTCCTAAGCTGGAGCTTCCAGCTCTTTGCTATCTATAATTTAGATGGGGAGAGGTGCCCAGCAAAAAGAACTGAAACCATTTGAAACAAAACTCTTGCAAAGAGTAGTAGGAGGGTACTAGGTGATTACTGACCATAACACCTACATGATTCTCTAGTGATTATGGTGATTGAGAATACAATCACCATGGACTAAGTTGCAGGCATTTGTAATGCAGGTTACGAAATCTTGTGTAGGTCAATCGTACTTGAGAAGACTCATGCTGCCTGTCTCCACCAGCTTGCTTGTCACCACCAGCTTCCTCCTTTGTATTAGGAAGAGGATTTAGCATAGTTGTCCACCTGAAACATTAACCCATCTTTAAGCTCGACAGACGAACAACCACAGTATCAAGATCAATCAAACCAAAAGGTCAGTAGACATTATCCTATATGCAGGGCCGGTGCAAGGATTTCTGCCGCTCTAGGCAAAGCTCCATTTTGCCGCCCCCTCATGTCACTTACTCACGTACAGACACACACGCAGACACTCACTGACAGACAGACACACACACACTCACTTACTGACAGACATACACCCACTCATTGACAGACAGACACACACAAACACACACACAGACACTCACTGACATACATACATACATAGACTTACTTCCTGACAGACACACACACACACACACACACACAGAGACACTTACTGACAGACAGACATACATTCACTTACTGACAGACACACAAACACACACTCACTGACAGACATACACTCACTCACTGACATACATATTCACTCACTGACAAACACACACACAGGCAGACACTCACTGACACACTCAAACACTCATTTTTTTTCTGGGGTCCAGTGTGGGGCAGCCTCACTCCTCCAGCGCGCTGTTTAGTATGCCGGGGCCGGAATGACGTCATATTCCGGCTCCCAGCCTTACAGAGGGCGAGCAAGGGAGGAATGAGAGGCTGCAAGAACATCCTCCCTCGCCGCCTTCCTGATCCGTTCCCCCTCTTCTCCGGTTACCGGCAATTTTTGGCAGAGCAGGCACCTGCCATCAAGGTAAGCAGGTGCCTGCTCTGCCTTACCTAATACGGGTTCGGGGGTGCCCCTGAGGTGGCGCCTTGAGGATCGGCCTGGTGCTGGGGGCAGCTAAGAGCCGCTCTCACAGCGCTGTGGCCCCAGACAGGGGGAGCTCACCAGGAAACATCCTAGTGGGCGCCCCCAGCAGGCCGGGGCCCTAGGGGAATGCCTAGTTTGCCTAACGGTGGCGCCGGCCCTGTCTATATGTAGCTAATAAATATCATCTTTAGAAACCAGTAGGCATTCTTATTAGTAAAACTCCCTGTTTACAGTGTTTGGCTGTCAATTGGCTGACGGACAGTCCTTGTGGGTCTTTTTTTGACCTTTATGATGCCAAGCAGGCTTTGTGTTGTCCTTCAACCACCTCATTTATTGTTGGCAATGAATACGGAACTCGTGCTATGCGCAGAAGGACATACACACAAATCTGTCACTATAATGTGGAACCCAGGATATAAAGTATATATGTTCATCTGTGCGTGCTCTAACATTTAGTTGTCCTGCAAAATCTACCTCCATGTGCACATTTTCTAGTGATTACATGTCCACAACCAAGGTAATTTGCTGCAGTTTATGTGCTCTTTCCTGAATCCTTTTACTGCTCTCCAGAGAATCTTGTGAATCACAAGTCATGTTGAAAAAGTACATTTTAGCCTCATAAAAACAGCTATACTTAAAAAGGATTAACTACAAGCGGCGTTCTCCAGTTCCTTTGCTGTGTATTTAGGCAGTCTTTATCAATTCTATAGCTTGCCATCTGTCCGAGGCCCTCTGGTCTCACCTAAATTGTTGGCATACTGTTTTAGTTGTTGAAGTATGTCCAGAATACTTGCAATATCTCTATAGGATTACATTCTAAAAGGAAGAGCCAAATAGGCCTGTCTTTGCTGTTAGGGCAAGCGAGCAAAATTGCATTACCTTCAGTCCAAAATATTTCCAAATATATTCAGATATAAAATACAGGGAGTACTGTACTCTGTGCACCTAAAATCATAAAATCATCAACATGTAAAAGGTCTCTTTGCACACAGAATAAAGAAGCAAAGGGTTTATCGATGCACAGAATATCTTGAAAATAATGCTTCAACCTTTTTTCAACCTTTTTAAAAATGTGATTTCATCAGGGCAGAGATGTTATTTTTTTTTTACTCTGCTCCGTTGTCTTGAGATAGGCTCAATTTGGGGGGTTGGGGGGTCTGAAGCTGGGCAGACGCCATATCTGCGGGCTCCTGCTTTGAAATAAAAAAATTGCTAAAATATTGAAAAACCACCCAGCCCTTATTGCAACAGAATCGATATCGGGATCGAACACCGAGTCGGCAGATGCCGTACCTGCATACAACGAGGTCTGGCAAACTGAAACGCAGACCCAAGGCCTACCAATCTCCGACCATCCACGACTTGGAGAATCTAATCGGCGGAGCCTACATACATTGTGACTCCGATCCGGACAGCGACTTCTACCCATACCAAAACGAAACATCCGAAACCATAGGGAGACTCACACAAAAGTCTCACCCTGGCCCCTCTACAGAACAGCCGAACATCGGTGCCTTATTACAGCGGCAGGTGCAGCCTAAAATGGCCCCTGCTGAACAGACGCCATCCCGCCCACTGGCCCACTCATCTACTCAAATGGACACAGAAATCACAATGCTGGAGACCACTGCAGCGCCGGATGGCACCTCACTTGCTACCAAGCACGACCTATAAACCTGGGTGCAGGACATGCAGAAAATGCTGGCTACAGATGTGGGACTCTTAAAAGCCAACATTCAAAATGTCACTGACCCCGTGCGAGCGACGGAGGAAGACATCATGGACATACAAAGCGGCATGACAAACATGAAAAACACAATCCATCAACTACAAACCTTCCAGCAAAGTCTATCGCTGCAAATGTCCACTCATGAAGACCACGCCCGACGCATCCACATAAAATTACGAGGGATACCCACTGAAATACATGCAGACAAACTACCACATTACATAAGGATACTCCTCGCCAACATCTTGCCACCAGCAGTCAGCCGTAAAATCTTACTGGAAGGCCTGTACCAACTACCAGCTATTCTCAATGTACCTTCTACATCTAACAGGGATGTTATCCTGCACTGTGCCACCTCTCATGACTGGAACCATGTTATGTCCGCAACCTGAGGTAAAACTCCTCTTACCTTCAAAAATGCCCAATTATTATTCTTTCAGGACTTAACCCGAACCACATTGCAATGGCGCAAGTTGCTAAACCACCTCACAAACCACCTACGCACAACAGGAGTGCCTTACCGCTGGGGAGCACAGATATCCCTGTTAATCACCCAAAACAGAATCACCCACAAGATATCCTCTGATGCGGAGGTACCTGCGCTTCTAATTAAGATGGAACTACCAGAAATACCTGCCAACATACCCCAATGGCCACGGCATAGGGTCTGGGACCCAGTGAATACCGCACCGTTCATCCCATTACTGACGAAATCTACGAGACCATAGGCCTGACTAGGACCAGAAAAGTCTACAACTCAAGCAGTCCACGTGGACCCTAAACAATCAGTTGGCACTGATGGATGGCAGTAAAAGTGTTCTCTCATTTTTTTTTTAATGTTACCTGTTGTGAAAAGTTTGAATTTACTGTTTCCATGGTTCTTGTGCAGCTTGTGCCAGAGCACAGATCTTTAGTTCATTAATTAATTACTAAACACCACAACTACAACCCCAGCCCACCTCCCCCCCCCCCACCCGCTGCCCCTAGGGGTAACACAATGGCTCGAATGACCATGGTCATCCACAACCGCGAAGATAGGTAATTTTGATAGCTACTCCTGACATCCAATTGGAAGACATGCACAATTAACGCCCCCAAAACTCACCGCTCGGTGAAGGTAAATACCCACAGAGCAGTCCCTTTAACACACACCTTGGGATCGTATGCACACTCTCACCCTAACCAGCCACAACTCTCGACTCCCCAGGTACGACAGGGTGAGCTGATGTGCAGCTTAAGTAGGACCAAGGCTTAAGCAGAGTGCAAATTAAGGTCCTTCCCACAAGGGTCTTCCCTTTTTAACACTCAATCTTTTTTTCAATCCTGATTGAATGCATATTATATTTTATTTAACTTTTTGTTCCACTTCCCCTGGACTCTGCTCTCAATTTATCTCCCTAGTCCGAGAATTTGCCGAGCCCAGACACCTGATCAAGTTCAGACCCCGATGCAAACACCCACTTGATACCATTCGGATTACACAACCTTGTTATTAGTTATGTACAGGCCTTTCCTTATACATCATGCTCCGATGAATACAATAACCTCAATGAATGTAAGATAGCTGTTTCTTCTACCCAGGCCTTTATTACATATTAAACTTAAATAAAAAGTTGCAGACCATTCATCATTGCTATGTTGATATATAGATTATCCACTAAGTTAACAATTAACCCCTTCAGGACAGAGTCAATAGTACACGTTCTGATCAAAACAAAACGTAAACAAAAACTGGAATTTGCGCTATTTGTCTGTTCAACCGTAATTCACCTTTTTCATATTAAATGCACCCACACTTATTATATATCATTTTGTTCAGGAGAAACAGGGCTTTCATTTCATATCAAATATTTATATATGAAACATAATTTATTATAAATAACATTTTAAAAACTGTGAGAAATTTTAATTTTTTTAAAAAAATTTGTAGTTCCGCCTCACATTTTAGCTGTAAATGTCATAATACTGTTAGGTTTTACTGCAAAAAAATGCACATATTTGTAATCAGAACAGTACCCCCCATTACCAGGTTTTATGGTGTTTTGGAAAGTTACAGGGTCAAATATAGAACGTTCCATTTTCACATTGAAATTTGTCAGATTAGTAATGTTACTTTTGAGACGGTGTGGTAGCCCAGGAATGAGAATTACCCCCATAATGGCATACCATTTGAAAAAGTAGACAACCCAAGGTATTGAACGTGGGGTATGTTTAAACCTTTTTAGTAGCCACTTAGTCACAAACACTGGCCAAAGTTAGCGTTCATATTTGTTTTTTTGTGAACAAAAGCAAAAAACTAATATTTGACCAGTGTTTGTGACTAAGTGGCTACTAAAAATGACTGGACATACCCCATTTGCAATACCTTGGGTTGTCTACTTTTGCAAATGGTATGCCATCATGGGGGTAATTCTTATTCCTGGGCTATCGTACGGTCTCAAAGGCAACATAACCAATCTGGCAAATTTCAATGTAAAAAAAAATGAAATGCAAGCCTTTTATGTGACTCTTCCAAAACACCATAAAACCTGTACATGGGGAGTACTGTTATTCTCGGGAGACTTCACTAAACACAAATATTAGTGTTTTAAAACAGTAAAACATATTACAACAATAATATAGTCCATAAACATGACGTTCGTTTGTAAAAAATGCAAAAAACTTCACTTTTACTTAAAATATCATCATTGTAATACAATTTACCAGTTTTAAACACTAATATGTGAGTTCAGCGAAGTCTCCCGAGTAAAACAGTACCCCCTATGTACAGGTTTTATGGTGTCTTGGAGAGTTACAGGGTCAAATATAGTGCTTGCGAATTAAATTCTCTGCACTTTCTCCCTGTGTTGTCAGGCATGTCAATCAAATTTTAATTAATCAAATCACATAATTATGTTAAAAGATTACTTAAATATACACGTAGAATTTTAATATATATGCATTTATAGGTATTTAAATTCTACGTGTATACTAATGTAATCTTTTGTGTAATTATATGTATTTATCTATATATATTTATTTTCGGTTATTTGTATTTTATATATAGATAGATATATATAGAATGTCATTCTAAGTGTATTTTGTTACCAATATATATATATTAATAACAAAATACAGTTAGAATGAAATTACATATGAATATATAATTTATATTAAATTTTGTTTCAATATTTAATTTTATTATTTAATTTATTTATTTTTGTAATTATACGTATATATAATATATGTGTATATATCTATTATATATATAATAGATATATACATATTATATATATGTAACGTCATTCTAAGTGTATTTTAATATTAATATATACTTATATTAATATTACAATACATTACGTATGACGTTACATATATAATATGTATATATTTTATATATATAATATATACACATATATTATATATATAAAAATATTTTGAATTTATTTTTACACATGTTTAATTTTTTTTTTTACTACTTTCCACCAGCAGGAGGACTGTCTGATATTTCAGACAGTCCCCCTGCTGGCAGATCCACAGCCAGCTATAGGGGGCCATGTGATCGCTCTTTGAGAGCGATCACATGGCCCCCGGGGGCCTCACTTGCCGGAGGAGGTCTGGCTGGGCTGTCAGGCAGCCCTTCAGAAGAGGATCGCGGCGGAGGGGGCTTAAGTCGTTACGGCGTTCTATGCCGCCGCAACGGCTTTAAAGCCCTTTAAAGGCGCGATGGCATAGAACGCGGTAATGGCGTTAAGGGGTTAATGTCATGAATGCTTAAATGTTGTTTATCTAACGCACACAAAAAAAAATTATAAAAAAAAAAAGAGAGGCTCAATTTTTTATTGTTTTGAAATAATTATTTTTATTTAAGATATGTAATGTTATATTATTATTATTATTATGATATTTATAGAGCGCCGTCAAATTCCGCAGCGCTTTACAATGGGTGGACGAACAGACATGTAGTTGTAACCAGACAAGTTGGACACACAGGAACAGAGGGGTTGAGGGCCCTGCTCAATGAGCTTACATGCGAGAAGGAGTGGGGTAAAATGACACAAAAAGGTAAGGATAGTATTAGACTAGTGACAGTTGCAGAAGAGGAATCAGTCAGGAGCTATTAACAGTTTAATTGATATGCTTCTATGAAGAAGTGGGTTTTTAACGATTTTTTGAAGGAGTGGAGACTGGGTGAGCATCTAACGGAGGAGGGAAGCGAGTTCCACATGAACGTTGCAGCCCTCGAGAAATCTTGAAGGCGAGCATCAGAGGTGGGAGTACGGACAGAAGATAAACGTAAGTCTTCAGCAGATCGTAAGGGCCTAGACGGGACATACTTGTGTATAAGGGAGGATAGATAGGTGGGAACAGCATTATGTAGAGATTTGAAAGCAAAAAACAGAATTTTAAATTGAGCTCTATATTTTATAGGAAGCCAATGTAGGGATTGACAGATGGGTGAGGCATGGGAGGTGCGGGCGGACAGGAAGATGAGCCTTGCCGCCGCATTCATTATGGACTGTAACAGTGCTAGTTGGGAGCACGTAAGACCACTGAGAAGCGGATTACAGTAGTCTAGGCGAGAAAGGACAGTGGAATGGACCAACACCTTAGTCACATCTGGCGTTAAGTAGGGGCGGATGCGCGCAATGTTTTTGAGATGGAAATGACAGGATTTGGCAATAGATTGAACATGAGGCTTGAAGGAGAGGTCGGAGTCAAAGAGAACACCTAGGCAGCGAGCCTGCGTGGTGGAGCTGATGGTAGCACCGTTGACTTGGAGGGAGACAGACACAGGAGTAACAACACTTGAGGGAGGAAAGACCAGGATTTCAGTTTTGGTCAAGTTTAGTTTAAGGAAGTGGGCAGCCATCCAGTTAGAAACAGCAGAGAGGCAGTCAGAGACACTAGTCAAGAGGGACGGGGAGAGATCAGGAGAGGACAGGTAGATTTGCGTGTCATCTGCATGATATTGGAAGCCAAAGGAGCTAATGAGTTTACCAAGGGAGGCAGTATAGATGGAGAACAGTAGGCGACCAAGGATTGAACCTTGGGGGACACCAACAGAGAGGAGTTGGGGAGAAGAAGCAGAGCCAGAGAAAGAAACACTGAAAGCGCGCTGGGAGAGGTAGGAAGAGCACCAGGAGAGAGCAGTATCTTGTAGACCGATATTGCGGAGGATGAGAAGAGGATGTTGATGATCAACAGTGTCAAAAGCCGCAGACAGGTCAAGGAGAATTAGGATAGAGTAGTGACCACGAGATTTTGCAGCGAGTAGATCATTGGATACTTTGGTCAGTGCCGTTTCCACAGAGTGCTTAGCGCGGAAACCAGACTGAAGCGGGTCTAGCAGAGAGTTGGACTCTAGGAAGTCTGTCAATCTCGCATACACAATTTTTTCAAGGATCTTGGATGCAAAAGGCAGTAGCGAGATAGGACGATAGTTGGATGGGGAGTTAGGGTCAAGATTGGGCTTCTTTAGAATTGGGGTTACAGTTGCATGTTTGAAGGGCAATGGAAATATACCAGAGGAGAGAGAGAGATTGAGAATTTTAGTGAGAGGTGGAGAAAGAGAAGAAGACAGAGTACGGATGAGATGCGAGGGAATTGGATCTAGGGAGCAGGTGGTGGGGCAGGAGGACTGGAGCAGAGCAGAAACTTCTTCCAATGTAGCAGGTGCGAATGAACATAGAACAGCAGAGGGAGTGAAGTTAGGGGAAGTATTGTAAGGGGAAGAAGAAAGATGAGATATCTCTTCTCTGATTGTAGAGATCTTGTCAGTGAAGTGAGTTGCAAAGTCTGAGGCGGTCAAGTTAGTAGGTGGAGGAGGAACAGCAGGGCGAAGAAGAGAGTTAAATGTGTGAAATAGTCGTTTGGGTTCGCGGGAGAGTGTGGTTATGAGGGTATTGAAGTAATTAACTTTTGCAGAGGAAAGAGCCAAGCTGTATGAGCTCAGCATAAATTTATAGTGGAGAAAGTCAGATGCACAGTGAGACTTTCTCCAACAGCGTTCAGCAGTTCTGGAGCATTTTTGGAGGTATCGAGTGAGCTTGGTGTGCCAGGGTTGTTGTTGGGGGGGCCTGCGGCGTTTAAATGTACAAGGTGCCATGATGTCTAGTTGAGAGGAGAGGGTGGAATTGTAGAAGGAGGTTGCAGAACTAGGACAGGTGAGGTTTGAGATAGGTAAAAGGAGAGTTTGGAGATTAGTGGAGAAATGCTCTAGGTCAAGACATTGGAGGTTTCTGTGAGAGTGATGTTCAGACGGTGGTGTCAATTGGGTCTTAGGTATGCCAATGTCAAAAGTCAGCAGATGGTGGTCAGATAGAGGAAAGGGAATATTGGAGAGATTAGAGGCAGTACAGAGGTTGGTGAAGGCAAGATCAAGAGTGTTTCCTGCTGTATGGGTTGCTAGATTGGACCATTGCCTAAGGCCAAAGGAGGAGGTTACAGCGAGCAGATGAGAGGCATCAGTGCAATTGGGGTTATTGATTGGGATATTGAAATCCCCAAGTATAAGGGAAGGAGTGCTAGATGAGAGGAAGTGGGGAAGCCAGGAAGAAAAGTGCTCAATGAATAGTCTAGGATAACCGGGGGGGGCGGTAGATGATCGCAATTCTTAAAGGAGTGGGTTTAAATAGGCGGACAGTGTGAACTTCAAAGGAAGAAAAGGATAGGGCAGGGGGAGTTATGATTGGTTGAAAGGTACATTGAGGTGAGAGAAGGATGCCTATGCCGCCTCCTTTACAGTTGAGTCTGGGAGTGTGAGAGAATTGTAGCCCACCAAAACATAAAGAGGCAGGAGTAGCGCTATCAGAGGGGGACAGCCAGGTCTCTGTAAGTGCAAGCAGTGTGAGTGAGTTTGAGATGAAAAAGTCGTGTATGGTTGTTGATTTTAAATTACTGCAGATGGAGCGGGCATTCCAGAGTGCACAATTAATTTTGGTAAGTGAGGGTAAAGGGCAGGGTATTGTGATGAGGTTTGTGGGGTTTCTGGTTGTCTTGTGTGTATATAATAAAACCCAGACTTAATTATTTTGAGTGTACATCATAACACGTTTCTTTTGCATTTTTCAGTGGAACTATATTTTAACTTAAAACCCGCTGTAGTGGTTATGGTTTGAGGAGTATTCCATGCCCCGAAAAGTCCCAATTTTGACAGGATAGTCCCGATGTCTGGGTCCTGTTCCAATATTCCAACTTTATTCCCTGGTGTCCCACTTTTGGTACACCAAGTACAATATTATACTCGCAAGTACAACATTATACTCAGGACACAGTGCTCCCTGCATGTCTTGCACTCAGGGTGCTGGCCTGCATAATTGGCAGGCACCTTGGCATGCAGTAAAACCAGGCTGACCTGCCAGTAATCGGGGCTGGCTAGCTCACTTTCCAGACTGGTCTGGTATGGTACCCTGGCCCAGTTTTCCTATATTGGGGCTATGTGCTCACTATGCGTTAGATGAGGGCTGACAAGAGATAATGAAGGGCTTGGAAGAGATATTGGGGGGGCTGGGGAAATATAACTGGTGGTGATAATAAATGTGGTAATTCATTTTAAATTTTGATTATTCTAAGATTCTACATTGATGTTTTGTGGGAGGCACATAAGAAAAACTTTGCCCAGAGCCCCAGGTCAGGTTGCGTGTCTTTCAAAAGTACCTTGTTTATTGTGGGCCATGCCGCTATGCCCTCTCTTGTAAAATAAAATTGTATGCAAGTCTCATAGGGTGATAAACTTAAGTGTGGACTGTCAAAAAACGAAAGTTAATCCAAATGGAATTTATGTTACGCCACAATAGAGGAATTAGAAAAGAATCCAAGCCATCGTTGTTTTCACTTTGGCTGTTTTGATTGAAAATTTTAAATTCACTTTGAATTCCTAGCAATTTATACATTTAAGTATATTCAAAGCAAAAAAAAATTTAGTTCCACAATAAGTTATACAGTTCAGAACGGATTGATCTTCTTTTTGGCAATTAAGGTCTAGAATAATTTTCTTTTGGGATAAACTTTTGAAATGATTTAATAATTTTGGATACACTTTTAAAATAGTGTAATATTTTAAAAAAAATATGTTAATATTTTAATATTTTGATTTCTTTTATATATTTGTTATATGAGCTATTTTTGGAAATTTTTATATTTTGAAAGCAATCATTTCAAACAAGAATCCAAAAATATTAAATTGAGGCCTAAATAAGATGAAACTCACCAAGACTATAGAATACTGCAACATAATGAAGATTTATCATAACTTCCTCATCCCCTTAATGTTTTTCCTTTGGTTCACTTTTCTAATTTTGCGACAAATGTTTTAAAAATAGGCAACTGAAGAAAAAAATATTCCCGTCATTTACATGTTGTGTGGATGTGCTCCGGTGCATAATATTTGATTATTTCAGCAGAAAAATAATGATTAGATCTTGATTTACACAATATTTTTAGATTATTCAGCTGCATGAGCCTTGCATATAAAGTAACAGAGGGAGAAAATACTTTTTCTACGACTTATTTTTAGAATATTATGTCAAACAAGGCATCATTCTGTTAAGATTTTAGTGTCATCGTGGCCAGATTAACATAGGGGCTGTTGAAGCAGCAGCTCCATGTCAATTCTTTAAAATAGACACAGCCATAGTATTAATGTTTATTTCTTTTTATACCATGTACAGAATATAAAATAGGCTGAGGTCGATGCAGTGAAGCTCCAATCTCATCAAATTCTCTTTATTAATTCTTCCCAAGACCCAGCTTGTAACGCGCAAGGAGTTTTCATATTGTATGTGCATTCTCAAATCCAGATTTGCGACTTCGCAATCACGTTGCAGTCTCGATGTCGATGTACCACCAGTAGGTTTACCATATGCCACAAATGTGGTCGATAACAACTATTACAACAAAAACGTGAAATAAATGTCTCTAATTAGGAATTTTAAATCTTTCAGCTTCAAGCACATGTAACCCTAAATCCAGCAATGATACAAACAAATCAATCAGTTTCCGATGTTTTTTTTTTTTTTTGGCTTTTTCATATATCTCGTATAGGAATACTAGCAGTGAATTTCAGTGGATGTTTTGTCAGCCAACATTGAAATGTTGTGGCTGTTGTGTCTGAATCTCTTTTTTTTTTTTTGTCAATCAACATTTTATTAAATTATGAGCACAAAGTAAATACATGTCAGACATGACAGTATGTAGATAAAATAACAATTACTGGGCAAGATCACAACACATGGAAACACAGAGAGGAACCCCGGGCTGTTAATTATGAATACACGGTGATATATGCATAAGACATGACAGCCTATGGGATGAACATACAGACTGAACCATAATTCTAAAGTTGCTACAAGCTCTAGAGTTCAGCTAAAAAGCATTAGAAAATATGTCATTTGACGTCTACCTCTATTTTTTGTTATATTTAAAACAAAGAAAATGCAACATGAATTTTAGAAAAAAAAACTTTCCTGTATGATTAACAGAGTAATAGCCTATCATAAAGTAACTATGAATAGCCGCGTTATAGGAGATTCATATAAGGACTTAATTTGAGATCTTATGTCCAAGAAATACTTTGCACTATTGATTATGTACTTTACAAAGACACCCAGATCGCTGGTAAGTCATTTCTATATAGGAACCACAAGTTTTCCATCAAAAAGCGAGGATTTCTCTGGGTAAAAATGTTGAAATTTAGGTTTACACCGAGGAGCTCAAGCTCCATACGTCTGGCCCAGTTGGCTGTTAGGACCCACCCATGTGAAATTAGGTTTTGGGGTTTCCAGTTAGCATAGCATGACTGAAATAGCTGCATAACCTACGGTAACGTTAAAATATGAATATCCTCTATATACTGTGTTACGTAAGATGTGCTATCTGCTAACAAAATACTCAAAAAAGGTTAGGACACAGCATTTTTTGGACCTATATTTCCCTAACCCATCGGGATTGTCAAAGCATGTAGCATCAAAATGTAGATATCTACATGAAAAGTGTATCCAACCAAACAAGACTATTATCCAATGGTAACACAGGAAAGAAATGGCAACACATTGAAAAACTAGTGAGAAACAAAAAATAAAATCCAAGAAAATCACATGCAAAATCTCATATAATTACACATTTTTTGGGGGGGGTATTCTTCAAGGTACTATGCTCAGAGAAAGGGCTACACGAGGAGCAATCACCATGAAAACCAATGCATTCATATTTAGCACTTTACAGACAAAATAACCCCAGTTTTATCTTGATAATTCTCTTGTTAATCCCAAAAGTAAGTCATACTACATAAATGATATGAGACCAATTTAGCAAGGGACAAATTGCATCCGAGTACAGAATCCCAGAGACGCCTTGTAGTTTTAATATTTTTTTCTGACTTGTTCTCACAAGAAAATAAGTTGTTTCCCAGAAAAAAACAAGTTGTTTCCTCAAAAAAAAAGTTGTTTCCATGAAAAAAACAAGTTGTTTCCGCACAAAAAAAAAACAAGTTGTTTTCTCCAGATAACAAGTCAGTAAAATATAAAAAATGCATGGCCTCTCTGGGCTTCTGTGTCAGAGGGCTATTTAATTCATTTTTATGCGGGATTTGAATGGGTACACAGGTTGTGTAGCATACTGGTAATCACTTGTGTGCTTTTCAAGTCTCTAAGTAAAACAGCTTGGTTTATTATTTCGAAGAAAACAAAATCTTTTCTGGTCTGTTTTCAGAAATAAGTATGTTTGTGTGTGCATTGATTTATAACTAACCTCTTAGTAGTTTTGAGAGTTTATGGGGAATACTCTCAGATACTATTGCATCTTGACCATTGAACTCTCTTCTCAATTAACATGGTTTTATCCATTTTTTAATTTAATCTTCAAGGATTTAAAGCATCCAGTTTGTATATCCACTGAGATCTCGTTTATAAAAGTTATTTTTCAATGTTATATGGGCAGATGCTTAGATATTGCAATTTAAATCAATAACTTCAAGCTTTTAAGGTCAGTTTTTTGTTACACTGTGTTTTTATGATTTGGTTTGAATTGAGAGGGATAGATAACAGAAAATAGCAAGAAATAGTAGGATAGTAGGGAAAAACTGACAGGCAATGGCTCAAGTTCTACCAGTTATTTCAATATGCAGATGATCATCTTTATTCATTAAACATCAGGTTTTTTTCAAAGTGGACAAAATCCAGTAAAAATGACCAAATCCAGACTGATTTACTATTCTGTGTTACCCTCTTCTTTCTCGAGGATCTCCGTTACGTGCATACGTCTATATCCCACCAGTGGGGGACCAATACCACTGAATGTGAAGTACACCTGAGCTAGTTCAAGCTCCAATATAGGTGAGTGTGATACCTTTTCACTTTGAATCCTCATAAAAAAGCGGAAGATACAGTCTACACTATTGGATTTTTTCTTTGTTCTCTTTTTCATATTGGCATCCGGAACAAGACGTTACACTCATTCCTCCAAATCCATTTGGACTATTTCCCTTCCTCAAGTGGATGTGACCATTCCCTGCTTATTTTAGGACTGTTTTTCTTTCTCTCTTTTTATGTACTGATATATGTAAGTACTTACCATATTGCATATATATGTTTTAGTTGTTTTATATGAAGATATTTCAGTTTTTATCTACGGTTGTATTATCTGCTTTATCTTGTTACATTCATTTTCTGGCACGACCTAATACCTTCTTTCCTTTTGATTTACTAAAGCCAAATGCAGTCAGGATTCGTTCGGTCCGACTGTTTCTGTATCATTCTTTCTGAATCGTTCGCAAAATCAGTAATATTTGCATGCAAACCAAAATAAAGCATAGGGATCGGACATTTGTCCACAACCAACCGCAAGTGAATTGCACTAGCAGCCAGTGGCGAATAGTTAAAAACCCTTTGGTGGTGCAAGAGTTAATTATGTGGCAGCTGACCAGCACTTACTAACATGCCGTCACTTTAAAAAAAGTAAAAAGATTTTTAAAATAACTAAAAATTCTATTATTATAATGGAGGTATTTTACTATGTCTACTTGTTAAACTGCATTTAAACCAAGACATTTCATACGGTCCCTCACAATAGGTTAGTCTTCAAACTAAAAGAAATTGGTCTAGATGAATAATCTTGTTCTTGGTTAGAACATTGGCTTAAGGATAGAGTACAACGAGTTGTCATTAATGGTAAATTTTCAAGCTGGGCAAAAGTGGTAAGTGGTGTCCCTCAGGGTTCTGTTTTGGAACCGCTTCTATTTAACATATTTAAAAATGATCTTGAAATAGGCATTGAAAGCCATGTTTTAATGTTTGGAGATGACACAAAACTCTGTAAAGTAATAAAATGTGAGCAGGATATTGTTTTGCTGCAGAGGGATTTGGATAGATGGGAGACTGGGTACTAAAATGGCAGATGGAATTTAATGTAGAGAAATGCAAAATATAGCGTTAGAAATACATGTTTATTCCTCACACTATAGTGTTTCTTTAACTTTAAATGCTATGCAAACTCTACTGGTAATTAGAGTAATTAAAATGAAAGAAATTAAAACACTTTTTTATACTTTCCGTTTTAGTAAGCTACCAATTAGGATTTTCTAAGCATCTGTGATGGAAAGCAGCCATCGACAAATTAAATTTCACTCGTTCTATATTTCCAGCTGTAGTGTGACTCGAAATTGCACATTTTTTGAATTCAGGTTCATTGCAGTCAAGATATTTAAATTTAGACTACAATGCAATGAATAAACCATGAAGGTACTCAATTATGGTATCTTTACAGTGCAGATCATTTGTCATGAAATTTGTTCCATAAGTACACAGCGCGAGCGCATCAGGTTAAGCTATTAAAGGGAAACTATAGTGCCAGGTATAACATATACATCCTCACCTTGCGCTATCGATAGTGATTGCTCTGCCAGCAAGTACGGTAGTGCCGTTCAGTGCCATGTGTCAATATGTCTGACCCCTGCAGCATGTTGGTGGATGCCGGCCGCTGCGGATCTACACCAATTTGTAGCCCCATGTCCGCCCATGGCATGGACGACGTCGACGTGCAAAGGACCTGCACGCATGTTCAGGGGTCAAAGGCCGGTGGCGGCCAATCAGATTCACAAGAGGGGTATTTAAACTCATCTATTTCTTCAGCTCATTGCCCTGTTGTAGTTTCCCTAGTGGTTGTCTGAAAGTGTATTTCTGGTTATTGACTATGGCTTCGTTTGACTTCCCTGTATTCTGGTATACTTGACTTTTGGCTTTCCCTCATCATTGTGTCTCATTCTGTGTCCCCGACCTCGGCAAGTATTCTGACTATTCTTAGGTACGTTAAGTATGGTCATTCTAAGGCCCGGTAAGACGTTACCTGTCAATCCTAGGTGTGATACAGTTCTACGTGCTGGATCAACTTGTAATCCTGACACCAGGAAAACAAACTCGTTTTCCTGGCACTATAGCTTCCCTCTCTGTCAAGGCCCCCTCCCGCGGCGCTGAAGGGGTTAATAACCCCTTCCATCACTTACCTGGGTCCAGCGCCGATGTCCCTCGGCGCTGGCTCAGCTGTGCTCGCATTAGGATCTCCTCATAGGAAAGCATTATTCAATGCTTTCCTATGGGGATTCCGGTAACGCTGGAGGTCCTCAAACATAGCGTGAGGACGTCCAGCGTCGTTTAGATGAACAAAAGTTATCTAAGAAGCCGGAAGTCTCTCTAGTGGCTGTCTGTTAGACAGCCACTAGAGGAGGAGTTAACCCTAGCAGGTAATTATTGCAGCTTATAAAAACTGCAGTAATTACCACTCTAGTGTTAAGGTTGATGGGAGTTATCACCCAGACCATTTCAATGAGCTGGGTGCCTACAGTGTCCCTTTAAGTAAACTAAACTGCAGAGAGCAGCTGAGCTACAGATCTGTGTAGCGCCACCTACTATTCAGAGTAGGAAGTGCTGCAAGTAAATAGCGCAAATTCTACATCCTGGAAATGGCTTTCGGGGTCCCTGGAAATGGTTTCGGGGTCCCTGTTTAAACACTGGGTCCTAAGCGGTCCCCTAGGCTGCCTTTTGGTTACTCCTGCTCTGCTGTTTCTGGATAGTATGTTACAATGAATGCATGCGCATTTTTCTATATACAGTTTCAATACAGAATGTATGTATTCACATGCAGACTGATTTTCTAGTGTCTAATGCAATTTGTATAGGGCATCACAGCAAAGTTATGTTAAATTATTATTATTTTTTTTTTTAATTAACTTTTACATGTAGCAGCTAAACTAGAAACATATGAAGCTATAGAAACTGCAACACCATTTACTTTTTTTTTTTTAAAGTAAATCTTAAATCTAATGGGACCTAGCATAAGGTATGTATGCCTGTATGTACTACACCAAGTCGAGTTACCTAATGTAGGCTTAATGGGACCTGGCATAAGGTATGTATGCCTGTATGTACTACGCCAAGTCGAGTTACCTAGTGTAGGCTTAATGGGACCTGGCATAAGGTATGTATGCCTGTATGTACTACACCAAGTCGAGTTACCTAATGTAGGCTTAATGGGACCTGGCATAAGGTATGTATGCCTGTATGTACTACACCAAGTCGAGTTACCTAATGTAGGCTTAATGGGACCTGACATAAAGTATGTATGCCTGTATGTACTACACCAAGTCGAGTTACCTGGTGTAGGCTTAATGGGACCTGGCATAAGGTATGTATGCCTGTATGTACTACACCAAGTCGAGTTACCTAGTGTAGGCTTAATGGGACCTGGCATAAGGTATGTATGCCTGTATGTACTACGCCAAGACGAGTTACCTAGTGTAGGCTTAATGGGACCTGGCATAAGGTATGTATGCCTGTATGTACTACGCCAAGTCGAGTTACCTAGTGTAGGCTTAATGGGACCTGGCATAAGGTATGTATGCCTGTAAGTACTACGCCAAGTTGAGTTACCTAGTGTAGGCTTACTGGGCATGCCGGCAGCCATGAAAATGAACCCTTTCGTTGCAATGCAAGTTTCTCTTCTCTATGCTGAAAGTGCCTATCAAAACGTTAAATAACTTATTAAAAATATATGCGTGGAGACTGTGAGCTCCAAGTGTTTACGTGTCAGAGACAAACCAAGTAGCAGGCAAATTGCAGTTTTTTCCTCCACCCCATATGTGGGAGGTTGAGGGAAACAAAATAAGATGAAAGAGAGACTAGTAAATTAATATACCCCTTTCTCCACCCTTTGCAGATAAGTTGCATAATAATATAATTATCGGGTTGGGGACTACCGAGTCCCTTAACCTAATAATAAATAGAAGTCATGAATGCCTATAATAAAAGAACCCAGGAGTACCTAAAATGCTCAATTTATCTGGTCCTAATAAAAATCCACCCAAACCTTCTATTATCCTGGACCAAAGAGTCCAAAAATATGCACTCACGTACAAAGTTGTTCCTAAATTCCTTTTTTAATTAAAATTTTTATTGAGGTTTTTTTTACTTAGCAAGACAAAAGCAATACATCATAAACAATTGTTTTTTTTCTAAATTCCTGATAGCTTCATATACACAAATAGACATGTCAATGGTTTCTTAATGCCTACGGCGCTATAAAAAAGACCCCCCCACCCCCATTCCCCTAGATATAGCAAATTAAGAATTTAGCAGTATCTAGGGGAACACCTTTTGGCTACTCCTGCTGTTATATAAGTTGTATCTTCTAGCATGCTTACTATTACAATATACTTACACGGGCTGTCTATACCAAGGGTAGGCAAGCTTTGACACTCCAGATGTTGTGGACCACATCTCCCCTGATGCTTTGCCAGTGTTATGGCTGTAAGAGCATTATTGGAGATGCAGTCCACAACATCTGGAGTATTAAAGGTTGCCTACCCATGGTATAGACAGCCTGTTTAAATATATTCAAAGTAACAGTATTAATTAGTTATTAAAAGCAATTCTATCCTTTAACGAAGACAAGCGGTTTTCTCTGAACATTAGTAAGGTTATCAGTGACACCTAGTGGTGGCTAGTGGTCTCTGCAGCGCAGAATAACTGGAGCTGGGACATTGCAGCGGTTTGACGAGTCAATCACACAGACACAGCAGGCTAATAAAGAGAGGTATTCATAATAAAGTGTTCACATTTACAATTCCAGCTTCATGAATTATGAACTCCCTATTACAATAAATCTTTGGGCCCCATGTATTGCCCTGATTGTGTGTTGCATAGTGACATTTTACTGTTTATAATTCACTATATTCTCAATATACTTCATCTGGATGAATATCGTTAGCAATTACAGCCATATTTACAGCAAAACCAGCAACAGGCACACAGACTACCTGCATCCGTATATATTTTGTGGATTTACCATATGCAGAAAAATGTTCATGCATTTGCAAAATGCATGGGGTATGGTTATTGGTGTAACATGAAGCTATGCCCATAATTGCAAGGGCTTTGCATGAACATCTCTGTATGGACCTCATTTTGAGGCACTAACGTGCTGAAACAGGTTTTCCTGAAACTGCCAAACACAATCTAAACTGTCATTATATGCTGTAGTTTTATAGAAACACTATACCATATGTCCCTGTCCCTAATTTTAGGTTCCTCCCGCCCATGAGCACAATGCTTACCTGGGGGGAAATTTTGAAGATGCTGGATGTCTTCATACAAAGTGTTAGGATGTGCAATGTCATTTTACGGAGTTAAAGGACCACTCTAGGCACCCAGACCACTTCAGCTTAATGAAGTGGTCTGGGTGCCAGGTCCAGCTAGGGTTAACCCATTTTTTTATAAACATAGCAGTTTCAAAGAAACTGCTATGTTTATTAATGGGTTAAGCCTTCCCCCAAAGCCTCTAGTGGCTGTCTCATTGACAGCCACTAGATTGCTGCGATGCTTCTCACTGTGATTTTCACAGTGAGAGCACGCAAGCGTCCATAGGAAAGCATTGTAAATGCTTTCCTATGCGACCGGCTGAATGCGCGTGCAGCTCTTGCCGCGCGTCCGCATTCAGCCCAGGAGGAGGAACGGAGGAGGAGAGAAGGAGGAGAGCTCCCTGCCCAGCGCTGGAAAAAGGTAAGTTTTTACCCCTTTCCCCCTTCCAGAGCCGGGCGGGAGGGGGTCCCTGAGGGTGGGGGCACCCTCAGTGCACTATAGTGCCAGGAAAACGAGTATGTTTTTCTGGCACTATAGTGGTCCTTTAAACCCCAGTGAGGAGCCAGGAAGTGCCTCTAGTGGTTTTTCTGGAAGACAGCCACTAGAGGTTGTCTTAACCCTGCAATGTAAATGTTGCGGTTCCTATGAAACTGCAATGTTTTCACCTGCAGGGCTAAGAGGACAGGCGCACTTTGCCCAGACCACTTCAATGAGACCAAGTAATCTGGGTGCCTATAGTGTCTCTTTAAGATGTGCAGCAAATCAATAAAAAAAAAAAACCAAAACAATTTGCTGGAAGAATTGGTGAAATTCTCTCTGGAAATGGATCACAAATATGAAATCCTGTCTCAGACTTATTTACCCCATGGCATTGCCTCTTTAGATGGTATGCTTTTCCTCTCGCATTTATATCCACAAGTTACGTTTGTTTTAATTTCTCTTTGAGTATACTCACACTTAGGCTCTAGGCACTTTAACCATTTCATATAATTGAATTAGTTAGAGTGCTTGAAGTCCCTTTGCTCTGTCCCTCCATTCAGAACAGCTTAACCCTAATGAGGGTCCCTGGCCGCCCACAGTCCAGTCCCCACTGAATTAATGGCTTGGGCAGAGTTTACTTCCTTGTAGACAATATCACATGCAATAACAGCTCTGATAGTTCCTCATTAACCCAGTCAACACAGAGAGAATGGGCTTCTGGGAACTCTTGTTTAGCATCAAAACATTAAAAACGGTGTAACATTGAATAAAAGGATGTCGCAAGGGGCTTCAGACACTACAACCACTTCAATGAAATTAAGTAGTTACATTGCCAACAGTGTACCTTTAATGATTAAATTTTTTATATTCTGTCATTTTTACCATGGTTTAATTTATATATATTAAGTAAATACCATTAATCCATTAAGCTCCTGTATTCCTCCTTTTCATCCCTGCAGACATTGATTGTATCACCTTCCCCTGCCCATACCTTGCAACAAATCATATGTCAGTGTTTTACACGTACTTAAGTTTCATTATTATTTAAACTCTTTCATAAATTTCTTTAATTCATTGATGATATAAAGATCGCCGGCGATCACGGTATGGGGACTCACCTGGGAACCCAGGGAGTCCCCCTCCGTCCTCTTCAGCTCCCCTGGGCCATGTGATCGCGAGGTCCTTGCGAGGACCTCGCGATCACATGGACAGCATAGCCGTCCATAACAATGTCAGCAAGGGGAGTGCCTGTAATGACAGGTACTCCCCCTGCTGTCTGAAAATAAATAAAATAAAAGTTAAATCAGTGAAAAAATAAATAATATATACATAGATCATATATATATTTACTATAAATATGATCTAAGTATATATATTGATGATATAAAGATCGCCGGCGATCACGGTATGGGGACTCACCTGGGAACCCAGGGAGTCCCCCTCCGTCCTCTACGGCTCCCCTGGGCCATGTGATCGCGAGGTCCTTGCGAGGACCTCGCGATCACATGGACAGCATAGCCGTCCATAACAATGTCAGCAAGGGGAGTGCCTGTAATGACAGGTACTCCCCCTGCTGTCTGAAAATAAATAAAATAAAAGTTAAATCAGTGAAAAAATAAATAATATATACATAGATCATATATATATTTACTATAAATATGATCTAAGTATATATATATATATATATATATATATATATACATACATATATATATATATATATATACACATATACACACATACACATACACTAAGTGTATTTTCATATTTTCATATTAATATATATATATATATATATAAATATATATTAATATCAAAATACACGTACAATGATATTGATTAAATATATATATAATTTTCATTATATATATTTATATGTAATATAAAAAAATAAATCTGTAAATATGTTAAAAAATTAAATTAAAAAAATAAATAAATATATATATATATATATATATATATGTGTAAATTCGTTCTAACTGTATTTTAAAACTAATATATATATATTGATATCAAATACATGTAGAACGAAATAATATATATATCTATATAAATAAGTATATACGTATATATCACTATATATATATACCTATATATAAATAAAAATAATTTTTAAAAATTATATGTATATATATATATATATATATATATATATACATATATTTATATACACACATATAGATAATAATTCTACGTATATATTTATGTAATAATTTTACATAAGTAGGTAATTTTATTAATTACAATTAGCAGGTCCAGCCTGACAACCCAGGCCAAAAGTCCAGGGAATTTAATTTGCTAGCACTAAATTTAACCCTGTAACTTTCCAAGACACCATAAAACCTGTACATGGGGGGGTACTGTTTTACTCGGAAGACTTCGCTGAACACAAATATTAGTGTTTCAAAACAGTAACATGTATTACAACGACGATTTTGTCAGTGAAAGTGACATTTCTTTGCATTTTTCGCACCCAAATGGCACTTACACGGACAATATAATTGTTACGTTTTACCATTTTAAAAACACTAATATTTGTGTTCAGCGAAGTCTCCGAAGTATAACAGTACCCCTCATGTACAAGTTTTATGGTGTTTTCAAAAGGTCGAGAGTCAAATATAAGGCTTGCGTTTCAGTTTTTTCACATTGAAATGCGCCAGATTGGTTACGTTGCCTTTGAGACCGTACGGTAGGCCTGGAATGAGAATTACCCCGATAAATGGCATACCATTTGCAAAAGTAGACAACCCAAGGTATTGCAAATGGGGTATGTCCAGTCTTTTTTAGTAGCCACTTAGTCACAAACACTGGCCAGAATTGACATTCAAATTAGTTTTTTGCATTTTCAAATATTAACACTAATTTTGGCCAGTGTTTTTGACCAAGTGGCTACTAAAAAAGACTGGGCATACCTTGGGTTGTCTACTTTTGCAAATGGTATGCCATCATGGGGGTAATTCTCATTCCTGTGCTATATTTGACCCTGTAACTTCCCAAAACACCATAAAACCTGTACATAGGGTGTACTGTTTTACACATGAGACAACGCTGAATACAAATATGAGTATTTTATTGCAGTAAAATCAAACAGTATTATGACATTCACAGTTAGAATGTCACGTAGAACTAAACATTTTTTTTAAATTATTTTCTCCAATTTTTTTACATTTTATTCATATTAAATTATGTTTTATACCTAAGTATTTGATGTTAAATGAAAGGAGGTTCCTTCGCAAGACAAACCTCCCCATGGGGTGTACCACCGGCAGATAGTGGATGTGGCTCACATGACAAAATCCTACTAGTGGTTGGAAAAAGCAGGACTGAAGGACAGCACTGAGGCACTAATCCTAGCAGCACAGAAACAGGCACTCAGCACCAGATAAATAGAAGCTGGAGTCTACCACACCAGGCAAGACCCAAGGTGCAGACTGTGCAAAGAGCAGGGCCGGCCTTTGGGGTGTGCGAGCTGTGCGGCCGCACAGGGCGCCATGGCAACAGGGGTGCCGGGCGGCCGACACAGCTCACAGTCGGTCACTCACAGCAGGCCGACCCGAGATGGTGTGAGGCGAGCTGAGTCTGCAGCAATTCTGTAAGCAGCTGCCAGATGAGATCTGGAGCGTGCAGGAGGAGCTTAGGGGCGCAGCGTCCAAGTGCTGTGCCTTCACAGAGAGCCGCGGAGGGATCCACTCAATGTGTGAGGGCGGCAGCTGGTGCTCTACAGACAGGGAGGGAGCAGCAGCCTTGAAATAAGTGAGTATCTGTTCTTATTGGTTTTTTTTTGTTTTTTTTGTTTGTTTTTTTAAACCAAATATCTTTCCTTTCATTACATGGGGGCAGGGTCTAATTAAGGGGGGCAGGGGACTGGCTATGGATGACACTAGGTATGATTAAGGGGGGCAGGGGACTGGCTATGGGTGACACTGGGTACAAGGGGTAGGGACTGGGTAAAGGTGACAGGGCATGATTATGGGGCAGGGGACTGGCTGGGTGGGTGACACTGGGTATGATTGGTGGGGGCAGGGGACTGGCTATGGGTGACAATTGCACGATTGTGGGGCAGGGACTGGCTATGACACTGTATGATTAAGGGGCAGGGATCATTATGGGTGACACTGCGTATGATTAAGGGGCAGGGGACTGGCTAAGTGGGTGACACTGGCAGCATTGCTAAGGGGCAGGGGGACTGGCTATGGGTGACACTGCGCGATTAAGGGGGGCAGGACTGGCTATGAGTGAAACTGAGTATGATTAAGGGGGGCAGGGGACTACAGGGTGACATCATGATTAAGGGGGTAGGGACTGCAAAGGTGATGGGTATGATTAAGGGGGCAGGGTTGGTGGTGATACTTTGCGCGATTAAGGGGTAGGACTGGATATGGGTGACACTGGGTCTAATTAAGGGGGGCAGGGGACTGGCTATGGGTGACACTGGGTCTAATTAAGGGGGGCAGGGGACTGGCTATGGGTGACACTGGGTATGATTAAGGGGGGTAGAGGACTGTAAAGGTGACAGGGTATGATTACTAAGGGGGTAGGGACTGGCTAAGACACTGGGTATGATTAAGGGGGCAGGGACTGGGCTATGGGTGACAATTGGGTATGATTAGGGGGCAGGGTCTAATTGAGGGGCAGGGACTGGCTGTGGGTGACACTGGGTATGGGGCAGGGGACTGGCTATGGGTGACACTGGGTCTGATTAAGGGGGCAGGGGCTGGGTAAAGGTGACAGGGTATGATTAACCCCTTAAGGACCAAACTTCTGGAATAAAAGGGAATCATGACATGTCACACATGTCATGTGTCCTTAAGGGGTTAAGGGGGCAGGGGACTGGCTATGGGTGACACTTGGTATGATTAAGGGGGGCAGGGTCTAGTTAAGGGGGCAGGACTGGCTATGGGTGACACTGGGTATGATTATAAGTGAGGGACTACAGTGGGTGACACAAGGTATAATTATAAGTAGGTCTAATTAAGGGGCAGGGACTGACTATGGGTGAGACTGGGGTTATGGGGACAGGGGACTGGCTATGGTTACACCGTATGATTACAAGCAGGGTCTAATTGTGGGGCAGGGACTGGCTATGGGTGACACCGGGTATGATTAAGGGGGGCAGGGGACTGGGTAAAGGTGACAGGGTATGATTAAGGGGGGCAGGGGACTGGCTATGGGTGACACTGAGTATGATTAAGGGGTGCAAAGGGTTGATGAAGGGGTGCAGCCTGGGGATTGATGAAGGGGCAGGATCTGATGAATAGAGGCTGTATCTGCTGAAGGGGGCAGGGGTTTTATTGAAGCGGTGGCCAAGGGTTTTGGTGAAGGGGGTGAAGGCGGCATATTGTGTGCCTGAAATTGTCTAGAGGGGGCCAAACAAAGACGTGGGTTGAAGAAATGAGGGAGAGGCTATACATGCTTAGTGTTGTAAAATGGTTAAATATAGTGTACTGAGAACATTGCTCTTGTTTCTACAATACATAAACTGACTTTGTGGATTATACTATGGCACTGTCACTGTCTGGGAATTTGCCAAATTCGCAAAGACCCCCGACAGTGACATTGAAGCTGATCTATAGTTAATCTATACCATCACTAATGTGTAAGCATGTGTTTTTAATGTTGTTCAGTTGTTCTACACATGTAATGTTATGTTCCTATGTGTTATTTAATCTATATCTGGAAATACAAGGTTTGGATGTCTTATTCATTTGATGAATACCTGCAATGCTTTGTTACATGGTTGTCTATTTGATCTATACCTGAACTAAAGGATTTGTATGGATAATGCAGTTGATCTACACCTGCTATACTGATTGTGTATACTGGTTATTCATTTGATCTATACCTGCAGTACAGGGTTTTATGTATTATTCAGTTGATCGCTAGGTGGTATCTAGTGCAGCCCTATGTTATTTGGTATTTTGTTTATCTATGCTTTATTTGGTGCAAATGTTGGTGTACTACATTTAGGAAATTCATATTATCTGTACACTGCTGCTGCGAATCTTGCATTTTTTTTTGTATCTATACTTAAAAGGGCCTCTCTTTTAAATATATATATTTTTTATTGTATCGTGTAGCAGCATTATGGGTCCCAAAAAACTGTCAGGTGCTCAGAATCGAAAACGAAGGGCCCTTACGGATTTGGAGGACCAGAAGAGTGCTGGAGTAATAAAAAAATATTTTGGAACACCAACACCTAGTGGTTTACAAACCAGAGAAGAAAAAGATGACGAAAGTTGCAGTAGCCAAAGTGATGTGCATCCTAAGCTCAGTGAGCCTTCAACATCTAAAACATCTTTGGAAGAAGAGGATTCTTTTACACCTTCTGGTCCAGTGGCTTTTGATGAAACAATAAGCACATGTGAAAACTCAAGCTTCACAGATCCCGCTTTGATTTCTAAGAATCTTGATAGTATTTTAGATGTTGGTCCTGTACAGGTACAAGATATTGATTTTAAAAAAGATGCTTATAATCAACACGTTTCTTCAGCTTTCTACAAGAGAAAATTAGACAGTGGCGAAGAACAAACACGGCGATGGTTGGTATACTCCTCATCTGCCAATAAAGTATTCTGTTTCTCTTGTAAATTATTTGATAAGAATCCCAAAACATCGCTTACCCTTGGAGGATCAGATGACTCGACAAATATGTCAAATATTTTGAAATCACATGAAGCCTCCAGTGGTCATTTTACAGCCCAGCAGATGTGGACTGAAACACAACTGAGACGGAACTCAAAACACGCGATTGATCAAAACTATCAAAATCTCATGAGCCGTGAAAGGCAACACTGGAGATCTGTGATGGAGAGGCTGTTAAATATTGTCCAGTTTTTAGCAGAGCGTAATCTGGCCTTCAGAAGCTCTTCAGAGCGACTTTTTACAACCAATAATGGAAATTTTTTAGGTCTCGTGGAACTATTAGGAAAATATGACAGTGTGATGGCAGAACACTTACGCAGGGTGGTATCAAAAGAAACTGCAGACCACTACTGCGGAAAAATAATTCAAAATGAAATAATAAATCTTATGGCTAAACAGGTAATTGAGGACATTTTACAACGCTGCAGAAATGCAAAATATTTCTCAATTATCCTTGATTGCACTCCAGATATTAGCCGTAAGGAGCTGATGTATTTTACAATTTGATTTTTGGAAGACATTTCTGGAAATTTTCAATCAAAGGAATATTTCCTTGGTTTCAAAAAAGTAGAGGATACAACTAGAAAATGATTAAGTGATTTCCTCCATGAATTTCTTTCAGGAAAAAATTTGGACATTGATAATTGTCATGGACAAGGTTATGACAATGGAGCCAATATGGCAGGAAAAAACAATGGAGTTCAGTCCAAAATTTTAAACATAAACCCAAGAACAGTATTTGTACCGTGTGGCTGTCATTGTCTTAATCTTGTCATTGGAGATGCAGTACGCTCCTGCAAGGAATCAATGAAACTATTTGGTATCACTCAGCGCCTTTATGTTCTATTCTCAGGATCCGTAAAGAGATGGAAAAGTTTGTCTGACCACGTTTCTGGCAGGGCCAGAATGGCCCACCGGGATACCGTGAAATTTCCCGGTGGGCCGTCGGCACCTGGGGTCGGGCAGACACCTGGGTCTGCTAGCGGCCGCTGGTGGAGCTGTGCTGTCTCTGCTCCCCAGCACGCAGCTTAATGAGACCGGGGCCGGAATATGACATCATATTCCGGCCCCGGTCTCATTCAGCAGCGTGTGAGGGCGGGAGAGCAGAGCCAGCGCAGCTCCCCCAGCGACCGCCAGCAGACCTCCCCCAGCGGCCGCCAGCAGACCTCCCCCAGCGGCCACAAGCACAGGTCCCCCAGCACCTACAGAGTGTGGAGGCCCTGAATGTAGGTGCACTGACACAGGAAGCACCTCTAGTGACCGTCTGAGTGACTGTCACTAGCGGTGTCACTTTGAAGCAATGTAAACACTGCCTTTTCTCTGAAAAGTCAGTGTTTATGTTGAAAAGCCTGTAGGGACATGCTATAGACACCAGTACCACTACATTAAGCTGTGTATGTGCGTCTGCTAGTGAGTGAGCTTGCTTGCATGTGTGTGCCTGCTAGTGAGTGAGCTTGTGCTTTTATGTCAATGAGCTGATATATATCAGTGAGATTGTTTGTCTATGAGGCTGTGTATCAATGAGCTTGTGTGTGTCATTGAGATGTCAGTGAGATTGCCTGTGTCTGCATGTGAGTATGCTTAATGTATAATTAAATGTTTTACTCTGAAAGGACCAATATTTTATATTAGAAAATGCAATATATATATGTATATATATATATATTACTCAATCATCTGTCATGGCAAGACATAGCCTTACATATTACACGTGACAATATATGGCGCAGTGACTTATGGGGCTGGCACAAATTTTTTTCCAGGGTTGCTCTGTATCCCCAGTCCGGCCCTGGTTTCTGGCCTCACTTTAAAACCTTTGTGCACCTCGCGGTGGGAATGCCGTATAAATTGTCTAAAACCACTAAGACATAATCTCAGTGAAATACAAAAAGCACTGATTGTTTTGTCTGATGAAACCCACACTGAACCGAACATTTGTCATAAGACTAACACACTATCTCAGCAGATTGTGGAGTTCAAATTTATTGTCACAAATGTCACAATTTTTTTATAAATTTCAGAGAGTCTGGATTTAAAAAGCTCCTTCCAGCTTGCAAAGGAACTAGCTGAAAAAGTGAATGTGGAGCCTGTTTTTAAAAAGCCTTCTCATGTCCACAGAAAAAAAAAGCCTTGTTTGATTACGAAAGCCAAGATGAACCTTTAACCGATCCCACGAAGAAATTTAAGATTGATTTTTTTTATGTTTTGGTTGATACTGCTGCTAAATCTTTGGAGGAGCGTTTTTCTCAAATGGAACAACACAACAAAGTATGGAGATTTCTATACAATATGAGACATCTTCCAGCAAGAGAAAACTTAAGGGACTGTTGCTTGCAGTTACAGAAGGCATTAGAGAAGAGCAGACAATCGGCCATTAATGGTCTAGATCTTTCAGAGGAGCTTTGGCATATTCAAAGCCTACCACCTCAAGATGCCACAGCACCCCGCCATATACTCAATTTTATAGTGAGAAATGGCCTGACTGACACATTTCCAAACATTTGGATAGCGTTTCAGATTCTATTAACAATTCCTGTTTCTGTGGCGTCAGGAGAACGCAGCTTTTCCAAGTTAAAGCTCATTAAAACATATCTGAGACTAACCTCTTTATCAGTATTATCAATTGAAAGCGATGTATTGAAGACGTTGGACATGAACAACATGATTGATGAGTTTGCAAAGACAAAAGCACGTAAGGTTGTATTTTCAGCTTCAGATTAATATTACTTGTCAGGAGGTGTATATTTTGGTTCCCAGTGTTCCCAGTTATTATTGCATTTGCACATTATATTATCTCTAAAAACCAATGTTAAAAAGATTGCAGTTAGCTGGTTTTTTTCTGCATTTAATGTATTTAATATACATTATTGTTACCAGTCAATCCAGTTATTTATTATTGTACTTGTTTGCTCTTGCATTTAAATTATCTGTAATTAAAAAAACTGTTTGTTACAAAGATTGTTTTCCTCTTTGTGTATGTTTAGGTGACGGGAGGGGGGAAGAGGAGGGGGCACAAGATTAGCTCGTACAGGATGCTTGAACACCTAAGGCAACAGCATACACGGAGAGACACAACCAAGTGGCTGGGTTTGTTTACTGAAACATCTGCACAGAATATGGATTGGACCTGCCCAAGTCCAGATAGGAGATACCACACGGGTAGTTGAGAATGACAAAGCTAAGATCCTATGGGACTTCAAGATCCAGACAGACAAGCAAGTGCTGGCCAACTAACCCGACATCGTGGTGGTAGACAAGGAACGAAAGACTGCAGTCATGGTGAATGTGGCAATATCCAGTGACTATAACATCAGGAAGAAGGAACATGAGAAGGTAGAGAAATATCAAGGACTGAAAGAAGAACTAGAAATGATGTGAAAAAGGAAGGCAGTAGTAGTCCCAATTGTGATAGGAGCCCTCGGTTCTGTAACTCCGAAGTTGGGGGAGTGGCTTCAACAGATTCCAGGTGGGACATCTGAGATCGCTGTCCATAAAAGTACAGTTCTAGGAACAGCTAAGATACTGTGCAGAACTCTTAAACTCCCAGGCCTCTGGTAGAGGATCTGACAATGAGAAATAAACATACCACCATAGTTGGCACTATATTCGAAAGGTGGATTCTCTTGACCAGTTTGCGGAGGATAGGATATCCGACAGTGAGCTGCCTGCACGAAGAGCAGATGATGCGGCTGCACCCCTGACAGAATGAGCACCAAATGATTAGTCAATTCCCGCTTGAGTGAGCAGCCATCTTATCCAGCGTGAAATCGTGGGAGAAGAGACCGGTTTGTGAGGTCTGACATAGGAAGCAAAAAGAAGCCCTGGAGGGGAATGTAGAGAGGTTGTGCTCTCAATGTAACAACAGGTACACAGGGCAACACAGAGGGACGGTCTGTCCGGAAAGTATGGGTAAAAAAATGATGAGGAATTAGTCTTAGTACGTCTGGTAATAGTAAATCTGACTACGTCTGGTGCGAAGGCCAAAGCATGAAAGTCGAAGGCCTGAACATCAGAAACTCTGCGGAAAGACACCAGACACAAAAGCAGGGCCAATTTAGTGGAAAGTTGGCGTAGGGATAATGCCTCATTAGAAGGCCAGGATTCCAACAGAGTAAAAACTTGAGAAACATCCCAAGAATTAGAATATCTGGCAGTAGGGGGTCTTGTCAAACGATGCCCCGTACAAGTCTGCACACTGAAGGATGCTTCCCTACTAATGAATTATCAATAGTATAATGGGCCGCCAAAATGGCAGATTGAAAAATATTAATTGATCGATAGGATTTGCCTTGATCAAAGAGAGAGGATAAAAAATTTAAAATGAATGGAAGAGGTGTTGACATGGGATCAATATCCCTATTCAGACACCAACTGACCGAAATCTGCCATGCGGAAAGATAGGTTCATCTGGTTCCCGGGGATCATGAATCCCATAGAAGTGTTTGAGCTGTGCATGAAAGTCCTGCAACATGCCAGGATCCTCTGAAACTGTCCAAGCTACAATGTGAAGATGGCCCTGTAGGGCGAGTGGATGGAAATCGCCCCCTGGGAAGACATGGATGGATCAAGGTAGCAGGATGGGCTAATCCGCAGATAGTTCCAGAAGAGTGGGGAACCAAGTCTGGGCTCTCCATAATGGCAACAAAACTCTTAATGAGCAGGCAGGTTTGGAACAATCCGTAAGAGCTATAGAAAAAAAGCATTGAAAGTCATGTTTCAGTGTTTGCAGATGACACAAAACTCTGTAAAGTAATACAATGTGAGCAGGATATTACTGCAAAGGGATTTAGATAGACTGAGGGACTGGGCACTCAAATGGCAGATGAAATTTAATGTAGAAAAATGCAAAGTTATGCACTTTGGCGTAAAGAATGCACAAGCAACGTATACCCTTAATCGAAGCAAATTAGGGATAACAACATACGAGAAGGACTTGGAAATTGTTATAGAAACATATAGAAACATAGAATGTGACGGCAGATAAGAACCATTCGGCCCATCTAGTTTGCCCAATTCTCTAAATACTCTCATTAGTCCTTGGCCTTATCTTATAGAAACATAGAATGTGACGGCAGATAAGAACCATTCGGCCCATCTAGTCTGAGATTAAAACATGGAACCAGGCACTCTGTTAAAGAGCCTTAGAGCACGACCGAGACCATGTCAACACTTTGCCACCAGGCGGCCCTAAGTGCATGGGCCACCCAATGGGCCTCCTAAGCATTCAGGCCCTGGTGCAGCCACACAGGCTGCACCAGCAGTAGTTCCACCACTGCTCATTCCTTAAATTTTTAATTTCCCTTGAATTCACTTAGAATTTTTAATACTGCTGATTTAATTTTACCCTAATGGTTACTTGTTTCCTAATGTCTCCACTCTGTGCCTCATAAATCATTATTCGGTTTCTTCTCTTCAATTCTGTTTTTAAGATTTCACACATTCTGACTCATGTTCCACTTCATCTCAGACAGTGCTGACCTTTTTTTTTTTGCAATCAATCTCTTTACAACTTTTCTGCCTTGCTTTTCCGCTGTCTATCTGTTTTGTGACATCCCCACTAACAGCATATTAATATCCTAACTGGCAGATTTAATTCTCTTATTAGTATTCTGCTTAGTTTTTCACAATGACCTGGTTATCCTACAGAACTTGCGTAAATCTGACTTAATCTTGTGACAGGTTTCTGGATATCCTAGGCCAGTGGTGGCGAACCTATGGCACGCGTGCCACAGGTGGCACGCCGCGCCCCCTCTGTGGGCACGCGGCCATAGGTCGCCGTGCGCTCCGCCGGCGCATCCCTAAGGCGGCACAAGTGGCCGCCTTAGGGCGCACCGGCCCGGCGGGTGCAAAGCCGGAGTGACCGGCAGGAGGTGAGCGCAGAGCGCACAGCGCTCCCTCCTGCCAGGCGCTCTGTGTAGCGTGGCCGAGCGCACCGCGGTACAGGAACTTATGTTTCCTGTACCCGGGCGGACGGAAATGAAGTGCTCACAGAGAGAGCACTTCCTGTCCACCGGGTACAGGAAACTGAGCTCCGCGGCGCTCGGCCATGCTACAAGGTAGGAGACTGAGGGAGAGATTGGTGGGAGACTGAAGGAGAGATGGGGGGAGGAAGGAGACTGAGGGAGAGATGGGG
>OW240917.1:232094274-232111881 GCA_933207985.1 Pelobates cultripes | reverse complement strand
CCCCCCTTCACTTACTTCTCCCACCTCTCCCTTGCCCTCCCCTGTAGCGTGGCCGAGCTGCTTGCTGGTCCGCGGTGCCGGCCGGACTGATAGGAAGGTGCACACTGAGTGTGCACTTCCTTTCAGTCCAGCCAGTTACAGGAAACAGAAACTCCGCGCGGAACTGGAGTTTCTGTTTCCTGTAACCGGCCGGACTGACAGGAAGTGCACACTCAGCGTGCGCCTTCCTATCAGTCCGGCCGGCACCGCGGACCAGCAAGCAGCTCGGCCACGCTACAGGGGAGGGCAAGTGAGGAGCAGCCGCAGCCGCCTGAGGCTCTTAACAGAGCGCTCAGGCGGCTGCAGCATTTAAAGGGCCGGCCCTGCAGCGGCCGGTCCCAACAGATTTTAGGGCGGCCTGGGGGGCAATTGCCTCCCTGCCCCCCGGCCCAGCCCGCCCCTGTTGGTTGGTAATTGGATGGTGCTGTTCCCTTGTGAGGGTCCTTCATGACCAGTATTGTTCTGCCTTGTGTTAGCCAGTCAGGGTGGTAGCCTGTTTCTAGTAGCTGGCTTATTTGTGCTGCTAGATAGCCATGCATCACTGTTAACTGCTTTATCCAGTAGTTGTGGATCATGTCAGGTCCTGGAGCTGATCAACTCTTCATGTGTGCTGCTCTCTGTTGGAAATCTTCGACTGTGATAGTGACTGGTTCCTGTTTATGCAGTGGTCTGCTTTCAAGTCTAGTAGCCACTGGGCCTCGGTGTTATGAGATGCTTCTTGCTCCCAGATATTCTTCCAGTACTGTGCAGTCTCAGCTCTGGGTGGGTCTTGCGAGGGGATGTGGTGGTTACTCTGTAGCTGTGCATACACCTTGGATGGTTCTTTGGTAAAGATGGTATTGATTCTCTTAGCCTCTGCTTCTCTGGTGTATCTGCTCAGTCTGGCCGCCAGTGCTGTCAGTCTTTGCTTAGCTGTTCCCAGCGCCTCTAGTATGGACATATCCTTGTACTTCCGCAGCAGCCAGGATCTATCTTTGATCTTTCCACATCTGTTAAGTTGATCCAACTTACTAACTTCCTTCCGTGTTGTCTTTATCTTGGCTTACAGTCGTAGTATCAATAGTGGGCATTGCTTCTCTTTGAGCCCTATTCTTGTAGTCAAGTAGCTGGAGGACCACTTATGCTGTGGCATATATGAGCCTGTTCATCTCTGTGATGGTGCAGGAGGGGATTGTGGACAATGCTTCATTAACTGCAGCTAGTATGCTGTCTTTCCAGTGATCTTTGGTAGTATTTTCCACTGGTCAACGACTGCTAGTTTTTCTACAATAATTTCCCTTATATCTGTTGTTATGCCATCTTGGGGTATCAATTCAGGTTGACAATTATCTGCAGGTAAGAATGTGGGTGTGGGGATTTCTTCTTCCTCCTCATGGTGTATGGCTGATTTCTTCTGTAGTCCATTTATTTCCAGTTGTGGCACTTGATTTCTCTTGAAGATGTTCAAACGTCGTGTAGCCAGCTGTTTTGGTCTTAGGGTAGATGATGGTCTCTTATTCATCCATAGCTCCCAAATACGTTTCATGTAGCCTCTCTCATTGGGTCTGCTGTTGTAGTAGCATTCAAGCAGGTCTAGGTTCTCGCTCCGTGTCCAGGAAGATGGATGCTAGAAGTGCTTCCTGGGGCAGCGCTGTACAGTGTGACTGACATTCAGTGTCTCCAACCTCTGCATGGAGACACTGAACTTTCCTCATAGAGATTCATTGATTCAATGCAACTCTATGAGGAGATGCTGATTGGCCAGGGCTGCGTTTGGATTGTGCTGGCTCTGCCCCTGATCTGCCTCCTTGATAGTCTCAGCCAATCCAAATTTTTTCTTATAGGAAAGCATTGTGGTTGGCTCAGAATACAACTTTTGATTATGTCAGCCAAGCAGACAGATCAGGGGCAGAGCCAGCATCAGCAGACTCTTTTACTATATTTAGGGGGACCAAGGATGCTAGATGGTATTTTTAACACTAACGGGTCTGGATCGCATGTTTGTGTTCCTGATCCTATAGTGTTCCTTTAATAGCAATGAATAGCAATTATGATTTTTTTTTTTCCAGCCACTCAATTCGGTGGCTGAAAAAAGAAGTGTGAAGAAAGCAGAGCTTTAATCAAGACATTGACAGGTAATGGGTAAGGTTAAACATTTATTTATTTTTTAGGCTATTTATTGGACAAAGAAACTGGGCATTTTTTGGTCCCTTATGAAAAAATCCCTTGAGGGTCAAGAAACCGAGTACATTTGGGCTCGGTATGGTCATTATTGGGGCATGACCCTCTGTGGACATTTTAAAAGTCAGAAAACTGGCCATCACCTGGTCCCATGTTTTTATTACGATCTCTAGCATAAAGGGTGTAGGAAGAGATAGGAGCTATTCTTCCAGTCCCTACTGGATATAACTCCTTTCCACCCCACTGCACATAGGATGGAAGAAGAAGAGAGGCCAATCTCATCTGTTATTATTGAGGTCCTTCATATTTTTTTCGTTATTTGTGAGGGAGCTGAACAGACACCAGCGTATTTAAATTATTAGTTTTATTGAGCCAATGGGGAGATCAGCATATCGTGTTACTCTTTGTTATAGCACAGGAAGGATTAAAATCAGCATTTCAAAATGTAGTCTACAGCAGTGCAACAATTTATGCCGCTTAGTGAATTGACGTGTTAGTCAGCAAATATAAGACTATGGGATTTTTTTTTTCAATTGCTTAATACTTATATAAAAGACCTGCCAGCAAAGATGAATTTGAATTGAAAAACAGCTGATATGAGACGTTTCTGGGGGGTTTTCTCTGGCATAAAACGTAACCTCTAGTTCTGTCTCCCTGTGCCTGAATCTTTACTTATTGATTCAACAATTAAATAAATTGAATGTTAAAAAATGTCTATTTTGTACGCTACACCAAATAAATAGAAATATGATATTATTGAAGACTTATTGTAAGTTATGGAGATTAGAATATTAATATTCCTTGTAGAAAGATATGTGTACATTAACCCCCTTTGTGGCAGTCATGGCAATATGGCATGTGATAATTCCACCTGACACCAGTGAAATAAAATAATAATACAACTTAACTTACAGGACACAGTAACTACTCTCGACAAATGTGTATATATAAAACATTTAGGGTTCTTGCTGATAGACCTATAGAAAAAATAATAAGTTAAAATTATTAATGGGTTGATGTAATTCACTAATTAAAAAGAAAAAAATGGTTTATATAATGTCTACACTACTAAGTTGATAAGCAGATGTACTAAATCTAAATAGTATTGACACTATTACTAGGTGGCACAGTTTTGTCCAGACGTGGACCGCATGGAATAATAATAATATAATAATAATTCCGAAGGACATTCAGAATCACCGTCGGGAAAAAGAATTAACGAGAAGTGAGGATGACTGGCATAAATGGATAATCAACAAATCCAGAGGACGGAAGAAAGGATGCCCACCTACCCACCAATGAGGTCTTAGGGGATAGCCCTTTATAAAGAGAACTGTGGAGATGGGTAGTTAGGCTTTGATTTACATTGTAACAGATTATTTCTGTACTTGATTGTATTTTGTGCCTGAGGAAGTTCTCAAGGAAGAACGAAACGCGTTGGACGACTATATCTTTTATATATTTGTTAAATTATTTTATTTTTATACAATAAATATACCTTTTACGGAAGAATTCTCTGGTTAATCATTTGTGGTGACTAATAGGACCAGTCCGGAGAGGAGTCCGAGGGAGGAACCTAAGCCCCCTACTTCAATCGAGGGTGGCACCTTTAAGGCTTTTAAAACAACTTTACCCGTGTTATTATTATTTTTTCTATAGGTCTATCAGCAAGAACCCTAAATGTTGTATATATACACACAGTGCAATATGGACCATGTGCTGTTTCACCGTTTTCATTTAAGATAACTGTAGGTGTTTTAGGTTGTTTTTTAAGACTCCAAAACATTTTTTTCATATTTTGTTAAACTATTTAATTTAAGAATGCATGTTCTAGGTAGCATACCTTCAAACATTTTAAATGGGCAAAGAGTGGATCTGGATCTGAGTGGGGGTTGGTCAGGGGCGGAGATACTCTGAGATACTCTAAGAACTTTTAGGTGACCTCTTAATAATAATTTATGTCACTAAAATGTAATTTAGAGGAGGGGGGTGTCTGAGCTTGCATTGGAGCAGATGTAATTTCAGATAGCTCTGTACGAAACTCTCTCATGTGTTTGATCTTTTGGGGGCCACACTGTACGCCACCAGAGGCTTCACGGTTAGGGCTCTCAAAGATGGCCATTCGCAGGATTGGTAGATGGGAATCGGGGAAGTTTAGGTCTTATGTGCGCCCCGCCGGGCTGATTTTGTTAATTACTGTCTTCCCGTAACTATTGGTGGTGTCCCGTAACTATTGGCACTGCGCTAGGGATGAGAGAGCGATGAAACGCTGCAGGGTCAAGTTCAATGAGTGGATTTCAACGTTTATACAGGGAATTGGGGGCATTGTTATTCGGAATCGCGTTTTTGAGCAAAACGCAGCAATGTTTTTCAGGAGTGATGGGGTGCATCTCACGGAGGTTGGGTTAGACCTCTTTAATCTAGCTTTGCAAGATGCTTTGGAGGAGGCCATGGCTGGTTTGGTGGGGTGGCCCTGCTGATGTTAAGGGTAAAACAGCGGGGCTTGTGGCGGAAAAGGTCCCTTGTCAATCAGGGTTGGACCAGCGGTCCAGTGGAAAAGATGATCGGGGCTGATCCCTCCCCTAACCTCGGTTATTTTTATGGGTAAGGTACATGCCCACTGAGCCAGAGGCAGGCCAGTGGTTAGCACGGAGGTAAGGGTAGGCCAGTTGTGAGTTTTGTGTATAGGATGAGGGGGTAAGGCAAGTGCCAAGGATCAGCAGGAATGGTTGACAAGGGCATGAAACTTGGAATGTTATGGTTTACATTATGTTAATGTATGGTAAACCCCTTAACCCCTTAAAACCGGAGGACGTACAATTACGCCCTCTAATAGGCGGCTCTAAACGCCGCCGGGCGTAATTGTACGCCCTCCGGTTTTTGTTAACTTACCCGGTCGCCGGCGGTCCCACGCCGGCGATCGCGGTTGGGGGGACTCCCAGGGAGCCCCCCGCGGCACATCCGTCCTCGTTGAAGCCCCCCGGCCATGTGAGAGTGGGGTCCTAGCGAGGACCCCACAATCACATGGCCGGGGATAGCTGGCTTCTGTATTGCCGGCAGGGGGGCTGCCTGTAATGACAGGTGGTCCCCCTGCTGGCTGAAAATAAAAATAAAAAAAGTTAATGGTGTAAAAAAAAATAATTATATATACTTAGATCATATATATATATTATATATATATGATCTAAGTATATATATACACATATACATACACACACATACACCGTCTAGGTGTATTTTACTATTAATATATATATAATTATATATATATATTAATATCAAATTACACGTAGACTGATACTGATTAAATATATATATAATTATTGTTATATATATATTTATATATAATATAAAAAAATAAAAATGTAAATACGTTAAAAATAAAATTAAAAAATTATTAAAAATAAATAATTAAAAATATATAGATGTGTGTTATTTCGTTCTAACTGTTTTGTGAAATATATATATATATATATATATCAAAACACACGTAGAACGAAATAATATATATATCTATATACATAAATATATACGTATATATCACTATATATATACCTATATATAAATATAAATATTTAAAAAAAATTATATAGATATATACATATATATACACATACGTATATATATACATATATTAATTCTACATATATATTTATGTAATATTTTTACATAATTAGGTATCTTAATTAATTACAATTAGTAGGACCTGCCTGACAACCCATGCCGAAAGTAAAGGGAATTTAATTTGCTAGCACTATATTTAACCCTATAACTCTCCAAGACACCATAAAACCTGTACATGGGGGGTACTGTTCTACTCGGGAGACTTCGCTGAACACAAATATTAGTGTTTCAAAACAGTAAAATGTATTACAACGATGACATCGCCAGTAAAAGTGACGTTTTTTGCATTTTCACGCACAAACAGCACTTACACGGACGATATTATTGCTGCGATACTTTTTACTGTTTTGAAACACAAATATTTGTGTTCAGCGAAGTCTCCCGAGTACAACAGTACCCCTCATATACAGGTTTTATGGTGCTCTTTCTAAAAAGTTACAGCTGCCAAATATAAGGTTTGCATTTCAGTTTTTCACATTAAAATTCTGCCAGATTGGTTATGTTGCCTTCAGACCCTAAGTGGTGCAGCCCTCCAAGAATGAAAATTACCTCTATGATGGCATACCATTTGCAAATGGCACAACCCAAGGTATTGCAACAGGGTATGTCCAGTGAATACTTAGTCACAAACACTGGTTGTATTGGCATTTTTGCATTTTCAACAAACAGATATTTAACGCCTAATCTCACAGTGCGTTTCAGACCAAATGGTTATTAAAGACTGATATTAAATTTATTTGGTAATACCTTGTTGTTCCACGTATTGCAAATGGTATGCCATTATGGGTGTAAATTTAATCTCCGGGCTACTATACAGTCTCAAAGGCAACGCAACCAATCTGGCAAATTTCAATTTCATAAAATGTAACGTGCTATATTTGACCCTGTAACTCCCAAAACGCCATAAAACCTGTACATAGGGGGTACTGTCTTACACGTGAGACTTTACTGAATATAAATATGTGTATTTTATTGCAGTAAAAGCAAACAGTATTATGACATTGATCGTTAAAATGTCATGTAGAACTAAAAAAATTTAAAAAAAAAACGTATTTTCTCCCATTTTTTCATATTAAATTATGTTTCATAGCTAAATATTTGATATTAAATGAAAGCCCTGTTTCCCCTGAATAAAATGATACATAATAAGGGTGAGTGCATTTACTATGAAAGAGGTGTATTACGGTTGGACAGACATGTAGCGCAAATGCCAGGTTTTGTTTACATTTTGTTTTGTTCACAATGTGTACATTTGGCTCCGTCCTTAAGGGGTTAAGGACTGAGCCAAATGTACACATTGTGATCAAAACAAAATGTAAACAAAAACTTTAATTTGTGCTATATGTCTGTTCAGGCGTAATTCACCTCTTTCATTTTATATGCACCCACACTTATTATATATCATTTTATTCAGGGGAAACAGGGCTTTCATTTAACATCAAATATTTAGGTATAAAACATAATTTAATATGAATAAAATGTAAAATGGGAGAAAATAATTTTTAAAAAATGTTTAGTTCTACGTGACATTTTAACTGTGAATGTCATAATACTGTTTGATTTTACTGCAATAAAATACACATATCTGTATTCAGCGTTGTCTCACGTGTAAAACAGTACACCCTATGTACAGGTTTTATGGTGTTTTGGGAAGTTACAGGGTCAAATATAGCACAGGAATGAGAATTACCCCCGTGATGGCATACTATTTGCAAAAGTAGACAACCCAAGGTACTGCAAATGGGGTATGCCCAGTCTTTTTTAGTAGCCACTTGGTCACAAACACTGGCCAAAATTAGTGTTAATATTTGAAAATGCAAAAAACTAATTTGAACGTCTATTTTAGCCAGTGTTTGTGACTAAGTGGCTACTTACTCTCGACCTTTTGAAAACACCATAAAACCTTTACATGAAGGGTACTGTTATACTTCGGAGACTTCGCTGAACACAAATATTAGTGTTTTTAAAATGGTAAAACGTATCACAACAATTATATTGTTCGTGTAAGTGCCATTTGGGTGTGAAAAATGCAAAAAATGTCACTTTCACTGACAATATCGTCGTTGTAATACATGTTACTGTTTTGAAACATTAATATTTGTGTTCAGCGAAGTCTTCCGAGTAAAACAGTACCCCCCATGTACAGGTTTTATGGTGTCTTGGAAAGTTACAGGGTTAAATTTAGTGCTAGCAAATTAAATTCCCTGGACTTTTGGCTTGGGTTGTCAGGCTGGTCCTGCTAATTGTAATTAATAAAATTACTTAATTATGTAAAATTATTACATAAATATATACGTAGAATTATTATCTATGTGTGTATATAAATATATGTGTGTGTATATATATATATATATATATATATATACATATAATTTTTTTAAATTATTTTTATTTATATATAGGTATATATATAGTGATATATACGTATATACTTATTTATATAGATATAGATATTATTTCGTTCTACATGTATTTGATATCAATATATATATATTAGTTTTAAAATACAGTTAGAACGAATTTACACATATATATATATATTTATTTATTTTTTATTTAATTTTTTAACGTATTTACAGATTTATTTTTTTATATTACATATAAGTATATATAATGAAAATTATATATTTAATCAATATCATTGTACGTGTATTTTGATATTAATATATATTTATATATATATATATTAATATGAAAATACACTTAGACAGTAAATATAGTAAATATATATATGATCTATGTATATATTATTTATTTTTTCACTGATTTAACTTTTATTTTATTTATTTTCAGACAGCAGGGGGAGTACCTGTCATTACAGGCACTCCCCTTGCTGACATTGTTATGGACGGCTATGCTGTCCATGTGATCGTGAGGTCCTCGCAAGGACCTCGCGATCACATGGCCCAGGGGAGCCGAAGAGGACGGAGGGGGACTCCCTGGGTTCCCAGGTGAGTCCCCATACCGTGATTGCCGGCGATCTTTATATCATCAATGAATTAAAGAAATTTATGAAAGAGTTTAAATAATAATGAAACTTAAGTACGTGTAAAACACTGACATATGATTTGTTGCAAGGTATGGGCAGGGGAAGGTGATACAATCAATGTCTGCAGGGATGAAAAGGAGGAATACAGGAGCTTAATGGATTAATGGTATTTACTTAATATATATAAATTAAACCATGGTAAAAATGACAGAATATAAAAAATGTAATCATTAAAGGTACACTGTTGGCAATGTAACTACTTAATTTCATTGAAGTGGTTGTAGTGTCTGAAGCCCCTTGCGACATCCTTTTATTCAATGTTACACCGTTTTTAATGTTTTGATGCTAAACAAGAGTTCCCAGAAGCCCATTCTCTCTGTGTTGACTGGGAACTATCAGAGCTGTTATTGCATGTGATATTGTCTACAAGGAAGTAAACTCTGCCCAAGCCATTAATTCAGTGGGGACTGGACTGTGGGCGGCCAGGGACCCTCATTAGGGTTAAGTTGTTCTGAATGGAGGGACAGAGCAAAGGGACTTCAAGCACTATAACTAATTCAATTACATGAAATGGTTAAAGTGCCTAGAGCCTAAGTGTGAGTATACTCAAAGGGAGATTAAAACAAACGTAACTTGTGGATATAAATGCGAGAGGGAAAGCAGGGCCGGCCTTAGGCCTTCAGGCGCCCTGTGCGAAAAATCTTAACAGCGCCCCCCCCCCCGCGCCATCCATGTGTATAGGGGATTTATTAAATGAAAATTTAACAATTAACAAATATTTATCACCTCTTCCCTGTCATTACCTTGCATGGAGGGAGGGCATGCTGATCTCTGGTGATACAGTTTGCTGGGAATATGGTCGGTGCCTTCACTGGGTGCAGACCATCAGCAACTGTCTCCTGAGCTCAGGCACTTACAGTATCAGAGCTTTCCTGTGGTAATCCGCGGCAACGTTCTGATTGGCCGGAACTCGGAAGACAGCTACATTTATCATGTGTGTGTCAGACGTGATTGTGTGATGTGTTCTCTGTGTGCCATATTTGTAATGGGTGTATTGACTGTGTCTGATATGTGTGTGTATTGACCGTGTGTGATTTTTGTTCACTATAGCAGTAGATAGGGGGAGCAGGGGCACTGGGGTAGATGTGGGAGCAATGCACTATAGCAGTAGATAAGGGGAGCAGTGTCACTAGGGTAGACAGGGAACAATGGCAATATAGGGGGAGCATGGGCACAATAGGGATGGATAAGGAGCATGGGCACTATAGGGGTAGATGGAGGGATCAGGTACACTATAGGGGTAAATGGGGAAGCACTATAGGGGTAGATGGGGAGCAGGGGTGCTATAGTGGTAGATCGAGGAGCAGGGGCACTATAGAGGTAGATAGGGGGAACTATAGAGATAGATGGGGAACATGGGTACTATAGGAGTAGAGGGGGCACTATAGGAGTAGAGGGGGCACTATAGGGGTAGAGGGGGGCACTATAGGGATAGATGGGGAACAGGTGTACTATAGGGGGAGCAGGGGCACTATAGGGGTAGAGGGGAACAGGGGTACTATAGTGGGAGCAGGGGCACTGTAGGGATAGATGGGAACAGGGGTACTATAGGTGTAGATGGGGGCACTATAGGGATAGATGGGGAACAGGGGTACTATAGTGGGAGCAGGGGCACTGTAGGGATAGATGGGAACAGGGGTACTATAAGGGGAGCAGGGGCACTATAGGTGTAGATGGGGGCACTATAGGGATAGATGGGGAACAGGGGTACTATAAGGGGAGCAGGGGCACTATAGGGTAGATGGGGGCACTATAGGGGTAGAGGGGGCACTATAGGTATATATGGGGAACAGGGGTACTATAGGGGTAGAGGGGGCACTATAGGGAACAGGGGTACTATAGGGGTAGAGGGGGGTCACTTTAGTGGTAGAGGGGGAACAGGGTTACTATAGGGGTAGAGGGGGGCCCTATAGGGATAGGGGGCACTATAGGGATAGATGGGGAACAGGGTTACTATAAGAGTAGAGGGGGCACTATAGGGATAGATGGGGAACAGGGTTACTATAAGGGTAAAGGGTGCACTATAGGGGAAGAGGGGGGCACTATAGGGATAGATGGGGAACAGGGTTACTATAGGGGTAGAGGGGGGCACTATAGAGATAGATGGGGAACAGGATTACTATAGGGGAAGAGGGGGGCACTATAGAGATAGATGGGGAACAGGATTACTATAGGGGAAGAGGGGGGCACTATAGAGATAGATGGGGAACAGGATTACTATAGGGGAAGAGGGTGGCACTATTGGGATAGATGGGGAACAGGGGTACTATAGGGGAAGAGGGGGGCACTATAGGGATAGATGGGGAACAGGGTTACTATAGGGGTAGAGGGGGGCACTATAGGGATAGATGGGGAACAGGGTTACGATAGGGAAGAGGGGGCACTATAGGGGAAGAGGGGGGCACTATAGGGATAGATGGGGAACAGGGGTACTATAGGGGTAGAGGGTGCACTATAGGGAAAGAGGGGGGCACTATAGGGATAGATGGGGAACAGGGTTACTATAGGGGTAGAGGGGGGGGCACTATAGAGATAGATGGGGAACAGGGGTAGTAAAGGGGGAGCAGGGGCACTATGGTCTCACTTACCAGGCAGCAGATTCAGGCCTCGGTTAGCTCCGCCCCCGCCGACCACTTGGCTCCGCCCCCATCGGCTGCTTGGCTCCGCCTCCTACAGTCTCTTTCGCTGCTAAGCCCTGGTAGAGGGCAGGGGGTGTGCAAGCTGTCAGCCATAGGGCGCCCCCTGCTGCCATGGCGCCCTGTGCGGCCGCACAGCTCGCACACCCCTAAGGCCGGCCCTGAGGGAAAGCATACCATCTAAAGAGGCAATGCCATGGGGTAAATAAGTCTGAGACAGGATTTCATATTTGTGATCCATTTCCAGGGAGAATTTCACCAATTCTTCCAGCAAATTGTTTTTTATTTTATTTTATTGATTTGCTGCACATCTTAAAGAGACACTATAGGCACCCAGATTACTTGGTCTCATTGAAGTGGTCTGGGCAAAGTGCGCCTGTCCTCTTAGCCCTGCAGGTGAAAACATTGCAGTTTCATAGGAACCAAAACATTTACATTGCAGGGTTAAGACAACCTCTAGTGGCTGTCTTCCAGACAACCACTAGAGGCACTTCCTGGCTCCTCACTGGGGTTTAACTCCGTAAAATGACATTGCACATCCTACCACTTTATATGAAGACGTCCAGCATCTTCAAAATTTCCCCCCAGGTAAGCATTGTGCTCATGGGCGGGAGGAACCTAAAATTAGGGACAGGGACATACTATGTCCCTAATGGTATAGTGTTTCTATGAAACTACAGCATATAATGACAGTTTAGATTGTGTTTGGCAGTTTCAGGAAAACCTGTTTCAGCATGTTAGTGACTCAAAATGAGGTCCATACAGAGATGTTCATGCAAAGCCCTTGCAATTATGGGCATAGCTTCATGTTACACCAATAACCATACCCCATGCATTTTGCAAATGCATGAACATTTTTCTGCATATGGTAAATCCACAAAATATATACGGATGCAGGTAGTCTGTGTGCCTGTTGCTGGTTTTGCTGTAAATATGGCTGTAATTGCTAACGATATTCATCCAGATGAAGTATATTGAGAATATAGTGAATTATAAACAGTAAAATGTCACTATGCAACACACAATCAGGGCAATACATGGGGCCCAAAGATTTATTGTAATAGGGAGTTCATAATTCATGAAGCTGGAATTGTAAATGTGAACACTTTATTATGAATACCTCTCTTTATTAGCCTGCTGTGTCTGTGTGATTGACTCGTCAAACCGCTGCAATGTCCCAGCTCCAGTTATTCTGCGCTGCAGAGACCACTAGCCACCACTAGGTGTCACTGATAACCTTACTAATGTTCAGAGAAAACCGCTTGTCTTCGTTAAAGGATAGAATTGCTTTTAATAACTAATTAATACTGTTACTTTGAATATATTTAAACAGGCTGTCTATACCATGGGTAGGCAACCTTTAATACTCCAGATGTTGTGGACTGCATCTCCAATAATGCTCTTACAGCCATAACACTGGCAAAGCATCAGGGGAGATGTGGTCCACAACATCTGGAGTGTCAAAGCTTGCCTACCCTTGGTATAGACAGCCCGTGTAAGTATATTGTAATAGTAAGCATGCTAGAAGATACAACTTATATAACAGCAGGAGTAGCCAAAAGGTGTTCCCCTAGATACTGCTAAATTCTTAATTTGCTATATCTAGGGGAATGGGGGTGGTGGTGGGGTCTTTTTTATAGCGCCGTAGGCATTAAGAAACCATTGACATGTCTATTTGTGTATATGAAGCTATCAGGAATTTAGAAAAAAAACAATTGTTTATGATGTATTGCTTTTGTCTTGCTAAGTAAAAAAAACCTCAATAAAAATTTTAATTAAAAAAGGAATTTAGGAACAACTTTGTACGTGAGTGCATATTTTTGGACTCTTTGGTCCAGGATAATAGAAGGTTTGGGTGGATTTTTATTAGGACCAGATAAATTGAGCATTTTAGGTACTCCTGGGTTCTTTTATTATAGGCATTCATGACTTCTATTTATTATTAGGTTAAGGGACTCGGTAGTCCCCAACCCGATAATTATATTATTATGCAACTTATCTGCAAAGGGTGGAGAAAGGGGTATATTAATTTACTAGTCTCTCTTTCATCTTATTTTGTTTCCCTCAACCTCCCACATATGGGGTGGAGGAAAAAACTGCAATTTGCCTGCTACTTGGTTTGTCTCTGACACGTAAACACTTGGAGCTCACAGTCTCCACGCATATATTTTTAATAAGTTATTTAACGTTTTGATAGGCACTTTCAGCATAGAGAAGAGAAACTTGCATTGCAACGAAAGGGTTCATTTTCATGGCTGCCGGCATGCCCAGTAAGCCTACACTAGGTAACTCAACTTGGCGTAGTACTTACAGGCATACATACCTTATGCCAGGTCCCATTAAGCCTACACTAGGTAACTCGACTTGGCGTAGTACATACAGGCATACATACCTTATGCCAGGTCCCATTAAGCCTACACTAGGTAACTCGTCTTGGCGTAGTACATACAGGCATACATACCTTATGCCAGGTCCCATTAAGCCTACACTAGGTAACTCGACTTGGTGTAGTACATACAGGCATACATACCTTATGCCAGGTCCCATTAAGCCTACACCAGGTAACTCGACTTGGTGTAGTACATACAGGCATACATACTTTATGTCAGGTCCCATTAAGCCTACATTAGGTAACTCGACTTGGTGTAGTACATACAGGCATACATACCTTATGCCAGGTCCCATTAAGCCTACATTAGGTAACTCGACTTGGTGTAGTACATACAGGCATACATACCTTATGCCAGGTCCCATTAAGCCTACACTAGGTAACTCGACTTGGCGTAGTACATACAGGCATACATACCTTATGCCAGGTCCCATTAAGCCTACATTAGGTAACTCGACTTGGTGTAGTACATACAGGCATACATACCTTATGCTAGGTCCCATTAGATTTAAGATTTACATTAGATTTAAGATTTACTTTAAAAAAAAAAAAGTAAATGGTGTTGCAGTTTCTATAGCTTCATATGTTTCTAGTTTAGCTGCTACATGTAAAAGTTAATTAAAAAAAAAAATAATAATAATTTAACATAACTTTGCTGTGATGCCCTATACAAATTGCATTAGACACTAGAAAATCAGTCTGCATGTGAATACATACATTCTGTATTGAAACTGTATATAGAAAAATGCGCATGCATTCATTGTAACATACTATCCAGAAACAGCAGAGCAGGAGTAACCAAAAGGCAGCCTAGGGGACCGCTTAGGACCCAGTGTTTAAACAGGGACCCCGAAACCATTTCCAGGGACCCCGAAAGCCATTTCCAGGATGTAGAATTTGCGCTATTTACTTGCAGCACTTCCTACTCTGAATAGTAGGTGGCGCTACACAGATCTGTAGCTCAGCTGCTCTCTGCAGTTTAGTTTACTTAAAGGGACACTGTAGGCACCCAGCTCATTGAAATGGTCTGGGTGATAACTCCCATCAACCTTAACACTAGAGTGGTAATTACTGCAGTTTTTATAAGCTGCAATAATTACCTGCTAGGGTTAACTCCTCCTCTAGTGGCTGTCTAACAGACAGCCACTAGAGAGACTTCCGGCTTCTTAGATAACTTTTGTTCATCTAAACGACGCTGGACGTCCTCACGCTATGTTTGAGGACCTCCAGCGTTACCGGAATCCCCATAGGAAAGCATTGAATAATGCTTTCCTATGAGGAGATCCTAATGCGAGCACAGCTGAGCCAGCGCCGAGGGACATCGGCGCTGGACCCAGGTAAGTGATGGAAGGGGTTATTAACCCCTTCAGCGCCGCGGGAGGGGGCCTTGACAGAGAGGGAAGCTATAGTGCCAGGAAAACGAGTTTGTTTTCCTGGTGTCAGGATTACAAGTTGATCCAGCACGTAGAACTGTATCACACCTAGGATTGACAGGTAACGTCTTACCGGGCCTTAGAATGACCATACTTAACGTACCTAAGAATAGTCAGAATACTTGCCGAGGTCGGGGACACAGAATGAGACACAATGATGAGGGAAAGCCAAAAGTCAAGTATACCAGAATACAGGGAAGTCAAACGAAGCCATAGTCAATAACCAGAAATACACTTTCAGACAACCACTAGGGAAACTACAACAGGGCAATGAGCTGAAGAAATAGATGAGTTTAAATACCCCTCTTGTGAATCTGATTGGCCGCCACCGGCCTTTGACCCCTGAACATGCGTGCAGGTCCTTTGCACGTCGACGTCGTCCATGCCATGGGCGGACATGGGGCTACAAATTGGTGTAGATCCGCAGCGGCCGGCATCCACCAACATGCTGCAGGGGTCAGACATATTGACACATGGCACTGAACGGCACTACCGTACTTGCTGGCAGAGCAATCACTATCGATAGCGCAAGGTGAGGATGTATATGTTATACCTGGCACTATAGTTTCCCTTTAATAGCTTAACCTGATGCGCTCGCGCTGTGTACTTATGGAACAAATTTCATGACAAATGATCTGCACTGTAAAGATACCATAATTGAGTACCTTCATGGTTTATTCATTGCATTGTAGTCTAAATTTAAATATCTTGACTGCAATGAACCTGAATTCAAAAAATGTGCAATTTCGAGTCACACTACAGCTGGAAATATAGAACGAGTGAAATTTAATTTGTCGATGGCTGCTTTCCATCACAGATGCTTAGAAAATCCTAATTGGTAGCTTACTAAAACGGAAAGTATAAAAAAGTGTTTTAATTTCTTTCATTTTAATTACTCTAATTACCAGTAGAGTTTGCATAGCATTTAAAGTTAAAGAAACACTATAGTGTGAGGAATAAACATGTATTTCTAACGCTATATTTTGCATTTCTCTACATTAAATTCCATCTGCCATTTTAGTACCCAGTCTCCCATCTATCCAAATCCCTCTGCAGCAAAACAATATCCTGCTCACATTTTATTACTTTACAGAGTTTTGTGTCATCTCCAAACATTAAAACATGGCTTTCAATGCCTATTTCAAGATCATTTTTAAATATGTTAAATAGAAGCGGTTCCAAAACAGAACCCTGAGGGACACCACTTACCACTTTTGCCCAGCTTGAAAATTTACCATTAATGACAACTCGTTGTACTCTATCCTTAAGCCAATGTTCTAACCAAGAACAAGATTATTCATCTAGACCAATTTCTTTTAGTTTGAAGACTAACCTATTGTGAGGGACCGTATGAAATGTCTTGGTTTAAATGCAGTTTAACAAGTAGACATAGTAAAATACCTCCATTATAATAATAGAATTTTTAGTTATTTTAAAAATCTTTTTACTTTTTTTAAAGTGACGGCATGTTAGTAAGTGCTGGTCAGCTGCCACATAATTAACTCTTGCACCACCAAAGGGTTTTTAACTATTCGCCACTGGCTGCTAGTGCAATTCACTTGCGGTTGGTTGTGGACAAATGTCCGATCCCTATGCTTTATTTTGGTTTGCATGCAAATATTACTGATTTTGCGAACGATTCAGAAAGAATGATACAGAAACAGTCGGACCGAACGAATCCTGACTGCATTTGGCTTTAGTAAATCAAAAGGAAAGAAGGTATTAGGTCGTGCCAGAAAATGAATGTAACAAGATAAAGCAGATAATACAACCGTAGATAAAAACTGAAATATCTTCATATAAAACAACTAAAACATATATATGCAATATGGTAAGTACTTACATATATCAGTACATAAAAAGAGAGAAAGAAAAACAGTCCTAAAATAAGCAGGGAATGGTCACATCCACTTGAGGAAGGGAAATAGTCCAAATGGATTTGGAGGAATGAGTGTAACGTCTTGTTCCGGATGCCAATATGAAAAAGAGAACAAAGAAAAAATCCAATAGTGTAGACTGTATCTTCCGCTTTTTTATGAGGATTCAAAGTGAAAAGGTATCACACTCACCTATATTGGAGCTTGAACTAGCTCAGGTGTACTTCACATTCAGTGGTATTGGTCCCCCACTGGTGGGATATAGACGTATGCACGTAACGGAGATCCTCGAGAAAGAAGAGGGTAACACAGAATAGTAAATCAGTCTGGATTTGGTCATTTTTACTGGATTTTGTCCACTTTGAAAAAAACCTGATGTTTAATGAATAAAGATGATCAT
>OW240917.1:231878667-232094174 GCA_933207985.1 Pelobates cultripes | reverse complement strand
TGTGTGTGATGGGTGTGAGAGTGCTGTGTGTGTGTGTGAGTGCTCTGTGAGAGTGCGCTGTGTGTGATGGTGTGAGAGTGCTGGGTGTGAGAGTGCTGTGTGTGATGGGTAAGAGAGTGCTGGGTGTGAGTGATGGGTGTGAGAGTGCTGTGTGTGATGGGTGTGAGAGTGCTGTGTGAGAGAGTGCTGTGTGTAATGTGTGTGAGAGTGCTGTGTGTGATGGGTGAGAGTGCTGTGTGTGATGGGTGAGAGTGCTGTGTGTGAGAGTGCTGTGTGTAATGTGTGTGAGAGTGCTGTGTGTGATGGGTGAGAGTGCTGTGTGTGAGAGTGCTGTGTGAGAGAGTGCTGTGAGAGTGCTGTGGGAGAGAGTGCTGTGTGTAATGTGTGAGAGAGTGCTGTGTGAGAGTGCTGTGTGAGAGAGTGCTGTGTGTAATGTGTGTAAGAGTGCTGTGTGTGATGGGTGAGAGTGCTGTGTGAGAGTGCTGTGTGAGAGAGTGCTGTGTGTGATGGGTGTGAGAGTGCTGTGGGAGAGAGTGCTGTGTGTGATGGGTGTGAGAGTGCTTTGGGAGAGAGTGCTGTGTGTGATGGGTGTGAGAGTGCTGTATAAATGTTATTGTGTGTGTGTGTAGGGGGGGTAAATAAAAAAAAAAAAGTCATTATTTCCCCCCCTCTCTTCTTACCTTTAGCCTGGGAGGGGGGGTCCGGCACGCTGGAAGGCGGGGTGGCGGGGTTCCCTGGTGGTCCTCGTGGGTGAGTGAACTCTAGCCTGTGAGGCCATGGCAACGCGCCGGATCTCGCGAGAGGAACCCGGCGGAGCTGCAGGTTAGAGCTCCGCCGGGTCCTCTCTCCAGCCTAGCTGGCTGTCTCCCTCCCTCCCTCCCCGCCGGCGGCCGCATGTGGGCCGGTCAGGGAGATCCTTGATCCCCCCACCGGCCCGTCGTGACAAACAGCGGGGCCGGCGCTAGGAGAGTGCCGGCCCTGCATAGACCGGCAGGGGAGATCCTGTGATCTCCCCTGCCGGCCTCGGCCCATGGCCACCGCGGCCCACCGGGCATTTGCCCGGTGTGCCCGATGGCCAGTCCGGGCCTGGTCACAGGGCAGGAGGCCGGCAATCAGTCTTTTCCAATGCCTAGTGGCGAGGCTGGTTCAGCCACAGCAGCAATGTCAGCTTTTGGCAGGTTACGGAGCACCTCCTTCAGGTCCCCATCTGTCTGGCACAGGGAGGCATCAGAACCCTCCGTGCTCGATGGAGCGGAGCCTAGCGCGCTGGCCTGGTGGTCTGCATTATCGCGGACAAATTTGGTAAGTGCCCCCGATTTGGTCACCAGGTGCTTGGAGGTTGTGTGCTGGTCTGAAGAAGCCGTTTTTGGGTGGCCCATCGTGTGGATTTGGCCCGATGTTAGAGGATTCCCTTTCGTTCCAGACGGAGCTCACTCGGAGCGCGTCCATGCAGTTTTGCGGCTAGCTCCGCCCCCCAGGATGATTTTTTTGTGATCGTCTGTGACAGTATTGAGGATACCAAAATGTAGCGTGGCAGTTCTTTGATAGAAACTGCAGTATTTTGATGAGTGTCTGGCATTTCTTTTCTTTGAGGGTCATTATTTGGGCGGCCAATACTTGTTGTTCTCCGTGTAGTTGATGGACTGAGTCCATGAGGGTGGACACTGTATTGAGGATGGTAGTAATGTCATCCTCTGTAGTTTTAACGCAATCAGATGTTGTATTTCCATTTTAACCAGTGCCACATCAGCTGCTAGCAACTTCTATATATCGACCAGGGGCGCTTTCAGGTCCCCTTTGGTGGTGGGGGTTGAGTCGTCAGGTGACATTGGGGGCACGGTGAGTTCGGCCTGGGGAGTTTTTGTAGTAGGTGGCTCCCCCCTTTCAGATTCTGAGGTAGAAGTTGTGTTTGGCGAGAATTTTTTCGCCTGCCAAACGAGGACCACTCCTGTACCCCATTAGAATGTTGACACCGACCACCTAAGTGCGAAACCGCAAGGGAAGTAATTAATAAATGCTTCCCCTGTGTGGCCGTCATATCATATAATCGAACACGTGGCTGACAAAAGAGTGGTGGACATCTTGTCTCACGAACGTGGGCGGCGGTACTTGGTTGTCAACTGCCTGGAACTCTTTTCGGCTAGGCACTCGTGCGAACATCTGTAAAACTTAGACCGCTGCCCATTCTATTTCCACACCACCTAGATGAACGATGTTTGGGAGATATGAACTACCGAACGGGGGAGTATTTGTATCCTGAAATGAAGAAATTCTCTTGCCTGGTGTTCACAATGGAACCTCACGAACGGAGACCAGGCAGAGCACCTATTTCCCTGGAACTGTTTTGGGCTAGCGCCTCATGCCTGGTCAGTCAAAGTTTCTGTTTTATCGAACTGATTTGAATGATTCTTGGATATGTTATACACTCAGAATGGGACTACTGGGGAATGAACTTTTTTATGGGGTTCCTATGTACGATGGGGGTACTTTTGGAGTACAGTATATTTTTTGGACCTGAGAGATAATTAAATTACAGGATTTTTCTCACACAATTATCTCTCAGGCACAGAGGCTCCTGGGATTAAAACCCTTGTATTATTGTGTGGAAAACCCCTTGCATGGGACTGGGCATAAAAGCTGTGTGTGTGACAATAAACTTCAGTTGTACTCCCAGAACTGTGTGTCGTCCAGTTACTGGGGAGCAGGTGGGATATTTCTTTGGCATTTTACTTGCTCCTGATTTTACTTTTGTGGATCCACCGGAGAAGAGTCCCTGCTAGGACTTGGGCTCAACTACACTATTTCCCTCTTTTTCTATTTTCATTTTATTCAGAGTCTTCAGCTGGATCCACATAAATATTTTCTTTTAGATTCTCAGTTGGCTCGACAAACCATTTTTCCCTAAACAGAAATCTTTCTGAATGCACATATTGTTGCCAAATATCGGTTCGACCCAGCAGTATTTTGGTAAAAATAACTGATTCGGTAGCCAAATCAGTTGAACCAAAAGGGCACAAAAATGGGCCAATCAGTATACTGCAATATGTCTACATGATATAAAGAGAAACGTTAGCCCTGGCAAAAAGAAATTCATGTGTGTATGCCATGGATCCCTTAGGCTTGCATTGACTAGTAGCTTTAGGTCCTGGCTAGTAATGTGCATTTTTAAGCCCAAGAAGTGTATAGAGTATGATTCCATAAATAGTTACAGAGCATATAAACTTGGACAGGGAGAGTGGAAATATTCAAAATAGAAAATTGTTTAAGCATATATTTTAATGTATAAAACACAATACACACACTGTATGGCCAACAGATAGAAACACCTGTGAAAGAAAGAATGAAGGGATAAATACATTTTAGTTACCCTTTTTCTTCTCTAGAATGTAGATATAAAAGACTCTTCCTAGTCTTCATAAAATCATGAAATATACACCAATATAAAAAATATAAAAAAAACTCCAGTTAGTGTTATTGTCAGGATTTCTCTGCTGTTTTAAACAGCAACCCTTCCTCTCTCTATGTCTGAGCTATTTAGCTGATTGTAAACGCTCAGTGCCCTCGTTTCCACAGTTACTCACTTAGTTGTTAGTAGCCAGCCCTTATGCTAAACAGTGCAGCCTACTTAAGCAGCAAGTTCCAGTACCTCCTTGCCCTTGCATGGTTTCCTGTTTCCCAGAAGACTCTTTGTTTCCTGTGTATTCCTGATTCCTGACTTCTGGCCTTATTCCTGACTCTGCTACTCTCCGTTCTCCTGATTCTGGCTTGTCTGACTGCCCGCTTTGGTGCCTGATCCCTGCTTCCCTCCTAAACTTTGCTTTTGGTTTTACTCATTGTTGCTGTTTATGAACAAAGGTGTTTTGCATCTACGTTCTGTCTCTGTCTGGTCCCTGGTCACCAACACTTATACAGTCAGATTCAAAAATAGGGGAATGGGTAATATATTATACACTGTGAGTACAAAAAAATTGATTGAAGACCATAAAACATTAATGTAGATGCTCTTCTTTCAATGTAACTGAAGTGTTTTGGGATCACTGTGGTACCACCTAAGATGTAAAACTCTTAAAAATTAACAATTTGCATCTTCAATGGGAGCTACCATTACACATATCTAGAATTCTTTTTTCTTTTTTTATTATTGCTTGTGTTTATGTTAAGGTTGTTTATTTTGCTATTTGTTTTAATTTTGATTTTCTTGTTATATTTTTCTGATTTAGCCCACTTGCACTTTATCAAACTGGTTTGGTATCTGCATGCTTTTATAAAGGATGCATTTTCTTATTTTCTTTTCCCTGGCTGACCTCTCTTTTAAATCATTGAGCTAGATACTCTAAGCAGAGTAAAGGTTTACTCTGTTTGGTGAATAGCAATTCCTCCATTGCAGATTACAGAAAAATACTATTCAGTAAGTAGACCAAATCCCTATTCTGCTAAGAGAATCCAACCCATTGTGTTTGCTCAGGCTTGTGTATTAGTTATGCTCTGTGTTATATTACTATGATGTGTGTAATTTAATTTATTCTGTTGCTTTTTTCCAGATAACAGTATATTCCAATAAAGGTCTATAGATGTTCTAAGCATGTCTAAAACAATCTGCTACATTTCATTTGAAGTATTGGTAGACTCTATACCAATTTTTGCTTGTTTGTTCAACATAAATTATTCAATTTGAATATGACAAAATTGCTAGTTATTACCAGATGTACAAATGCATCATATACATATATTTCTGGTGTGTATGACAGGAGTGGAAAAGTTAAAAGGTGAGTTTACTTACCTTTTCTACCATGCGGCTTGCCTCTCCACCTGGATGAGATCATCAGTCTTGATAATCTCACCCAATCCAAGGCTTTCCCAAAGAAAAAAATGACACACTGTGGAAATCAGCATCTCCGCTATGGGAAGCGTTCAGAGTTTCCATGCTCTGCATGGAGATGCTGAACGTAGGTGCTGCATTGAAATAGCAATCACTTCTAGTGGCTGTCTGAATGACTTCCACTAGAGGTGTTACGAGACAGAATTGTAAACACTGCTTTTTCTCTGAAAAGGCAGTTTACATTGAAAAACCTGCAGGGGCACACTATAGACACCAGAACCACTACATTAAGCTGCCGATTGAGAAAGCCCAAGGAGGGTGAAATGCGTCTTGGCATAGGATAGAGCAGGGGTGGGCAATCTGCGGCCCTCCAGATGTTTTGGACTACACCTCCTATAATGCTCTTAGGGCCATAATGCTAGCAAAGCATCAAGGGAGATGTAGTCCAAAACATCTGGAGGGCCACAGATTGCCCACCCCTGGGATAGAGGATTTTAGACTGGTAGTTTTATACACTCTTCTTTTATTGTTGATTGTATTTATTTTATTATTTGTTAGATTTTATTTATTTGTTAGATTTTGTCCAATAAATAGTTTATTTTTGAATGATGTGAAATTGTTAATCTATTGTATACCATAATACTACATCTAGATTCTGTATATTTCAGTTTTTTCCAATCCCAAACTGAGAAAAACTTTGGAAAGTTGGAAAAATAAAGGTCTGGTTGCCTCCTGAAAAGTGCACAAAAGTCTACTGTTTTGAGCTATTATCTGAAAAAAAGACTCTATAAAATGGGAGTTTAGATACTATATACATAGTTGGGGTCCATGGTTAATCAGTATTAATCAGTATTACACTATATATTTATTTTTTCATGCTAATATCAGCCAATTATGTTGTATGGAGGGGTAAGTGTTCATACATTCTATAGCGCTGCACTTTCACTCAGGTGTTTTAGGTGGTGGGTCGTATTTTTAGTTTACTTTGTTAGAAGGTTTTTTGGAGTGCCCATTTGAGTGTTTTTCAACCTTGCTATTACATTTTTGTTTGGATTATATCTGATGACTATATTGTCCCTTTAAGTCCATGTGTACACGTAAGTTGGGAAGGAAGCAATTGTGTTGTTAAAGTAGGTAACAGTGGTACATCATTATTTTTAAGTAAGTAAAGAAAAGCAGAAATAGAGGCTGACCATCGACAAAACATCTGACATGACATTTTCAGAATAAAGAGAATTGTATGCACACAAACAGAATGGAATGGAATTTAGAAAATGAATTGCAGCTGAACTTTCCATATGTATGCCAGTCTTGTTTATTCACTTGGAAAAAGTGATTCATTGAACAGATATAACCCATGTCCTAAATGTAAAAGGTGTCTTGTCAAACTAGCTGCTTGATTCATCTCGATTATTTTTATAACACATGACCCCAGCAGGCTAACAAAGAAAAAGCCGGATGGAAGCTTTGGTAACCTTTGGAAGTACTTGTATTGTGTGCATCCATAATTTTCAAAGTGCGGTTGATAATGTGTAGGTATCGGTAAAATATTTTAGTCACTAATAAAATATATCATTTCCTAGGAAAAAACAAAGGGATTAGTCATGTGGGAAACAACATGAGTACAACATGAAAGAAAAAAAAGAAGTACAACTTGTATTGCATCAAATTAAACACAATACTTCAACAGAATTTTAGTAATTCAGGGTGATGAGTCAAATTATAAATTTCATTAGGAAAATTGAGAACACTTAAATACTGTGTTAAAGATGCTCAGAAGTCTTGCACCATGGTTGACTAAGGTCCAGTAATATAGTGTTTGGAAGAGTTTTTCCCATTGAAAGTGAGTAATATAATTTTTTTTTATCCAAACATAGACATTTGTATCTATTTGCGATCAGTACATTCAATACTTCAAACGTTGTATGAAAATTGCACGTTCGGTTAATCAACATGCTTAATAAAAAAAAAAAATCAATAGAGACTTCTAGGTAACCTTCTTTTGTGCATACTAAACTATCTATTGACAAGATACAATTAAAGATGAATAGACCAATAGCATATAAAACACAAGGTAAACGTCTTTCTGAGCTAGTGCTTATATACTTGATTCAGTTTGGTAGATTGTGCTTGCCATCTTAAAAGTAAATGGTTTTCTTGGCATGTTTATTCTAAATGCACTGGAACAGAAGCTTAAGGTACAGAGCCATTGGAGAACATGCTTATACCAACCATTTCATTGTGGAGACTATGCCTTAAAAACAAATGGAGTTCTAAATGTGTGTGTGTTTCAGTAAAATTGTCTAGAATGACAGTCAACTTTAGCTGAGATTGTAGAGATGGTGGACTGCCACATTAATCTAATGGTGTGTTTCTTCTACAAGTGGAAGTGAAAAGTGACATTCTTTGGATGAAAGAAGACATTTCTTTGTAAAGATTCTGACAATTACCTTAAATGAAAGTGACCCAACCATTGGAAATCATGACATTCCTGGTTGTCAACATTGTGCAACTTGTCCCAGAGTATTAACTTTTTTTTTACCACGATTGTCTTGGCCTTACTTGCATTCTAGATAATCCTTTAACAAGAACAACCGTTTGTAAGTTTGCAACTTTAACATTGACTGAAAACAAACTATATTGTTATGGGTAACCACATAATATGTAGTGGCTTGGGGGGATTTTTTTTTGTATCAATATCTATAGTTTTTCGCTTTTTATATTTTTGTAAAAATGCGTTCTTTATATGTATGTTCAGTATTACATATTGGTTGGTAAGAGGAGTTGTGGAGGGCTTTCCAAGTTCAAATGTTGGTCAGACACAGGGCCGGCCTTTGGGGTGTGCGAGCTGTGCGGCCGCACAGGGCGCCATGGCAACAGGGGCGCCGGGCGGCCGACACAGCTCGCAGTCGCTCTGTCACTGGCCGGCCCGAGATTGTGTGAGAGCTGAGCCGCGGTCAGTTTCCGGAGCGTGGAGGAGGAGCTTGGGGCGCAGGCGCAGCGTCCAAGTGCTGCACCTTCACAGAGAGCCGCAGAGGGATCCGCTCCATGTGTGAGGGCGGCGACCGGTGCTCTGCAGACAGGGAGGGAGCAGCAGCCTTCAAAGTAAGTACCTTATTTATTTTTAAGCCAAACATCTTTCATTAAATGGGGCAGGGTCTAATTAAGGGGGGCAGGGGACTAGATAAGAGTGGCACTGGGTCTAATTAAGGGGGCAGGGGACTAGATAAGGGTGACACTGGGTCTAATTAAGGGGGGCAGGGGACTAGATAAGGGTGACACTGGGTCTAATTAAGGGGGGCAGGGGACTAGATAAGGGTGGCACTGGGTCTAATTAAGGGGGCAGGGGACTGGATATGGGTGACACTGGGTCTAATTAAGGGGGGCAGGGGACTGGCTATGGGTGACACTGGGTCTAATTAAGGGGGGCAGGGGACTGGGACTGGCTATGGGTGACACTGGGTCTAATTAAGGGGGGCAGGGGACTGGGACTGGCTATGGGTGACACTGGGTCTAATTAAGGGGGGCAGGGGACTGGGACTGGCTATGGGTGACACTGGGTCTAATTAAGGGGGGCAGGGGACTGGGACTGGCTATGGGTGACACTGGGTCTAATTAAGGGGGGCAGGGGACTGGGACTGGCTATGGGTGACACTGGGTCTAATTAAGGGGGGCAGGGGACTGGGACTGGCTATGGGTGACACTGGGTCTAATTAAGGGGGGCAGGGGACTGGGCATGGATGACAGGGTATGATTAAGGGGGGCAGGGGTTTGATTAAGGGAGGCAGGGTCTGATTAAGGGGTGCAAAGGGTTGATGAAGGGGTGCAGCCTGGGGATTGATGAAGGGGACAGGGTCTGATGAATAGAGGCAGTATCTGATGAAGGGGGCAGGGGTTTTATTGAAGAAGTGGCCAAGGGCTTTGGTGAAGGGGGTGGAAGGCATATTGTGTGCCTCAAATTGTCTAGAGGGGGCCAAACAAAGACGTGGGTTTAAGAAATGAGGGAGAGGCTATACATGCTTAGTGTTGTAAAATGGTTAAATATAGTGTACTGACAACATTGCTCTTGTTTCTACAATACATAAACTGACTTTGTGTATTATACTATTAAAGTGGCACTGTCACTGTCTGGGAATTTGCCAAATGCGCAAAGACCCCCGACAGTGACATTGATGCTGATCTATAGTTGATCTATATCTTCACTACTGTGTTAGCATGTGATTTTTATGTTCAGTTGTTCTACACATGTAAAGTTATGTTTCCATGTGTTATTTAATCTATACCTGGAAATACAAGGTTTGGATGTCTTATTCATTTGATGAATACCTGCAATGCTTATTTATTTATCTATACTTTATTTGGCGCAAATGTTGGCGTACTACATTTAGGAAATTCATATTATCTGTACACTGCTGCTGCGAATCTTGTATTTCTTTTGTATCTATACTTAAAAGGGCCTCTCTTTTAAATATATATATTTTTTTATTGTATCGTGTAGCAGCATTATGGGTCCCAAAAAACTGTCAGGTGCTCAGAATCAGAAACGAAGGGCCCTTATGGATTTGGAGGACCAGAAGAGTGCTGGAGTAATCAAAAAATATTTTGGAACACCAACACCTAGTGGTTTACAAACCTCAGAAGAAAAAGATGAAGAAAGCTGCAGTAGCCAAAGTGATGTGCATCTTAAGCTCAGTGAGCCTTCAACATCTAAAACATCTTTGGAAGAGGATTCTAATACACCTTCTGGCTCGGTGGCTGTTGATGAAACAATAAGCACATGTGAAAACTCAAGCTTCACAGATCCCGCTTTGTGGCCAAAATTGATTTCTAAGAATATTGATAGTATTTTAGATGTTGGTCCTGTACAGGTACAAGATGTTGATTTTAAAAAAGATGCTTATAATCGGCACTTTTCTTCAGCTTTCTACAAAAGAAAATTAGACAGTGGTGAAGAACAAACACGGCGATGGTTGGTATACTCCTCATCTGCCAATAAAGTATTCTGTTTCTCTTGTAAATTATTTGATAAGAATCCTAAAACATCGCTTGCCCTTGGAGGATCAGATGACTGGACACATATGTCAAATATTTTGAAATCGCATGAAACCTCCAGTGGTCATTTTACAGCCCAGCAGATGTGGACTGAAACACAACTGAGACGGAAATCAAAACACGCGATTGACCAAAACTATCAAAATCTCATGAGAGGTGAAAGGCAACACTGGAGATCTGTGATGGAGAGGATGTTAAATATTGTCCAGTTTTTAGCAGAGCGTAATCTGGCCTTCAGAGGCTCTTCAGATCGACTTTTTACAACCAATAATGGAAATTTTTTTAGGTCTCGTGGAACTATTAGGAAAATATGACAGTGTGATGGCGGAACACTTACGCAGGGTGGTATCAAAAGAAACTGCAGACCACTACTGCGGAAAAATAATTCAAAATGAAATAATAAATCTTATGGCTAAACAGGTAATTGAGGACATTTTACAACGCTGCAGAAATGCAAAATATTTCTCAATTATCCTTGATTGCACTCCAGATATTAGCCGTAAGGAGCTGATGTATTTTACAATTTGATTTTTGGAAGACATTTCTGGAAATTTTCAATCAAAGGAATATTTCCTTGGTTTCAAAAAAGTAGAGGATACAACTAGAAAATGATTAAGTGATTTCCTCCATGAATTTCTTTCAGGAAAAAATTTGGACATTGATAATTGTCATGGACAAGGTTATGACAATGGAGCCAATATGGCAGGAAAAAACAATGGAGTTCAGTCCAAAATTTTAAACATAAACCCAAGAACAGTATTTGTACCGTGTGGCTGTCATTGTCTTAATCTTGTCATTGGAGATGCAGTACGCTCCTGCAAGGAATCAATGAAACAATTTGGTATCATTCAGCGCCTTTATGTTCTATTCTCAGGATCCGTAAAGAGATGGAAAAGTTTGTCTGACCACGTTTCTGGCAGGGCCAGAATGGCCCACTGGGATACCGTGAAATTTCCCGGTGGGCCGTCGGCACCTGGGGTCGGTCAGACACCTGGGTCTGCTAGCGGCCGCTGGTGGAGCTGTGCTGTCTCTGCTCCCCAGCACGCAGCTTAATGAGACCGGGGCCGGAATATGACATCATATTCCGGCCCCGGTCTCATTCAGCAGCGTGTGAGGGCGGGAGAGCAGAGCCAGCGCAGCTCCCCCAGCGACCGCCAGCAGACCTCCCCCAGCGGCCGCCAGCAGACCTCCCCCAGCGGCCACAAGCACAGGTCCCCCAGCACCTACAGAGTGTGGAGGCCCTGAATGTAGGTGCACTGACACAGGAAGCACCTCTAGTGACCGTCTGAGTGACTGTCACTAGCGGTGTCACTTTGAAGCAATGTAAACACTGCCTTTTCTCTGAAAAGTCAGTGTTTATGTTGAAAAGCCTGTAGGGACATGCTATAGACACCAGTACCACTACATTAAGCTGTGTATGTGCGTCTGCTAGTGAGTGAGCTTGCTTGCATGTGTGTGCCTGCTAGTGAGTGAGCTTGTGCTTTTATGTCAATGAGCTGATATATATCAGTGAGATTGTTTGTCTATGAGGCTGTGTATCAATGAGCTTGTGTGTGTCATTGAGATGTCAGTGAGATTGCCTGTGTCTGCATGTGAGTATGCTTAATGTATAATTAAATGTTTTACTCTGAAAGGACCAATATTTTATATTAGAAAATGCAATATATATATGTATATATATATATTACTCAATCATCTGTCATGGCAAGACATAGCCTTACATATTACACCTGACAATATACGGCGCAGTGACTTATGGGGCTGGCATAAAATTTTTTTCCAGGGTTGCTCTGTATCCCCAGTCCGGCCCTGGTTTCTGGCCTCACTTTAAAGCCTTTGTGCACCTCGCGGTGGGAATGCCGTATAAATTGTCTAAAACCACTAAGACATAATTTCAGTGAAATACAAAAAGCACTGATTGTTTTGTCTGATGAAACCCACACTGAACCGAACATTTGTCATAAGACTAACACACTATCTCAGCAGATTGTGGAGTTCAAATTTATTGTCACAAATGTCACAATTTTTTTATAAATTTCAGAGAGTCTGGATTTAAAAAGCTCCTTCCAGCTTGCAAAGGAACTAGCAGCAAAAGTGAATGTGGAGCCTGTTTTTAAAAAGCCTTCTCATATTCACAGAAAAAAAAAGCCTTGTTTGATTACGAAAGCCAAGATGAACCTTTAACCGATCCCACGAAGAAATTTAAGATTGATTTTTTTTTATGTTTTGGTTGATACTGCTGCTAAATCTTTGGAGGAGCGTTTTTCTCAAATGGAACAACACAACAAAGTATGGAGATTTCTATACAATATGAGACATCTTCCAGCAAGAGAAAACTTAAGGGACTGTTGCTTGCAGTTACAGAAGGCATTAGAGAAGAGCAGACAATCGGCCATTAATGGTCTAGATCTTTCAGAGGAGCTTTGGCATATTCAAAGCCTACCACCTCAAGATGCCACAGCACCCCGCCATATACTCAATTTTATAGTGAGAAATGGGCTGACTGACACATTTCCAAACATTTGGATAGCGTTTCGGATTCTATTAACAATTCCTGTTTCTGTGGCGTCAGGAGAATGCAGCTGTTACAAGTTAAAGCTCATTAAAACATATCTGAGATCCTCAATGACTGATGACAGACTAACCTCTTTATCAGTATTATCAATTGAAAGCGATGTATTGAAGACATTGGACATGAACAACATGATTGATGAGTTTGCAAAGACAAAAGCACGTAAGGTTGTATTTTCAGCTTCAGATTAATATTACTTGTCAGGAGGTGTATATTTTGGTTCCCAGTGTTCCCAGTTATTATTGCATTTGCACATTATATTATCTCTAAAAACCAATGTTAAAAAGATTGCAGTTAGCTGTTTTTTTTCTGCATTTAATGTATTTAATATACATTATTGTTACCAGTCAATCCAGTTATTTATTATTGTACTTGTTTGCTCTTGCATTTAAATTATCTGTAATTAAAAAAACTGTTTGTTACAAAGATTGTTTTCCTCTTTGTGTATGTTTAGGTGACGGGAGGGGGGAAGAGGAGGGGGCACAAGATTAGCTCGCACAGGATGCTTGAACACCTAAGGCAACAGCATACACGGAGAGACACAACCAAGTGGCTGGGTTTGTTTACTGAAACATCTGCGCAGAATATGGATTGGACCTGCCCAAGTCCAGATAGGAGATACCACACGGGTAGTTGAGAATGACAAAGCTAAGATCCTATGGGACTTCAAGATCCAGACAGACAAGCAAGTGCTGGCCAACTAACCCGACATCGTGGTCGTAGACAAGGAACGAAAGACTGCAGTCGTGGTGAATGTGGCAATACCCAGTGACTATAACATCAGGAAGAAGGAACATGAGAAGGTAGAGAAATACCAAGGACTGAAAGAAGAACTAGAAATGATGTGAAAAAGGAAGGCAGTAGTAGCCCCAGTTGTGATAGGAGCACTAGGTTCTGTGACTCCGAAGTTGGGGGAGTGGCTTCAACAGATTCCAGGTGGGACATCTGAGATCGCTGTCCATAAAAGTACAGTTCTAGGAACAGCTAAGATACTGTGCAGAACTCTTAAACTCCCAGGCCTCTGGTAGAGGATCTGACAATGAGAAATAAACATACCACCATAGTTGGCACTATATTCGAAAGATGGATTCTCTTGACCAGTTTGCGGAGGATAGGATATCCGACAGTGAGCTGCTTGCACGAAGAGCAGATGATGCGGCTGCACCCCTGACAGAATGAGCACCAAATGATTCGTCAATTCCCGCTTGAGTGAGCAGCCATCTTATCCAGCGTGAAATCGTGGGAGAAGAGACCGGTTTGTGAGGTCTGACATAGGAAGCAAAAAGAAGCCCTGGAGGGGAATGTAGAGAGGTTGTGCTCTCAATGTAACAACAGGTACACAGGGCAACACAGAGGGACGGTCTGTCCGGAAAGTATGGGTAAAAAAATGATGAGGAATTAGTCTTAGTACGTCTGGTAATAGTAAATCTGACTATGTCTGGTGCGAAGGCCAAAGCATGAAAGTCGAAGGCCTGAACATCTGAAACTCTGCGGAAAGTCACCAGACACAAAAGCAGGGCCAATTTAGTGGAAAGTTGGCGTAGGGATAATGCCTCATTAGAAGGCCAGGATTCCAACAGAGTAAAAACTTGAGAAACATCCCAGGAATTAGAATATCTGGCAGTAGGGGGTCTTGTCAAACGGATGCCCAGTAGAAGTCTGCACACGGAAGGATGCTTCCCTACTAATGAATTATCAATAGTATAATGGGCCGCCAAAATGGCAGATTGAAAAATATTAATTGATCGATAGGATTTGCCTTGATCAAAGAGAGAGGAAAATTTTTTTAAAATGAATGGAAGAGGTGTTGACATGGGATCAATATCCCTATTCAGACACCAACTGACCGAAATCTGCCATGCGGAAAGATAGGTTCATCTGGTTCCCGGGGATCATGACTCCCATAGAAGTGTTTGAGCTGTACATGAAAGTCCTGCAACATGCCAGGATCCACTGAAACTGTCCAAGCTACAATGTGAAGATGGCCCTGTAGGGCGAGTGGATGGAAATCGCCCCCTGGGAAGACATGGATGGATCAAGGTAGCAGGATGGGATAATCCGCAGATAGTTCCAGAAGAGTGGGGAACCAAGTCTGGGCTCTCCATAATGGCAACAAAACTCTTAATGAGCAGGCAGGTTTGGAACAATCCGTAAGAGCTATAGAAAAAAAGCATTGAAAGTCATGTTTCAGTGTTTGCAGATGACACAAAACTCTGTAAAGTAATACAATGTGAGCAGGATATTACTGCAAAGGGATTTAGATAGACTGAGGGACTGGGCACTCAAATGGCAGATTAAATTTAATGTAGAAAAATGCAAAGTTATGCATTTCGGCGTAAAGAATGCACAAGCAACTTATACCCTTAATCGAAGCAAATTAGGGATAACAACATACAAGAAGGACTTGGAAATTGTTATAGAAACATATAGAAACATAGAATGTGACGGCAGATAAGAACCATTCGGACCATCTAGTCTGAGATTAAAACATGGAACCAGGCACTCTGTTAAAGAGCCTTAGAGCACGACCGAGACCATGTCAACACTTTGCCACCAGGCGGCCCTAAGTGCATGGGCCACCCAATGGGCCTCCTAAGCATTCAGGCCCTGGTGCAGCCACACAGGCTGCACCAGCAGTAGTTCCACCACTGCTCATCCCTTAAATTTTAAATTTCCCTTGAATTCACTTAGAATTTTTAATACTGCTGATTTAATTTTACCCTAATGGTTACTTGTTTCCTAATGTCTCCACTCTGTGCCTCATAAATCATTATTCGGTTTCTTCTCTTCAATTCTGTTTTTAAGATTTCACACATTCTGACTAATTTTCCACTTCATCTCAGACAGTGCTGACCTTTTTTTTTGCAATCAATCTCTTTACAACTTTTCTGCCTTGCTTTTCCACTGTCTATCTGTTTTGTGACATCCCCACTAACAGCATTTTAATATCCTGACTGGCAGATTTAATTCTCTTATTAGTATTCTGCGTAGTTTTTCACAATGACCTGGTTATCCTACAGAACTTGCGTAAATCTGACTTAATCTAGTGACAGGTTTCTGGATATCCTAGGCCCAGACAAAGCAACCTCCTATACCCTTTTTCACATCTGTGCGTAATTTCTGTTAATGTGTGAGTACAAACATACACATATTTACATGCATGCACACACATCTAGCCACACACACATATAAACAACAACACACACACTCATACATACATAAAAAGCCAAACAGGTTATTATTATTACTATTATTATTATTATTCTACAGCACTTTACAATTATAGAAATGTAATAGGACGCATTAAGGGTAAATTAACACTTACCCTAACATAATCATGCCATCTAACCATCCTGATCGCGGAGGGACAGTCACAATGTTTCGGTCCTATCCTGCTGTCCTGACTTTGTTCACTGGTGTCTTGCTTTTGGAGAGAACAGGGAACTGTACCCAAAAAGTGTAATGGGGAAACAGTGCTCTCTGCATGATCCGCCCTCGGTGGGTTTACATTCTTGATTGGCAGGTAGCTTGGGATGCATTCATACCAAGCTGACCTGCCAATAATTAAGGAGGACATGCCCCCTTCAGGCAGAGCACCTTCCACCGGTGTCCTGCTTTCCATGATAACAGTGTTGTTGGGGCATGCACTACCACCAATACTAACTCTTAAACTAACACCCACACCAACTAATGAACACTAATAAAACCTGTAATATAAAAGATACAGAACAATGAAGAGTTTATTTGTGTCACAGATGGCTTTAGAACTTAGTGAGAACTTACGCAAAGATCCAGTAAGAGTTCTGTTCATAATCTCTTCTTTCTCCAGCCTTATCCCCTCAACAATCTCGGACAAAACTGTACAGGTGAAAAAGCAATGAGCATATGCAAAGTTACAATAATCATCGTTAATAGATTCTGTGTAAGAGTCTAATCTACTTTATTGAGAGTACTGAAGCAAAAAGTAAGAATCCAAACTGTTTATCTAAATAATACCAGACCTATTATTTTTTCTCTAAAATGAAAAAAAATAGGGGGGGTACTTTAGTGTTAGGATTACAGTTTTGTATTCCTTACACTGTAGTGTTCCTTTAATTTTGCCATTCAGCTAAGGTCCCCAATCCCTTTATTCAATTCATTCCACCTGTGTTGACCCATACACCATCACATAACCAGCAAATGACGCCTATTACTACACCACCACATTCTGTTAAGTTTTAGAATCCCCTTCTCCCACTAAAGACAGTTAATAAGCTTTAATTTTAAAGGGACACTATAGTCACCCAGAACAACTACAGCTTAAGTATAGCCAGTCCCTGCAGGGTTTTTTGCTGTACACACTGCCTCAGAGAAAAGGTAGTGTTCACATTACTGCCTAGGGACACCTCCGTTACTGCCTAGGGACACCTTCTTCCATGCAGAGTGTGAACTTTCCCTATACAAATGCATTGATTCAATCAGTGCCAGTGCAAGCATATCAGCAAAATGTTGCCGCCCCATTCGTTCCACCCACTCATGCAGTCTTATCTACACTGACCCATAAACACACACACACACGACCCATAAAGACATACACACACACACGCACAGTGACCTCCCCACACACACACTGATCGAAGCACACGCACACTGACTCATAAAGACACACACACACAGAGACCCATGCAATCACACAACGACCCATACATACACACACACACAGACCCACACACACAGACCCATAGACACACAAATCCATATACACAGACCCATACATACACACAGACAGACCCATCCATACATGCATACACACACAGACCAATACACACATACACAGACCCATGCATATACACACACAGAGCCATACATACACACACACACACACACCCATACATACACACACAGACCCATGCATACACACACAGACCCATACATACACACACACAGACCCATGCATGCATACAGACAAACACACACACACACACACAGACCCATGCACACATACAGACACACACAGACCCATGCAGACTGACACACATTCTCTGAAACACACACTGCAAATTCTCTCTTACCTTCATTGCACTTTTCTCTTCGTTCCTGTCACCTTTCCTGCTTCCGGTGACCAACACTCTTTTTCCAGTCCCATTTCCTTTTATTCTCCCGGCCACTTGTCCCCACGTACAGGGCAAGGGGCGGGAGCAAGTGAATGATGAGTGTTTGTCTGGGAGGTTAATGCCGGACCAACGTTCTACCGGGCGCAAGTCTACAAGTAAGTGCCCCCTAGCGCCTGGTAACGTGGCCGGCGGCAGCAGCAGCCCGCTCTTTATAACCTTTAAAAAGTTGCTTAAGAAGCTCCCTAATTGGCCTATAGGACACGCCAGCACTGGATTAAATGCACCTCTATGAGGAGATGCTGATTGGCCTGCAGGGCATTTGGCCCCAATCCCACCTTTCCTACGGCAAGGCATTGTAACAGGCTGAGATCATCGATTCGGTCAGCCAAGAAGGCTGAGCGTGGGCGGAGCCAAACACCACTGCTGAAAGTAAGGTGAGTTTTCACCCTATTTAAGGGGGGTAATGAGGGGGCTATATAGTGGTTTTATCACTGTAAGAGCAAGAGTACATGTTTGTGTTCCTGACCCTATAGTGTTCCTTTAAGTATAGGAATGGATGACATTTAAGAAAATGCTCTGACTACGGATGTGACAGATTCATTATAGTATATAGCAGCTAACCGTGCAAGTAAATATCACTATTGCAGTAAAAGAAAAAAACTGCGCTTTTTTTTTCTAAAGTTCAAGCTGAATGTTGTAAGTACAAGAACACATTTTGATGGTTATATAATTGGAATCAAAGGTTACATTATTGGAACCAAATTATAAAAGCACATTTCTTATCTCTCCAGCAGTCATCAATAAATCTTTCTATAGACCTATCCTATCGTGCAGCTAAAAAATAGGGGGCTCTTGTTTGAGCCATTATTGTCACAGAGATCAATAACTGTTCAAGGAATGCTGTGAGAGAATGTGACCTTTATTTTCAGAGAAAACCATATCAGTAGATAGCTTGGCTCAGGGAGGGGCAGTAACAAGGTGAGGAGAAGTACCATTGTACATCATGGATTTTGTTCAATCAACTAAGAGTTGAAAGTTGAAAAAAAAACAACCTCTGCTCAATCAAGGTTATGCATTAGGCTACAAATGGTATTAGAGGAATACTATGGGCCTCAAAGCAACTTAAAGGGACACAATAGTCACCAGAACAACTACAGCTTATTGTTATTGTCCTGGTGAATATAGTCAGCCCCTGAAGGCTTTTTAAAGTAAACACTGTCTTTTCAGAGAAAAGGCAGTATGTACATTACAGCCTTGGAACATCTCTAGTGGCCACTCCTCAGACGGTCGCTAAAAGGTGCTTCCTGGGTCAGTGCTGCCCCTTTAATGAAGCAGTTTTTTGTGTATAAATCATGCACCTGTAGTCTCACTGCTCTATTCTTTTCCATTTAACCCCTTAAAGGAACACTATAGCGTTAGGAGCCGAGTGGAGTCGAATGCGCATGCGCGGCGTGCATTCAAACCTGCCCAGAGGAAAGCATTACTCAATGCTTTCCTATGGTGATCTTTTTTGACACTATATTTTGTGAGGACATCATGGAGACAGCCAACAGAGGCTGGATTAACCCTGCAGTGTAAACATAGCAGTTTCTCTAAAACTGCTATGTTGTTAACTGCAGGGTTAAAACTAGGGGGACCTGGCACCCAGACCACTTCATTGAGCTGAAGTGGTCTGGGTGCCTATAGTGGTCTTTTAAGGACAGAGTCAATTGTACGTGTTCTGATCAAAACAAAACTTAAACAAAACCTGGAATTTGCGATATATGTGCTTCAATCATAATTCACATGAAAAAACAGTGATACACCTTTAAAAACTTGGATAAATCTGTCCTAGATACCACGACTCGGTATTAGAGGGCCAAAATGACATGCAATAATTATCCTTAGACTGATTAGGTTGAGATGTGGAGACCTCTATAATACAGGTATAGTGGTTATTCAGGTCTAGAGAGTATATGGACCTATAGAAACTATAAGTACCACAGTAAAGTACTAGAGGATCATTAATACACACAGTAATTATCCTTGAACGGATTAGTGGACATGTAGATACCTCTAAAGTACAGATATAGTGGTTTCTTGCGGTCTATAAAATATACAGGCTATATGGGATGCAAGCGAGGGGAACAGGGTTGGTGGTAATATTAAACTTAGTATCTGATCAGCTCCATAATAATGTGAGGAGTTGAACAAAGTAACAAAACAATAAGGAAACAAAAAATGAAAAGAATCCAGGCCCAAAAGCACAGTTGTTGGATTTAAATCATTTATAAGTGATTCAATCACAGGTATGTGGAAAGGTATTGCATTTGTGGTCTTGTTCAAGCCTGGAGGAATGGTAGCTAATAAATGCTCCCAATTTTAGGTTACTGTCTGAACCCACTCTAGCTCTAGCAAGTGCCCTCAGCATAGACCCGAACAGGACGGGAACCCAGGTGAATAAGTAAAATAAATGAAATCAAAATTCGTGCATCGGCATGAACACTTGCACGATTCAAGCTGCACGAAATGCTGCACGATTCAAGCTGCAAAAAATGTGCTTTTACTGATGATTTCATCATCATTACAAGTTTCAGTGTTCTCAAACACTCATATTTATGTTAAACGAAGTCTCACGGGTATAACAGTACCTCATATGTACAGGTTTTATGGGGTTTTGGAAAGCTACAGGGTTAAATATAGAGTTTGTAAATTAAATTCGCTGGTCTTTAATTTAATGAAATTACTTAATTATGTAAAAATAGTTGATAAATATACACGTAAAATATATATATATGAGGTAACCTTGGCACTCACCATATACGGGAAACAAATGTTTTTTTTGTGCCTGGGTGCAAACCTCAGCATTGATGTATAAAGCAAAAATTAGATAGAAGGTGCACTCACAGGTCTTGATTCAAATCTTAATTTATTATTCATGCAAATTACATGTGCAACAAAATCCCTGATCAACGTTTCGATTTTGTTGCACATGTAATTTGCACGAATAATAAATTAAGATTTGAATCAAGACCTGTGAGTGCACCTTCTATCTAATTTTTGCTTTATATATATATATATATATATATATATATACATACATACATACATACATACACACACACATACGTACGTACACACATACGTACATACACACACACACACACGTACGTACACACGTACATACACATACATACGTACACACATATATATATATAAAATATATAATATACTGTGTGAGTGTGTGTGTGTTTTTTTTAATTTTCAGGCATAAGAGGGACTGCCTGAACACCACCCTTGGCTGTGGCTGACACAGCCCGGATGAAAACAAAATATTTTATTTATTTTCTATTACCTGTTCTGTAAATTATACTTTAATCACACACAGGAAGCTCCTGCAGGGTCTAGAAAGCTAATAACCCCATTGTACAGCGCAACAGAAGTTGCTGGCGCTATATAAATAATAAAATAATAATAACAGGTCAGAAGACCAGAAATTCAAAATTAAACAGAATGTGCAATAAAGAAAGGATCTCTCTTTACAGGAGGTGTTTTGGAAGTCTGTGTAAGTCACATGCAGGGAGGTGTGGCTAGAGCTGTATAAACAAAGCGATTTAACTCCTTAGAATTGAGCAGTGCGACTGCAGAGGCATGTTATATACACCAAAACTACTTCATTAAGATAAAGTTGTTTTAGTGCCTATAGTGTCTCTTTAAAGATAGCTCTGAATTGCAAAAATATAGGCTAATTAGCTGAATTTGGAAACTTCCTCCAGCTCAGCAGTAGTCACAGCTATTTTTAAGTTTGTTTGTTGTCATTCTGGTCTAGGTTTGCTGCATTTTTTTGGAGTTTAGTGATTAACTTGTTATGTGTCCCATTACTTTGTTTTATTACAGTTATAAAATATACTTTTACAACTGATGAGGACAGTAGTGTATATAGGTATTAATAAATCATCTGTTCTCCAAAGGGGAACACAAAGCTGCCCAAATGTAAAATTGTCAATCTGCCGAATGTGTCTTTTTACTGTGTTGAACTGGTCTGTCACAATGTCAGACAGTTTGCAGCCCCCGTATGGCTATTCTTGGACTTCATCCCTCATCACACTTGTCCCATGTTAGTAGGAGTTAATATCAATCTGCCGGTGGACTGTAACTTGTTCCACTGTAAAACTCGGTAGAGAGAGTTCTTGGGGTTTGAATCTGATCTCCATTTCTTCCTGAGGTTTAACTACACATTAGCTACTGTAAGTGCCAAATTTGTGGCCTCTTCTTAAAGGGACACTATAGGCACCAAGACCACTACAGCTCATTGAAGTGGTCTGGTTGCAGTGTCCCAGGTTCCTTAACCCCGCTAAAGGTACTTATTGCTGTTTTTAAGAAACTGCAATAATTACCTTAAGCCTTAAGTCCACCTTTAGTGGCGGTCTACCAGACAGCCACTAGAGGGACTTTCGGGTTTTTAGTCACCTAACTGGTGCTGGACGTCTTTACAATATGCATGGGGAAATCCAGCGTCACTCAAAACCCCACAGGAAACTATTGTACAAGGGGGGGCGGCGCGAGGGAGGGGAAGCTATAGTGCCAGGAAATCAAGTTGTTTTTTTTCTGTCACTATAGTTTACCTTTAATGCATCAAAATGTTTTGGGAATGTTGGGCTCCTCCATTGTAAGTAGCGAAATTGATTTGAAAGGGTTTCACTTTTTACCTGGAGCCCACTGGGCACCACTCCCAGCCATTACTAAATCCAACAAATAGGTAGAAACTTATCCTTAGGAGTTTCCATTAGCTTTTCTAAACTAAGCTAGCTCATTGGTTGAGAGTGTCAACTGACCATTCTCCTGTTAAAGAGCTAACATCTGCAACAGCAGGCCTAGCCTAGAGCTTCTGCCTCTCTGCCAGATGTAGTTGAAGCGGTACCTGGCGACCCCAAGTAAGAAGGCAAACTGTTGTAAAACGGTTTGATAACTTACAATGGAGAGTCGCCATTGCACTCCTGGCACCATAACCACCACAGCGCACTGTAATGGTTATAGTGCTATGAGTGTACCTTTAATAAATCACAACTGCGTGTCAAAATAAGGAAAGATATCTCATAATCTCCATTAAGCTAAGGTTATAAAAGCATCCCCCCAAAAAGTTACTTGCGCACTATCTCAACTCCCTATGCATTTTCAGTATTTTTTTTGTTTGTTTGTTTTTTAATTCTTTATTTTTATTGTGCATGTGATAAACAAGGTTGGTACGCCACGATAGCTATACCAACCTAGTAAAGACATTCAAAGGAGATTATTAACATGGCATACATAGAAACAGCAAATTTTTAGGTTTTAGTTAACATCGTTAAGGTGAGATAGTATGTATATCGAGCTATGTGTAGTGAGGGGATCTCGTCAAGTTATTTAACTCTGGGTACTTTGTGAGTACCGCTAATGTAATAGGGCCTGGACCCTACAAAATTATGGTTGGATAACCTGTCTCATTTTAAAACTAGGTCACGCATAATATTTGCTCCGGGGTGAAGTTGTACTCAACTTATGGATGCTTTCGGAGCTATACAGGTAGGTATACTTTGTTCTCACTGACCCCAGAAAGCGTGTGGGGGGAATATGGTCAGCTCAAACGGGTAGTTGATCTGAATGTGAGCTGTTTATGTGTGAGCGCTCATGTGTTGTGTGCTGAATAAAACCATTACTTATAAAGTTAAACTAGAAAACGTAAACTGTATTAACTCTACTACCTTGGGTAGTGCTTTAAGGCTGTATTAGGTGGTCAGTACCAATACCCTCATCAGGTATTGGCCACTGCGTATCCTCCCTTAGCCATCCGTCGAGGGGAGAAGGGGATCACAGTCTCTGGGTTCCACTGGTTCGGTGTCTGGGCTGCTGCCCCAGCCCCGGTTGGTGTCAGGGTGTCTGGAGGAAAGTTGAGAGTGGGCAGTAAGGCTGCTGCTTCCGCAAGGTTATGGATCAGGTGTTTGGTTCCACCCTGCTGGACCATTAGGGCGCGGGTTAGTCGCCACTGGTGTGGTATCTGCTGCTGTCATAGGAGAGAGGTAAACGGCCGGAGCGATCTTCGCCAGGCTACTGTGCTCCCTGAAAGGTCTGGGAAAAACGTGAGAGACATGTCTTCAAACTTGAATGGTGTGTGGTCTCTGACCGCCGCCTGCACTGCTGCCTTATCTTTACCACTCTGCACCTGGAGGACCAAATCTCTCGGCACGTTGTCCGGCACTTGGGGAGACTTCGGCACTCTAAAGAATCCGTCGATTCCCACCATTTTGCCCTGTCTTGGGGTAAGTAGATTAACTAGTAGGCGCATCAGGAAATGCGGGATCTCTGCCGTCGGTACCTCTTCAGAGATGCCCCATATTTTGACATTGTTTTTTCGCCACCAGTCTTCGATGGCGGTGAAGCGGCGTTCAGCCAGCTTGCTGTGCTGTTGGAGCCCCTGGACTGCCTTTTGTAACATTGCAATCTGTTGTGCTTGGTCGCTGGATGTAGCTTCCACCACCACCAGTCTGCCCGATAAGCCCTGCAAGTCAGTACGGAGTAGTGCAACATCCGTCTGGATACTCTTCTGGAGGTCTGCCAGGAGCGCTTTTCAGCGCTGCAGTAGTCACTGGTGAGTTGTCGTGTTCAGTGTACCTTGGTGCTAAGCATGGAGGACATGTCTTCAGGGGAAATGTCATCAGAGATTTCAGAGTATGTCTCAGGGTAATCGGCCATCTTTGGCCTTACCACGCCATGTGCCTGTCGCAGAAAGCCCGATATTTAAGCCCGTCCGTGGCTTTTCAGGCTTCAGCTTCTTCGTTTTGTGTCCCATAATGTTTCCTCTCACCCGTGGGGGGTCTTTTTGTTTTTAATATCAATGCAATGGCCATACAAGTGTAAGCTCACTTTCCACATCAAGGTGAAACCTCTTAGGTGAGTCCTACACTAACAATTCATTCAGCTAAAGGTAATAATCTCTAATGAAACAGAAAGGGGTATTTTTCTAAACCCCGAAACCAAAAGTCTGTTATTAGCCAGGAAGCAGCTCAAGTGGGTGTCTAGCAGACTACCAATAGAGGCAGACTTATTGCTGCAATGTAAACATTGCAATTTCTCTGTAACTCCAATGTTTTATATTGCTGCACTAAGTGCAATAGGGACACTGCACCCAGACCACTTCAACGAGCTGAACTTCACCCGCTGCATTCTAAACTAGCTCTCAAGCTTATAAAGTCTACAAAATTCCTATCCTAGATAAATATAATGGGATTCAGTTACAAAACATCATCATCAATAAATGAGTCTACCACCGAGGTATGAATCCCAGTATGGCAGGTCTTAATCCAACATGAGATTAATCCTCTCTAGGGCATTTCAATTTTCTGGGTATTTAATCATGTAAGAATATTATATAGAATACGGCCCTGTAATGAGGCATCTGTGAAAAGGAAGTTTGGTCTTAATATACCATTATATTATGTTATACCACATGTAGAAAGGCCATTAGGCCTGAATTTGTGGGAGGAGTAAGTCCACTACTTAAACTCCCACCCCTACTCACCGCTGCTGCTCAGCTGATTGTCCCCACCCACCTACATCCTGTTATAACTACATTCTCCTTGGTGGGCCCTCTTTTATTTACAGGCCCACTCGTACGTTGGTTTCGGCACACCACAACCAACTTTGCTCACAGATACTATCCATTACGTATTTAAATTCCGAGCACAAATATAATTTACTTCTATACACGCCTTAAAAATACTCAGGAGATGATCTTAAAGAAGGCTAATGCAATTTCCAGGTAAATATATTTATACATTTATTAATTTACTGGCAATTTCATAAACACGATGAACTTTAAATAATAAAAAATAAACATAAAAATAAGACCATTAATCATTTTTACATTGATTTTTTTTTTTAAATGCTATTAAGGTATCCCTCCAATAATTCATCAATCGTTTCCTTTGTGCTAACAGACCGAGGATAATAATCAGCATAAAGATTAAGTAATGTTCTCACAAATGGCCTTCAAAAACTTGGACATTTGCCTGGACGACCCAATCTTTTTTTGGAAATCAACAGCGACAGAATATTATGCTAATTTATTCTGCTAATAAATATCTCAAGCCGTTTAGCAGCAGATGTAAATTTTCACCAATGGAATAAAAATGGAGACAGAGTCTGAAAATAAAAAAATATATATTTTTGGCACAGGCGCAACTCACTGAAGGAGGTACAAAGTGCAGCTGTTTGCTGCAAATAACTAAGCATGAACCAAACAGGAGTGAAAGAAGTGCAGCTGGGTCCTAATTGAATACAGGCAATAAATTATTTGACATTTCAGGGTTACTAAGTGCTTTTCACGGAATATATTTGTATCACTTGAAGAAGAGGTGCTTAGTAAACCGAAGGACCAAATAAATGTATTTTTTTTTTACAAGCCGTAAAAATGTATTTGTAACACAACTGCTCAATGTAATTCTCTAAAGATGAAGAGTACAGTATATGTACAAAAGTATTGAGATGTACCTCTTAATTATTGAATTCAGGTGTTTCAATTAGACCCGTTGCCACAGGTGTATAAAATAAAGTACCTAGCCATGCAGTCTGCATTTACAAACATTTGTGGGGGGAAATGGGCCGTTCTGAAGAGCTCAGTAGACATCCTACTGTGATAGGAAATCATCTTTGCAAGAATTCGGGTTGTGAAATTTCACCTCTGCTAGATATTCCATGGTTAATTTCAAGTTGTGTTATTGGAAAGCAGAAATGTTTAGGAACAGCAGAAACTCAGCCAGCATGACTGTGTCCCACTGCTCAAAGCAATGTCCATAAAGTCATAGTTGGTTGAGTTTGGTGTGGGAGAACTTAACTGGCCTGCACAGAGCACTGACCTCGAACACCTTTGGAATGGAGACTGCGAGCCAGGACTTCTCGTCCAACATCAGTGCCTGACCTCACAAATGCTCTTCTGGTTTAAAGGACCACTATAGTGCCAGGAAAACATACTCGTTTTCCTGGCACTATAGTGCCCTGAGGGTGCCCCCACCCTCAGGGTCCAACTCCCGCCCGGCTCTGGAAAGGAGAAAAGGGGTTAAACTTACCTTTTTCCAGCGCTGGGCGGAGAGCTCTCCTCCTCCGATCCTCCTTCTCTCCTCCCCGTCGGCTGAATGCAAGAGCTGCGCGCATTCAGCGGTAGAAAGCATTCATAATGCTTTCCTATGGACGCTGGCGTGCTCTCACTGTGAAAATCACAGTGAGAAGCACGCAAGCGCCTCTAGTGGCTGTCAATGAGACAGCCACTAGAGGATTAGGGGGAAGGCTTAACCCATTCATAAACATAGCAGTTTCTCTGAAACTGCTATGTTTATAAAAAAATGGGTTAACCCTAACTGTACCTGGCACCCAGACCACTTCATTAAGCTGAAGTGGTCTGGGTGCCTAGAGTGGTCCTTTAATGGGTACAAAGTCCAACAGAAACACTCTGCTAATACCCTCTACCACCTAGGTGGATTTGGCTGTGGAGCCCATGCAGCGCCATCTGTTGGTTGTGAAGATCTTGAAACAACTATATGCACTTAAAAGCAAGGCTCATTCATTTGCATACTTAGATAGATTTGCATATTATGGTTTCTGCAAGCAGGGGTTATATTTCCTTTTTGTTGTTGTCTTTCCCACCCCTTTATAAATATATCATTGTGTTATAATGAGTTCCTGTATTTTTCCCCATGTTTTGGTTATATGTAGATTGAGATTGAGTGTGTCACTATAAGTTAAATATAATCGGATATAGGCTAGCCCTAAGTAAAACCAAAAAAGAAAAATGTGTCTTGTGTGGTTTGTTCAGGGATCCTAGTAAAAGTCTTCAGACCTGTTGGCTGGCTGAATTGGAACCAGATTCCCAGAATGTGTTAAAATAGAGTTAGGCCTGAGAGCCATATGTGCTTTTGTAAAGGCAGTTGTTGGAGACACTGTAGGCAGAAGAGTAGATACCTGCCTGTAAGAAGAGAGGTGCAGTCTGGTCTAGTGGAAAAAGTACTGAGAGACATCAGTCAAGCATATCGCAACTGGGTCTGAAGTGCTCCAGGGTCCCTGATGGCAGCTAGGGAACTATATCATACATATGTCTACACAAACACAACATAAAATGCAATCTTTCAAAAAGTTTATTAAAGTAAAACACAGTAAAATTTTTAGATTTCCTCTAAACGCCAAAAGGTGAAAAGGAAATGCTGCTATTCAGTAAGATTTGTCTGGAGTCTGCTGCATTTGTCTGAGGCCTTTTCAGTTCGGTTCTCCATTTTTGCGATTCTGGATCCAAACTGCATAGCTCTTTTGGGCAACACAGAAGACTCAGTAAGTCCCAATTCCACCGCTGCTAATCGTAAAATCAGTTTTTCACCAAGGCCTCTGGCCAGGGTAAGATCTGCCTTTTCACAGATGGTCAGAGAGTTCAGAAAGGATACAACATCTTCATCAAGGAACGGAAACCTAATAGGTATATTTTAAAAAAATAAGCAGTTATCCAGAAAGTGCGGTTAAAAACATGCAAACTAAGGGTTTTACTGAAATTTCTCCATTTTAAACAAAAGTATGATTATCAGGGTTATTCACTTAAGTGAGAATTCAAAGTGAATTTCCAATTTAAAGGGATTCCAAGTTTGTGACGCTAAAGTGTTCCCTTAATTCGCAGCGCCCAGCCCTATTTAGCCTGCTCAGATTTTTTTTTTTACTAGGCTTCTGATCACACACCGATAAAATGTGAGTCTGAGCTTGAGTGGTAAGAAAACCCCTCTTTCTTAATGCAATTTAATTTTAACACAAAAATTAAATAATAAAAAAAATATACATATCTGATATGACCATTCCTTGGTATGCAACCTCAACCTCGTTATTTTATTACAAATTTTTAAAAAGGGTTGTGTTTTTTTTTTTTCCCTTTTCTTTTAAGCGGAATATATCTCCCTTACATTATTTGGAAATTTCATTTTGGTACAGTTTACCTTTTCTTTAATAGTTGTTTCTGTCTCTCTACTTTAAAATCTTACTTCCTGTAAAGTGGTTTTACCTTGCTTCTTTACCGTGATCACCAATCACGCGGTCGTCGCGGCCAAGATTCCTGGAAGCGATGCGACCCAGTTCCATGCTCAGTTCTTCTAGCAGAGCTAAGTATCCCATTGTTTTGAAACGCACTCGGTGACGGGAATAACCCGCAAGCTGCTCATCTGCCCCAATCCCGGTCAGCACCACCTATGGAACAGATTTCAAAACAGATTTTGCCTTAAATGCATTTGCTAGCCATTGTCAGATCAATGTCAAGTGTAGAATAAACTTAAAAAGGCACTTCGGGCATCGGTTTACACACGGCTCTGCTGGATGTCATGACAATGTAACTACAACTCCCAGAAACCTTTGCTGCAACCATAAAGCACTGTTTACAGAAAAAGATCGGCAGAATGATAGTATGTTAAAGGGACACCGTAGGCATTTTAATAACTTCATTTTCATTTTAATGTCTGCCCAACCCCTCCCCCAATACCCTTTAGTTCACTAATTATAGGTCTTGGATGCGCGGCTTCTGAGAGTTGAAAATCTTACTTCCTGATTCTCATACCATAACACATCATGACCTCATGTGCACATGTGCAGTGCCATTTTATTCAATGATTCTCTATGACAGAAGCTTAGGTGCATTGCAGTGAGATGCGCCTATGGTCACCTATGACGAGCATTAGATTGGCTCATCATCCTGGAGGTACGTCATGACACAACCAGGGGAGGAGGTTTTGGCATCGCCAAGGAAGACTCTGTGCTGGAGAAAAGGGTAGTAATTCGTTTTATTTTTTTATTGATTTCAGATTTTTTTTACAGAAGGGTGGACCTAGATGACAAGTGGCATCATGACTATAGCGTCAGGAATACAGAGATGACCACGGGGCATGCTGGACAGTGCCGTGAGCTTTGCCCAATGCTAGATTAAGGTAATTAAAACTTATTTTAAAAGGCCCTTTTGAGAACAATAGTGCATTATACTGGTGAAAACAAACAAAAAAAAGGGTAAAAGAAACCCTTTAAGTGAAAACTCGTGATTGGTTTCGTTGCTTCCAGGTTTGGTAAGATTTCATTTTTTTAAAAAGGAACTGAGTGGCACACTCAGAACAAGCATTTCATATTAGCGATGCTGCTGTAAAGACCTTAATTTATATCACGCATACAGCACATGTCCAAAAAATAAAATAAAAACAAATGCGGAGTTAAATCTTACAAAGCTACATTAAATCATTTATCTTCAGCAAATAAACCTGGGGATTTAGTCGCCACATATGGACCCATTACACATGATCACAGGAGAATATAAATTTGAGGAAAGCCTCTTGAAGCAGTTCAAGCAATAGGTTTTGAAATGAGCTTGTTTGGATCCCATGATAGTCCCACTGATACTAGGGTACTTTGTAAACAGTGGCGGGTTAATGATGGTATGACTGTACAGTGTGACTTACTACCCATATTTATGTGCTGAAGGTAAGCGAGTTGAAATAGTATTAAAACCAAAAAATTATTTTTGTGTGTGCTGCTTCCTCTAAGTGGTAACATCTGATTGAAGATGTGGCAAAGCTGGGGGCTTTCCATCTTAGTTATATTCCCATCAATTTGCTCAGCCGTTAGAGTCTGAATGTGTGCACCAATTAAAAAATAATTACGGTATATAAACACCAAATGAATAAGATCAAGTAAGGCACAGACAGTGAAATACCCGAGAAGGCAGTCTAAGGTCACGTATAATAGTAAAATAAAATAAAGATACAGGGTTAATTACTAAAGTGAGAATTCAAGGTGAATTTCAAATTTAAGTTAAAAAATGTTAAAATGGAAAAAAGCTCTAAGTCAATTTCCCTGGCTTTAAATTTTAAATTCACTTTAAATTATCAAAGAATTATCACTTTAGTAAATAATCCTGCAAATATAAGTAAAACCAGGAGAGAACACTGCTAATGCATAAAAGGTACTTTTTTCAGGGTTGCAAAAAAAGGTAGGTCCCCAGAGGTCAGAGAACTACAATTCCCATGATGCCTTGCATGCCTATTGAATGGCAAAGCATCATGGAAGCTGTAGTTTTAAAGTGTCTGGGGATCTATCTTTTGGGCACCCCCTGGTTTATTCCATACCACAAGAACTGTAGAGAAGTAGATAGAATATTTTTCCAAATTTTAGGCTGGGAAAGTCTAGCTGAAAAAAATCTGCAACTCAGTTGTTCTGGTGAGTTGTTTCGGGCCATAGAAATACATTTGAAACTTGTTAGTGGGAGATTAGTGAAGGGGAAGGTGATCGGTCAATGGAACGAGCTGAAGGTATGGACCTGTGAGAGAAGGTGGCTGAAGTATGAGTGATGTGTGTTTCCATGGCATCTAAGAGCTGAAATATATAGAAAAGAAAGTCAGAAGTTCAGTGAGACTTCCTCCAACTACACGGTTCGGGAAGAGTTTACCTACAATCTAGGCTGTCTATAAAACGAGTAAAGGTTGATCCCACTTTATCCATGTGGTTCATAGTGTAAAGAGAGGATTTATTGACAAATTAAGGCTTTACTAAAGAGGATAAGGCAGAGATAAGAGAGAATAGAGATGAGTGGAGAACTGAATAAAGGACTTTCAAGGAGTGACAAAGCTGGGGGATTTGCTAGGAATTACAGGTTCCATTTTATTAAGCCAATGTGTTCTCAACAAGGCATCATCTGAATACAAGTGGCAATTACCTTGGAAGTACTGACATATGGTTTCTTTTCCCCATTGATAGCAAGTGTGCCTACGCCTCTGGAAGCAAACCAGACAGCACATCCAATACTATCATCTAGGACAGTATTCAGTGGGTGAACGAGCTGACAAATACGTTGCTGCCTCATTTCTTTAAGCTCTTCTGGAGTTATGTCGATTTCCACAAAATTCCAGGTTCTTAACGGGTTTATGGATTTCAGTTCCTCCAGTCCTGCCCTGCCTGTTATACGATCAGGAACATCAAAAGCGTTACAGGAAGCTGAGATCTCCAACTTATCGTTTTGAGTTGCGGAAACAGACTGTTTTTTAACCTTGTTTTTCTTTTTGGAGTAAGGTTTCATACCATTTGGGACATTCATCATGAAAGCCACGTTAAGAAGATCTACAGGTTCGTCTTTTGGAACGTGACGGTCTGCAAGGGCAGCCAGAATCATGGAATCAATCCCACCAGAAAACAGGATTGCAACATTTGCTTTTCTTTCAGCACCTGACAAGAGCTCGTCTTTGTTTCGATGAAGGCATAAAGTTCGTCTTCGAACAGACTCACTTAATACATCTATAAGGGACTTAGCATTTTTCTGGTGTTCATCTGTAATTAACATTTTAAGGTCTTCTAAAGTGACATTGGTAGAAGAAGCAACGCAGTGAGGTTCAGCGAATGTTTCAGGGACCTCTCTATTCAAAGACGCAACTGGAGTCGTGAGTTTATCTTCTTCACTCTTTTGGACAGTGATAAATAATGGCAAATCTTTTACAATACGGTTTTGTTCCTCATTCACCATTCCTTCTTTTGTTACTACATCAACTGATGAAGACTTCCATGCATACCATGACAGTGTCATTGATTTTGAATTTACCCAAGATTGAAGATCGAATCTAAATATTCCAGATGCTGGAACTTCTTGCCACTGAATGGGATCAGATGTAGAAAATGACTCTGTTACAGATGTGAGGCACAAGGCTTTCTGTGGATTCTGGCTAAATTTCCACAAAAGACTTCGTCGACCAAAGAAATCTCTACCAAACCACAAACTGTGGCTTTTAGCCTGATAAAAAATAAAAGCCCAGGGACCTTGGACACGGGAAAATAGTGTTAATAGGTCATGCTCATTATTACAGCAGGAAAGGTGATTAAACATTACTTGAGTATCGTTCTCACTATCAGAAACTTCAATTCCACCAAACACCTCTCCATTCCAAAGAAATATGTTGCCATCTTTGTCTTGTAGAGGCTGCGGAGTCAGTTGCCCTCTCAGGTGAAGAACGTGTCCAGAGAAAAAACAACTGTAGCCATTAGAAGGATCACACTTAATTAAGTGGTGGCTGTTGTTAGGCCCACGACGCCTAATGTTTGCGTCATCTTCAGAAATGAATGTGTCATCAGTACAAGCAATTAAACTGACAGTACAACATATCCCACACATTTTTCTTTTCACAAAAATAATAGATTATTTCTTGACTTGGGCTTTTTTCGTGAGATCCTGGTAAGTCTGATTCATGTCATCCAATGTTTCTGTCAAACAAAAGAAAACATTTTACAGCCATTTATATATAATAAACTGTGATGATTCACAGAACACAAATTCTAAAAAAGCAAAATAAAATGTCAGCATGTAACATGATTCAGACCTTTGAAATTCTCTAAGGATCCTCAGCTCCCTGCAGTGAGCTCTGCTCAAACCAGGCACTATATGACAGCCGTCAATGGCAGCCATGTCCATTAATGCAGGTCTAGAGGGGGTTTATGGCACGTGTAGAAAGCACTTCAAAACGTTCTATACATCAGATAACATAAAACTGCAACCTAAGCCAACAGCAACTGCACTATGATGCAGACTTGAATATTGTGAAACCATCTTCCGAGATCATGCTATACAAGAACTTGACGGGTAAAGTCTGTGTGTTTTTTGGGTGAGGTGGTTGACTTATAGCTGCAGCAATTTCGACTCTGTGACAGACAGGAACTTCTTTACTCTTAACCTATGTCATAAGTATAGATTGATAAATGGTGCTTTGTGTGTTTAAATACAATATGTATGTTTTTGGTAGAACATTCCTTTATGGTTTTTAGTAGACACACACAGCACTATAACCACTTCCTGCGTCTGTCTGTGTTGATACTATTGTTTAGCTTAGCAGTAATCAACTGAAAAGTGTTGCACCTACACTGTCCACTCATAGGATCCCCAGATGTTGTAGAACTACAATTCCCATGATTCTTTGCATGCCTTTAGAATGACAAAGCATCATGGGAGTTTTATTTCTACAGCATCTGGGGATCTGCCTATTGGGCACTCCTGTTCTACAGCATCTTTACGCAGTATCTCTCTCTCTCTGTTTGCCAAACTGGTACAAGCTGCATGTAAACACAAGCGCACACAAACGACAAAGCCAATTTAACATCTCTCAAACATGCCCAACCACTGTTGAGTCAACTTTTCTGTTTTACGAACATCACTCCCATTTCCTGTGAGAATTTCAGGGCTTGCTTTTAAATGTTAGCCGTGTCCTGGTCCCTGCAGGAGCTCTCGCTTTGTCAATATTGTGGTAATTCCTGACCAGTTTAACAGGCAGCAAATGAGTAGGGACTTCCCCTGCACTTACGGCTACTGTTTTTTTTCACCTACAGTCTCAAGTAAGTAAATAACCAGATTCATGAAATAATAGGGAACTTTCAGAGAGGGAGTTTTCAAAAGAGGACATACTTACTTTTACATTCACTTAATGTTTGAGACCTATCAGCAATAAAGAAAATGTTGCTGTTGGGCTGTTGTCTGTACACCTTCTGCAAACGAAAGACATAAAAGTATACCTTCTGTTACTGCCAAACTTGTTCAGGTGAAATGGGACATTTTCAGTACGCTTTACAAATTGCTATAAAGGACAGCTTGGGAATCTCAAGGGGTTAAAATGTTGATAACTCACCCGATCCGTTTTCAAGTTCGATAACTCATCCACCACTACCTTTTGTTCAGTAAGCTGTAAAAAGTAGAAAAGCAAAACCAGTCAGATCTTTTTTGAAATATTGGAGGATCTTTTTAAGTAGTTTTATTTATTCATTTATTAAAGTGACATTGTAGTCACTATAACCATTTCATCTCTTTGAATTGGTTATTGTGCCTGGAGTGCAGTGTGGCACCATATTTGTGCAGTATGCCACAAAAAAAAAAAAAAATAGTCCCTGGCCACCCACAGTCCAGCCCCTTCTGTATGTGTAGCTAAAGCGGAGATTACACACTTCCTTGTTGTCATACCCATTCATACCGTCAGTTGGAGTTCTGACAGGCTAAAAGCAGTCAGCTGACATTCTCGGCCAATCACAAATGCCCATTACTGCTCAGGCTAATACTTCAAGACAAGAGCAGTAAGAGATAATACAAATATATAGCTATAGGGCAAATTGTTGTAGCTATAAGTAATAGATCAGAAGAAGATAGCAGAATGATGGGAAAAGGAAAGGTAATTTCTGTAGAACATAGGAAATGATGGTGTTTAACCCCTTAAGGACCAAATTTCTGGAATAAAAGGGAATCATGACATGTCACACATGTCATGTGTCCTTAAGGGGTTAAAGTGTCCCCTCTAATAAAAATATTAATTTGGAGTTAAGTCACTAGACAATGTGAATTAACTTTGGCACAAATAGATGGATAGAAATCAACAACTCCTTAATTCGTTTTGGGCTGTAAATTAGTAATCAACTTACAAAAACTCACCAATCAGTAAACAGATACTAAAGATTATTTTTAAACGAACACAAGCACTTTTACAAAAGTAAACCATTAAATCATAAAACAATAAAAAGATTAGAAGAAGAAAGAGAAAATTGAAAAGGATGAGAAATTCTCTGTGTGCAAAATACAACCAAAGCCAGCAGGTCTCTCTGGCAATCCCTTACATATCTCACCCACTTTCTCTTCCATAGATAATATGGTAATGTTCATCCCTAGTGGAGTAAACACTTCCAGCAAAGTAGACCGTAGGATTTTCATATATGTAATTCTTTTTCAATTACCTTCCCTTTATATTACACGCACAGGGCTATCCACTAAAGTGGGGCTTGTCAGGAGTTCAAAGGGAGTTTCACATTTTAGTGGCTGTCAGTTGGCCTTAGGCTGCAGTGTAAACACTTCTCAGAAAAAGCAGTGTTTACACTGCTGAGGCTACAGGGACAGGCTACATGCCTCTGAACCACTAGATTAAGCTGTATTGGTTCTGATGCCTATAGTGTCCCTTTAAGGGAAAAATAAATCACTAAGCAGATTGTTCAATAAATCAGTAAGTTGTGTTTAAATGAACAGCAAAAAATCAATTTTAACTTCTCCAATTGTGCCTAAATTTATTGCTGTTTTTAATTTACCATAATACACTATTTAGTGGATGTTATGAGGTAGCCAAAACTGAATGCTGATCTAGTGAAACATAGTGTGATATGGAGTGCCTAATAGAAACCATACTTGATCCCGTCAGGAATTAGGCAAGTTTCGTGCTTGAGTAGGTGTAATGCTAGTCTCACCTTGGTAACAAACTCCTGTACCTGAATGTCCGTCCAATTGCTTGTGTCCTCCTTATTTACAATGATTTTCTCTGTCATATTCACAGTCTGTAGAAAAGAATGCACTCAGTATAAGGCACAAAATTTAGTATGTCATCTTATTTAACCCCTTAAGGACACATGACATGTGTGACATATCATGATTCCTTTTTATTCCAGTTTGGTCCTTAAGCGGTTTATTTGGCTCATACATTTAGCATTCTAGTTCCTCATCAACCTATTGTTCCTGTAACATTTTGAAATCGACTCATTAACTGTTAAATTTCACCTTTTTAAATAATATTGTAAAGCGTTGCGGAATACGTTGGCGCTACATAAATGCAAAAATAGTAACACTCATAATAATATCGAAAAATATTGTATTCAAAAGAAACAGGGTTAAATTGGGGCACACGTTAGACATTTCAAAAGCTGGATCTTAAGTAAATAAGTAAATGTTCTTTCTCTTAATTATAAAGGATTGTGGTTACAACAGATAAGTGTTCAGTAATCTGGAATTCTAGATCCCCCTTACACAGTTTATAAAAACATGAGATAGCCATTAATAAGCTCCCCCCAAAACAGGAATTGATGTGTACTCACCTGTATTAATTAGGGAATTCTATAAATCGCGATAGACAGAGTGTTTGAACTTTATTTCTCTTTACAGAAGAGTATTGACACCACCTGTGCCCCCTCCTAACAAACCACTGCTGTCTAACACATGGCATGCCAAGATCAAGCTGTCACTTCCGCCCCTTGGAACGCACAGCCGCGACAGCAGGTCGTTCTCGGCGTGCTATTGGCTGCTCCCCGGCGCGCGGTAGTGACGTATGTCTCGCTGGCCAGCTATAAGAAGGAAGTCCCAGTGCATTGTCAGTGTACTGCACGTGGTGGTGAGGAGAAGAACATGGTGAGTGTTTCCAGCAGTTTTAGACTTTGCAGTTCTCCAAACATAGAGAGGTTTATTAACTAATTAAGCAGATAATAAATATGTAAATGTTCAGGCTAATATTGGAAAAGTTTCTCAAATATACCATGCAGGTTATAGATAAAATTCTGTGTTTAGTGAGTATACTTAAGACTACTATGTATAATATTTAATATGCTCTTAGGTTCAAAAACTGTCTGCTGTGGACAGTAGCAGGTGTGAGCATTTTCCCAATGTTTAATTCTGTGTAATCCTCTGCAAACAGTCTACACCATGACTTTCTGTGTGGTTATAAATCTTGCTGTGTGCCCTCTCACCTTTAAAACACTGACTGTTTATTTGCAATACTAGCATGTTAACACTGCAGAAACATTTTAGCTTTGTTTTTATGCGGCATATCATTAGAGGTACTATAGAGCGGTGTTTAAACAAATTCCTAAGTGCACCTGTTTTTTAAAGTTAACTTCTATTAATTTTAAAATTTAATTGACGTGTGTGTGTGTATATATACTGTTTAAGTTAACTTGATATTGCAGAACAAGCCTGCTTAAAGGTAATGAAGGATATCTTAAAATGAGCGACACAATGTGAATATTGTGTATGAACTTGTAATCAAATACAATAGCTACACACAAGGCATTGGCACTCTCAAATTAAGTCCACCAAGCCTGTGAGCTGGAGGGAATCTCTCCCTAAGATCCAGTGATCATTTCTATGGGACTAGTGACTGGCATGTTGATACTTTTGCTGTTGCCTCATGTTTAGTAATGATGTGGCAACATCGTAACTCTGCTCCTGGGCGTCACTACAATGTGAGTGATCTGTGCTGAAAGAGCAGAGGTTACAGCTCCCTTGCTGCTCTGCTAAAGCCTTCTCCTGGACACTATAACTGAGTTGTCATCTTCTGCCCAAGTAAGCAGAGGCCTACTCTGCTTTGGCTGCCAGCTTTTAGTGTGCTTATCCCCCTGGTTAATGCATACCACAAGCTGCAAAATCAGGCTCTTCTAGAGCACATGGTGTATCTTGATCGCACTTGCTTCCTTGTGACAAACAGAACCATTCGCCGATCTAGTCTGCCCAATATGTAGAATGCTTTTAATTAGTCCCTGGCCTATCTTAAGTCTAGGATAGCCTTATGCCTATCCCACGCATGCTTAAACTCCTTCACTGTGAACCTCTATCACTTCAGCTGGAAGGCTAGTCCATGCATCCACTACCCTCTCAGTAAAGTAATCCTTCCTGATATTATTTTTAAACCTTTGTCCCTCTAATTTAAGACTGTCCTCGTTGTGGTGGTTTTTTCTTTTATAGACTCCTCCTTTACTGTATTTCCCTTTGTGTATTTAAATGAAAGATCTTCATGATGAACAGTATGTAGGAAAATACACTGCAGGGTTCGTTACTATACGATTTGTAAGTGGTTACACTGTTTTTTAATTATTGGATTTCCTCTTGTCTGGGCTCTTACCATCTCCACACAGCTGATACTTCCTAAGATAGGACTTCTGTTGGCTAACATTTATGCTGTGCAGGGCTTAACTCAGGAGAGCCAACAGATGTTCCTGTTAAAGAAAATCTAGCTCCCGCATTTGGTGTTCCTTTTCAGTTTTAATAATCTGTATCACCCTAAGCTGGTGTGTGCTACGAAGACACATTGATGTAAAGAATTGTGTTCTATACCACACAAATTCATAAATTCTGAAATGGTAAATACTGGTGTGAAGGAGCAAGATGTGGTCTGGGGCATGGCTCCTGGATTCTATTGCCTTCGGGCAGTGGGTCTGTGCCAGGCAGCTTAACCTGGACCTAGATAAAACCCCAGGATAGACCAGATGTCTACCTGTGCAGTAACAGGTGTGAGCACATCACAGTATCTTGTGCTCATGTATAGTACTGCACACAGCTGTTATAATGGACTGCCTACAATATTTAATATAGAAAGTTAGCAATTCCATATTTACACTTTTTTTTTTTTCTCCTTTAGGGTAGCTTAATGTATTGAAGACTTGCTCTGCATGTTCCAAGGCTAACCTTTGGTAAGTAACAAGATGGACTGCCTGATCATTATGTTGGTGCTTAAAGCAACTAGCCTCTACACAAGGCATCTGAAGCTCTGCGCACCCTCTCTCCTCTCCCATATGTTCTGACGAATGCATGTTTCTGTTCTAGGCTCATTTCAATCACTCACTTATCAGGTGTTTCATAAAGATATCATACCAGTGTGATGTGTAAACACAGCCATAAGATAAAGGACTTTTTTGCGGGTCCCTTTACCCTATAAATGTATCTATAGAAAGGCTATAAATCTGTAAGCATCCTTCCCATAAGGTTATAACAAATAAGTGGTGAAGTTCTGTGACTGTAATATGGTCTGGGAACTGGCTTCTGGTTGCTGCTGCCTCCTGGGCTGTACATCTGTACCAGATAGCCTTACCCTGACCTAGAGTAACAAAGGATTGGCCTGTCTCGGTCATCCTGTGCCGTAACAGGTGTGAACACATTTTAGTAAATTGTGCTCATGTATAGTACTGCACACAGGTCTTCTCAGACTGCTATGAGTAATGATTTATATAACTGCTATAAAGCACCACTCATCAAACCATGGACTTGTTTCGGGGTGTAAAAATATTTGAAAACCGCTTTAATGGGGGAAAAATTTATGGTACAATCTCGTATCGTGCTGTAAGTTTGAATTTTAAGACACTATCTATTTTTTTTTTTTCCCCTTTGTTAAACTTTGAGTGTCTGTAAGAACCATGTTTTCTGGGACGATAATATCAAGGGATTAGAGACCTCACAAAACTTGCTTTTCTACTAAACGTCACTGTTTATAGACTTTTGTGGCACACCTGTAGGTGCTGGTTAGTATAAGTGGAGGGCATTGCATAGGTTTTTATAACCTAACCTGTCTGAAATATATTTTTAAATGTATTTGTTCCCATTCTAAAATTGTTTCTTATATTTTTTTTTTTTTCTAGCAAGCCCACAGCTGCTGTATTTGTGTTGGTGTTATCCAGACTGTGGATGCTGAAATGGACTTAACCAGTGCTTCTATTTGTGAATGTCCAATGGGCAGTCTGCCCCTCAAATGTTAAAGATTTGTTTCTCTTCCCTTGACACTACAAACTGCTTTATCTTTCAGTGGCATAATGGATAACTTTAGCAATGACAAAACAATGTTCAGATAAACCTGTAAGTTTTATTTTTTTTGTGTTGTATTTACTTACTGAAACTCCAACCCAGTCAATGAATATAGACAAATCGAGGGCTACTCCTGTCTTTCTCTTCCCCTTGACTTGCTTAAACTCTGGTAAGGATCTGTGTCAATCCAACAGCCATAACCAGTAATGTTTGCAAGGAATTGGCTGTATCTATGGAGGGTCTTGTGGGATCCTCCGTAGACCTCAGTGCTGTACTTTCGTGCATGCAGAAAGAGGACCCACAGATCAAGATGGCCGTGCCCACAATGGACCAGTGAAGTAAGTAAACTTTGCATTTACTGGCCACCAGACCATCAGCAGTGATGTCACGGTCGGGCACCTGTAAATTCAGCACTGTCACCAGTGACAGTGCTGCTTTACTACTTTCAAGGGTAGTGAAAAGCCAGATAGTCTGAGCAGTGTAAGAAGCACTTAAAACATCAATAAAAAAGGAACTTGCACTCTTAAACCATTTTAGGAGCACAAACATGTATTCCTGACCCTATAGTGTTAAAACCATAACTTAAGTGGATGTATCACTTTATTTTCAGCGCTGAGGAAGTCCACTGGCCCTCCCCATGTCCTTGATTGACATCAGAATTGATTATCTCAGCCAACCCAAAACTTTCCTATAGGAAAATCATGGGATTTGGCTAAAATTGTCAAGGAGGCAGGGCCAATCAGAATATCATTTAAATGCCTCTGAGGTAAGTTCAGTGTCTCTATGTAATGTGGAAATGTCGAATGTTGGTGCTGCACATTGTGCAGTACCTCTAGTAGTCATCTGGCTACTGGAGGTGTCACTAGGCTGTAATGTACACACTGACTTTTCTCTGAAAAGACAGTGTCTGCAACAAAGCCTGCAGGGACCAACTATGATCGCTAGAACTACATTAAGCTGTAGTTCTGGTGACTATAGTGCCCCTTAAGAATTCCACTTTTTTTTTTTTTTTTCTATTGCCCAAAGAAATAAAACAAATGTGCAATATGCAGATGGTAGGTGTAAAATATGCAGAGTTCTGGGCAGTTTCAAGTTTGTAACTAGACCCTGGCACATATGTGCCATATTTCAAACAGATGCTGCACCTAGATTCCTGCCACTGTGACCATTTCAAATGACTGAAGTAGTCATGAATGTTGGAGTGACAATTTAAACAGTGTATATAAAATTTTACAAAATGTAAGTGTAAAACCTTTAGTCACTATTTAGTGCACCACAGGTAATCATTAAATATAAAAAAAACTAAATTGACTTTGCATGCATAGATCAATATACACACTAGGATAGAAATGATATGCTTTAATTTTTCTTTTATATTGAAATATTGGGTCATGTAAGATATTTCCATGTTCCTTTTTTATTTTTAAGTTAATTTGTATTGCCATTGTCTTGTTTTCTACTATTGCAAAAACGTCTTCCCAATAAATACTTGACAAGAAATTGTGCAGTGATCACATTTTATTTTATCATAATACAAATAACATATTTTTTCCACATGTAAGACAATATCTATTTCCCAAATTTTTTTCAAGTTTAAAATTGGTGGTCTAATAATCACAAGATGTACAGGGTTTAAATATTTCTTAATTTTGGGATCAAAGTAGGGGTCGTCTTGTACACAGGGGGAATACAGTATGTGCATAAATGTCTTGAGCACTCTACTTTTCTGCTAAAGTTTTATTGAATAACCTGAAACATTGCAAAGGTAAGTGCCATATTGAGATGTTGAAGCAACACATGATTAAAACTGAAATGTAATATACAGATCAGAATTATAAAGCCATTATGCAGAAATTGATGTAAATCAAGCATTGATGGTTTCTGTAGCTCATATCTTTGACTCTCAAACCATATATAAATGCACAGTGTAGTAACAGAATTTATATCTTCTCAAGCATTCAGACCATATTGTACTGCATGAAGTGGTATTTTACAATCATAATGGGAATTGACAAGAGACAATGATTGCTCCAGGTACCTTCACAACTTCATCTCAATTAAGTTATGGTGCCTGGAGGTCTTGATGATCTAATTGTTTAACCCCCAGTTTGCTTCCAGCACCTCTGCTGCATCCGGCCCTTGCTTTAGAGCAGAAGCCTTTCTCTACTCACACGTTGAGAACTGTATTAGATGTGCGTCTGAGTGGCAGTAAGACAGTTGTTTCTAAGATGGCTGAATAATGCTTACCTGGGCTGCAAAGCAGGGTCAGTTCAGTACTGAACACTGACTTGTGAGCCAAAGAAACTTTGAAATCTCTGGTTCACTGGGTTTTATACAGTTTCAAGTATGGTACCTCATTGTGCAACACCAGCAGGCAAACATGATGGTCTGGGGAAATTTTGCAGGATATAGTCTTCAACTTTAACAAACCATAGAAAACACTGCAAGCCCTGTCAATAGGAGGTTTAAGCAGCCCAAAACATTGGGGAAAGGTCACACTGTATATCTAGGACCTGTAAGTCCAACACCTGTTTGGTGTGACCTATCCCATGTGTTTGTGTTTGGTTTTTTTGTGGATTTTGAGCAGTAGGGGTAACATTGGGAGACTAGTGCCAATGCGCAGCAAACTGCTGCACAGAATCTCCACTTAAATTTACATTGACCCCATAGGGAGCAACACTTAACATCTGTCCCAAATCTTTGAGGGACAACTGCTGGAGATCATGGGTAACAGTGTAAACTCCAATCTTCTCAGAAAAAGCAGTGTTTACCCTATGACCCTGAAAGGTCAGTCTGCCAGAGAACTACATTAAGGTGTTGTCCCGAAGCACCAAAACAACTTTAGCTGTATGAGTGAATTGTTTTGGGTTTTTTACGTGCAGATGTCTACTGCTTGCACAGATTATTTTCTGTATCACACACTAGTAATACTGCTCGACAGGTATTAGAGCTTTTTAAGTATTCTAGAATATGTATAAGCACTAATGTGCCAGTTCACTAAAAGGTTCTTGTTATGAACATCAGTAGTTATGGTGCCTAGTTTACCTATTCTCTCCCAACTGCTGAGCCTTGGTGATTATAGCTGCAGCTTGGGTGTAGAGATGAATAGTTGAGACGAATGCAGCTTTCAAGACTATTTTACCCAGCTAACAGTTACCCAAACATAAGCCTAGACTTCATGAAGGGTACAACAGGAATGAGATTTTTTTTTTTGATGCCATGCTGGCTTTTGTGCAAGGGGACCTCCCACTTGGACCTTGTTGGGCACAACAGTGACAACCAAGAATATTACTTTGTTACAGTTAAATATTCCCATTGCAAACATACAATATCATCTCTGCCTGTGAGATAATTAGGTAAGCTAATGGATAACCAAATTATCTCCAGCCAGATGGAACCCATTTCCTCAAAACTTGGAACACACCTTAACATAAATGGTATCTCCTTAAATGACACATCCCCTGATATTGCAAACCACATCCGGTCATGACCATATTTGGAAACAATGATTGTTTGTAATTAAGTGTCATATATATATATAATGGAGTTTCAATGTACAGTGTACCTGCACCTGAGGAAGACCTTATATAGGTTGAAACGTGTTGTGCTTTTTATACATTTATTTTATATCTTTTATCAAGTTTAAATAAATACTTTTTATGCGTGTCACTTTGGACCCTGGAATTTTTGCTGCTAATATCAAGTTCCTGTGGACGTGTTTATACCAACACTATCTCCTGAAGTGAGATGAAATGCTTTATAAGTTTAGAACCAACTTATAATGGGCTCAAAAAATTGTGAGTTGACAGACCTATTCACCTATTATAACTGTGTAAATACAGATTACACTATGTGTATGTATATCGATTTTTATATAGGTTACAGAATCATTTTATACGGAGTACCTGTTATATATATATCTCAGAAGGTAAAAATTTCACTCCTTTTGTGCGCTGGATCACTTTGTTTCTGTATGATCACATGTTTGTAAGTGTAATAGTGACATTGCACTTGGTGATTTTCTAGCAGCACTAGCCACTTTCCTTTGCTTATAGCGCTGCTTTATTTTCTTTACCTTTTTGTACATCCCCTGATAGCCTCAATCTGGGTGACCAACATATTCAAATTTCACCCAGATCGGTTCAGGGGTTTTCGAAATGTATGGAAGTCTTAGTTCACCAACTGCACACAAGGCTCCTGCCCAAAACCATTACATGAATTCAGGGTCGGTCAATTTCGATAGTCATGAAAACAAATATCACGAACGGAGCCTCCTGGCTCATAGGAGCGATTGTTCCCTTTTCTCGTGGGAACTAAACTACTGAACGGCGCTCTCCTAGCCGTTTGACAAAAGGAAGCAGGCATTTGTATGGTTTCAGCTGTGTTCGGGAAGTCGAGTGTCCGACTTTAGGTCCAGACACTCGACGACCAAGTCCCGCTGCCTCCTTTCGTGCAAACAAGATGGCCGCCGTTTTATCTTCTACGTGGCGTTGGACTATATAAACGGCGGCCACCCAGAGAGAGCGCTCAATTGATGGTTCCCTTTGTAGATAATGAGCCAGGAGGGTGGTCAGCGTTCGGTAGTTTCAAACTACTGAGCAAAGAAAACATCAAAATAACAAATGGCTTTATAAAATCCCGAATTAAGTATTTTCTTCACAGTTCTAATTAGCTATGGTTATGTAAAATACTGTTAAAGCAAAATATATGTATAACAGAAAAGTGTAAGGGAGCTCCAGTACTTCAAGTAGTATCTAAGCTGCAAAGTATATAGTGATTATAGCTCCCACACAAACATCAGCCAAGAGTGAAAATAGTGAACACTTTATGGAACAAAACACAGGCTTGTATACAGACACCCCCAGCATGGGGTTTCCTGCAAAAACACAGATAAACTCTCCCAGACGTGTCCAGGAGAGAATTGCAACACACCAAGTTCCTGATCTGGCAGACAGTCAGACCCTGACTGGTTGGCTCGGGGATGTCTGGTAACAAAGGTCGTTAAGGCTCTAGATCGGTTGGGCAGAACAAGCAATTGGCATGATTCTGCTTGCCTAACTGATTTTGCATCATACAGTCCACCGCCACAGTCTGGAGCTGTCCCCAACAGTCTGGGGTTGTTTCCAGCAACTTTATTCAACTAGTTAAGAGGATTTTGGTTGGTCATCAACATGAATGATGGACCGTACAGTTACAGCTGTAATTTTAAGAAGTTGCACCGCCAGACATTCTTTATCTATGGTGACATAGCTGACCTCCCTGGGCAACAGTTTTCAGCTGAGGAATGCAACCGGGTGCTCCATCCTGTCGTCCCCTAACTGGCTTAGTACTGCCCTCAAGCCAAACCTGGAAGCATAGATATGGATGAAAAATTGTTTGAATCGGCAGAAGAAGCCAACAGAGGAGCATTAGGGCTTGCTTTAAGCATTGAATGGCTGCCTCGCACGCTGGGGACCACAGGACCTACTGCTTTTACTTTTGCGGGTTCTGTGTGCTGTTTCCCGGACCCTTCTCAATGGCCCAGGTATTGCACCTCACCCATCCCTGCATGGTACTTGTCGAGTCAGAGAGTTAACCCTGCTGCCCAGATCTTATCCAACACCACCAAAAAGTGCAAGAGATGGTCTTCCAATGTGTGGCTGTAGATGGCTATATCATCCAGATACACTCATGCAAAGTCCTGGAGTTCCTTCAAGAGCCGATCGGCCATCTGCTGAAAAGTAGCTGGAGCATTTTTTTTTTATCCCAATCTGCATGACCTTAAATTGATACAGGCCGAATGGGTTGACAAAGGTGACTTAGGGACAGCCTGTGGGGGGATCTGCCAATTTCCCTTGCACAGAGCAATATTAGTAGTTAGGTAGTTACCTCCGGCCATCCTGTCTAATGGTTTGTCTACCTGGGGCATCGGGTAGGTGTCGGCTATCATTCAGTCATTGAGCTTGCGGTAATCAATACAGAATCGGTCTTGCCGTCCCTCTTGGGTACTAAAACTACCAGGGACGCCCTGGGGCTCTGTGAGCATTCCATTACTCCTGGGGTTGGTCAGGGAGCTGAGGATAGGTTTAATTCCTTGCAACTCTGCCATAATTGCTAGGTGATTGTGGTAGTATATTGGGTGCCTTAATCTAGGCACTATCTCTCTGGGAAATCCTAGTCGGCTAAATATCTTGACCACGGCATCCTTCACTGTTTCGGCATAGTCTGAGTCAGAGAAGCGGGTCTTGTCTGCTGTTCCTTGGAGTGCAAAGGGTCCATGGTCCGGGCCTGGAGACGGGTGGTCACAGGAAAAACGGTCTCAGTAGCAGGGGTTTCAAATCCCAAGGAGCACCTCTGCAGGTAAATCTTTCATTATGCTGACCTCCGGATACTTGCCTCCAGTGCCCCAATTAAGGTGTACCTGGGCAGTCGGGAGTCTGTGGATAGCAACTCTGGCTGCTGTAGAACCATGCTCGGGTTAATGTAGTTGGGGGTCTGCCGGGTAGCGGTTATCGGGGTGTTGATGTTGGGTTGAGGGGGAAAACGAGTTCCACTGGATTTGGTTCTCTAACAGAGGTGGAACTCATCAGCCAGCCAGGAGGTTTCCTCCACTGTGAGGGGCTTTTGATCTTGGACCTCCAGAGCCGTGTGATCGAAGAACAGTATCAGCTGCAGGGTGTCCTCGATTGTCCTTGAATTAAATTCTGGGCTGCCTGCTGCATTTCAAAAACCCACTAATTTTTGTAACTGAATTTCCTTCGGGAACACTTCAGGAGTTACTGCATACCTCGCTAAAAGTTTTTCTTTTACTTTTTCATAGCTATGTATGTCCGAGTCAGGTACTGCTTTGTATGCCTCTGCTGCTCTTTTCCGAACAACTTGCTGCTAAGGATAGTCCTTCCAGAGCACATTGTCTTTTGAAGTCTTGGAGGTAACTACTTATGTCCTCCTCTCTGTCCAGGAACATGTTAAAAGTCGCATAATTCAGTTTCTTTGGGTCTCCTCCGGTTGAACCTGGTAGCGAGGCTGAGTCTCCGACCGAAGATCCATTTTGCTGCTCTCTAGCTTTCAGCACCTCAGTTGCCTGTGCCATCACCAGAATTACCACTTCCTGCAATGGGTTGGGGCCCAAATATGTTCAGCCTCCAAACGCACATTTTTTTGGAATTCCTTTTCCTCTGACCTCCCTGTCGACGAGTTGCTGCATCTATTACTCGGTGATGACAGTGGATTTTGGTTTGTTGCTCGCTGCTCGCCATGTGGCTTTCAACGGATCCTTCAATGTTTTTCTCTTTAGTAGGGGGTACCGCTTGTCCAGTCACTCTTTCTCTGTCCAGGACATCTGTTCAATCGGGAGAGCATCCCATTGCTGCCATCAGTTATAGTGGAGCTCCAATACAAGTATGAAAAGTCTCTCCCGAGTCCCGCAAAGTATATAGTGATTATAGATTGCACCCAAACATCAGCCAAGACTTGATGAAGGGTGAAAATAGTGAACAAAACACAGGCGTATATACATAGGCTCCCAGCATGTCTTCAGCGAAAACATAGGTCTGTGTCTGGGAGAGAATTGCCACACACACCACTTTATTCAATTAACTCCCAAGCACACAGGCGCTAATACAATTATCACATGGAAAACCTGCATTGCAACACACACTGCTCAATTGAATTACCTCCCAGACACACAGGCGCTAATACAATTGTCGCTGTTTCTTCACAATCACGCCATCCCTTCATTTTAGGATTCTATTTTACACTTTGAGAATGTAATGTAAATTGCATCCACTGATATTTGTTGATTTTAGTTTTTTATCTACTTACGAACCTGGCAACTTTGAATTTAAAGGTGCAATTTTATAAGAGGCATTTTTAAATTATATTCTAGAAATATGGATGGTCTGTTTTTATATAGATAAGAAAGCATTTTCTACCAAATGTGGTTCTTAGATACAATTTAATATATATAGAATGGGGGGGAATTTTACTATATATATATATATATATATATATATATATATATATTACAGATAAATTAATCTACATAAGCACATTGTATCCGTTTTTTTCTGTAGTGTGACAGCATGGTCCACAGCTGGTCCTGGGCAATTACTCATTCTGGAAGTAGGGCCCTCATTGAACCATTTGTGCAGCTGGCAGTACAATTCATTGGCCTCAAAGTGCCATCTACGATGAGAAATAGAATCTGGTCTTATGAAAGGCTTAATCACTTGGTATTCTGTAGGTGATTTAAAGGGCCAGTGTTACTTCTTTGTAAAATAGCCCTGCAACTGAACTACCACTACTCTTGAGGCTATAGTAATTATGGCTATAGTAATTATCAGCCTAAATAAATAGAACAAAAGGGGGAAAATATTTTGGGATAGTGCACAAATAGCCTTTTTTTTTTTTTTTATGTATTTGGCATGATGCTATATCAATTGCTGCCGCCCAGGACGGTGGGAGTTTGAGCACAGGGCTTAAAGGAACACTACTAGGATAATGCAGGAGGTGCTTCAGATGACACCTCTTGCATCACTGGTGATGCTTCAAGTAGGCCGGGCGCGTCTATAAGGCGGAACAGGCGGCCGCAAGAGCAGGGTGGCGCAAAAATCTGAATCCCCTGCCTCTGGCTAGGGATTCGGATTTTTCAATTCACCTGTCCCCCTGCAGCCAGCACAGCAGGAGCAAGGCAGTAAAGTCAGCCGGCCTCCTCTGATGATGACAGAAGGAGGGTGTGTGACTTCCACTGCTCCCAGACTCCCCAGCGGTCCTGAATAGGTCTGCAACCTCCAAAACCAACACCTGTCTGGCCTGTCCCACCCTACCACCAGGGGTAAGGATTCCCCCCTCCCTGGCCCAAAGTAAGTATCAGGGAGGTGGTAAGACCTCTTAGTGTTTTTTTTTTTTATTAGCAGCCTATGCCCCCCTCTACAATCCCTAACTCCCCTACTTCACATCCCTTCCACTACAGCCTCTATTCGCCCACGTGCAGCCCCTATCCCCCTTTTACTCCCCATAACTCCACTGCAGCTCCTTTTCCCTTACTACAGTTCTTACCCCCGACTACAGCCTCTCTCCCCCAACTGCTGCCCATGTCGCCCACACTACAGCCTCTGTCCCCAAATGCAGCCATCAACCTACTACAGCTCCTGTCCCCCCACTACAGCCCCTAACCCCCTACTACATCCGCTATCACCCTACTACAACTCACTTCCAGTCCCCCTTTTCCAAGATTAGGTTCTGGATCTGCCCCTGCTCTGTATGTCTGTGTATGACTGTATGTCTGTGTATGACTGTGTATGTATGCCTCTGCCTGTATGTCTCTATATGACTATGTCCGTATATCTCTGTAGGCCTTGTTCTATATTTCTCTGTACGACAGTGTCCGTATGTCTCAGTATGTCTGTCATGTTCTGTATGACTGTATCTGTATGTCTCTGGGCACAAAATTCATCTTCGCCTGTGGAGCCAAAAATCCTTGCAGTTGTCCTGGCCTCAAGACTGGCCTGGCCCTGGCCTCAAGACTCTGCCCACCTCCGTCGCAGAGCCAATATGTTGGGGGGCATGCAGTTCTGCTAATTTGGCACGATAAGTTATCACTTTAATTCCCATTTCACACTTTATTGTTTGTCCTTGTTTGAAGGAGCGCTACAAGCACCATAACCACTTCAGCCATATCCATTCTATCAAGAAGTTGATGGGAGTGGGGGTAGAGAGAACTGCCCATGACCAATCACATCTCTGGCTCTGAACCAAAAGGGGAGAACTCCCCTGGAAAAGGTGGTCGGGTCTATCCCTTTAATGGCAGATCAGGCTGGCGTGAATACACACAGCTGGACACCAAGGATCTAAGTTGGGACCTAAAAATCAGAACTGTCTCGCCAGAATCAGGGCGGTTGGGAGGCGTGCCGCAGCGCCCTCATGTAAGAAGTCAAAGCGTTTAGGTTTGACTTTTTACCTGGAGTCTGCCAGGTGTTATTCCCTGCCGCTACTGCAGCCTCCTCTCTGCTTTTAACTAAGCTCTGGAGGAGCTTCCAGCTCGCACTTCTAACAGAGAGGTGACAGAGAATGGGACGCAGAACAGGACCTGATGGACTCTAGTTAAGAAGACAAACCATTACCAAATGGATGGACTACGTACATTGGGGGTGCTTAAGTGGTTATGGTCCTTAGAGTGTTCATTTAAATTGTATGCATGGGAAGCTTTATTAATACAATGGAGATGGTTATTCCTAATTAAAGTGTTAATTACCAGGATTCCCTAGGGCATTTCATATTTTAGGGCAATATTAGCCAAACTGGAAACAAATTCCAAGTCAGCTTTGGGTACATATTATATATATATATATATGTACTGCAACCCATTGGCACTACAGATGTTGTGGACTACATCCCCCACAATGCTCTGGCAGTCATAATGCTGGCATAGCATCATGGGAGATGTAGTTTACACCATCTTGTAAGGGTTGCTTGGTCCAGTGAATAACCCTGAATGTGCAGTCATTGTTTCCAATCTAGGCCATCACTTCATTGCCAGGCAATGACGTCACAGCGACGTCAACTTCCGCATCTTGGGCCCGCCCAGGACCTTGAGGTAACTGTGTTGTTTTTTTTTTCTTCACCGCACCACGTGACCGATGCCTGGAATGCTCTGAGCAGCTGACGGAGAGGAGGAGAGAGGGGGGTTGGGTGGGCGGAGCTCGGAAATCATCACATCGCTGACGTCACGCGGCTGCTGCTTGACGCCTGCGCGGCTTCGAGTCACCGCCGGTCTGTGTGTGTCGGTCAGCCGGTGCACAGAGGGACCGAAACGCTGGCAAAGCGGACACGGAGCGGACAATCTGTATGGTGAGAGTGGCAGGGAGCCCTACCGGGATAGCAAGGATTGGCCTCCCCGTGTCACCCACAGCCCAATAGATACACGGCTGGGGGGTGCTGGACTACAACTCCCATGATGCTCTGTCAGCCTTACAGTTGTGAAGCATCATGGGACTTGTAGTTATAAAAACAGCTAGGTAGCTACCTATTGGCTTCCCCTGGGTTTGTGTGGGTTGTGTTTTGTGTGGGTTGTGTTTTGTGTTTGTGTGTGTGTGTTGTTGTGTGGTTTGTTTGTGTGTGTGTGTGTTTTTTTTCTCTCCAGTATTTTTGTGTATTTCCTGTTATATAGATATTGTGTGTTTTTAGGTGGTCTTTAATGGAAATTTTATAAATATAATGGGGATGTGTATTTAGGTTGTATGTATGTTTGTTGGTAAAATTGCATTTTATTTTGCGTGTGGGAGGCTACAGTATTCTTAATGGAATAAACTGGGCAACACAATGACTTCGCTTCATTGATGTTGTTATGGTGACAGGAGGTCCTGGGCGCTGTCATACCTTGAAGGGTCAAATCTCTTTTCAAGGTAAGGCTATACCCTGGATCTCCAGGGACCATAACAACTACATTTAGAGGAAGTCATTGTAGTGCCCAGAGTGTATCTTTAATTTGTAACTGCTGGCATAACTATAAATAGCTAAAATTATATAAAGCCCTTTCAGTTTAACCTTTAATACAAAACCGGTAAAATATACTCTTCTAGGGGTATAAAGAGTGTATGTTTTGTCATCCAGAATTCCTAACCCCAACCACCGCTATATCCACATGTCAGATATATACATAGTGAGATAAATATAAAATCTCTTGAGTGCTTCCTTCATTGTGTTTGTGTGTACACACACACACACACACACACACACACACACTTTTTTCTTCTTCTTGACATAGATTCCAGCCTTTAAAATTACTTACTACTAATCAAACCTAACGTTTAAATACTGCAAGTTAATGCCAAACATCTGAAATAATAATTTACGCTTTACATGTATATTTTATGTGTAGTAATTCTGATAGTGAGAATGATGTCAAACATTTTGTGAACAGAGCTATTGTTTACCATGTTACTGCGATGCTAATTAAGCCATTTATGTGGCTGAGTGTTGTAGAAGAAATTGTAGGTCTCAACAAGTGACACACCAGTTCTTCCAGAAACACTGTGTGTGTGTGTCGTTTTTTAGTTTTTTGTGTTTGTGATGTAAGCATTTATATAATCATTTCCGTATCAGTCCAACTAGTTATAATTTATTTAGAAATATATTTTATACTTTTAAATATCAATAGGCTGGGTGATTATATTTGGTGATAGTGAAGGTGCATGCAGTTTTTTTACTTTTTATTTTGTGTGTGTGCGCTGTTTGCCAATGCCACTCACATCATCTTTTCTGTCCCAATTCTTATTATTCTATTGCCTACCATGGGTAATTACTTGTCTTTAAGGTATCAAATGTTAAGATAAATAGTTGATTTTTTTTTTTTCTCTAAGTATTGTAAATGTTGGCTAATATAGGACATTTGTTGTTAAAGTTCTGCTTCAGAACTCATTGATATGTTAAAGTTTGCTCTGTCTCAATAAGAATTCTTACCAGGATGCAGATATGGGGGGGGGGGGGACTAAGCTGTATGAGACATGTTCTAACCGGCTCCCAGATTCCCTTGGTGAAGACTGCCTGTATGCCCTAGCCACAGAAACTCCTTTAGGGACTTCCTTGACTCCTGTGGGACAAACTGACGCATATAGAAAGTTATGGAATACATCATATCCTTCCAGTACAAGGTGAGCCCTGAAGCTATCACTGCTACAGGAGCACTCAAGAGAAAGTACTTTTGGGACCAGACACCAGGAACATTGTGGGTTAGTACGGCTAGTTTGGTAACTGTGCATGTGGTTGGCGGATTGTCTGTATGTGCTTGTGAGAGAGTGTCACTTCTTTGAGGTCAGGCAAAGTTCCAGAGTCTTATTTATTAAATAAACAATTGTATGACTCCTAAATTCTATAGAAAATTTTCAATTCTCGACATAAAACACAACCTAGCACAAAGGATGATCTTTACAGCTGGTTATTTCAGCTTGAGGAATACAATACAAACATATTTAGATCAGTATTAGACTTTATCAGTGTGAGCGGGCTAAAGGAAGAGTTGTGATATTTGGTTGTGTTTAGCGATACTGTAATGAGATGGTTGAAGACACTGCAAACTTATTCCTCAACCACATCCAAAAGCACTGACTAGACCTCCATTTGAGATAGTCTAATTATGCGTGCGCGCGTACACACATAAAAAAAAAATAATCTGTGCTTTTCACAGTATTTGCAGTCTAAAATGTATTTTCTTCTATGCAATTTTGATTTTTGTAGATCAATTCTTCAGTATCCGAGCAAGTCTAAATTCATCTGATTGGCTTCCTTGGCATTTAGAGAAATGTCTGTTGATGAGGGTATATGCAATGGAAGTCCGAGAACAAATTTTTTGAGCCCGATTGACCGGATTACAACCTTTGAAATAGATCAGGAATTATTTTTACGCCTGTCCCCAGTCAATCATTATTTTAGGCGATGTAACCTTTTTAATTTACATTTATATCCTTCATGGATAAATCCAAAACATTTTTGTTTTTTTCCCACCGAACCCTGTTTATGCATAAAGTTCCTTCATAGAATATTTTGACTGTAGGCTCAGTCATCTCTTAAATCTATATGCCTAAGTGTGTTTGTCATCCTTTTATTTTTGTTTTATTTTCTCATTGTAGAATATTGCTATTTGTTGACTTTTCCAATTGGCACAAGGCTTAAAAACCAAGACTTTGTTTACTGTAGCCTTTTTACTGTCGTGTATGTTTTAAATAAATTAAAGGCAAAACTGTCACTGTTTAAGAACTTATTACAGTTCTCACAAAACCTTACGCACATGGAAGCCACTAATTTCCTGTTCAAATCTAGCAAAGTAAAATTTTAGGGCACCTGCCCTTTATTTGGAAAAGTTCCTCAGTTTAATTTTTATTCTTGTATAACAAATTCGGTGAACTGTTCATGTTTTGTATTTACTGTTCTAAATAAATACATATAAGTTCATTCTGCCTATTAAATATCTTGTTGGGTCAGATGCTAAATACAATATAGTTCCATGTAAGGTCATTTTAGGACTTGAAAGGTGTTGACTACGTTTACCTTATGATTTTGGGTTCAGCGACTGGTTTGTTCTAGATAATGAGATAATTGGCGCACTTCTCTCTACTGCAGATCTGAATACTTGGCAGAGTCACTTTCGTGGCACACTACCAATTTTCCCGAGCCTCACAAACTCTGTTTTCATTTAGGGTTTCAATCAGTGCTGAAGCTAAACTTGAATATACCACAGATAAACTGGCATCAATGTTTCTTAACATTTCTGAATGTATCAGCTACTTTTAAAGGATTTTATTTTAAACTCCTTGCAATTCTAGGATTCATGTTTTGGTTTAGCCGTTTCAGTAAATGTTCTTAAATGAGAGTACAGTACTGGTTGTCTGGAAAAGCGTAACCATTTCTCAGGAATCACAATATTACTAGAGATGTCGTGAACTTCCTGCGAACGGCTCACCGCGAACCATTCGTGGCGAGCTCCGGTCAGCTGACACATCCCGGCCAATCTCCAGCAGACCCTCCCTCCCACCTCCTGGACAGCATCCATGTTGAAGGCAGCTTCAACATGGATGCTGTCCAGGAGGTGGGAGGGAGGGTCTTCTGGAGATTGGCCAGGGTTTGTGTCAGCTGACCGGAGCTCGCTGCGAACGGTTCGTGGCGAGCCGTTCGCGGGAAGTTCGCGAACGGTTCGCAACATCACTAATTGTTACATTAAGGTGAAGTGGTTTTGGTGCTTAGTCACTTTAAGAGGGGGATAAACCACTTGTTGGTACAGTCTTTTAAAGAGATATACCTGCTGTCATAGTTAGGCAGTGAAGTCCCAAGATTAGCGCAGATCCAAGGTTTAAACCTGGGAATGAAGGTCGTGTATATCTGCATCACAAATTCATCCAAAATTGCACACAAATGGGGCTATTCACAAATGTGGCAACGTGACAAGCAAATTCTAGGACAAAATAGGAAAACATAGCTGTCTTGGAGGATTTTCCTATTTTTAAAATTTTTTTTTTTTTTTTTTTAAACATAAACATGTATTCTCATTTTTCAGTTTAGAGCATAAACTATGCAGAAAAAGTCTTTATTTCCTGCCTGAAAAATATGGCATGCCTTCTACGCTTGTGGAAAACACACTCTCTTTATATTTATAATAATAATATAAAGTGTGCAGGCTCTTATCTTTCCTGTACAGCTTGGTTGTTTGCTAAGGAGTTAAGCAGTTTCCTTTAAAATTTCACCAAAATCCTATCACTTTGTAAAGAAGACTGTCTATGGATAATTGTGGGCCGGTGTGTTTGCTAGCATTACAGCTGCTTTGTGTGTGCTTTGGGCTTAGCTTTGTGATAAGGACTAACATTTTAAATCCATAAACGAGTAGTAATATATTGATTACCTGGCGGTTGAATTTCCTATTTATCTGGAAAGTAGACAGTTCACATGTTTTGGAAGCCTGGCTTTACTAACAAAGTAGATTTGGAAACAAAGTTTATGGTGAAAACACAATGTCCCCATCTGTCCTTATTCTGTTCATTTTAGGTATACAGCTGTTTGCAATACTACTGCAACTACATGTTCATATCAGCTATAAGTTATGCTTGTCTTGCCATTACAAGATCTTGCGTTTTGCGTGGATAATACTGTTTAGATTTACTTGTAAACATTTTGAAAAACAAGGTTAAATAGAGGCTTTATTTTATTGGTTTAAGGTTTCATCCATTTACTAGTTTGTGCCGTGGTAACTACACAAACTGCAGACTTAGAAACTTCAAAACTGTCTGTATATACAATGTTCAGCCACAACATTTAAAACCACTGACAGGTGAAGTGAATAACACTTGTTATATTGTTAAACTTGCACCTGTCAAGGGGGGAGATATATTAGGCAGGATGTAAACAGTCAGTTCTTGAATGCCATGTGTTGAAAGCTGGATAAAAGGGCAACAAAAAGATTTGGGTGACTATGACATGGGCTAAATAGTGATGGCTAGACGACTGGGTCCAAGCATCTCCAAAACGGCAAGTGTTGTGGGGTGTGTTTTGTATGCAGTGGTTAGTACCTACCAAAACTGGTTAACTAAAATTTATATTTTGATCACATGAATCAATAACCCCCCCTTCTCTTTTTAAATTTTTGTTTGTTTTTAAATGCTCAAAAGCAATTTACTAGCTTCTGCTAAGGCAGATTGGGATTGCATACCGTTGCCTAGTTTGTGATCTATAATTGTTCCCAAGACCTTTTCACTTAGTTATCCCTAACTCAACCCTATTCACTTTATTACTGGCTTGTGGGCTCTTTATACCAAAGTGCATGATTTCCATTCACAAAAGAATGACGTGTATAAGATTAAGATGGGGGGCAGGTGCACTAAACAGTGCATAAAAAGAGGAACAGCATGCACAAGTATTCGTAGGACCACGTTTACCGCTATTTATTCCTTTATTTAAAGTCCAGTATGCTGCTTGGCAAATATGTTTGAATCTGGCAATCTTCAGTCTTTAAAAGTCTGTTTGCCAGCTTTTTAGATCATGAGGGTACATTTGCTGTTTGATGCCGATTGTAGATTTGTTTCACTGATGATCATGTTTTAAACACATAAAGCTACCCTGTATAGCAAATCGGTAAACTTAAGAGCCTGTAATGGGCAGGCTTACTGCGTAGTTTAAATTCTTGTTTTATATCACAGTCAGGATTCCTATCCTGTAATCTGTATGAGTAAAGTGTTTGTTTATATTCACTTTAACATTCATATTTGTTTTTTCTTCCATATCGGACAATGATTTTATAAACTGTATGTCTCATAGTTACTGCTTCTTGTCTCTTTTCAGATGAGTTACACAAAGCCCCCCTGTGCCTGCGCATAACCTATGACAATCTGCATTCTTCTGTTGGGTAAGCCATGCAGAGCTTTGAGTTTATAATGTGTGGGTGGTCCAATAGCTGGATCTACATGAATGCTTCACATACCTTCCATTACATGGGCCCCAATCCTGCGAACTACCTTATCTGTCAACCAGTAATATTACTCTCCAGATGCAATAACATGTACTACTTATCCCACATTCTTTGTAAAGCCTGATGGAAGCAGTCATTTTTTCTTTGTCTCCACATGTATAATTTGAACAGTTCGTGCAGCAATTTCAAATGTTATACCAAACTGGTATAGTACGGGGGCGATCATTAGATGAATACACTGTAAATTCCTGGGTTTATATTAATAGATGCAGAATTCTTTAATTGAAATCTGTCCCAAAGAAACACTAAGTGTACCTGATGCATCAGAAGCATTTCGTATCCGACAGACCTTAACAGATCCCATTTTATGTAGTATTAAAAAATAGATTGACAATATTTTATAGTAATGAAATATGTTGGACTTAACCATATAAGGGCTGATGATGATGTCATTTTTATTATTTATGTAGCGCCTGCAAATTCCGTAGCGCTGTACAATGGGTGGACTAACAGACATGTAATTGTAACCAGACTTGTGGACACACAGGAGCCAGAGGTGTTGAGGGCCTTGCTCGATGAATTTACGTGCTAGAGGCAGTTGAGTATAGTGACACAAAGGGTATAAGTCACTTAGATACTTACTGTAGGACTTTATACAATTGCCAAAGCTAAATAAGTCCTTGTTGACATTGACAGTGTGTTGTACCATTAGCTCTTTAAGGGGTTAATGAACGACCTCAAAATACAAAAAAAAAGCCACTAGCGTTAGGAATGCAGACCTATATTCCTAATGCTATATTGTCCGTAGCTATACACATTTGACCCTTTTTTGACCAAAAAAGATTACTAAAATGAATAGTTTTATTCACCTGTTTACATTGCTGAGACTCCCTCTGTGCTGCTCAACTCTCTGCCCCCAGTGAAATAATTGAGAAGGCATGGCCTCCAACAGGTAATGTCTATTCCAGTGTTCCTCACAGCATCCAATGTTTCTCATAGAAAAGCAATGAATCCAGTGCTTCTAGTGATTGTCCATAGGACAGACCTTAGAGCAGTGATGGCGAACCTTTTTGAGCCAGAGTGTCCAAACCGCAACACATGCTAACTTTTTTTTCCTCAAAGTGCCAACACGGCAATTAAAACCTTTAAATAATGATATAAATAATAGATAAAATTAAGCTTAAATTTATTAGTATCTTCAAATAATGAAATACATACAACACAGACTGCTGAATACAACACATACTGCATTGAGGTGTGGGGGAGGGGAGAGGGGTGGTAAAGATACATATAAATAAATAAAAATACATCAAATCTTTATTCCCCCCCCCCTTCTTCTTACCTTTGGTGAAGGAGGGGGGGACACAGCCAGCCCTGGTGGTCCGGTGGTGGTAAGTATGTGTATAGCTGCAGCTCTCCTGTCCTCCTGCGCAATGCTGTGTGGAGCGTTACCATGGGAACGCACAGCAATGCTCCACACAGCCTGCTCGGGGGAGAACAGGAGAGCTGCTTCCCAGATCCCTCCCCCCCGATACAAAAGCAGAGTAGGCCATCTGCCTTTTTGGGCAGGCAGGTATCTACTCTGCATTGCTGCCCGGTAACCTATGGCAGTGTGCCCACAGAACATTGCCCATCTGCAAAATGTCAGTGATTTACCTTTTAAAATAACCAAACCACTGCACCCAGACAACTTTTGTAGAGCTGAATTGGTCTGGTTGACTTTAATGTTTCCTTAAAGGAACGGTTTAGTGTAAGAAATACAAAGCTGTAGTGGGTATGGTGCCAACAGTGGTTTGCCTCCCTTTTGGTGTAAGTACTCAGTTTGGTTTGACAACTTACCTGGTGTTTGCTTGATGCTGGTCACCACCTCCCTTAGTGCTGGAAGGAGCGTCCACTAGCTCCACTGGTATTAAAGGATAACTATAGGGCCAGGAACACAAACATGTATTCCTGACCCTATAGTGTTAACACCACCAGCTAGCCCCCCTGGACCCCTCATGCCTCCATAAATATAGTAAAACTTTTACTGTATTCAAGCCTGAAGCGGTAACTCTGCATGCTGTTAGACTCAGAAAAACAAGCAGTCTGCTGACATGTTGTAGCGTGATCCAATCACAGTGCTTCCCCATAGGATTGGCTGAGACTGACAAGGAGGCAGATCAGGGGCAGAGCCAGCATGATTCAAACGCAGCCCTGGCCAATCAGCATCTCCTCATAGAGATGAATTGAATCAATGAATCTCTATGAGGAAAGTTCACTGTCTGCATGCAGAGGGAGGAGACACTGAATCACAGGATGCTGTGCACAGTGCTGCCCTATGCTCTGCTGACAGCAGATCTGAGTGGATGGAGGCATTTTATGCCTCCATGAACTCCGAAGTCCCTCTGGTTCAATCTGAGTGACTGCAACTGGAGGTGTTCCTAGCTTTCAATGCAAACACTGTATTTTCTCAGAAAATACAGTATTTACATGAGAGAGGCTACAGGGAGCTATAGTTCTCACCTGAACAACCTCATTAAGCTGAAGGTGTTCAGGTGACTATAGTGTCCCTTTAACCCTGTCTTGCAGAGTCCACTGATTGGCTCAGAGTGACAGCTGTGTTCTCTCAGCCAATGCGGTAAGCCCTGCAATGCCAGGCTTGGCTCAGTTCAGGAGCTTGTGGCTAGAGTGCATGCAGCTGCAGGCACCTGGCGGACCCCAGGTAAGTTGTCAAACCATCCTCAAGTTGTTTGACTACTTACCCCAGGAGGGTGCCATCCCTAACCACAACATAATATTGTAATGTTAGATGTGATGATAAACTTGAAATTCTCATTTGTAGAATCCTCTACTCTTGACGGTATGTTTTAGAACTGGAAAGCTCTGACCTATTTTCATTCATCCATTCCTGATCTTGGTCCCTTACCAGGGCTTTCAAGAGCTGACAGTGCTTACAAAAAAAAAAAAAACAGGACATTTTATGCTAGCACAGACACTTTAGCAACCAGATCGTCATGACCACAGTGGTAACGTCTGATCCATAATGAGTTTAATAATCCCATGAATCAGGTCCACACATCCTGTCTTTTTTGAGGATTTCTTTTACCAAGGTTCCAGCCATTCCTTCTGTTTCACACAGACTGTAAAGGAATGAGCCATCCCTTCCACGCTGTGTACAAGTCTAGAAACTATATGCAACCTGCAATTTAAATGAAATGTGGATTCCTTGGTTTCTATAATGCCTACGTAAAAGCAATGTTTACATGCTGTCATTTTGAGTATCTACCCTGCTTAAAATGCCTATCGATCCTTTGCAAACATTCGTAAGCAAAACTTTTATATATTTGTGCCACTATAATTTAAAAATAAAAAACCCTTCATGTAGTAGAAAGTCTTTATGTTAAAGATTGTATTCCCCGAGTAATTCTGTTGAGGATGAACGTGTAACAAAGAAAAGACTTTAAATGCACTGCTTTGTCCCCACGCCATGCACTAGCAGTGTGTCCCTTGTATCAAATACATTTGACAATTAATCCTTGCACAACTATTTAGTAACTTTTGGACCCCAACGACCCTTTAGAATTTAAAACCATTAACTCTTTAAGGGCAAGCGCTTTGTGTACATGTAGGATCATTAGTTTGGTTTCTCAGTTGTTTTTTAAAATTCTAGACTCTGACCCATGGGTGCTTTGCTAAACCCCTTTTGAATTTCTCTGTTTGAGAATTATTTGTTCCTAAGATTTCTATAAGTGATTGGTCCCTGCATGATGTATATGAACATACTGCTTTTGCGATGATCACTAGCTTTTTGTATACCATCTGTTAAAACGGTTGCAGCTGTCCTGCATGGATCTTATTGATAACTGTGTCTACAGTATTTTAACAAACCATAAGTCTTCCGCAGCCCCTCCTCCTCTAGTTAAAGGATTACATTGCTCTACTTTAACACACGGAAATATTGCAAGGACTTGGTTGTGTAACCCCTTTGTGGCTTAAGCTTCACGCTGTACATATTGTTTCACAGTATGTAGCTCTTGAATAATTGCAATGCAGCCATCAAACTAAAGTTGGAACTCATTTTGTCAACATTGTAATTTATTTAAGTCTGATAATTTCTGCAAATTGGAATATGTAGCCGTTTACCAATTTATACAATTGTCATGTCATCAACAGTTTACCTCTCCAATTCCTGAGTTAGAGCATTTTTATCAAGAAGTAATATTTGTGTATGCCTTGGCCCAAGACTACTACCCAGTAATTTGCTGTCTAAATGTGGGTGAAATTAATACTTCTGGTGTAAAAGTAGAACTTCTGCATTAGCAAGACGCAAACAAGGGCTGACCCGAGGGTGCTTCAGGTGTACACCCTTAGGTCAAAGAGCTCAAACGGTTTGACCCAGAGTCCATGAATGGCACTATCACATTGCTAGAAGCATAACCTCTGCACTGGCATGTATTGGCCCCAAATTGTATGTATGTGTCCTTAAGGGGTTAGGACTTTCCTTTTCCCTAATATTGATTTCCCTACATGTTATGTTAAAACTAAACAAAATGCTTATTTAGTTCAAAACTTTAATTTTATTTATGTCATTTTTGTTCTTTATAACTTCAGTAAAAAGTTTTTTGTTTTTTTTTTTTAAATCTTGGGCCGGAAACATTGACCAACATCTGAGAGTGGCTGCTTATTTAATAATGACATTTATATTGCTCCCGATTTTGTGCTGATGGATTATGTACCTACTGTTACCGCCATGATTTCATGCTTCGGTGAGCAGTAAATTGCTTTATAAAATATTACACATCAGAGTTTGGAAAGAACAATCCTCCCGATGTTCATTTAATGCAATATGTAGGTTATGTTACAGTTCATTATTGAACTACAACTCCCAGAAACCAGCCTAGAATGTCCCTTTAAACATTTTGGCCACTTTCCATAGCATGTCAAGCTTTCCTTTAACACGCGTTTTAATCCTCTCTTCTCTTGCTTCTAGGTTTTAGGTTTGTAAAGAACCAGAAGTCGTAGCCACCATGGTGCAAAAATACCAGTCACCCGTCCGGGTGTACAAGCAGAGCTTTGAGTTGATTATGGCTGTGAGTATTAAATATTATAATTAAAATGATCGTATTTGCATTTACGAAACAGTATCTGGTAGTAGGATAGGTGATCTGCACGTCTTAGATTAGACTACAGCAGGCATAGGCAGCCTTCGGCACTCCAGATGTTTTAGACTACACCTCCCATGATGCTTTGCCAGCATTATGGGGGATGTTATCCAGAACATCTGGAGTGCCGAAGGCTGCCTACCCCTAGACTAGGGTGTATCGTGGAATACATTTAATACATAGGTTAAAAAATGTTTCCATCTCTGAGTTTGAGAGTAGTTTGGTGATGATAGAATACCAAACTACCTACCCACCTAGTCCGGAAAGATTTTTCTCTCCTGGCTTCTCTGTTTAGTGTATTGAACCAATTGGAGTCCAACATCCATTGTAGTGATATGTGATAATCAGATGTTGCACACTCGTGTGTTTTCTCCACCCATGCTGCATACTCGTGAAAGAAACCGTTCTTTGTTCTTGTAATGTAAAGATTTTTTTTTTTTATGTGAATACCCCTTGATCTTGGAACAAATGTTCAAACAAGTGGTGGGGAGAAATTGTGCAGCATTATGGTGAAGTTCAATAAAACCATTTAGATACTGTGTTTGTTACTGTTCTAAAATGGGAAAATCTGTAATATGATCATTTTTGATTGGGTTTTATGGCGGCTGTACAGTCGCTTTTCGTTAGTGCTGTTTGCGTTATTTTCTTATAGACTCATTGTGAGCCATCACTTGTGATTTTTAGGTTACAGATTGCTTACAGATGGTGAGATGAGGTCAAATGAATAAACCCTATATATTTTTGATGCCAATATCTTCTTACTGCATCTCCTAATAATTGCAAGGAACTGTCACTCTCTTCAAGGCTAATCTAATCTGTTGTTTAGGAAGATGCTCCTTATATCTGCTTCAGTGATTGACAAGATATAGATAGGAGGACATACATGTCCCCAGACGGTTAACTCCTTAAAGGGACACTCTAATCATTAGAACTACTTTACCTTTGTGAAGTGGTTTTGGTGCATTGCTACTGGACTTTTTATCAGGCAATGTGGATCGGCAAACCCTACTTTTTTCAGAAAACATTGCAGATGCTGAGTTCCAGCATCTGCAATGCAATTATTACATCACACCTATTGGAAAAAAAACTATTTGCACTGTGTGTAGACTATATTACTACATTAACATTTAATAGGTATGGTTTAAAAAGGTAAAGAACCTTTAAACACAGGAAAACAAGGGAGAGTGAAGTAAGTACAGAAGATTTTGCTCTATATTATAAGTACATTCACTAAGGAAATTCTTATTAGTGTGAAATAGAAGATAAAATGACCAACGGTAGATTCTAGAAATTTAAAGTTAAGCCATTAATTTTCCTTATCAGAAGATAACAAGAAATTAGTAACATTTCAGTAATGTCCATAACTGGAAACAAGTAACCAACTAGAGACATGTAGCTGTCTGTAACAACTGTAAGAAAATTTAAATGTATCTTGTGAGGCAAAAAGCACACTTGGAAGAGAAAAGGGAGATATCGCCTAAATGTCTAGTTTGGATGAGTCCAAACTGGCTGATAAATACCGATCTACCACCACAGCTTAGCAATCAAAACACAACGAAATATTAATAATAGTGCATGAGAATAATGAAATATAGTATAGATTTAGGTACCTTAGCTAAAAGTTAGGTTAACCGAACTCTGATATAGGTTGTACTTATAGATAAATCTAGCATGTAGAAGCCCCAAGTCTGTAACAAAAGGGTGTTTAGAGTGTCAACTCAGTCTATGTCTAGTAGTGGAACGATACCAATATCTATCAATGATATCTAACCCGAAGTCTGTGCCTTCAAGGGCACCGAATATATTGCTAGGCTAAAAGAATTACTAAATTCTACAAATGCACTTACAATAACTGAACTCTTTCCCTGCGACCCCAAAGTCTGATAGCCCCGGACTGCACCCAGGAGCCCTACAGATTCCCTTAGGACAGGGGTGTGGAACCTTCGGCCCTCCAGATGTTTTGGACTATGTCTCCCATAATGCTCTTTGAGTAGTGATGTCGCGAACTTTTCGCAGGAGGTGGGAGGATCTGGGAGGGAGGGTCTGCTGCAGATTGGCCGGGATGTGTCTGCTGCCTGGAGTTCGCGACGAACCGTTCGCGACATCACTATCTTTGAGCCATAAGGCTAGCAAAGCATCAAGGGAGATGTAGGTAATAACGTCTAGAGGGCCGAAGGTTCCGCATCCCTGCCCTGTAGGGCTCCGGTGCAGTCCGGGGTGATTCACCTTAGAAGGGCTATCAGACCTCTCTAGTGGGGGGCAACTGAGGGCAATACCTGGTGCAGCCACCAACAAAACGCTTGTTGTGTTCTTCATTCTGGATTCTTCACGTTGCCTCAACCGCTCCCAAATGTTGCCAGAAAGTTGGGATCAGGCCTCGCATATTGGGTGTCACAGGGCAGTCCACTGTGTGCACTCCTGGGTCATGGGTCGATGGGTCATCTGCCTCCCTCTCACCTACAGCACCAGGCCGCAGTTAGGCTGTAAGGTTGCTTCAGAGAATCGTTCTGGAACTGCGATAGTGTCGACTTTCAGGAACGCTGACTAGGATCCCCAGCTTTGAGGCAAGTCGGCTGGGTTATGTAGAGCCAGATTTGTAAGCAAAGAACTCGCAAAAAGGGCTAGAACGTTGGAAAAATTGCTGGAGCTCATGCAATGTGCGACCGCTTACCATGCTGGTCAAGCCCCACCCCCCTTTTCTGTTGTATTTAATGTTTCTTTTTGCATGTTTTCATTTTCCTTTTTTTTTTTTTCTTACTTTTTGCACCATTAGTTATCTGTTCTCTGTTTTGCTCCCTTTTTTGTGTATATTAGAGATGGGATTTGGCTCTAAAGATTAAAAACTATATTGCGTTGCTTATCACTTACCTGTGCTTAGTGAACTTTTCAGAGTTCATGGTTAATGTTTAGTACACTTGTTGCTATGCGATCTTGTTTTATCACTTATTTATTTTTTATCACTAATAATAAAGTTTTTGCATATTAAATATTTCTAATTGAGTGCGGTGTCTCCTCTTATTATAATTATATTATTTTTTTAAATAGCAATATATTGTGTGATGTTCAAATAGAGAACAGCATGTACCGAATAACACATTGCATTGCTGCATGGTTCCTGGGAGATTTCACACACTCCATAAATCTCAGTCTAGTGTATTAGCAATAATCTAATGCTTTATATATTTAGTGCGTATTACCATTCGGTCCTAGATTTGGACTGCGCTCTTTAAGAGACAATCGTCTATTTGGCTGAATTTACAATTCCTGTGTCGACACTTTGTCAATAAAGCTTTCTGTGAGCTTAAACTTTATTGTGCTCCCAAAACCACAGTTAACATTTTTATAAATTAACTGTGTGCTTAAAGGTTTTAATCCATTGATCTCTAGAGCTTGGAAAATAACTGTTGTGTAGTAGAACAATTATGTTTTTTTTGTTTTGTTTTTTTTAAGAGTGTGTTGTGTTTGCATTTATTTTATTTATCTTAGTTTCTGTTGAATCGTTTGCAGTCTTTTATTCTGTATATATTTGCTATAGGCTAAGCAGCAGCTATATGGTTTTTAGAACAATACAGCAAGTTTGGACTTCACTTTTTGCAAAGGTTTCCTACAGGCCAGCCAAGTAAAGTCTCTGTTGATTCTTTTGAATTCTTACGTAATGAGCTGAGAAGTGTGCTAAATACAAATCAACAACACAAGCCGAAAACCCTTTTTTATATAAACATAGAATGTTTAAGTAAGCACCATTTAAAATGTTGCCAAGTGTGTGTAAGAATGAATCTTCAGACTATTTAAAGGAACACTATATTCTCAGGAATATAAACATGTATTCCTAACACTATAGTATTAAAATATTTAGTTCGCCGGCCCCCTTTAGATAGCAGTAAAAAAAGTGATTAAACTAATTTATTTATTTTTTCTCCCACGCCACGCCAGTCTTGCCACTGCTGGTTTCATCTCCATGGCTGAGATCATCAGTCTTGATTATCTCAGCCAATCCAATGCATTTCTACGGGAAAGAATTGGGAGGCTATTGCGCATTAGCGGCAAAACGCCAATCAGCATCTCCTCATAGAGATGCATTGAATCAATGCATCTCTATGGGGAATGTTCAGTGCTTCCAAGCAGTGTGTGGAGACGCTGAATGTAGATTATGCACACTGTGCAGCACTAACACAGGAAGTACCTCTAGTGGCTGTCTGAGTGACGACCACTAGAAGTGTTTCTAGGCAATAATATAAACACTGCTTTTTCTCTGAAAGGCAGAGTTTACAGTGCTCAGCCTGCAGGGACATTCTATAGACACTAGAACAACTACATTAAGCTGTAGTTGTTCTGCTAACTATAGTGTTCCTTTAAGGGGAGTGCTAGTAACACTGCACCCAGCCTTGGGTGTGCTTGGGTTAAATTTGTGACCGTGATACTTGCCAAATAAAATTCTTTCATTTTATATCACCGTTTCTAGTCAGGCTCACGGTGACTTAACTCTAAATATCAGTTCTATCTATCTTAATCCTTTTCCCCACACATCCTGTTAATTTATAGTCTCTGCAAACCAAAATTTGCCAAGATTTAGCTTTAGAAATGTAATTTAAGCATTACAATATTTATCCTAGATTTTCCCAAAATTAATGGAAGTTTTTTTGGTATTGAATATTGTATTGTACTGTGCTACGCATACTTATAGAAGGTATCCAAGGAAAGTCTAATCTTGAAAACTATTTATAATCTGTATTAGTGCACTTGCTAGAAGAGCGGGTAATGTACGTTGGGAGAAACGCATAGCAGAACTGCCTGGTCACTAAGGGGTTAACACCACGCGTGACTGATGGTTATTAATTGAAACGACTTCCCACCGCACTCAATCATTCCTTGGCTGTGGTTTTGAGATTAAATATGAAAATCATTTGTCAAGATAACCCGCCCGCCTTTGTATCTCCTCAATAGTTTACACCTTAAACTCCTCACACATGAGTGAATGTGAGGGGTTAAAAGCTTGAGAGTATGGGGCAGCTCTAATTATTATCCTTCGTGTTGTTAAGACACGCAGTATATGCAGGCCCCTTGATTGGAACTCTGCGTGCTAATCCAGTTTACAGGAATTTAAATGAAGTCTTTTGCAGCATAAACACTGCTGTTGTAAAAAAATGTATCGTGTATACACCTCATTCTGTGCAATGTTGCATGCTTTACTGTACATTTTTCACATTCAATTTACTGTGAAACATCTGAGGTTTATTCGATTTCGGTCTTGTTTCTAGTGGCTAACCGTCCATAATGGGGGAAAAAATGCTCTCCGAACATATAACTCGACAGCCAATAACCATCAATTGACCCACTTAAGACTTGTGACCATTAAATATCTGAGCATGTCTGAACTCGAAAGCTTGTGACTTGACTGCTTTTTCGTACTTAACCGTTATGTCAACACGCTAAACGTTTTATTCTATTTTTAATTTTCTTTAGGCACAGTGCTGTGCAAGCCATCATTGCAGATTTAACGTGTCTGCTATATGCATTGCTGGTGGTTGTTTTGAAGTAGAGATTTTTGGAAAGCTTAGTGGGAGTTTCAGGAAGTGAGGGAGGTTGTGTTTTGTCGAGGGCTCTGAGCTATTCAGCTGCTATGCGAAATTGATCGAGAACATTATGTTCTGATGGTACATAATGTGTTTCCGTATTGTAGAACAGAACAAACCTAGTGCATGTGAATTTAAACCACGTGACCATACAAGTGGCCAGGTGCTTTCTGAACCACAAGATACTGCAGGTTTCTTTTTTGGATTTTATGTTTTGTTTTCCCCTTCCTTTTTTCCTTTTGTTCAAAATTTACTTTTTTATTTGATATCTCCCTAATCTTCTCCTTCCTCCTCCCCCCCCCTTTTTTTAAATGCTTTTAGGTTGTTAGTGATGGCAAAAAGGTGGTATCATGGGAAATGCAGGTTGCAAATGCCTGCACGGCCAAAGTTGGCATTTTTACAAGGTTGTGATGCCAGAAGCAGCCTGTCTCCATTGCCCACTCAGCGGCCAAACTGTTTTGTCATTGGCCAGTTCAGAATTCTTGTTTTAGGCTGGTTAATGAAAGCTGCCAGGCATCGAGTCTCCCCTCCGGCAGCTATACTAAATATCTGTGTGTGTGTGTGACATTTCTTACTCTGCACATATAGGTTTTTTGCACCATGACCACTTAAAAATGCAGAAGTCGTCATGGTGGTTGAAGTAACCTTTTATTCGCTAAACTTGAATTGCAAGCTTTTCCGTTCAAAAGTGATCATTAACACACACTGTAAGCCAAGCATTAGCTACCCATTGATTGATTTAAAAAAAAAAAAAATTTTTTTTATCTATCAATGGGGCGCTACTGATTGGCTTAGTGCAGAGGTGCCCAAACGGTAGATCCCCGGATGTTTTAAAACTACACATTCCACGATGCTTTGTCATTCTAAAAGCATTCTGAAGGCATGCAAAGTATCATGGGAGTTGTTCTAAAACATCTGGGGATCTACCTATTGGGCACCCCTGACTTGGAGTGACTTCTCTAAGCCCCTTCCTGACCCAGAGATTCAAAAAACTGGGTGCCACTCACGTGACCTGCTAGCCATTCTAGAATGGTTTAACCCCTTAAGGAAAGAGTGTGGGGGGTCTCCTAGCTCCATAACTATCTAATTTGGATGATGTCGTTATGGTGACTGGTGTGTCTCTTTAAGCTCTGTTTATTCTAAAATGTGCCATTCTCTCTAGTTCCTTGTTGTTGTTGTTGTTGTTATTGCCATTTCTATAGCACCAACAGATTCCGTAGCGCTCTACAATATTAGAGGGGGTATTTAACTATAAATAGGACAATTACAAGAAAACTTGGGTACAGGAACGATAGGTTGACGAGGACCCTGCTCAAACGAGCTTACAGTCTATAGGAGGTGGGGTATAAAACACCATAGGACAGGAAATGGCAATCAAATAAGATGGGAGTGAAGCAGAGCTGGAGGAGAGAGTAGAGTGCTACACTTTAGGAGAGCGCAAGAGAAAGTAATGTGAGGTAGAGGTTACTCTGGGAGGCCATAAGCTTTCCTTAAGAGATTGGTTTTAAGGCACTTCTTAAACGATTGAAGACTAGGGGAGAGTCTGATGGCCGTAGGCAGGCTTTTCCATAGGAAGGGCGACATCCGCAAGAAGTGCTGTATAAAGAGAAAATAGAAGGGGACCAAAGACAGTCTTGGGGACTCCAAACGAGACAGGACAAGAGGAGGAGGTGTCATTAGAAAAGGAGACACTGAATGAGCATTAGGAGAGATAAGAGGAAAACCACAAGAGGACAGTCACAGAGACCGAGTGTTTGAAGAAGGAGCGCATGACCAACGGTGTCAAAGGCAGCAGAGAGGTCAAGAAGAACTCGTATGGGTTAGTGGCCTTTGGATTTAGCTGCGGTTAGGTCATTCATAAATTTTGATAAGAGCAGTCTCAGTAGAGTGGAGAGGACGGAAGCCAGATTGAAGAGGGTCGAGGAGAGATTTGGAATTGAGGAAGTGAGACATATGGGTAAAGACAAGTCTTTCCAGACACTTTGAGGAAAAAGGGAGCAGGGGTATGGGACGATGGAGGGGGAGGACCGGTCAACAGATCGTTTTTGTTTTTTTCAGGATAGGTACTACAGTGGCATGTTTAAGGTCAACAGGGACAACGTCAGAAGAGAGAGAGCAGTTGAAGATGTGTATTAAGGAAGGCACAAGACAGTGGGAGAGACATCTGATAAGGTGAGATGGGACAGGATCGAGCGGGCAAGTGATAGGGCGAGAAGAAAGGAGAAGCGCAGCCACCTCTTGTTCAGTAGCCAGGGAGAAAGTCTTAAGGGTAGAAAAGGCAAGATCTACATGTGGTTGAGAAAGAGAACGGCAAGGTGGAGAGATTCTTTCCTTAGTTGTTCAATCTTGTTTGTAGCATGCAAAGCTATCGGCTGTAAGGTTATTTTGGGGGGTGGCCACAGCAGGGCGAAGAAGAGTTAAAAGTGTCAGACGCCAGGAATTGCGGGAGCATGAACTAATGAGAGAGGAAAGGTATGACTGTTAGGCAAGGGCTGCGCTGTATGAACACAGTATGAATCTATAATGGAGAAAGTCTGCCTGGGTGCGAGATTTCCTCCAGGAGCGTTCAGCACAACGGGACCTACTTTGCAGGTAGCGTGTTGATTTAGTATGCCACAGCTGGGTGCAAGTTTTGGAGCGGGCTGTAGCGTTCAAGGCTGAGGTGAGGATAGTGTTATATGTGGACATGGCCAGAGAGGGAAGGGATGAATAGCAGTTGTGAATCAATATCAGCTGACAGCTGCTGGAGGTCAATAGAATTAAGGTTCCTTCTGAGTTGAGGGCATTAGGCTGAGGTTGTTGGGTGAGGGGTAAACGAGAGCAAGCGATAAGAAGTGGTGATCAGAGAGCGAGGAAATGGAGTGTTGCAGATATTACCGTATATATACTCGAGTATAAGCAGAGTTTTTCAGCACATTTTTAATGCTGAAAAATCCCCCCTCAGCTTATACTCTAGTGAGGGTCCCAATTGCATTGCCAATAATACAAACCCGGCGATCCTGGGGGGGCCCGCAGAAGCTCTTACTTACCTTCCCAGCAGTTCCCTTCAGCTCACCTGTCTAAATCTCGCGTTGGTTACCATGGCAATGCTCCGCACGGCACGCAGGCTGCGAGAGTTACACAGCGGAGCTGAAGGGAGCTGTTGGGAAGGTAAGTAAGAGCTTCTGCGGGCCCTAACTGCACAGCCCATGCCACCGGACCACCAGGGATTGACTTACCCCCCTACCTGGCCAAGTATGAAGCAGGGAGGGGGGACTAAAAAAAAAAGTTAACAAAAAAATATATATATTTAAAAATTTATAAAAATGCCCTTCCCCCACCCAGTTTACACACACACACTTTGCATTCTATACACACACTGCATTCACACAAACACACACTTTCTGCATTCATTATATACACACACTTTCTGCATTCATTATATACACACACACTTTCTGCATTCATTATATACACACACACTTTCTGCATTCATTATATAAACACACTTTCTGCATTCATTATATATACACACACACACACACATATATATTCTGGCATGTATATTTTGTGCATTTACCTTAATAAATGGTAAATGTACAAAATATTGGTAATTTTATTGGTATCTATTTTTATTTTGAAATTTACCAGTAGCTGCTGCATTTCCCACCCTAGGCTTATACTAGAGTCAATAAGTTTCCCTGTTTTTTTTTGTGGTAAAATAAGGTACCTCTGCTTATACTCGCGGATATACGGTAGAGAGGGAGGGGGGGGGTGGGCAGAATTTTAAAGGAGTAGTGGGGTGAAAGCAGAAATCCACCGCCACCACCTTTACTCTCAGCTTGTCTTGGGTTGTGGGTAAAGTGAAGACCATCAAAGAATAGTGAGGCAGGGGTAGCAGTATCAGAGGGAGAGAGCCGTGTTTCCGTTAGTGCAAGTAGGTTTAGGGAGCGTGAGATAAATAGGTCATGGATTAAAGTTGATTTAGCAGTGTGAATCCTGTTTTAGGCACTAGACGTTCAGAACCCAGTAATTTTGATTGCAGGAAGTGTAAGGGGAAAGCTGAGCTACATTTCTGATAATAGAAGTGGAACATTTTGTTTTCCTGAGTTAGACCGTTTCTAGGAGAGAAGGCATTGTCAAGCTTGTGGCAAGAAGCAGGATAATAGTCGGGAAACTTGCTGATAACTATTACCGCATGATTTGGATTGGTACATGATCGGAAGAAGTAAAGGCTTGCCAGCAATATGTTATGGAATGTGTTTTTGAAGCCAGCCGGTTCAGTTATAAAAGTATTTGGCTGCGCTGATTTCTTTTGTTGGCAGGTATACAGTGCAGAGCAGATGTACAAAATCAGCCTGATGGATACACCTTACCGCTTCTGACCCGTCTTTTCTTCATGATCATTTCAGATTTTGCATCTATGCACATACATTTCAGCCTTTTTTATCGAGAGCTGCACAGAATTCAGTGTTGCATAACTGCATTAAATGGTTGCAGTGAGAGTGAGTTCATTATATTGCTTGTTCTTAGTACAGGCCTGCTTAGGAATGGGCCAAAATCAGGTGTATACAGATTAAAGAAAAGTTACTTGTGCACTATCCCAAATATATATGCACATTTTAATAGCTGTAGGTTTTTAGTATTACTCCAATGGCAATTTAAGTGTAAGCTCAACAATTTAATTGTTTTGTTTTGTACTCTTTCCAAAAAAACTTCTTTACACAAAAACAAAACAAAACACCCAAGTTGCTTACAATGACAATCCATCTGATAAAGGTTTTGTAAAGTGTCGAAATCTGACTTGTGTGCATGTATCTGCTTCTAGGAACTACCAGCTGATCGGACAAGGGTGGGTTTTTGTTTTCTCAAATATCTACCTTGCATTTTAGAGAGAATGTAAACGGTATTGCAGTGACACCCAAAAACAAAACTTAATCATAATCCTTTTGCTGTGAACCCTTAATTTCATAACTTTAAAATCCAAATTTAATAAATTGCTCCACTGGGGGATGGGGCCTGACCCAGTGACTCCTTCGCAGGCTTATCCAAGCGATGAGAACCGCAGCCAATCCTGCCACCGGACACAGGGCACGCCCGGACTCGGTTGGCACAAAGAACCTGCTTCACAGCTCAGCGAGGGCCTCAGGACCACACGGACAGTCCCGACAAGCCTCGCTATGCCCGCTCTACTCCCACACTAAACCTGTGGGTCCCTCCAATGGAGGGCTCCTGAACTTGGCAATGAGACACTCCTGGCTGGTAACACCGAGACAGCAGGCCGGGAGGGCCCTTCAAGTAAAGCCCACTGTGATGAAAGATCCCAGGGACTGTACTAGGCACTCAGAGGGGATCGGATGAGCGTAGGCACACAACCAGAGCCTGCCAGGCATATAACCCGCTATAAATGGACTCCCTCACCATGCTTTAAAACATAAGACCTTGATTTTACACGTTAGCTAAGTGTACAGTTATAGCCTTTAACCTGCTGTTATTTTACTTTAATTCCTACAGAGTTGTTGCCTTAGTTTCTTCAATGTGATAAACTAAATGGAATTGCATTGGACCACTTGCCAGCACAAATTAATGTAGCAACCCAAGCCTGTTTATATATGGCGACTCACTGTTGGTTTGCTTTCTCATCTAAAAAATGCCTGAAAGACATGCAGTGCTATACATCTTAAATGCAATTGGCCATGCCATACACATATCTAGCCTAGCATGGTAGTTATAAAACACTGATGGCTTTGCAGTGGGAGCCTTTCACCGACCGACATTTTATCTCCTACAGAGTTTCTGCCTTTGTCTCTTTAAAAGCGAGAATCTATGCATCCATTATGTTCCTATCCCTCCCAACAGGTTGCAGACATGTCTAGAAAGTTTTTGCCAGATTCATAACATTGTTTTGTCTGCCCCATAGACAGTTTGATGCAGCTTGTTTATTCTTCCATAATGTACACCAATTAAGCAACATCTCATATGCGCACATTACTTTGATAAAGCCTTGCCCGGCATGGCTTCTTTACTGCATATAGTAAGTCAATAGCCACCCTATCTGGTGGTACATTATGTTGTTACTAAGCTACTTCAACATCTTCTAATTTAAAAAATGTGCATGTAATCTTTAATACCCCTATATTATAAGCGATGAAAATAAGCGTGAGGATTGCCGTCGGGGTACCCCATGCGTGTTATTAATGTCTTTAATGCACTGCAAAAATTTTTTTAGCTCCACTGCCTTTAGAGGGAAAGCTGGGCTAATGAGCCTATTGGCTTCCGATTAATTTATTTTGATTTATTCCTATTCGTTTCTTCTTCCAAGGATTAACCAAAATTTGGCAATTTGTTTTCCATGATCATTTTTAATAAAAGGAGAAAAAGATCTTGATCTCACAATATCTAGAAGGGGGGGTGTGTTGTTTACCATTCTAAACCCTAGCAAAGCATTGTGGGAATTGTACCTCTAAAACATCTGGGGGCTATCGTTTGCACACCCCTCCCCTAAACTAAACCGTGACAAAATGGGGAGTATAAATCTATTTAGTTACAGAGGCTGGAAGCATGTTTAGTGAATTGTGTTATTCATATCCAAAGGGAAGGTTTCCTAAACACCCACAGAAGGGAAAATCCTGGTTAATTTGTTATTTCAGTAGGTAAAATCGTGCCTTGTACATATAATATTTAGAAGATTTCTGCATGACCTAAATTTCTCTGGTTGACGTTTCTTTTGCAGTCCAGGCTTTATCCTTATCCAGAACATTACATATCCTGCTGTGCTATGTGAAATCCCTAAGTAGGCAGTCTTTTTCCTACTTTTTATTTTTATTTTTTCTCCCCTCTTTCCATAGTTTCCACTTTGTTGACATTATTGTGAGATCATGTAGTGTGCTTTATAGGCGTTAGCGGTTTCATTTTCCAGCAGAAGTACTGCTGTTGCATATTTGGAATTTTATTAAAACAACATCCAACCTGTTTTGTAATGAAATGGCTGCATAACAGGTATCCTTTAATTTACAGTGAACCGATTTAGAAATTAGATTGCTTCCATAGAATACTCTGAGTAAGTTTATTTAGAACACGATCAGTTATATAAATGGTTCTAAGTAGATTATAAATCTAAAAATATACAGAATACGTCTGCCTTGTGGCACCACACCCTAGTGTAAGTGTCCGTATTGACATCAGGAGCATCATCAAATTAAGAAATTTACATTTACAAAACAATTATGCTATAAATCAATATTAAAGGGCATTTTAAGACTAAATATAATTGTTTATTTTTAACCATAGTGTACTCTTTAGGGTAAGTTTAGTCCCAGTACCTGTTCATGCTTTTCACTCCACGCCATCTCTTGTGGCTTGATTATTCAGCCCCGGGTTTAGGCTGAGAAAGGCTGTCGCCTAGCCCTGCCGCAGCATTCTGTTTGCCGGCTCTTTGAACTTGAGTGAGTGATGCCTATCTCCGCTGGTCATAGGGTGCTCTCCACTCCGCTGTCACCATCGGGGAGGGGGGAAGGTTGCCACTCTGGTATTATTGCCACTCTGGTATTATTGCCACTCTGGTGCTTTCCACTGACCTCTCTGGCTCCCGCCACGCAGATGCTGCCCAGATCTGATCCTGCCACCGTAGTGTGTGGAGTCAGCGTCGTTTGTAGGAGCCGTCGTGGTGTCGGCAGCCACCACCTTAGGTAAGCAGAGTTTCACTGCTTTCTCCTGCCTGTGCTTATCCAGCAGGGTTTGTGTGTATGTAGGTCCATTCTTGTAGAGATGCCGTGGTGGACTGGGATGACCTCCACCGGTCCAAAGTGGGGGAAGGAGCTGCAATGCCCTACAGGACTTCAGGGCTGGGAGACCGGCCGCGTCTCCTGCTCCTCATCAACTGCTAGGCCGCAAGACGGACCTGCCTCGGCGATGGGCGCCTGAAGAGTACATGATGCCCCAACACCGAGCGTCGTGGGGTGGGTAAGTGAGGTACCTGTTTAGCCCGGCTGTATTGCATCAAATAAGGCTACTCGTTCAGAGCTTCGGTGCATGCGGCTTCTTCGCGTGGCGATCAAGCTCCGCCCCAGCTTCATGTCCCTTTTAAACATCAAGAAATATATTAATATTTTATTTATCAACTCTTGTTACCAATTTCCTACCATTACTCCCTGCTCAGCATACACATCTTAGATTATAGTGAAAAATGAGGCAGGAGGCAGTGGCCTTCATTGAAACATGGAATCAAAAATGGAAGGCCCATAGTCAAGATCTGGAAGGTGCCTCTGTACATGAAACTGAGGAGCAACTGGCTAATGCAGTTTACCACTGCTTTTATATACTTGCCAGATACTGATCAAAGAGATTGTGAGAGAAATCCTGCCTAGCACTTTGTTCGTGGTCCTGCAAGCATTAGACTAAAGCCGATAAGCTGGATTCTCCACTCTTTTGGTTTTTGATGATATGTTTCTCTTGTTTCTTTGCTTTTATCCTTTGATATACCTATCCTTTGTCTTCTCCATGTGCATCCCTACATTGCCTGAAGAGGTTTAATTGAGGACATTTGAAATGAAGTTTGTGAGGTCCCTTCCTCTAGGAGTTCATAATGAAAAATAATTACAAGGATTTACTGGTATTATCTTTCTTGTATGTTCTGTACAGAATTTTTTGTTTTGTGAAAGGGACACCCTAAGCTCAATAACCCTATTATTTCTTTGCAATGGTTATGGTGCCTCGAGTACTCTTGCACCATTTCACAGTTTTTGATTGATGCAACAGTGAATTGGAGCCCACCATTACCCACAGCCTCCCCTTCCCCCGACAGGATGGCCAAGGTGAGGGAGTTAAACTCCACTTTACGCCGTACCAAATCATGCTATCAATAGTGGACCGTGATTGTCTGACTGTGTTGGCAAATAGCAGTCTGCCACTGCCCTACTGGCATACCTCCCAATGTACAAAATAAAATAATGGACAATTTGATTCACGAGAAACGATGCATTTTTTTTTTTCTGTGCTTGCTGCACCTCACATAGACCTTACTCCTCCCATTGATGCAATCCTGGCATACGTTAACCTTAAAGGAACGCTATAGCATTAGGCATACAAAAGTAATATTATAGTGTCCTAGTCCAGTTTTGGTGATGCCTCCTTCCTGCAAGGGTTAAAAATCAATTTTACTTACCTCTCAGCTGCATGCTGTGCTACTTTCTCTGCGGTCACCCCGGTCTTTGGCTTTACCACAGGAAAGCATTTGGATGCTAGTGCGCATGCACAGTAAAACATTGCACTGCACTAATCAGACGGTATCTCTGAGACCATCTAATTGAAGTAGCCATGTTTAACTCAGTTATTTCTGTGGAAGCACCTCTAGTGGCCGCCACTATGAGCTTCAGAACAGCAATGTTTTAACTTGCAGGTTTAACCCCTTAAGGACACGTGACGGAAATATTCCGTCATGGTTCCCTTTTATTTCAGAAGTTGTGTCCTTAATGGGTTAAAACAAGAGGAGCATGGCTCCCTTTATTAATAAGACTTCCTTCTTTATTCTGGTCAAGTTCTGTTTTCAGTGCTCATATTTGCAGAGATTATTTCATTTTTTGGACAGTTTATCCCCCATCAGCTTTAAAAAAAAAAAAAATAAGTAAAAAAAAAAAATCATTGGATACATTTTGTTAGTAGAATCTGTTTATTAGTTGTCAACAGATGTCCTTTTCCGAGCAACTGTTTTTGTGAAGACAATTTTGAAGCTTAATCTAAATAGATTTTCTTCCTAGAATATCTCCATTACAGCCTATATTTTATAAATTCTGTCTACGCTAACCAACCAAACGTAGCATTAGTGCTTTATCGGTCTGTTTTGACCCAATTCAGTCAAGTAGAACAAGGCCCTCCGATGACTTGCAGTGTTCTCGGACTGAACCAATGGAGAGCTGTGCGAAAGGGAGGGGAGTTAGTCGGGCAGAGGGACAGACCTCAAATGACGGATTAAGCACAACATTAACACTGAGTGCTCGTAATTTCTGCAGCTATCCTTTATTACCATCTATTGGTGAAATTAAAATGTATAATAATCAGAAATATTCCTCTTTATTTACTGCATTTAAAACCTTCTGAAAAAAATGCTGCATTCAGCAGATATTTTTAATGTATGCTACGGTTCCTTGTAACATCTGTATTTTGTATCTGTAATGCATCACATAAATCTTTTGTGCCCACATATAATGCGTCTGTTCCTTCCTTTTTTCGTTGTCTTTGATCGCAACATTTTTTTCAGTATCCGGCAAAATGAGAATGAAATGCACATCTTTTTCGCATATTTTATGGCCTTTCTATACTGTTTGTAAATGTAAATGTGTTTTATACAGATCAATGTGAAAACCAGATTACTTGCTTGATTTATTTTGCCATTTGTAAACCAAATTAATCTTTACCAGTGGTCTGCCTTCTTTCCATATTCGTTCAATAAATGCATATTGAAGAAAAACTGTTTGTACAGAAGTAAAATGAAATTACAGTAGTAAAACATGAAACGTGCATTGGCGTATTGACCTATTACAATAGGAGGAAGTTAATGCAAGTGGTGCATAATTTACTGCCTCCTTGTATTTAATCAACACTATACATCCGTCTATGCCCACCACTACCTGAATCTGCCCATAGACTTCAAAACTCCTAGTGCTTTATAGGTATAAAGGGTGTTTAATTCAGAGTCCTAAAGATGCTCCACCAATAAGGTACAGAGGTGCAAGGAGAGGGAGAAAGAGAAACTCCTTACCACGCAACAGAAGCCACCAGACTAGCGTGTCATATGCAACCACGCACTGAATGAAATATCCTGCCCCTCCAACCCCATTAGCTGCTGATTGTGCATATGTAGAAAAGTCTGCAGAAGACAAAAATTCCATCCAGTACAACCACTGACTTCCGAAGGGCTCCTTTCTTTTAGTAGTGTTGGCACTCAATGAATCCACTCTCACCTTCTTAACTTGCGCCGCCCACAAAAATATGGGTGGTGATGTACCCTGCTTCCAAAACATCGGGATCAACACCTTTTGCCTAGTCCAGGAGGCAGCGGATAACAGAATTTTAGTACGCTTGCTAGGACATCACAGTATGATGAAAGCTTCACTACCTCATACATGTTTAACCAGAAATCTTGGATCTCTGAGCAGTGCCTACAAATGTGGAGCAGGTCACCACTTCTACCCCCACAGCGCCAGCAGGCATCCAAGGGCGACGGGTTCCATCGCTGTAATACATATGTGGTGTAGTACTACTGTGTTAGGAGCTTGTAAAGAAAGCTCCTGAGTCTTTGCATCTTGGAACCATGTATGGATTAGCACTATGATCCGGTCCCATTTATTCTCAGTAAGTGTCCGTCCCAGGGTTTCCTCCCACTTTCTTTTTTATTTCTATTAAGGGTCACCAGAACAATTACAGCTTATTGTATTTGTTCTGGTGAGTATAATAATTCCCTTTAGGCTTTTTACAGTAAACCATGTGTTTTCAGAGAAAATACAGTGTTTACATTACAGCCTAGGGATACCTCAGGTGGCCACTCCTCATATGGCTATTAGAGGTGCTTCCTGGGGCAGTTCTGCGCACTGTTTCTTTAAAGATTATTTTGCTTTGTCCTATGGTGCACTACATAGTATTACATCTTCAGAAACTTTACTTCTTAGTAAAGTACTCTAGTTTGTAAAGTAAACCAAGCAAGTTTACAATATACAATATTAAAGTTGTCCTCCTCCTGACGTGAACACCGTTTCAGTTTACACCAAATTTTCTTAATTTACAGATTTCTGGAATTGTTTGGTTTTGACGAGTTAGTGGAACAAGATATTAAATATATTGCTAGTTGAATTGTTACCCTTTGTATTTTGAGTTGTACCTTGCAAAGCAATCCTATTGATACTGCTTTGCAATTTTCCCATGTAAATTTTATTTCTGGGCAGCAAATAAAAAAGGTTGAGAGAACTGGGATAACGATTTTCTTCCTGCAGTTAGTATGGTTAAAAATAGTACAAGAGCCCTAGTATATAGATTAGTGAGAGCAGAGTCCTTGTTTATGATGCACTGTTTTTATATATGTTTTCTAATCTTTTTCAAAGATAGGGCATGGCCTTTCACATATATTAGCAGAACTACCATAGTGGATTCCTTTTGCAGAGATAAGTACCAGAGGACATGACTGACACACTGGAGAGGGTGAAATACTTTCTTCAGTAGGCCTGGATAGTTTGAACAGACTAGTCCCGTCAGAAGTCCTACAACTTCTGTGTTGGTAAACGGAGACTGTGATGCCTCACGCACAACCATGCTGGCCGGTCAAATGTAGTTTCAGACTGCTTCATTTCCCTTATTGTTATAACATTTTTCTTTTTTGTAGAAGTTTTGCAAATGCTCATGATTTAGTCTGTTCGCCAATTCCATAGCTATATTAAAAATAAATAAATATATATATATATATATATATATATATATATATATATATATATATATATATATATATATATATATATATATATATATATATAAAATATGGATGGAAGGAAAGTTTGTTCCTCTGAAAGAATTTGTGAGACTAGGGGGCCTCATGCTGTTTGTGACTGGTGATTAAAAGTCAAGCAGATCAGTTTTTCCTTTAAAGGGAAACTGTATATGTATCCATAAGGTTACGGCGATGCTTTCAACATTAAGATTCAGCCATCATTGGGGACACAGCCCTTTTATGTAACACTGTATTGTTTTTATCAAGAGATTGTGTATACATACCGTTCATGCGTGTCAAGTACCTCCAGTCTGAAGCATTAAGTGTTCAGTGTGATTATGCTATGTGTAATCATGCGTGTTTTTTTTGTTTTTTTTAAAGGTTTTATTAAGAATATGCCTCTAGTGGCTTTCGGCCTCTTAAAGTGTTTTCTCTGAAATATGTAAAAAATGGACTTCTCAGTAGAGGCAATGTTTAGTTATCGGTCTGCTGGGAAAGGGTGTGTGTTGGTTTTTCTTAACCATTAAAATCAAATTTACTTTACTCTACAAATAAGGAAGGTCAACTTATTTCTGAATTTAGAGAGATCAAGAATTTACTAAATGTAACAATTTTTTTTTCTATATATCCTTTTTAAGCTGATGTTGTCCACCACCTCCTGTCAAAGTTTTATGATGTATATATTTTTTTTTTAAATGTATTTTTCCCGGCAAAGTAACATACCTTATAATAATTGGGATTCTTGTTCATTTGTTCTCTGTACGTTTCTCCATCTATAAATCTGGTAGAGGTCAATATTGTTCAAGTCCATAAGACTGATCAGTTTTTATGTATTTTAGATTTGCAAGCATTTGATATACATATGTTGTCACATTTTTAGCCTCACCGTGACATAATTTATGACATTGAAACTTTCTTTGCTCCTTGTCTTGAGTCCGCTACAGCTAATACCAAATTCCAGACCAGAAGACACAGCTACACCTTTTCTGAAGTTCTGTAGTGTGTGTGTGAACCTATGAAGTACCCACTCATACCTAGTCAAGAATCAGCTGAGTAGCCAGTAGTGAGACTCTTCATAGGTGTTCGTACTCTCAAAAAAGTGTACAGTCTTTATCATTGTTTAATTAAATATCCACTGTTCTGCTTTACTGAGCCAAAACTAGCCGAAAGTGTCACTGACCTTGCAAGACTGTACTTTATCACCAACTTATTTTATTTTTTATTTTGTACGTAGAAGTTTTAATTCTAAAGATCGTATTGCACCTTTTAAGTGGGAGATTCATATCCAATTAAATCTGAATCCTGATTGGTAGATGCAGAATTGATGTGCATTATTATAGACAACCTTTTGAAATTAAAGAATGTTCAACTGACTATAGATAAAAACAGATTAAGGTACAGCGCGCTCGCAAAATATACAGTTTAACCTTTTAAAAAGCTACTTAGCAGCGGAGTAGCCTTGTAAAATTCAATAGTGTATTTTATTTAATTTCTTTGTGTACGTGCGCTATTATTTAATCTGTATTTTATAAATATATTCTTTACAGTAGCACCACTGCTGAGAAATGCATGATCTGGGTGTGCCATTAACACCCCCCCCCCTTTTTTTTTTTTCTCTTCTGTATAGATAAAAAGCAGTGAAGCAAAAAAAAAAAAAAATTGTGAATTTACTAAACCGGCAAACTGGCGCATTGCAGTACATATGGTCTCCCGTGACATGTGATCTAGATAATATAGCCGTGTAAATCCCTCATCACACACACACACCTTACAATCCCTGCTCCTTCTTCAGGCTTTGTACGCCATTAAATTGCATTATGTTTAGCATTGTGCTGAAAAGCAATCATCAAGGCTTCTATTTCTCTCCCTAATCAGAAGTGCATTGAATTCTGTATTCTCCAAAAACCAAATACAAAGCCGTTCTTTTAATAATACACTTCCTATGTGATGTTATAAAACATGACTCTTCCGTTGCAGTGTGATATGAAGGAGCTTCTGCTGAGCGTACATTTATTTTTAGTGCCATTGTACTGCCAGGAAACAGTTTTTTTTTTTTTTTCTCTCTCCGCAGCATAGGAAACCCTTCACGTCACCTTCCCAAACACCAGCCTGTTCTTATAGGGGGGGGGGGGGGGGGGGAAAAAAAAAAAAAAAAGACTGAGTACATGATTCGCAGCCGTTCGTTGTAGTATTCAATCTCACAAAGTCTATGCAGTGGAAATGATATTGTATGTAGTGACAGTACTTGATTAGTCTTTTAATATTGTAATTATATGGTTCATTCAACCCAGACGTATAACATGCCCAGGTTCACGCTGCACCCTCCTCCATATGAAACTCACACGTCCTCTGTTTATAGGAAACATTAATAAGGGATAAAGGATGTGCGAGGTTAAAGGGACACTATAGGCAGCCTTACTTAAACAACCTTAGCTTAATGAAGTAGTTTTGGTTTGTAGATCATGTTTCTGAAGTTTCACTGCTCAATTATCTGCCATTTAGGCATTAAATCCTGTTTGTTTCTGTGTATGCAGCCCTAGCCACACAGCCCCTGGCTGTGACTGACACAACCTGCATGAAAACAAAATATTTTTCCATTTTCAATCAAATGTCGAAGGAACACTATTGTGTCAGAAATGCAATCCTGTATTCCTGAATGCTGAAGTGACTGTTTAGGTTACTTGCCTCCTCTCTGTGGTTTTACACACCACACCATTCTTGCTGCCAGCTGGCTCTGCCTCCATAGCTGAGATCATCAATCTTGATGATCGCCACCAATCCAGTGCTTTGCCGTAGGAAATTGAGAATTAAACAGCGAGACTGCAAGGGCATGATCTAAACATCAAAACTGCTTTATAAAGCTAAAGTGGTTTTAGTGCTTAAAGACCAAACTTCTGGAATAAAAGGGAATCATGACATGCCATGTGTCCTTAAGGGGTTAAGATCTGTTTGGATACTTTCCACCTTGACTTGAAACAAAGTACCTATAACTGTAGCGATTTTTATACTCTGGCTGGGTTTATTAGTCAGTAATATGTTCGATCACACATTTTCTCATAGCTGCTTAAACCAATATAACCCTCCTTGTAAATATTCTTCACAGAATATCTCCGGCACGAAAATCAGCCATTGATCGAATATATGTGTCTATGATCTTTACACTCTGTTGGGAATTTTGATATTCCCATGTTATAATTACTTGTGCAAAATTTGATTCTCCCCCCTTTTTTGAGTCAATATTTGTATATCTTTAACATCTTGTTGGCAAATGCTTTAACTGCATACTTTGCAATTTGTATAATTCTAGTCCAGTTTAATATTAGGTCCATATGTTTACTAAGGTGGACCATCTCTAGTTATCCAACAAGGGGTTAATCTAATCTACCGAGATGATTCCCCCTCTACATCATCTATTACGTTGCTCGGAACTTACCAATTAGAAGCTGTCACATGGCACCAATAGGAGGATTTCTCTCCTTATTTAATAATAATAATTAGCTACCATATCCTAGCTTTGTACACAGGTACATTCACCACACATTATCTTTGTCATAAGGTTTTTATTGAATAAAATTTATTTATTTTTTGCCTTCTGATTGAGGCATTTTATTAATCCAGTACTATGTCTGGCAGCGATCAGCCCGTTATTTCTGAGATTTAACAATGTCATGCATCTTTGACTCCAATTTCAGACTGTGTAGTTACACCGCCCTTCTTTCTCATAATCTGTGACCGCTCCATAATCTCTCCTATAGAGGATATCAAGGGGATTCTCCAGTATAATGGAAGCATAAAAAAACAAGTTTAGTCTAGCCATTTTAAAAAAAAAAAAATCTTTTTGCACAATGTATATATTAACCTTATAGTTCTACCAGAAACGTATCCTTCATTATTTTCTTTGAGAAAGCATATTAAATGTAAGGGGTGCTGGGCATGTCTTAGTAATTTGCTTGTAAATCAATGCAACTGTATCTCTCCCAACTTCCAATGATATCCAAGTAACCATGACTCTCCATGACCCATCCAAGATATTTGTGCCCATGCATTTTGGAACGCCTTCCTTCAAAACATTTGGACACCATATAATGAGAGAGAGCGATGCAGCTGATATCCGATGTGCTATGGAAAGCCGTAAAAGGCACATTTATATAAACCGCCCAATGGCAGCCCTCACCAAGTAGTTTTTATGAGTTCTGTTAGGTTGTTCTTAATGGTTAATTGTAGAGGGAGAAAAATGGATGTAGAGAAAAAACGTAATTTATCAAGAGGAGTTGTCGGATGGGCTTACTTGGAAGAGAATTGTTAGAAGAAGAAGAAAAATTATTTTATTTTTTTGTGTGAGATGCTCCTAATTGTCATGTTACTATTGTTACAGTAAACTCTGTATTAGAACAGGTGGATATATGTTCAAGGACGGTTTTATTCTTGTCACCCTGCAGGCATATGAGCGTCGGTTCCCAACGTGTCACCTGATCCCCATGTTTGTTGGCAGTGACGTAATGAGCGAGTTTAAGAGCGAGGATGGATCCGTGCATGTGGTGGAAAGACGCTGCAAACTGGACGTGGATGCTCCGCGGCTGCTAAAGAAGGTCAGTCTGCAAGGCTCACAAAACCACATGATGGTACTTCTCCAGTGTATAATGAATTTCGCAACATTGTTCAATGAGCCGGATGTATACTAATCGGACCAAAGTACATAATTACCTGGATTAGATTTTACTACCTATTTAATGGGTCCTAGAGTTACGCATCTTTGATTGTCCACTTTTAAACAAATCCTTCAGGTCTGCAGTGACATCCACCGGAACCAGAAAATGGCTGAGATATCGCAGCCATTTTAAGCCTCCATTCATTAAGAGTGTGTATGTTTCCTATAATTACAAGACCTTAATTTATTAGAATAATGTGTTTCCCATGATTCCAAGACCTCCATTCATTGGAAGAGTGTGTATGTTTCCCATAATTCCAAGACCTCTATTTTTTTTTAGAAAATTGGACTGTTCGCTCCTTCGCATTTTAGTTCTTTAGCTGCCTGAGTGCTTTAATACTATCATCAATCGCATATAAAGCTATTGACGAATGTTTCGTACTTATTTCTGTGTTATTGTCTCGTCCAGTTTAAAGTCAGTTCTTCATTGCTTTTTACATTTGTTGAAGGCTCCCCCTGCTGGGACTATTCCTGTGCAGTTTTTTGTTTTTTTTCTTTACTATAAATCTATAGGTTTTATCTACGTGTGGTTTAATCTATCCTGGAATGTTCTATTTAAATCGAGGGCTGTCACATGGAGAGCAAATACTTTTTTCTGATTACCTACCCTCACCCCCCCTCCAAAAATAATAAAAGATTTCAAGAGAGAGATTTGGCATGTCGATTACAGTAAAGTGAGAGATTTGACATAATGACAAGTACGGCTGGTACGTTTTGTATTAACACCTCTAATTTATTCAAATAAAACATGATCCACACTGCTTCTCATTCATCACTCTTATCAAAAACATAAGGAGTATAAATCTATTTTTATTGTTTAAGTGTCCAAATTTATTTTAGAATTACTTCCAACAGCCCCTTTATTTTGTTGTGGTTTGTTGTTTGTTTTTTTTTGTTTTTTTTGTTTGTTTTTTGGGGGGGGGAGGGGGGATTCCCAGCACTGAGGCAGTCTCTCTGCTCAGTATTGGCGATATATTTTGAAAGATGGTTTAAAACAAGTGTGAAAGGCAATCCTCCTAATTGCCTCATTGTCAGCTGGGAGGCATTACAAAGGTAATTTATAAAAGGGCCAATTTCTTTTGAAATCTGCACTTTTCTAAAATAAGCCTGAGGGAACATGTAGTTAACCCCTCAGCACTTTAGTTAGCTCACCAAATTGCTTTAGGGGACTGGAGTTATCTTTGTCCTCTTTAGTCCTTAAATCTTCTTATCTGACCAAATTCTATGCAGGTAATTAAGAGCTAGTGCACATTCATAAACCCTGGTGTTTGCACAAGCATAAGATATCTAAAAAAAACTATGCATCCTGTCTGTATGAGATGCCAATTTACCAAGACTTTCAGTTAAATAAGTAAGCAATGCTTCTGACAAAAGATGTATTAAAGGAACATTCTAAGCATCATAACACTACAACTCAATGTAGTGGCTATGGTATCGGGATTTCTCTGGAACCCTGCCCACAGTAACCCATGAGACCGTTTTTACAATTTACCTGGGTCCCATCAGGCACCTGTGGAGGTAGTCCTGTGCATCCAGTTTTTGTTCTAAACCAGCCTAGTGACTGGTGAGAGTCCACACACGTGACTGGGGCATTGAGGGAGAAACACATGCCATGTGTCATATGGTCCATAGGATATCCTGATTTGCTTAAAATTTAGGGGGTTTATGATGCATGTATTTTTCCCTGTAAACTAAAGCAATGTCCTGTTTTTATATTTTTAGATTGCAGGGGTAGACTATGTGTACTTTATCCAGAAAAACGCTCTGAACAGACAGGAACGCACTCTGCACATCGAAGCCCACAATGAGACTTTTGCTAGCCGCATAGTAGTTCACGAGTATTGCTCCTACACTGTAAGTACCACTGGGAGAGAGGAATGTTTTATACTGTTCATAGATTGTGGGAACCTAGTTAGTTTTTTAACAAATTTGATTTTTAATTGTTGCTTGCTACGATTTGAGTATTCATTAACCTTAAACCTATTTCACCATCAGCCCCTGATCACTGATTTGTAGACGTCACTGCTATGTGTGTTAACCATTTTCTATGCACCGCACACTTTGGGTTTTACATCATGTGCCTTTGTTCTTCAGGTACACCCTGACAATGAGGAGTGGACTTGCTTTGAACAATCTGCCAGCCTGGACATAAAGTCGTTCTTTGGTTTTGAGAGCACAGTGGAAAAAATTGCCATGAAACAGTACACTAGCAATATCAAAAAGGTTAGTGCATCTCCACCAAAATTTTACCACTTCAACTGAATTATCTAGTGCTTTGTGTGCAGTAACTGCTCGTTGTCTCCTTTCCAACATTTCCACTGTGTGAGCTCCTCTTTTTTCCTTGTTAGGGTAAAGAGATTATAGAGTATTACTTGAAACAAATGGAGCAGGAAGGGATCAACTACCTGCCTCGCTGGACTCCTTGTACCATACAGAAACAAGAAAGCAAAACATCTACCTCAAGCCGGTCTGTGTCTCTGCCCCAGGCCATACCGAACACCAACGCCAATGACGGGCATGCTAGTAGGGACGCACGCTGTCCAACATCCAGTCCCTCTGAGCCGCTTAGCAGCACACCAGATGGTATGTCCAAAGATCACACTTCCCAGTCTGCTGGTTCTTACAAACCTTGTAAGGTTTGCTCCTGTCCTGAGTAGCCTGCCATCTTCTGTTGTGTTATTGCTTCTGGACTTTGCAGATGACCTGGTGGTCTCCAGGATTATTGGAGTACATTGGGTATTTACTTCTCTAGCCATTAATGGCATACAGTGGGGACTAAAAAATGTTTAATTCAAAATGTGAAATACAGCCATATTTAATACCTTGTTGAAGCTGTTGCAGATCATTGCTGTTTAACCCCTTAAGGACACATGACATGTGTGACATGTCATGATTCCCTTTTATTCCAGAAGTTTGGTCCTTAAGGGGTTAAGGACCTTGCATTACTAATGAGCGTTAAATTTCCTGTTAAAACATCTGCAATCTTACAAATATTGGAGAAAGCAATCTTCACAGGGAAACATTTGAAGTACTAACAAGCATTTTTTTTAAGCGTATATAACTTATCTTACATTTTTTTTAGACAAACTGGATGCAGATTATATCAAGCGTTATTTGGGAGACCTCACACCTCTACAAGAGAGTTGCTTAATCAGGCTTCGACAGTGGCTACAGGAAACCCACAAGGGCAAAGTAGGTATCTTCCTTTTTAAATAATTTTTTTGTTTTTTCCTCAGTTGCTTCTTTTATTGCCGTTTTTAAAATTACAGATGTACCAATATACACAATCATCAGAGTGCCTAAGAATCGACACATAAGGAGAACATAATCGTATACACAAAACAATGAATATGAACACTACAATACTTATAGCCCAAGTAATCTGATTAGATACGATTGCATGACATAATGGTGACATAATGGCACGGATATGCAAATAATTAAATTAATAAATCAATAACTCTGTGTTTTTTGTACCAGTTTGCAAAAGGAGAATTTCATAGCAATACTCCAAGCACCGTAACCACTACAGAGTTTTAGAATTTATGGTGTTTGGAGTAAAGCTTTAAATGGAAGGGGGGTGGGTGTAAGAAGGACAGATTTGAGTACAAGAACAGAATTATGGGAAAATGCAAAAGAGATGTAGGTAGGGAGAAAAAGAAAATACCAGATTAGACTAACAGGTACTGAGAGGCTTAGGAAAGATGCCTAAAATTTGAGAACATGCATTATTAATGTTGGAGGTCCAGGTCTCTTTAATAATTATAACACATTAATATTTGTGGGGTTTAGACCTTGAATTGTGTCCAAAAGAAAATGGGTCACACTGGTTCTTGGTTTGAAGCAAACTTGGGTGAGTGAGAGAGTTTTATTGTTGGTTGTTCTGGTTGGGTATTTGCCGATAGTCACTACAGATGATGCAGTTGGATACCTGCTTCAGGAGTAGTTATCACTGAGCTGGAGCCATTTCTCATAATTAACAATTTCACACACTATCCCCATTTATAGGGAATTTTGTGTGTGTAGGATTGTTACTACTGAAAGGTCCCCACAATTTTCTAGAGAGAAGGTGGATGACCAATGATTTTCATCCTGTTTCAGATTCCCAAAGATGAGCACATTCTTCGTTTCTTGCGAGCGCGGGACTTTAATATTGATAAAGCCAGAGAACTCCTATGCCAGTCACTCACATGGCGTAAGCAGCATCAAGTAGACTACCTACTGAGTACATGGGATCCACCACAGGTACTACACGACTTTTACGCTGGAGGTTGGCATCATCATGACAAAGGTGAGTTTTTATTGCTTTGTAACCAGTTTTGCAAAGGGAATTCACAGACGAGAAGTTATACTGCAAGTAGTATGTGTTGTTCTCGAGTAATATCTGGGAACGTTTAGTATTAAACAGTTTGAGGGTTTTATAGCCTACAGATGAGCGGACAGGCTTAGTCAGCTAAGTGATTCTATTGATTCCAGTGTGAAAAGGGAATTGCATAAAGGTGTGTTTTCAAGGGGTTAAACGTGGTATCTCTTCCAGATGGTCGGCCACTGTACGTGCTCAGGCTTGGACAAATGGATACAAAAGGTTTGGTCCGAGCTCTTGGCGAGGAATCACTTCTCAGACATGTACGTTTTATTCAATAAAATGTGGGATTTCTCTTTCCTTCAGAATGACGAGTTCAGGACTGTCAAAATGTACCTCCTGAAGATAGCATATAACTATATTGATATACATTATTTTATTTTGTGACGTTTTAAAACAAAAATAGGTGTAGTATGCCACACGTCTATCCCGGAACCAGGTGCCTCCATCTTGGCTCCCTGTCAACCCCAATTATAAATGTTGGCCTTTTCTGCCGTTGAGTATAGTTAGGAAAAATGTATAAACCAAAACAAAAGCATGTTGTTATTTGCATTGTGTGTCCTGGCAGTGCCACTTGCTAACATTTATGAATAATACATTACATTATAATCTTATTATAAAGACACATTCCACGTAACATAAACTGAGAGCTGGAATTTCTTAAACCAGAAGTTCCTGTAGGGCTTAACTCCCTGGCTGAGAGGGTCAGCTGATCTGGTTTAGGAGCTTCTGGCTCTCCAGCATTAATCGTGGAAGCAGGGAGTGGTGTACAGAGGACTCCGGGTAAGAAGTCAAACCACTGAATTAAAAAAAAAAAAAAAGTACATTGAGGACGTGCCAGGACCAACGAGCTGAGTGGTTATGGTGCTTAGATTGTGCCTTGAATATACATTTTAAAAACAACTTGAAAAAGGTTAAAAGAAGTTCTAGGTAATCTTTGTTTTATGCAGTGGTGTAATTTCCAGAGATGTGACTGTTCCTTCGTTATTGATTGACCAGTCTTAGCATAGCAGTCTGTTTTGAGTTCCATTGAGGGTTATAATTTTTTTTTTTTTAAATGTATTTCGAAGGTTTTCTCTGTAAACAGATTGTGGAACATTTATGTAATCAGACACGTTTTGTCCAACAGATGGAAAGAAAATAAACCAGATCTCTTTACCTTAACAGGTGCTATCAATCAATGAGGAGGGACTGAGACGCTGTGAAGAGAACACCAATGTTTTTGGCCGCCCCATCAAGTGAGAACACTAAGGAGGGAGAGGGTGGTTTTTAATATGTATTTTCTACATTTTTCGTAACCATTACTCAGTTGGCTCTCTTGGTTACTAACCATTCCCCAGCTCTAAACCCCTAATTTCTAGTGTTCTCGGTCTATATCTGTGAGGTAGTTTCCAACCTTAGAAGAATTGGGTCTCTCTGAGGCATATGTTTTGTTTTACCTTTGCTTATTAACGACTTTTCTTATTTCTTCTTGAAAGTTTTAATTCCTATAGCAACTCAAAACTTTGATAAAGCTGTTTTGTGCGGCATATTGCTTATCTAATGGTTTTGTCATTGCTCATCATGTTTTGTATTGCCTTGTATGTGGAATGTAAATAAAAAAAATAAAAAGGTGTGAGGAGATAAGGCACCGACTGAACTCTTCCATGGCCAGTAGGTTTCTTCTAACACCGTGTTGAATCCATTTTTTCCTTGAAAACTAACAGAGGGGTTCTTAAATATACTTTTTCCGCTTCCATACCTGTTAGTATTTGTGAGTTGAAGGTGAGCGTTGTGTAGACTCTATACCAATGATTTTTGTTAATGTGATTTTTTTTTTTTTTATTCCATTCGCCCAGTTCCTGGACCTGTCTGGTAGACTTGGAAGGTTTGAACATGAGGCACTTGTGGAGGCCAGGAGTCAAAGCTTTGCTGCGTATCATTGAAGTGGTGGAAGCCAATTATCCAGAGACATTGGGACGGCTACTGATTTTGCGGGCCCCAAGAGTCTTCCCAGTGTTGTGGACATTGGTAAGTTATTTTTCTTTTATGTAGTATCCTTTATCTGTTTCAATGTGACTTTACCATATTTCGACACTGGACGAACTCTAAACAGTACTTGAGCCATGTATAGGAAGCCAGGGAAAATACAAGAATAAGGAGTACGTGAAACGGGCTATAACGAGAGCTAGTTTGATATATATATCCTGCTATAATTGTGCTCAGAGAGCCACTATCCAATTGTTAAACCAGTAAATGCTCCATATTCATTGTTTAGCCCTTAATAAAAAGTTTTATATAAATTTATGCTGACATTGAGTTGTCAAATATGTCTATGTTAATGTTAGTGTGAGGAAAGAGCTGATTTAATACTGAAAAGTTTTTCAGTTTTTTTTTTATGCTGCGTTCATTGTACTGCTCTTTACCTATTACCCTTTTTGAGCTTTCTGTCCAGCTGATTTAGTGCTTTGTACATAACCTTCTAAAATAACCTTTGCCCCTGCAGGTCAGTCCATTTATAGATGAGAATACCAGGAAGAAATTTCTGATCTATGCCGGCAATGATTACCAAGGTCCCGGAGGACTGCTAGATTACATTGACAAGGAGGTTATCCCTGACTTCCTTGGTGGGGAGTGCATGGTAAGTAATAAATGGCAGATCAAGCCATGCTGGGATCATACAGAAGAGCATCCCAAGTAATTAGAACATTTTTTTTCAACCCTTCATTTCCAGTGTGAGGTTCCGGAGGGTGGGCTGGTTCCCAAGGCTCTCTACAGGACCCCTGAAGAGCTGGAGAGTGAGGACATCAAACTGTGGACTGAGACCATATATCAGTCAGCCAGTGTTTTTAAAGGCTCCCCGCACGAGGTATGAGGGGTCTGATATAAATATAATAGAAAATGTACACCACCATCATTACTTTTAGGAACCCTTGCGTTGCCACAGACTAAAACTACAAAACTTTCATTTGAAGATAGTAGTTAAATAAATATAAAGACTCGCCGATGCGTTAAAATCAGAAATGCAAGTTATAAAAATCTAAATTAGATACTGACAGAAGATAAAGTTAATTCTTAAGAAAATTATTGTAATATACTTCAGAGCAAATAGCTTTTTTCTTTTCTTATTTCTTGTAGTTTTTTCACTCGTGTTGTTGACCTTGACCCCTATATATTTTCACTCCCAAAGAGCCAATGGCTAAACAAGTTCAAGAGGCAGCCAGACATTACCTGTGTAGCAGTCAGATTTTTCAGCTACTATGTCCTAAATCTTAATGACATGGCTGCATGCCAGGTAGGTGGAGATCAGGAGACTTCAACCGTAGAACATCCATAATGAGAAACCAGAGTTCTTTATGTTTTTAATTTCAGTAGTTTATATAAAACAAAAGCATACATTTGCAAGTGAGTTGTGTTAGCAATTTGATTCTAGTTAATCAAACGTCCTACAAATAGAAGCAGATTGTCGTAGAAAATGGGCTGAATTCGAGTTTTTCAAATCTGTACAGCAAGGTTCCTTAGAAGCACGGAGAGGCACTAGTGTTTTCATAAATTTTTTTTCTAATAATATGATTCTGGTTTTTACAGTATGCATGCAGTGATTAAGCAAGGTCAGAATAAAGTAAATCACAATGATCCTGATTGTGTCAGACTGGCTAAGAAGGACTTACTGGCAGTGTCAGTATCTCCCTTGTGGCGCTTATCACAAAGACCAGATCTAATAATACAAGACCTCTTTCTGTGTCACATTCTGATGAGTACACAATTGCCCTTGAATCCAAAATTGAAATCCTAAAACTGCCAGCCTTTCATTCTGTAGCCTGAAAAGACAATAGAAGACTGAATTACTTTTTGTTTTCGCCGTGCTTTGTATTTAATTCCTTTTTGTATGTATATTTATTGGCAAATGTAATTTTAAAGCTTTCTAAATAAAGTAATTTGAGAGGAAAATCGAAGCTTTCTTAACTGTAATATCATTTACCAAGCAAGTGGTTTCATTAGGCTTCACAAATTAAATTTGGCAATGTATAAAAATGGGCACACATCTTGTAGAGATTTTCCTGTATAGAACTGGGATCCTACACTTTTCAAACATTTCCTAACTTTTTTCCCAATTACACATATGATACACATGCAATGCATGCCCCATAAATTCCCATATAGCAGTGGTGCCCAAAAGGTATATCCTCAGATGTTGTAGAACTACAGCTTCCGTGATGCTTTGTCATTCTCAAGGCATGCAAAGCATTGTGGGGATTGTAGTTCAACATCTGGGGATCTACCTTTTGGACACCCGTGCCATATAGTGTTACAAATTGCAAATAAATTGTATTCATTTGAGATTTTGAAAACTGATTCACATTGAAGGTGAAACGTTTATAGATCTAATCTTTGAAGGGATACTCTAGACACCATAACTGCTTCATCTCATTGAAGTGGTCATAGTCTAAATACCCCTTGTGTTGTCCTTTCATTCAGCATTAATCTGTTTTAATGTTCTACGAGAGTTCCCAGCAACCAGCCCCCCACCCCCTAATGCTGCTCGGGCTAATGAGAAAATGGGAAAAAAATAACCTTTTTAATCAACCACTTTTAATTTGGTATGTCTGTATATGTTTGAAATAAAATGTATTGTTTGACTCTTTGATACATTCAAAATGAACTGGGAGTTCCAATGGGCAAAACAAAATCTCTTCATCATGATGATTAAGTATTCTGTGCAATACGAAAAGCGTGAAGGGAGATGGCCGTAAATTCTCCTTGTCTTTCTGCACGATGGAATCCTTTTATATTTTTTATAATATTGGAGCAATAATTTCTGAATCTCCTGATGTGACCATTACAATTTTAAAAAATAAATAAATATATATATATTTTTTTTTTTTTTTTTTCTACCTCCGTCGATACATTTGGGTTTATTAGGTGTCTTTGTTTTGAAGGACATTGATGCGGAGATGGAAAGGTGGAATACATTACTAGATGTTTGTTTTTGAGTTTTTTAAGAAAGGTTCTGATGAGTGTGCAGTTCTTGTGGCTATGGTCATTTTTGTTTTCTACACTTAACTCCGCAGATAATGATTCAGATTGTGGACGCATCCTCTGTTATCACCTGGGACTTTGATGTGTGCAAAGGAGACATTGTATTCAACATCTACCACTCCAAGAGGGCACCCCAGGTGCCCAAAAAAGACACTCTTGGAGCTCATGGCATAACTTCTCCTGTGGGAAACAATGTACAGTTAATTGATAAGGCTTGGCAGCTGGGACGAGACTACAGCATGGTGGAGTCCCCACTGACTTGTAAAGAGGGGGAAAGTGTGCAGGTAATGTACGTCCCAGAACCACCATTTATATTAAATCGTGAGTTTGTATAATATTGAACAGTCAATCACATCACATATATAAAACATTAAATGGAAGTTACAACCAAAATTATCTGTTACCAGAAGTAACAGAATATATTACAATAAAAATGTCCCCCGTTTGCAGACAATATTCTGAGCAATTCTTCTTTGGTTAAAAAAAAGCGTTCAGTTTGTTAGACTAGCTCAGAAAATAAGTTACATCCAATTTCTCTGCAATTATTGTGAAAAATGTCATGAGATTACTATGCTTTGTAGAGTTTTTGAAAAGTAATTCAATCTGTGTATTATAGAAATAATTCTATATAGCAGATCTGCCAAATTTGTCAGGACTGAAATCGGGAGAGGAAGGTGCATCGTAGTCGACCTGCTCACTGGTAAAGGAAGTGTCTGCCTTGTGCAAGTGTGTTAATAAGGCTGGAGAACAACCTGACACCACAGCCAATCAGGCTTAACCATAGACCAAACGCTACTCAAGCAGTGCATTTGGGTTTAAATACACTAAAACCTCTCCCAAGTGCATCACGGATGATAAAATCTCGTGTGATTGGGAGGTCTAAGGGAAATCTTGCCACACTGTAGGTCTGCATTAAGGTCTAATATATAACAAGTAAATACATTGTGCTGGCTCAATCGGTTGACTTAAACTGCAAGGGTCACTTAATTAAGCGTCTGCTTGGAGAATGCACTTTAAAATGATGGTGCTTTCAAGGCACAAGGTAAGCTAACGTACATTACTTAATATAAATGGTCCTAGTTGTCTGTTTTAAAAACATAAATGAAACACCTGCATCCATTTTCAGTGGGAATATGTCAAGCACCAGTTACTGTTATGACAGAATAAAAAATAAAAAAATGCCAATGGGTGATTGCATTAGGCAATTGTTTTCGAGTACGACGTAGAACCAGGACTTTGTGTTCAAACACTTTTCTCTTGAGTTGACATTTTCTCATTTATGTGCAGGTGTTAACATGCCTTTCTAATAAGCATTTGTTTTATTTTTACTCAGGGCTCTCACGTGACCCGCTGGCCGGGTTTTTACATTTTGCAGTGGAAGTTTCACAGTATGCCAGCCTGTGCCACCAGTAGCCTCCCGCGTGTGGATGACGTTCTCGCTACCTTGCAAGTGTCCTCACACAAGTGCAAGGTCATGTATTACACAGAAATCATTGGCTCTGAAGATTTCAGGTTAGATTCAACCTCCTTCTGCCTATACCAATATTCTAGAATACATACCAACATACGTGTTTCATTCTTTATGGGGTTTATATTTGCTCTATACAGTTATTATCCACACGCAGCACATCATACCTCTAGAAACCTAAAACAGCCGGCCACTCTTACACATACATGTTAAACATAAATACTACTCTGCTTGATCTACCAAAATACATATAATAGGGTTTAATTCCTGGTATCTAAGTTTCTCTAATTGTTTTTCTGTTTTTTTTTTTTTTTTGGTTAGGGGCTCTATGACGAGTCTGGAATCAAGCCACAGTGGCTTCTCACAGCTCAGCGCCGCTACAACATCCTCCACCCAGTCTCATTCAAGTTCCATGATGTCAAGGTAGCCGGCCCTGAAATAAACTCCCTCACCTGACAAAACCAGCTGTGTACCACCTTCCTTCCACTGACAATTTGTGTCCCCTCAATCATCTGCCATTTTTTTTTTCTATTCACTGATGGGCTTTAAAGGGTTTTTCCTTGTATCTTGTCCCTGAGGTTAAGCTTTTAAACTGTTAAAATACAGTCTCCTTTAAATTAAATCACATTTATGGCTTTAATCCGACTTCTTTTTGTAAAGAGTACATGTACACATATGCAAATGCGCTCACACGGTGGATTTCAGCTTGTTTCTACAGAATGTTAGAATCCACAAAAGGGTTGAGGTTATTTGTTTGATTTATATGTCAAGTGAGAATTCTCAGTTTCTTCAGTAGTACACGCATTTATAGTGTTCTTTACCGCAAACCAGCCTCAACTTGGTATTAGCTCAGAGTTGTGATTTAAGCTGCAAATAATATTGCACTTCTCACTGTGATTAAGAAAGGCGTAATTAAAAAACAAACAAAAACAAAAACATATGGCATCAGATTTCAAACTGTGATCCAGTATAGCAGAGAGGAATACCCTTTCCTTCTAGTCGGATGGTCAGGTGACTCCTGGCAAAGCAGCATCGGGTCTAGTTTTCCCAATGTCTGGCACCGCTAGCAGTTAAAGCAGTCATAACCTCCTTCTCATCTATCTCCTGTATGGCCGTTATTTGCTTTGAGGTGATGGTATATTGCACTTGGTGACTTTCCTTTCCTACTTGACACCCTGTTTTTGTGTTGCCTGTTTTGTTTTCTTCTGTTCCACTTTTTTGCAGCCCATCATGTTTCTTCATCCATGGTCATTTGGTCTCCTGCTTTTTCATTGTTTAATAGCAATCATTTTCTTCTGCACTTCCCAGTCCCTTATACTTCTGAGACAATGTAACTTTTCCTGCCTCACCCACCCACCTTTTTGTTTTTCTTTCTTTCCATTTTGGTTATTACAGAGAGCCATTCCCTCTGTCAGAGTCTGCACTCCCCTCTCTCACTCACCCCCACGACCTGAAGTCCAACCCGGATGGGCTCCTGCGTCTCTCCCCGTCCTTCTGGGGCCAGCACTTTTCCACTATCTACTCCCTCAGACCCCCAGTCTTCCTACGTTGGCCGCTCTCATGGCGTCTCCCTTTTGTCCGGGAACCTGGGGGAACAGCTGCCATCGAGACAGATGCGTCCAGTGCTTCCTGAGGGCATGCGTGAATGTTAGGGTGTTGAGTTGGTCTCTGGCTAAATACTGGAAGACAACTGCCATTCTGACCCAGAACCAATTTCTTGATCAAGTTCAGATTGAGAAAACATCTGCTTGGAATCTACTTTGCGGGTTTGCCTCTGTGGTGGAACTGGAATATCCTGCTCACACAATCGCTTTGTCACAACCACCCAACACCCGGAGAACTGTTATTCATTCACAATAGTAATTGACGGTTTGTAACCACTTGTTGGAGAGATTCAGAGCAGCTACATCCTTATTCCTGCTTTTAATTCCAGTCACAACTCTGAGAGAAATCATTTCTTTGATCTGAATACAGTGCCATTTTGTACTTTGATAAGGACAATAGAATTATTTTGACACCAGCCATAGGCATTCACCCAAATGCTCCCCCATGTTGCCACAGCTACCTTAGTTGGGCTGCTTCTTTAGCTGTGAATTCCTTGCTGTTGTCACTCTCTAAAACCTAAAAATAACTTTGTTTGAATTATGCGCTGGGCATTCAAAGAGACAAAGTGATTGGAACTATTTTTTAAAAATAATTTCTGAACTTTCATATATAGGAGGCCAATCATATCCTTTTTTCTTCCCTTAAAGAATGTTGGGCATGCTCCGATTAGGGCATCACACTATTGTCATGTTTTTGGCTGGCGAAGTCCAATGTCTGCTATGGAAGTCGAAGATCAAGATAAATGAAAACCAATGAGAATTCCCTGTGTTTTTGTTTATTTTTCACGTTTGAGGTGATTTTGGTCTTCTACATCACTGTGATAAGGGAAACTAGTATACTGACATTTTATAGCTCTCCTTGTCACTTACAATATGTCTACGGCTTGTCTTCTGAAGATGGCTTTGTTTCTGTCGATTTCCAAACGATGACCTTATTTGACAACCTCTTTGTTTTAAGGGACATTTTGATCTAAATGTGTCACTAGTCCTAAAACTTAAAGGATATGTAATAAAACAAAGGAAAAATAAAAAAATCCGTATAGCTACCACAGATCTAAAAAAAAAAAAAAAATGTCCACAGAGGGGGGAAAGTAATTTGCATCACACATAAACTGTTCCTCTGTGTAGATCAATATAGTTGGTTATCTTTACAACAAGCTATTCTCTCCTTACGAAGGTTTTCCACTGTGATGGGTAAGAGTCGTAGACCATGTTTTAAAGAAAACCTTAAAATGGGTCTGACTTCATGCTACCTAAATTTTATATATATATATATATATATATATATATAATATAATAATATATATACACACACACACACACACACACACTAGTTTAAGATCAGACACTTAAGTACTGTGTATGTACACTGAGCTAGTCAAAGTGGTAGCCAAGGCATAGATGTACATATAGAGCAGGCATTGGCAACCTTCGGCACTCCAGATGTTTTGGACTACACCTCCCATGATGCTTTACCAGCATTATGGGGGATGTAGTCCATAACATCTGGAGTGCCGAAGGTTGCCTATCCCTGATATAGAGGTACATGCACACCATCAAAAAAAAAAAAAAAGCCTGTGATCTGCACATTGCAGATTGGGGCTGTGACTGACTGCGCGTCCTTCATTTTGCCAAGTATGGGATTAATAGTATGCCAGAAAATGTATAGATCTAGAGATAAGATGGGGTAAATGCAAGCTTAAGACCTGCCATCTGCGAACGCCCCCCTTTATGAATTGTTTTATACAGACATATGCAATTTTATGTTTGTTGTGTGCTGTATTCTAGAGGTCCACAAATCCTGGCTAACCACCAGCACTTCTGGTTTCATTGGTTTTCCCATTTGGGAATAATTTAAGTAATTTCTTAATCTTGAACTTTTCACGGTTCTTCAGGTCTTTTTCAACTGCCACGTCTAAACAAGCTTTTTATTTTGTTCCAGCAAAGTTCTGGTAAAGGTTGTAGTCTGTGGTAGTTTATGCTATAATTGATTTTATTAATGCAATTATAACCTCAGCACCCCTGATATTTGTGTATATGTTTCCTATAATTCTCAGACCGCTTTTAGGGATTGGGAAAAGTATGGTACAAATTTCAGGGAGGCCACAGGTATCCATCCATCCTTCAATCATGCTAATGAAGTTTTAACTAATTTTACCTACTTAGATGTATTATGTTGAACCATGTAGCTATTCTGTCCAGTAATATGCTCAAATGGCTCAAAATAGCTGGGCTGTTCTTCTGGGGAATTTTGATTACTGTGCGGCAATGCCAAGCCCAGGCCTACAGCAAGGTAAATGTGTTACCACCTTGCCAGACAGAAGGTTGCTAATCATTTCATATTGTATTAAAACCAGCTACTGCCCATCTCAAGAATAACAAAAGTGAGATTCATTTTTTTTTTCTCTTCACTTTAATGCTTACAAGTGATGTTTCTTAAAGAGGAACGTCCCTTTGCTAGAATTTACACCATTGGCCGGAGGGCAGGCAGGTAAAGGTAAGTTATACTTGCCTAAACCTGTCCCTTGAAGGCGCCGCCATCTTTTTCTGATTGGTCCCCTATAGCACCAGGAGCAGATGGGGGCATCACACTTCTATATAGTGTTAGCTCCGCCCAGGATCAGACGTAGAAAATATACAAGCATAGTAGTCCCTACTTTCAGTCTAATTCCAACACCGTCAACAAGAGTATTTTATAAAGATTTCTATCTTGCAATTTCTTTTAAGGGTTGGTGACAAAAAGAGAGCAGGTTCCCACTTAAACTGATTTGAGAATATTAGCAGGATAAGATAAACGATACTAATTAAGCCATCTGTACAAAGATTTTTTTGTTTTCCTCTTCTAGAGAAGTTGACAACGTGTGTGTATATGTATGTGTATGTATAGCTAGCCATTGGCAAGTAGAAATTCACCCCTGGAGTGGGTACCATGGCTTGCCGTGGCAAGTAAATTATAAGGTCTGGCTATTAGAATAGGACTACAAATTGCAATCCCAGGTAGAGGGTATATACCAAGTAGGTAGTAGACATCTTAAAATGCCATTTTGGCATGATGTCATTTACAACTGTTACTCGGCAAAGAAATTCTGTAACTGTGAACCATTTAATTCCTTTGTCACTTGCTACTGCCATGAAAACTCCTAGGTCATGAGAGAACTGTGACCAGTGTTAGTAGATGAAAAATTCAGCATTTTCTCCCGCTACGTGTGCACGGTGATACCCAGCAGGTGTAAGTAATGCACAATTTTTCCCATATTCTTTATGCTTGCCTGGGTTTATCACAAGTTCTATCCTTTATTGCTTTACACTTACAGCATGTGAATATGTATATTTTTAAATCCCACTTGCTTTGTCTGGCATTACGATGCAGGTTGTATCTGAAAATAAGGGCTTCTATATATCCTTGCTGGCAGGGCTGTGCCCTGCTCACTTAGACTTAGCAAAATCTCCTCTCACCCCCAAAGCATGATCACCTGCATCACTGTCAGCCGCCTCCTGTCCTATCAACATTATTGCAAGCCACGATGGGGGCTAGTAGGTTAACCTCTATCTCTTTGTAAATGGGCAGTGAACCATTTCAGACTAGAGAGGCTTTAAACCTATATAATATCAATTGGTTTTGCATTATGTGTTTAATCTATCTCCTTTTATTTTTGTTGTTATGGAAGGGTATCTTTCCTTTGCTATCCAGTTAATACATATCTAGTGTATGTGTCATTTTCAATTAGCATTTGGTATGTGTGTTGGAATGAACGTAGTATGTCATAATCGCTTACCTTAACCTCTGTTATAAGTTAATTTAACATACAGGTCGTTTTTAAAAGATTTTTTAATTGTTAATTATAATAAATATTGATGCTGTGTAATAATTTTGTGTTTTGTTTTTTTTGTCATCTGTAGTCTGTTTTATTTTCAGCACTTAAAATGAGACAAGTAAGCACTAAAACAACATTAGCTTAAATGAGTGGTATTTTTATATAGATTATGCCCCTGCAGCCTAACTGATAATTTCCTCTGCGATTAAGTATTTATCAACTCTAGCCACACCTCCCTGCATGTGAAGTACACAGCCCCTCTAAACATTTCCGGTAAAGATAGATCTAATGTTTAAACTTCCTTTATTGTGCAATCTGTCTGATATAGAATTTCCTCCTGTTTAGAGCTTGCAGGAGCCCCCTGTGTATGATTAATGTTTAATAGAGCAGGAGATAAACTCTAAAAAACAAACACACTGTGCTGTCACATCTGATTGAAAATGAAACATTTGTTTCCTCTTGCAGGCTGTATCAGTCACAGTCAGAGATGGTGTGACTAGGATTGCAGAAACCAGTGATTTAACTCTTTATAGACAGAACTGAGCAGTGAGAATGCATGGGGCATGATCTATACATCAAAACTACTTCATTAAGCTGAAGTTATTTTGGTGCTTGTGATGTCCTTTAAATGGATACTCTAAACAGATATATAATGTTGTGTAAAGTCTAACTTTAATAAACTGGTGTCTGAGATCATGAGAAACCCAAGTACCATTATTAGATGTATTGAAACATGTACTTTTTAAAGTTCATGATTTAATGCAACTTCAGTTTTTATTTCCAGAGCGCTAAACACAGTCTAGAGAATGCTAATCCAAACTTCATTTATGCAATTATTTACAAGCCAAGCAGAGTTAACGTTGATCGTTAAAGGACCCTTTGCGTCATTTGAAGGAAATAAATACCAGAGGTTGAGCAATTACATGATACATGGAAAAAATGGATCAGAACACCAAATGAATGCAGGGTTCACCTTTTTGTACTAATTAGCAGAGTGGTAAAAACACTAGTGGTAAACACTACTCTGCAACTCATTTGTAATATTTATTCTACCATGAGTGTGGTAGTCTTGGTAACATGTCTTCGCTCTGTTGGGTGTTTGTGAAGCCTGGCTCTCAAGAGATACACAGGGCATTAATCACATGTAATTAAGATGCTGTATAAAGAGATGTGCTTACAAAGTATATTAATATAGTGAAATGGATGACCTACGTGAACAAAAACACCTTAATTATGATAATACAGATCAGAAGGGAAACAATGCAATATTTTGATATTCCATTAGATCGTTTGCTATGGTTTTGTAAAACTCCCTATTAAAACAAAACCCCAAATTTGTAAATTAAAAAGGAAATTCTACAAGCTTTTATCCTGGAGTGTTGGGAAAGCAAAGTCATTAATCGGATGTGTGTACAGTTCATGGGACTTAAAAGGTCATATTGCAGGTATGAATATCAAAAATATTAATATTTAATAGTTGAATTAAACATAAGGAGACAAAAGGAGTTCTGTCTGCTTGGCTGAGTAGGACAGGAATTAAAATAAATCGCATCCCAGTTCTAGGGATCGACAGATATTGATTTTTATTTTTTTTTTGAGCCGATACTGATACCGATAATCTGTGAACTTTCAGGCCGATAGCTTACTGATATTCTGTACATTTACATATTTATTTTTTTAAGTGGTAAATGCACAAAATATACATGCCCGTCAGATTTGTTTTTAGGTTTTCAAGGAGAGAGAGAGAGAGAGAGAGAGATATTGAGATATTTTGAGTATTTGATTAGTACATGCTGTGTGTGTGTGTGTAAATGTGTGTGGTAGGAACTCCTCTCCCCCCCCCCACCTGTCTCTTAGTGTGTGTGTGTCCCCATTCCCCTTAATGTTCCTCTCACTTCTCTTTTAGTGGGCTCCATACCCCAGTGTTCCTTTCCCTTCCCTGTAACTTCAACAATCATGCTAATGAAGTTTTAACTAATTTTACCTACTTAGATGTATTATGTTGAACCATGTAGCTATTCTGTCCAGTAATATGCTCAAATGGCTCAAAATAGCTGGGCTGTTCTTCTGGGGAATTTTGATTACTGTGCGGCAATGCCAAGCCCAGGCCTACAGCAAGGTAAATGTGTTACCACCTTCCCAGACAGAAGGTTGCTAATCATTTGATATTGTATTAAAACCAGCTACTGCCCATCTCAAGAATAACAAAAGTGATTCATTTTTTTCCCCTTCACTTTAATGCTTACGAGTGATGTTCTTTCCCCCCTTCCCCTGTCCCATAGTGTTCGTCACCCCCGTCCTATAGTGATCCTAATCACCCCCTGTTCCCCCCTTTAGTGCCCCTCTCTCTATCCCCTCCTTGGTCACTGCTCCCCGGTGTATCTCCTGGTAGCAGTGTGCACCGTGGTACAGAAGATTCGGTCTTCTGTACATTATCGCCAGTGATTATCGTCTGATACCGATCCTTACAAGAAATCGGTCTATCTATCCTATCTCATAGTAGCAAGCTCCAGGCCCAAAGCAAGGAACACAATGCTGCCATGGATATACATAGGAAAAGAAAGTTACAATAAGTTTAAATGTCCCTTATTCCTGGCAACACTGTTTGTCACAAATCTATCAAGGTTGATTTGGCTTGCCTACAGATCCTCTCAGCGGGATTTTATGACCAATAGGAAGACTCTGACCTCTTTGAGTAAGCCTTACTCCTTCAGGAACTGGTATATCCTGAGTACAGTATCCATTTTTCTACATTCCAGGGGAAAATGTATTTTCTAAATAAGTTTTAATAGTTTTCTAATATACAATTGTGAATGAATTCCAATAGTTATTTTCATAAAACATTTCAAAAAACAATAGTGTCTGTTTGCATGAGGATATTAAACTAGTACTGCAAAGTTTTAGTGACACTTTTTTTTTTTTTTTACTATTCATTTTATTGACACAGCCTTTCCTGTTGTTGGACTATCACTTTGACATTTGTGTCTGTCTCCAATTGATTATTACTAGACTTTGGCGCAGCCCTTACCTCTCTTATTTACTATTAGTACTGCAAAAGTACCTGCACACAGAAATACGTGTAGTAATGTGTAAGATTAATGTCCTATTAAGCAATTTGGTTGCTTATCACTGTCGATTAACAAGGCTCCTATATGAACCTGAGACTTAAAAAAAAAAAAAAAAAGTGATCACCAAAAAGTCCAAGGCCATGGAACCACAGCACTCTGAAAAGGAAGCTTACAGCTAATGCCAAGAGTCTCTTCTTTCCATATTGTCCGTAATTCATCACAGGCAGCTACCAGACAGTGTACAGACCACTACCCAGTGGTGTATTTTGGATTTGTGCTGCCCTAGGCACAACTAAAGTCGGGCACCCCCAAAATCTAAATTTGACCCCCCCAATTTGTGTCAAGGCTACTTTTTTGACTGACAGACACATGCCCTCATTGATACATGCACTGATATACACTCACTGACAGATACAGTCATAGGCACACACTTTCACTAACAGACACACCCACCCACTCACTGACAGGCAGATACACATAAAAATACATACACACACTCACAGGCACACTCATTCTCACTGAAAGACACACACTTTCACTTACTGACAGCTACACTCACTCACAATAAGGTGGACAGCCTAGAACACAAGGCAAGCAAGGCATTTGGCTGGGAGCTTGGGGTGGCATTTTTTGGCAGGGGCAAAAGTTGGAGCCGCCCCAGGTGCCAAATGCGCTAGGTACACCCCTGCCCACCAGTATTAACATTTTCGCTACCTGTAGTTTTTGTTGTTGTCAGTCTTTCTTTTATTTGAGTAGTAAAGAGCAGAGACAAATGATTTATGTATATTATACAGGTATACAACCAACATAGGCACAATGGAGAATACTCCTAGATTAAAATGCCTAATTTTTTTAAAGTAATATAACAGACAGTATCAAGCTAGTTAAACATGTCTAAATGCATGACAGAAACCAAATTTTCAGTCAGAGAGACGCTCCAAGACATCGCGAGTTCTAGATAAGCGTAAACATGCTAAGAACAAGCTAGGCTAATCAAGATGTTATCCCTGTAAGTAAAGGGCATGGCAAACAAAAGTAAATTAGAGCAAAATGGCTCCCACTAGTAGCATTATAGCTATTGAAAGCTTAGGTGGTGGGTCTATGCAATAGGAGGGCTCATCGGTCAGCCATACCTGGGAACCACAAGGAGTGTACTGGAGGGTAGCCCAAGATATTGATAGAGTGAAATCGAGACAAGGTACCCCTGCTTCCAAGTAGCGGAGAAGAGCAAGCTAATACAACTGTAAACAATGCTCCATTTAGCTCTCTATGAGACCATCTGATTGAAGTAGAGTTTAACTGTCGTGAGCATCTCTAGAGGCTTTCAGAGTGACAGCCATCAGTCATTTAAACCCTGCAATGTTTTACATTGCTGGAACATCTCACCCAGACATCTTCATTGAGAGGAAGTGTCCTGGGTGCCTATTTAAAAGAAGAAAAACTACCACAACAAGAGGACATAGTCTTAAATTAGAGGGGCAAAGGTTTAAAAATAATATCAGGAAGTATTACTTTACTGAGAGGGTAGTGGACACATGGAATAGCCTTCCAGCTGAAATGGTAGATGTTAACACAGTGAGGACTCCAGGCACCCAGACCACTTCTGCCCATTGGAGTGGTCTGGGTGCCAACTACCATCACCCTTAATCCTGCAAGTGTAATTATTGCAGTTTTTATAAACTGCAATAATTACCTTGCAGGGTTAAGTCCTCCTCTAGTGGCTGTCTATAAAAGTGTTTTAAACTACGCTAGATGTCTACACGCTATGCAAGAGGACCTCCAGCGTGGCCGAAATCCCCATAGGAAAGCACTGAATAATGCTTTCCTATGGAGAGGTCTAATGCGCGTGCGGCCATTGCCACGCATGCGCATTAGGTCTACCCCGCCGCCTGATGTCGGTGGGGGAGGAGTGTGGGCAGAGCCTGACCCAGCGCCGAGGGACATCGGCGCTGGATTCAGGTAAGTGACTGAAGGGGTTTTAACCCATTTAGCAACATGGGAGGGAGGAGGCACTGCTGGGTCCTGCAGTGCCAGGAAAATGGATTTGTTTTCCTGGCACTGGAGAGTCCTTTTATGCATGCGTGGGATAGACATAAGGCTATCCTAGCCCTAAGATAAGGCCAGGGACTAATGAAAGTATTTAGAAAATTGGGCAGACTAGATGGGCCGAATGGTTCTTATCTGCCGTCACATTCTATGTTTCTAATGTCCCTATAAAGTATTAATTAGACATGAGAACAAAGCAGTGTGGTCAGCCCAAAATAATGTGACCATTGCTTTAGTGACTGGAACTATAGTGGCAAACATTAAAGTGCAATGTGCAACTAAAAATGCAAATAAACTTCATACTATAGCCAGATTTCATTCAATTCTAACGTTCAATAGCAAGGATCTTTCTTAGCCAAAACACCAAATAAAAAAAAAAAAAGAGAGAAATAAAGACTAGTGTTTAAAACCAAGCAAATATTTTATAAAAATGCTTAGAAAATAATCCTTTTTTTTTTAATAATATTACTTACAGGATATTTGTTTTTCTCATTCTTCATTTTTTGTTCACTTTTTTTCCTTCAAGTACTCTCTTAGATGGTTATTACAGATAATCTAGCTGCGGAGAACATATATTTGCTAAATATTCCACGCCAACGTTCTTTTTCATTTTTTTGATAATCGCACATAAACGGGAACTTGAAGAGCCACAAAATTCAAGTACTCGGATCTTTTAATCAAGAATCTAGATAGAGGTAAAGAAGAGAAATGATTACAAAAAGCCTATTAGTAAAATAAAAACCAAAAAAAATAAAAACAATGGTTTAGGATTCTTATCAAAAGATTCCAACGTGTTGTTCCCTCATCCAAAAGACTTTTGCTCTAATAGTTTTTTTTTTTATTTTGCCAAAACTGTGACAAAAATGCATTTATTGTGTGTGTGTGTGTGTATATATATATATATATATATATATATATATATATATATAGAAACATAGAATGTGACGACAGATGATAACCATTCGGCCAATCTAGTCTGCCCAATTTTCTAAATAATTTCATTAGTCCCTTGCCTTATCTTAGGGCTAGGCTAGCCTTATGTCTGTCCCACGCATGCTTAAACTCCTTCACTGTGTTACCCTCTACCACTTCAGCTGGAAGGCTATTCCATGCATCCACTACCCTCTCAGTAAAGTTATATATATATATATATATATATATATATATATATATAATTAATAATAATTGAGAAATTATATATGTATGTGTTACATTAAATTAAAGCCCATTTTTTCCCCTTTAAAAATAACTAAATGTGTTGGTGCAATCAATGAAAACGATATACATTGTGGTTGGACACATAGCAAAAATGCAAAGATTGCTTTGGCCCTTAAGTGAAAAACAAGCAAATGAAGCCTGATCCTTAAGGGATTAGGGGTACCATGGCCTCTATACAGTACCTGAGGCAGGAATAGCTAGTGCTAAAAAGGAGAGTATGGTAATAAATATCTTGGTGTTAACCACACAACAGCTGGAATGCCAAAGGTTAGCGATAACCAGTTTAGAGCGCACTCTCAGACACAAGCTGAGCAGAAATAGCACAAAAGATGAACAGTTAACAGAATTACATAGCAATAACAACAGTCTGCTATAAATGTCTAAAGAATTATTAGATTCTACCAGTGAGACTCTTATCTCTGACATTCAGCTGTGTTGCTGGGAGCTGAAATGAAAAAAAAAATAAAAAAAAAATTTAAGGCATAGAAATCTGAAACTGATATGAAAAGGACAGGACTTCAAGGAGGTTCAAGGGTTTCCGGAGAGACAGAGAATCCTCAACGTCAAAACATCAAAATTTTTGTTTAGCAGAATTCTTGTTTTATCCAGTTTAGTAATACATATATTTTTTTTAAATCTAGTCAATAAAACATTAATAAGGGCATGTATATTTCCTCCCTATTTACACGCTGAAATTATTACAATTTAAGGGGAAACTAACAGCTTTTTTTATTTTATTTTCCTAATTTTTAAAACTTCGATGAACTTTCATTTCAGACAGTTTTTATTTGCACATTTATTTATTTATTTATTGCCCTACTTTCCTCTGCCTTGTCGGCCATTTTGAATGCTCATGGGTCAGAATGAGCCATTACTAGAAACATGTTTTCTTTCACCGGCCTTTCCCAGCAGTCATTAGCTCTTGGTACCTACTACATACTGCCACTGAAATTTATTGAGGAGAAGTAAATGGTGCCCAGCTGCGCACTGATTGGATGAATGTACTGCAGCTGGACAAGCAAAAGTGATTTGGGGCTTAATAAAGTAAATAATGCAAATGTCTCCCGCAAATGTTGTGAACAAACAGGCCATTTTGAACTCAAGGTAACTTCACCTAATGTTTTTTGCGGTGATGTTACGTTACAGTGACTTTAAGGAGGTGACTCTGTTATAATCAATGTAACCTTAACTTCCATCATAACTTGCAGAAGTACTGGTAACCATCGGCAGGGCTAGTGAAAAGGTTATGGCACCTTAGTAATAAAAAAATAAAAAAGTTTGTCCATCCTCAGTGTTTAACCTGCATCTTACTCCCATAGGGTATTTTTTATTTTTTAACCTTTATCTTTTTTTTTTTTTAAATAGAATTTATGGTAGAACATTCATATAATACAAGCCTCTCCCGTCTTACAAGCACTATACATAACATAAATAAACACATTCTGCATATACGAGGTCGGTCTGGAAAAAGTCCAGCCATTGTTAATATAATGAGAACAGTTTGCCTGACATCAATGTAACCAGGCTGTCAAGGAGAGGGGACTGGAATGTGCACGATAATAGTCATTGGGGCGATAGACACCATTGATTGAGCATGTCTACTGTGTGGCCGTTACATTCAAAATCACTGAGTGAGTAGAGCAATGAATCTGCATCAAATTTTGTGTTAAGCTTGAACATTCCTTTGTGGAAACTACTTGATTCAGAAGGCTTTTAGGAGTGATGCAATAAGTGCATCACAAACAAAAACGTGGCACAAACGCTTCAATCGTGGTCGAGAATCTGTTGAAAGATTTGGCGCCCTGGGGGGGCATGGGGAAGAGACAGACCCTACTTACACCAGATAAAAATCACCAATCATGTGAGCTGCAAACCATGCATGTGCAGTCCATGGCTCTGCTGTCTTCACGATGGAGACACAGAGCTATTTCCTATTGCATACCTCCCAAGTGTCCCTATTTATTAGGGACACAGAAGCAGAAGGACACAGGCAACACTCCAGGATCAAGAAGTAAAATTTATTTCAGGATACACCACCTCGCAAAGTGCAACGTTTCGGCTCAACAGAGCATGATTAAGGCTCAGTTGAGCCGAAACTTTGCACTTTATGAGGTGGTGTATCCTGAAATAAATGTACCTTCTTGAGCCTGGAGTGTTGCCTGTGTGCTTCTGTGAGTATTCTGGTGGATTCAGCGTTTTCCACCTTTGGCACGGAGCACCTCCATGACAGAGGGCCGGATTTGCAGGCGGAACCTGTGTACAGGGATTCTTGTTTCTGTTGTGTTTATGAGGGACAGTCTCTATTTTAGGCCCTCTTTTCTAGGAGCTCCATATTGTTGGTGTGTCTGAGTGTATAACAGAGCTCCACAGCAATAATACTCCCAGTTATCCAAGACAAGCAGAGATTAAAGGTGGCGGTGTAGGTTTTCTTCTCTCACCCCACTGCTCCTTTAAAACCCTGTCCTCCCCCCCCCTTCCCTCTCTTTCCCATCATTTGAAATTCATTCAATTCGCCTTTTCAAACCCTTCTTTGCTAACATTGCCGTAATCTATCGTCCCCCTGGTTCCCCTCTCCTCTTCCTTGACCACTTTGCTGCCTGGCTACCCTACGTCCTCTCTTCCAACATCCCATCCCTAATTCTTGGAGACTTCAGTATTCCCATTAACCCACCTTTAACCCCAGCAGCCTCTAAACTACTTTCAATCACTTCCTCCCTTGGACTTTTGCAGTGGGCTAATTCTCCCACTCATGTAGCTGGCAATACCCTCGACCTTATTTTCTCTTATTCATGTACAATATCTAATATCTGCAACACTCCATTTCCTCTCTCTGATCACCACCTCTTATCGATTTGCTCTCAATTACCCCCTCACCCAACAATCTCAGCCTAACCCCCCTCAGCTCAGGAGGAACCTTAACTCTATTGACCTCCAGCAGCTGTCAGCTGACATTGATTCACAACTGCTATCCATCCCTTCCCTCTCCTGTCCCTCACTGGCCATCTCCACATATAACACTACCCTCACATCTGCCTTGAACGCTGCAGCCCCACTCCAAACATGCACCTCGAGGAGGACACGACCCCAACCTTGGCATAATAAATCAACACGCTATCTGCAGAACTGCTCCCGTTGTGCTGAACGCTCCTGGAGGAAGTCCCGCACACAGGCAGACTTTCTCCATTATAAAACAAAATAAAAAATGGATACTCACAAGACAGGAGCAGGTCAACTGCTCCTGGTATTTCGCACTGGTGGAATAATCCCCACCTAGGATTGCTTGGAGTCCAGCGAATGATGCCAGGTAACAATAATAATTATATGTGTGTTAAAAGATAAGTAGTACAATAAAAGATTATAAAATATACTTTAATTGTAACATTACACACTATAAAAAAACATAAACGCGTTTCGCCAATCGGCGTTATCAATATGGGTAAAGGACCTGATACCTGGCAAAAGATCATTTAAATAGCATACTCAATTAACTCAAAAATTGGCGCCAAAATTTGGACAGCCAATCAGATAGCAATAAAAGATTACATACAATATAGCAGTAATAAAACATAAAAAATAATATACATAAGGATAAAGCTAGAACAGACATTATAAATTATGTAATTTAACTTTGAAAACGATCAGTGATTGTTGAGAAAAAACTCTGAGATGCACGGTCACATGACCGGCATCGCAACCGCAAGGGGTTATGGGGTGTGTAGTTTGACGCCGGCCGGCACTGCGCAGCCGCCGGCGTCATGAGGGGGAATTGGTAGCTGGCGTCTGTTCGCATAACGGATGCGTCCAGACGCCAGTAGGCGGAATGAGGGGCGGGCTGATGACGGCGGCACGCACAAGACAGTGGCCGCCGTCATCAGGAAGAAGATAGACGACGGCTCACACAACGCTGTGGCCGTCGTCATGGAGATGATACATAACAATATCGGCAAGCTATGGCCGAATAGAGGAGGGGGGAGAGGGAACAAATAGTCATAAAAAAGCAATGTAAATGGAATGAAATAAAATAAGATGAATGAAACTAATTGTTAAAAGAAAAATGGAATAAAAACATGATTATGTGAGAAACAGGCAGGTAAAAAACAACATCATACCTGCTCTGCTGGATAGTAAGAGAGGCATGGTGAGAGAACAAAACAATAATAGATAATATAAAAACATATACTTATAAAAAATATGATTATAGGAATTTGGATTATAAAAAATTAAATAAGTCAAAATCAACATTCAGACCATAAGGTGCAAGAGTTTGGAGTGTATAAACCCACTCCATCTCTTTTTTACCTAGAATATTTTTAATATTTCCACCCCTCCATGGAACCATACATTTCCCTATAGCAATGCATTTAAGCATTTTAGGATCTTTATTATGTATAATAAAATGTTTGGATACTGAATGATTTAAGTATCCGTTCTTGATATTTCTGCAGTGTTCGCTCAGACGTATTTTTAGACACCTTGTGGTCATTCCAACATATTGGAGGCCACAAGGGCATTCAAGCAGATATATTACATTTTTCGTGGAGCAATTAATAAAATCATTTATTTTGTAAACCTTGTTAGTCCTTTTTGATGTAAATTCCGTTACTTTGGGTGGAACATCAGGATTGGTGGATTTACACACAATGCACATTTTACACTTGCAAAAACCTTTAATTTGTGGGAAAAAGGATATAAGGGGATTTTTTTAAAAAGTTTTTTCTCTTGTAAAATTATTGGTCAGAATAGATTTAAAATATTGGGCACCCCTAAATATAATATTGGGGCGTTCAGGTATAATTTTGTTTAGTGTTTCGTCTTGTTTGAGAAGGTGCCAGTGTTTTTTAATAATTTTTTTGACATTATTACTTTTATTATTAAAGTTAAAAATAATCGGTAAGGGTATTTCTGTGTTCGTAGTTTTGGGTTTGTATTTTAGGAGTTCATTCCTATCTTTCCCTTGAATCTCCTTAATTGTAGTTTCTAATTCTGATTTTGAATAGTTTTTTTCAACAAATTTATCTTTTAAAAGATTCGCTTGTATCTCAAAGTCTTTAAGTTCTGAACAATTTCTTCTCAATCTAAGGATTTGGCTTTTAGGGGCGCTGTCTAACCATGGTTGGTAATGACAGCTATTTTTATCAATAGCAGTATTAACACAAACCTTTTTAAAGAAAGTTTTTGTATGTACCATACCATTTTTTATAAAAATATCAAGGTCTAAAAAATTGATTTGTTTTCTACTGTATTCGCAGGTGAGTATTATACCTCTATTATTCAAGTTGAGGTTAGTGATAAAAGAATTTAGGGCTTCTTCAGTGCCATTCCAAATAAAAAACAGATCATCAATATATCTGAAAAATGAAACCAGGTTCGCTCTCCACGCATGATTACCAAAAATGGCTTGTGACTCCCAGTCGGCCATAAACAAGTTTGCATAGCTGGGAGCAAACCTGGTCCCCATGGCAGTGCCTCTTTTTTGCAGATAAAAGGAGTCTAAAAACCATTTTTTATTTTGTTTTATATTGGATTTTAATTTTACGCAGAGAACACTATTGGCTGTCTCCTTTTTTTTTTTTTGAGCATCTTTTTCACCACGGAAGGAGGAAACACGTGGAGGATAACCATCCTATATCCCATAAGCGGGGATCTAAACCGCTGTACGCCTTCTATACCAGAGCAGGTCCTAGCTCTTGGATATGTGAGTTCGCAATCAAGCCTTTATATTTTATTTCTTACACATATAGATATACTGCACCATTGTGGTTTTATATTTGTTTTTATATCTCACACAAGAGACAATCCACAAGAAAGACAGAAAGCAAGACAGAAAGCAAGAAAGCAAGATTATTACCTCTGACTAAGTACTACGGACATTGCAAGATAAGATCTCTTCTGTTTTATTTATTTATTTATTCATTTATCTATTTATTTTATCTGGACTTTTATTCATTTATTACTTAAGCGCAGCCCTTTTTTTGTATTTTTTGTGTCTTATCCTAAAGGGTTTTTGAGGGATTCCCTTTTTAGGGTTGCTGCCCACTTGTGTTATTTAGCGCTTACTCATCTGTTTTTAGACTTTCTCCATTATAGATTCATGTTGCTTTCATACAGCGCAGCCCTCGCCAAATAGTCATACTTTTCCTCTCTCATTAGTTTATGCTACCGCAATCCCAGACGTCTCTTTGACACCTTTAATTCCCTTCTCCGCCCTGCTGTGGCCACCCCCCAAACTAACCTTACAGCTGATAGCTTTGCATGCTACTTTACCGACAAGATTGAACAGCTAAGGAAACAATTCTCCCCTCCTTGCCGTTCTCTTTCTCAACCACATGTAAATCTTGCTTTCCCTACCCTCCAGACTTTCTATCCGGCTACTGAACAAGAGGTGGCTGCGCTTCTCCATTCCTCTCGCCTCACCACTTGCCCGCTCAATCCTGTCCCATCTCACCTCATCAGATCTCTCCCCCCTTGTCTTGTGCCTACCCTAACACACATCTTTAACTGCTCTCTCTCATCTGGCACTGTTTCCGCTGACCTTAAACATGCCACTGTAATACCTATCCTGAAAAAAACATCTCTTGACCCATCCTCCCCTTCTAACTATCGTCCCATATCCCTGCTCCCTTTCTCATCAAAGCTTTTGGAAAGACTTGTTTTTACCCGTGTGTCCCGCTTCCTTAATTCCAACTCGCTCCTTGATCCTCTTCATTCTGGCTTCCGCCCTCTCCACTCTACTGAGACTGCTCTTATCAAAGTGACTAATGACCTAATCTCCGCTAAATCCAAAGGTCACTACTCCATATTAATTCTCCTTGACCTCTGCTGCCTTTGACACCGTTGATCATGCTCTCCTCCTTCAAACTCTTCAATCGCTCGGTCTCTGTGACTCTGTCCTCTCCTGGTTTTTCCTCCTATCTCTCCCAACGCTCATTCAGTGTTTCCTTTTCCAAGGATACCTCCTCCCCTCGTCCTGTCTCGGTTGGAGTTCCCCAAGGGTCTGTCCTTGGTCCCCTTCTTTTATCTCTTTATACTGCCTCTCTTGGATTCCACTACCACCTGTACACTGATGACACTCAGATATACCTCTCCTCCCCGGACCTCTCCCCTGCCATCCTGCAACGTGTCACTGCTTGCCTTTCTTCCATCTCTGACTGGATGTCCTCATGCTTTCTGAAACTTAACCTCTCTAAAACTGAACTCCTTGTCTTTCCTCCTCCTAATACTGATCCTCCTCTCTCGCTCTCCCTTCAAGTCAGTGATATCCACATAAGTCCATCCCTGCAAGCACACTGTCTTGGCATCATACTTGACTCTGGTCTCACCTTTGAGTCTCACATCCAGTTTGTTGCCAAGTCCTGTAGGTTCCAACTCAAAAACATAGCCCGCATTCGCCCCTTTCTTACGCAAGATGCTACCAAGGAGCTTGTCCATGCTCTAGTAATTTCCCGCATGGATTACTGTAACCCTCTCCTGATTGGTCTCCCCAAAAGCCGTATTGCCCCACTACAGTCTGTAATGAATGCTGCAGCTAGACTGATTTTCCTCTCTAGTCGGTCCTCTCACACCTCACCCCTCTGCCAGTCCTTACATTGGCTCCCTGTATGCTATAGGAGTCAATTCAAAGTGCTAACCCATACATTTAAAGCACTGAACAATTCTAGCCCCACTTATATCTCTTCACTAATCCATAGATATGCCCCTCCTCGTACCCTCCGCTCTGCCCGTGACCACCTCCTGACCGCTGCTCGCACCCGTACGGCCAACTCGCGCTTGCAGGACCTCTCGCGGGCGGCTCCTCTCCTATGGAATAGCTTGCCTACTGCCATCAGACTCTCCCCTAGTCTTCAATCATTTAAGAAGGGCCTTAAAACCCATCTCTTCAGGAAAGCTTATGGCCTCCCAGAGTAATCTCTACCTTACATACCTGTCTCCTGCTCTCTCTATGGGACAGTGCTTTGCTCTCTCCTCCAGCTCTGCTTCACTCCTACTTGATATTTCCTGTCCTAATGTTTCTAATACCCCACCTCCTATAGTCTGTAAGCTCGTTTGAGCAGGGTCCTCTTCAACCTATTGTTCCTGTAAGTTTTCTTGTAATTGTCCTATTTATTGTTACATCCCCCCTCTCAAAATATTGTAAAGCGCTACGGAATCTGTTGGCGCTATATAAATGGCAATAATAATAATAATATAAACTACACTAAACACTAAATGTGTTAAGAAATCAGTCTGAATAAAATAGATACCTTGTTCTTGTTCTAAATTAAATTTTAGTATAAATGGCCATCGGTAAGTCACCAAATTGTTTCAGAACATGAGGCGGACTGTTCACTTGTTGCTTAATATATATATATCTCACCCCTTGACAGGTATTGTAACACTATTATCACTTCACCTACTGTTGGGTCTGATCTTTGTATATACAAAAAGTGTATTTAAAAAAAATCCCTGCCACTTTTTGACATGAGAATGGGTTCAGGTTGTTCTAAGCACTAAGGCACTTTGTAGCAATGGAACATGTTCACGGTGTTTAGAATGACCATTTAAATGTATAAGTGGATACTCACATACGGCACAAATAATGGCTTCTGCAAAATTACACATATTTAGCCTAATTAGACCATGGAGTATAAATAATACTCCCCAATTATTTTCCGTTATAATTACAAAATTATGTTCAACCTAAAAGGAATGACTACCCCACATATCGGGGTCTTCAAAGTAACTATTTAAAGATGTTCTATCATATTTTAAAGTAAAGTAGAGAGGCACATGAACGAAGGAGGTTTTTATTTTGGATATTATAGTGTAGTGCCCACTTGTAAGTATAGAGTAGCATATGGAGGGGAAAGACCACCGCCTATACTTACAAGTGGGCACTACGCTACAATATCCTAAGCCCATATCCGCAGAGCTGCTTATGTTTCTGCCATTTGAGTGACCACAAGAACCACACTATATCCATAAGGATTGTTCTGCCCAGGCATTCAACTTGGAGCTACAATTTAAGCTCTAGGAAATTGTGAGTGTGTTTCTTTTGTTTTATTCTATTTATTTGGACAGTGACACACTACATTTTTTTTTATTTTATTTTTCTCCCTGCTTTTATATATATATATATATTATTTTTTTTTAAGAACACTATGCGCTGCACCAAATCCTTGTACTTTCACATGTATGTATGTGTGTCTGTATGTGTATGTATGTGTGTGTGTCTGTCAGTTTCTATGTATTTATGGGTCTGTAAGTATGTATGTGTGTCTGTATGTGTCAGTATGTATGTGTGTATGTCAGTACGTGTCTGTATGTCACTATGTATGTCTGTGTGTCTGCATATGTGTGTGTCTTTTTCAGTATGTGTGTCTGTCAGTATATGTGCATCTTTCTGTGTGTGTATCTGTGTCATTTTGTATCAATGCATGTGTCTGTGTTTGTGTCTGTGTGTGTATTCCTCTGGGTGGGATTTGGAGGTTGGCCCTGGGGGCAGGCTTGGAGACAGACCCCCGGGGGCCCAGACCTTGAGCTGTGTTAGGGACACCAAAATTTCGGATGGCAGCCCTGGTCTCCAAGTTATTTATGTGGAAGTGCCTCTAGTGACCGTCAGAGCTGTAGGCTGAAAACTACAGGAACATGACACCCAGATTAATTTATTGAGATGTAGTTGTCTGGGGGCCTAATGTGTCTATATTAAAACAAAACTTCCCTGGCAGGAAAAACACTCTGCCCGAGTTGTAGCTGGTAGATCACCCTTATCTTTACCCATATCTATCACAGTCTAAATATTATTAACCTGTTGTAAGCTACTTTGATCTATCAGTGTCAGTGTGTATTGATGACAAACTTCAAGAGTTCTCAGTCAATGATCTATGGCCTGCATTTAACCCCTTAAGGACACATGACATGTGTGACATGTCATGATTCCCTTTTATTCCAGAAGTTTGGTCCTTAAGCGGTTAAGGGCTTAGCTCAGGAGAGCTAATAGAAGTTCTTGTTGATGAACTTTCGGCCCTTGAAAGACTGTAGTGAAGGTGGGGAGTGGAGCCCAGAGGACCCAGAGCAACAAGTCAAACTATTCAAAAAAGGTGACTCCTTACGGTATGGTGGGGAGCCAGTGCAATTCTGGGACTATAACCACTACAGCAAGCTACAGTGTTCCTTTCTAGACTTTCAGACCTTTCCTCATCTGTGTCATCATCCTATAGCAAAGTTGCTTATCATTAAAGGTATGCGCCAGGCACCAAAAGCACTTTTCAGTCTCTGCAAACAGATTTTTAGAAAATCTGCCTGATTGCATTGTAGAAGCGAGGGGCTTCACGAGTCTCAGCCCCTCAGTAATTAAGCTTATTGCAAAGTGAATGATTAGTCAGTTGTGTGAATGCACAATTTACTGGCAAGCCTGCTCAGTGAGGAGTCGATGGTTGAACAATGTCCTGCACAGATGGGAAAATGGAGTAACTGTAGAAACTAGTTCTGCAAATATTGCATGCTAATAAAAAAGGTCTGGTTTTACCTTTAGCCTCACAATCATAAAGTTTATATTTATGTAGATGGACTGTAGCTATGTGGAATAGCTTTCCCCAGTTGTTCCCACCTCCTATAACCTCCGATCCAGTACCAACACTTTACTTAGTCTACCTCAATACAAAAAGAAAACGGCCCGATCCTCCTTCTCCTACAGAGCACCGCAATTGTGGAACGACCTCCCGCACAATTTAAAATCATCCCTAAGCCTAAAGTCCTTTAAGAGATCCCTCTCTACATACCTCAAAACAGAATGCACGTGTCATGGTTGATTATATATTTCCTACCAGTTCTATGTTACATTTTGTATTTATTGTGTATTAATATTGTTTTTGTATTTTATTGTACCCTAATGTAACAATGCAATGATTTCTGGACCCAGGACATACTTGAAAACGAGCGAAATCTCAATGTATCTTTCCTGGTAAAATATTTTATAAATAAATAAATTCAGATATTGGTTACTGACCACTTTAACCTGGGCCTACACTTCAATGTAAAGAAAGCACATGTATTCTAGTATAAAAACACTAGGTGGCGCCAGATCCATCCATCATTACTACTGAACGTGCAGATAAATTGTGACATACATGGTAAAGGCAAATGGGAGCTATTTGTTCCCAAAGTGCTTTTTCTATCAAGAACTGGATTTTTACTCGTAAAGACACACAGTATTCTACTGCAGATATATTGGGGGAATTTTTTTAAAATTTTGTTTTTAACGGTTACATTTAATTAGTTGTTAACATATCTTCTAAGAAAATATCTTATCACTTGACCATTCTGCACGGTTTTCCAAATCTATGTAAATCTAGAATACTGAAAAGCGTTTTTTTTTTTTTTCGCTTTTTCCAGAAGCACATTTTTTTTCCCATCATGAGCAGATTTTCTAGAGCACCGGTTCTGAAAATTGAGTCCCTGTGTCATGTTAGTGGCTTCCCAGCTGATTGTGTACAAAAATGTATTGTTTGTGATTGAGTTCCCCAATTGCAGAAGGTACTCCTTAGATACAATGAAGAGTCTAATAAGGGAGTCTTTCTACATTTTATTTAAATGTGAATTATACTACAACTGAAGGATGGGCCATTGAATCAATGGCAGGTATATCATTTCGGTCCATAACAAAAAGAAAATAATTGAAGAACCCATTTATATAGCATGATTTACTAGGACTGGATAATTGAAAATAGCCGAAAGTCCTTCACAGATCATGAACAGAATATGTTTGATACACAGTAAAGGCATATTTCATTCAGTTGCTATGGTAATCTGTGCATAAAGGCAGTGAGCCCAGAGAGGTCTGATACATGTTAACCCCTTCATATGCCAAAAGGATCAAAGTATTCTACAAGCATTAGATTCATATAGCTGGGTCTCCTAACATCCACACAATGATAGCAACTGATCATTATACGCTTACTGCACTATTATTTGGCCATTTAATTGTTTTTAAAAATGATTAATATAAAACATTTTATATTTTTACAAACTCCTTTTTCTTTCTTATCTGCCATGGCCATTTTTAATTGGAAGCTTGGTCATCATATCATCATATATACACATAAACTTGACTCACAGTTACCACCAACCAACATACACCAGCACACATTCATCTTGCATTTATTGAGCTCACACGAACAATACACTCCTCTCGCACACTCACTAAGCTAACACTACCGTACACACTGATCGAAACAGAAAAAGTCACATACACACAAAAACATACACTTACAATGACCCCAAGCTGGAAATGTGTCTATTTCCTTATAAAGCAAAGTCAAAAACGTAGAAGAATGACTACCATACTTGAAAATGTCCAATGGGGGCAAACAACATTATTGAAGAAGGAAGGTATCAAGATTTTATGGGGTGTTTTCCCCTCCAGTAATAAGGTCTAGGAGTTCCCTAAACAGAGTCCATTATCCCCATTCAACTGAACTTTCCTTCCATCTAAAGCCCCTGCATTCCACGTCCCTACCTCCCATTTAATACTCCCTTCCACTGCCCATTTCTCCCATTTAATACCTCCCGATTCAATTAACCCTTTTTTCCATACAAAATATTCATTTCACTGTACCATGGGTAGGCTACATTCGGCACTCCATTTACATGGACTATACATACTCTGATGTTTTGCTAGCATTAGGGCTATGAGTGCATTATGGGAGAAGTTGTCCATAACATCTGGAGTGCCAAAGGTGGCCAACCCATTCTCTATACTTTCTCCTCCTTTCTATGATAGCAAGACTTTTTTTTTTTTTTAATTCTTTATTTTTGCTGTGCAGGTAGGTACAAGGAATCAACAGACGCCACAACAGCGTATTGGAAAATATACATTGGTATAACAGTGGCATGAGAGTCTGCACATTTTTAAAATTTTAACAAGTTTGGTTAAACAGTTGCGTCGTCAGCGTGAGATTGAGATTAAGGAAAATGCATCAAGATAACTGTCGCTAAACATATCTAAGTCGGCATTCATGCTGGGCAAACGTTGTGAAAAACTAAATAGTTAGTTGCTTTTTGTCGTTAAGACACGAGTTAAGGTCGTTATTAATAACTGATTTCTATAAGCTTAATTAAGTTTATCCACCAGAGAGCAGCAGAGCGACAGACATACCTGTAAGCTCAGACATTTCAGTTAGAGTAAGCAGAAGGATAGAGAACTTATATCACCTAACGCATCACAATGCAAACTTTTTCAATTGTACACATTTAAAATATGCAATAAACAAGGTTCAATAACAGTGACTACAAAGTTGATTTGGGTGTTCCTGTGTGCGCAATATTGGTAGGTTGGCATGAACCGTACTAGGGGTGCTAGTTAGTCATTTGACCGAACACAGTGGCATATCAGACTGCCATTTTGTTGCTAGTGTCCCCATTTACCCGATACCAGAGGTCGGCAGGCTTTCAGTGTAGGTCTGTGAGCTGTTCGCGGCTTTCTGTGTAGGGGTTGTCTCCTGTGCAGCGGCTGTGCCATTCCGGTTGTGAGCCATCGCTTGAGCTCGGTTGCCATCTTGTCTGTGTGAGGTGAGGCTTTGTTGGGGCTGTGCAGGCGTTTGTTCGGGGGCCTCCTCCGCCGCTTGTGGTCGCTTGAGAGGAAGAGTGCTGGCGACCGAGGGGCAATCCATCGCCACTCGTTGCTTTGCTCTCTGCCTTCGTCCCCTTCTGGAGGCCGCACTGGGGGCTCGCTGTGGGTACATAGAAAGTTGCCGCCTGGTAGCTGGTCGGACCCATAATGCTATTACTTGGACTGCTTCTTTAAAGGGCCGAACCTTATGCCGGAGTTGTGACCATAAACTGGAGCAGAGTCGGTCAAAGAACTCCTGGGTGTGTTTGGGTGGAGTGGCAAGGGTATTGCTTGTGCCATGGTTCGCCCTCTTTCTCCCTTTTGCTGTTTGCTTGTCTTTGCTGTGTTGTGGCTGCAGCATGCCACGTGAAGTGGGGCTGAGCTCCTCCGCCATCTTGGGCGCCTCTGCTTCCATTCTGCTTGGAAGTACAGTGGCGTCTGCTATGCTGTCCTGACTTGATGTTTCTCGTGTTGGTGGGGACCGGGATATCCCCCACCGGTCCAAAGGGGGGGGGGGAAGTGGTGTGTGAGTGTCCCCTCTTCAGCCTGAGAACCGGGAGAGCGGCCGTCTCTCCACGGCTCCCACCTGTGCAGGCCGCGAGTTGTGATGAGGGCTTTCCCGCGGCGGAGAGCCCCGAATCGGGTGTCTCCGGACTCAGCCTTCTCTCCTGGATGTGAGGGTGGTTGTCCGCTGCCGGCACGATCTGGTGGTCGGGCGTAAAGCCCTGAATCAAGGCTTCTGATGCGGGAGCTCCCACCATGAGCGTCCGGCTTGCTCGGCTGGTAAGCTCCGCCCCCCAGCAAGACTTTTTTTTATCCCTTCTATAATTAACATTTGTGCTTCTAGCATACATTATACTGTGGGGACGATTTATCAAAGTGTTCGGTTCTGAATTTTTATGCAAAAAATGTACCACCAATGGAATGTACCTACTGGTTCATCACGGTTGCCCCACTTTTAGTACTTCGACCACTTTGTAGAACAGAACACTTTTTTATAGATCACCCCTATTGTGTATGTGTATGTGTAAGCGTAGCAGTGAATACTGGAGTTTCTTATAACATATGATTTATGCACACACATAGCATGCCATGTACAAAATGGAAATTACACTATTCACAAGTGCTGTTCCTTCAAGCAATATAAATAATTTCTATATATAGAAACTGAAATCATACCAGCACTCAGGGACTTCACAAATCAATCATCTTTTTAATAACCTGATTCCACAAAAGTTGACGTTTCAGAACTTGTGTGTGTGTGTGTGTGTGTATATATATATATATTCCCAATTTGGAGGAAAATGTCACTAGTCCCTTGTGCCTTCCTTTATATAATCCATCTTATTGTATTTCTTACCTCTTCTAATCTTCTAACGTGTTTTATTTCTTATCCCCAGGACCTCTACTAATCTGTCAGTCTTCCTTTTCTCTCTCCTATCGGTAGTTCCATTATTGAACACAGATACACTATCCTTTTATAAATACCAAAAGACCATCTCCCTCCTGTCACCGGCTTTTTTAAACATAGCCTTTGCAACATTTAGAATATCTAGATCCTTTTATTTTTTTATTATCTTCTGTCACATTATTTTGTTTCCTCTCTGAAATGCATCTCTTTATTCTTCACATCCTCCTTCCTGTTCCTCATCTGAAGCCCTGGATCTTAATCTTACTTAATGTACACGGAGGTTTATTTTATTTTTTTAATTTATATTTATTTTCCTTTATGTGATTGTCTATCAGAGCTAGATATTTGTACCTTTGTGGAACGTGTCCTACCTTTTCATAGATCTGAGTTACTCGTTATATTTCAATGATCTGAATGAAAAAGGACAAAACGCAGACGAGCCATGGCTACAGAATCATGTCCGCTGCTACATCTCTACCTTCCCTTCCTTAGTACCATTTTTTTTTTTGCAGTTGTCATGCTGTGTTCTCTGACACCTAATTATATTGTGGATTAAAATATGGAGAAAACCCCCCGCCTGCTGGCTGCGCTCAACTTGCTTCGGGAGGGAACCCAGTTTCCCCCACAAGCCTTAGCAACGAATATATCTTTGATACCTATGCGTAAATTATTGCCCAATCTCACTGCTCAATTTGTGATCTAAAACTGTTCACCAAAATCCTATCCCATAGACTGCAGTGCTACCTCCCTGACCTGGTCCATGGGGATCAGATGGGATTTACACCACAGAGAGATGCGCGGGACAACACAATCCGGGCGCTTGCACTACTCCATATGGCCACACGTAGGTCGGAGTGCCTTCTCCTGCTATCCACGGACACGGAGAAGGCCTTCAACAGAATCGACTGGGGCTTCATACTCTTGGTCCTGGAGAAGTTGGGCATGATGGGGCCCTACATGATGAGCTGGATTAGGGCCCTGTACGCGACACCTACGGCATCAATGGGGCTTTAATTGAGCCTTTACCGATCCATAATGGAACCAGACAACGGTGTCCCCTCTCGCCCTTGCTCTGCGTCCTTGCCCTCTAACCCTTCCTGAATTTGATTCGGAATAACCCGACATACCGGGGCTGCAGGCGGGGGAGAGACATTCGGTGGTGGCATACGCAGACAATTTGCTGTTTTTCGTCACTGACCCTGAGACCTCTCTGCCTGCCATTATGGAGGAATTCACGGGATATATGGGAGGAAGCCTTGGGGACCACTTTTTCACCTGAACAATGGTCCGAAATATGTAACCTCACACTACATTGAGCAGACTCTAGTGGAGTACAAGAAACGGCCTACAAACTGCTAGCACTGTGGTATCGAACCCCACAACAGATCCATACCTATGACCCTGCCGCTGATGATAAATGCTGGATGTGTGGCGGAGAAATAGGCACCTCTATCCACCTATGGTGGGAATGCCCTCAGATCAGACCATACTGGTCGACCATCCACACACTCAGTTTTTAGACGACTCGCCACCACTGACCCCTGCAGCATTTCTAATACACCACACCAAAATGCGCACCTCTGCCTACAAAAAAATCCCTGACGATCAGGATCCTTAACGTCACTACAAGCCTGATTCCACTTTAATGGAGAAAGCAGACAGCGCCCCCCTGGCCCCATAGTACCAACGCATGGTAGAGATCAGAGCTCTGGAGGAGCTCTCCCTATAGGCAGAGGGGAGATCCCAGATGTACATGACAATCTGGACACACTGGATCCTCTCCACCGAAAGACCTGACTTCCAAGCCCTTATCCACTAAATGAGTGACTCCTCCTGAGACAGACAGCAGGGAACACAAAAAACGACAACAAAGACTAGAAGACCCAGCCCCGACTCTTAGCGGCAGTTGACGGACCACTCCCAGACTCCCAAGACCCCCACAAGGAACGGGACAGATGGAACCAGAAGGGGACACACAAACCCCTTAGACCGGACTAAAACGAGGGGACACTATATTGGCCTGCCAGACGCCTAAGACTTTGGATACATAAAGCTTGAGACACCGCTTCCGAACCTACCTTCCCCCCTCCCACACGCCCAGGCCTCCCCCCCGCCTATATTAGCCTAAAGCTCCGTGGCACCTGCTCTGGGAGGGGAAGTAACCTCAGAGGAAGGACAGTCCCCAGCGGACTACCAACAAGGCAGGGAGGGGAGAGAGAATGCCCTGGCTAGCTATTGCTGCAAATCTTCCAGTACCCCCGACAGCAGCCAGACCACTCCTATAGTAATCCCCACACTACCCACGGACCAGGGTCTGCCACCGAGCATGCCCTGGGGCCTAATGTTCAAGCAGTATTCCAGATACCTACATACTTCTCACTAGTTCCTCGCAGATCTGTGAATCCAACAGCTTAGTTATATATACGTCCTGTCATGGGTACCTGCGCGTACCACTGGAGTTCCTGCCAACAATGTGAGGTATTGTGATAACGAAACTATGTACAGCACAAAGATACGGGACCTACAAGTCCTCAAACGTTCGGGACATATACCGCATACCGTATTCGCATTTCATACTGACCTCCATGTTTTGTTAGGGACCTGCGAGTCCCATGTTATTTCCGCACCAAAACGGCAGATGAGACACAAATGGATGAAACAATAAAAAAAATGTATTTACAAAACAAATATGGAGAAAAAGATAATTTCAGCAACATTTTCCCCACTGGTTTTCATTAACATTCTTCTCTCTACTTTTAACAGTACATATAATATAATGTATTGCAGCTTTTTCTTTGTCCCGGTACAGATTCCTCTCCTGTCTTGCCTTTTTTTCTGTGGTTTTCCTGCCCTGTAAGGTCCCAGCTTTAACGTCCCCTCTTCTATCCCTTCTCGTCGCTGTTCCCAGCTGATTCAGTCCCTATATTATTGCAGTTCTTATCTGTCCCCACTTCCTCCATTCCAATAACAGGTATCTCCTCTGAGCCTGCCTTATTAAAATTCTATTCAATCCCAGCTGCACTCTCCTCACATCCCATTTCAGCCTGTATCTTTTCAATTGTGTCCTTCAATCCCCCATTGCCACAGTTTCCCTCTACCTTTTGATCTCCACTGAGAATTACAAGTAAGAAGCCAGAAGGAACATTTTCCAGATGGCAAAAAAGTTGTACATGGGAGATGGGAAGGCTATTCCATGCATCCACTACCCTCTCAGTAAAGTAATAATTCCTGGTATGATTTCTAAACCTTTCATTTTAAAGCAAAACCCCTGAATCATTGTTTCTTTAGCAAAGAAACCAATTTATCCTTAGCAAGAGCATCCCTCCTTCACAACGTGTCTCTGCTGCAACACAATTCATACAGGCCAACTGAGTTACTGCTAATCACGACTCCATGCGTTGAGTGGCTTCTTTTCCTACGTTCCTAGCTCTCAAACGGTTAACGCAAGTTCTAGCACCCTGCACGACGCATCCTGACATGGATGATTGCTAATGGATTTTATATAGAAAAGGCAATAAGGCACATCATTAGAGCAGGATTGTTAAATTAATTCCAGGAAATAGCATTCCATGTCAGACAGGATTCTGGGCTCCTGTTCTGCAAGCTAAGAGCTTAATCCTGAGGATTTAAAGAGCCACAGAGATCTTCTATAATCTGTTCTACAGACAAGCCCTGGGGAATCTCTAAATAAGGGGAGCATTTAACCCAGTCCTTTATCAGTATTCTCAAAGAAAGATGAAAAATACATATTTAATATTTATACAAACAGCACAAGGCTTCAGAATTGTATTTTTAATGCATTGGCTCAGAGCTTTCAGGGTTCTCTGAGAGCTAATTGAATACAGCCAAAAAAGGGTACACTGAATGCAGGGGGGTAACCCCTCGTAGAACTGAAAACACTAGAGGATAGTGTACCTCTCAACTGGGAGAAAGAGGTAATGGTGTGTGCCTAGACTACATAATAAATAATTAGAGCACAGATAAAAAGACCGAGAGGTCAGAAAAAAAAACAAAAAAGTTTTATTATAAAGTAGTAACAGAAAAATGTACCTACAGTAAATGCTGACCCAAAACTGGATACAACAAAATAATCCAACATTAAAAACAAAAAAGAGAAAAAAGATACAATGTAGTAGACTAAGATAGACTCTAATGTCTTAGATTACGTATTAAACTGTAGCACACATCTGTGCTATAAGGGGAAGACGTTAATGCCAAATGGCCATAATACTAGGAGGGTGACGAAGCATAGAAAGGACACAATTCAACATGTGTAGGAATTAGACCTACACATATGAAAACAGATGTATGCTATGTATGGTCTACGATGTCCGTGTAAAATGATAAGCATACAAAAGTAAAGTATTGACAGAATCAGATATCATAGAGAGTACTGCGGTGCTACTAATAGACTAATATTCTTGGTAAAGGAAAGTCTAAATAGCGTGCTGTGTCCCTAATAAGAGTATTGACAAGAAAAATGCCCCCTCCCCCCCCCCCAAAAAAATAGTATTGAACCGATATACATTCGGTGATTGGCTAGAATGGCTGTCTGTGACTAATCCGAATAGAATTCCCAGACATAAATTTTGATAAAGTTAGTAGACAGAGAATTCCAGTAAAAATGACTGTGTGCAAATACACTAGTAAGGAAAGAATAGTAGCAAGCTGCGAGACTAAAGTTATCACATCAAAGATGTAAGTAAGAAACTATCTGAGACTGAAACAATGATAGTAAAATCGATTGTAACACTAAATGCTATGCTAATGCTAGCAATACACCACCCATGCCTTCAAGGGCACCTAAATCTAACCCAGCTAGTAAATAACAAAAGACATAAAAGTAAAAAATAATAGTATTCTAATAAACAAACGGCAATGATACAGCCCTAAATCCCCTGACAGGCGCGTTTCGCCCCACTTAGCTCGTCAATGTTCTCCAATTTTTATTTTTTACATCCAACACCTTCACCGATGGTCAACACCATCAGTCAGTTCAGCAAACCAAATTGGGGCATGTTCACTAAACAGTTCTCTGCGTGATAGGAGGATCACAGATTCTTGTGAAAGCCAAATCTAAATTTTCTGTTGCAAAGACAACCAATACAACTTCGCAGAAAATGATACGTACTTAACGCCTCTCCTTTTGCTCCAAAGAATGACAATGACAAAACAAGACTAGTAGTCTCATCATGACCTGCACTGTTTATTGTACCTGCCCCTATTTGGTTGACCTGACACGTGATCAGCATAGTAAATACATTAAGATTTCTCTGAGAGTAAAATAAGGTAATTGGTGAATTTAGGGGACAATAGGTTTGTTGGAGAACATTTTCAAGCTGGCTTTGTTCGACAACCTTTTAAACAAAACATTGCAGTTATGTTGTGAGATCAGCACAATACATTAGCTAGTTAATAAATCCCCAAGACTCCAATCAAGATAGGAGCTTGAAAACCCATCGGCTCCCATAAAGGTTTATAATAGCTTTTCTAAAATACATTAAATTATCTGCTTGTTTTCCTTTTACACTATAGGCTTGTCTAGCCACAACAGCATCCACAAGCGTAATTATGACAATTATTGGTCATTATTAGTATAGCTTTCGAGTAACAGCGCACTTTTTGTTTTTTGAGAAAAAATGTTGGTTAACGTAAGAAAAATTAGTCGTGCATTAAGTAGCTTCTAGGTAAATAATATCATGTCTGCAAGATTGCATAGTACAGGCAGCGTTTCAGGTATTGATAAAAACATGTTAGGGGTATCGCACGTTGTACAGGAGACGATATAAATGATAGTGAAAATACAATTGCGAACCTGCCATATACTTTGTGCTAGGCCTGTATGTCTTGAATTTAGAGTTAAGCTAGTATATTTAAGTAAAACATGCATGTAGCATGTAAGGGCTATTTTCTAATAGCATGGTATTAGCTTGCATAGTAATTATAACAGGTGTTGGACACATGCATTTGAGTGCAGAGACAATGTGAGGCCGGGCAATCCTATGTGGCCTAAACATGTGTAGTATCAGGCTTTTTAAGCATATGGAGTAATTTAACTGGAACGTTTGAACCGTAGGGTTTCGGGTAATAGTAAGGTGTATATATACATTCAGTTCTGCGCTGCCGACCAGGATGGTAGCAGGGATAGAGGCTACTGCAAACCTTCAAACGATGTGTGCTGGAGCAGGTAGTCCATTCTTTGACCCGGTATGAATAGCCTATATGTGCCCAATGGTTATCGTGGAAAATATAACTGTGTAGCCTGCGTACGTTATACTGGGCTTCTGGTCACACATTTAAAAGTAATAAACTTTTGTTGCCTCCGGTTAATGGGAGAGAGAGTCTCTGCATTATTAGCAGGGTCGCAGGCTGTGGGCCATGCAACATATCAGCCCAGTCTGCTTCAGACAATGCCTGTTCTGGAGGCCTTATCTGCATACCTGGGACCAGTGGCGTACCACCAGGGGGGCCCGGCCACCCCTGCATCCCAGTATGTACCCAGTATGGCCAGCCTCCTCTCCAGGGGGGCCCAGGAGCTGGCCACCTCAGGGACCCCCAAGGCTGGCCCTGGTGTCACCCGGAGGGCAGGCAGGCTGGCGGGCGCACAAGGGAGCACTCTCCCCTGAGTGCTTCCTCTTCAGCTTCCTGGCGCACCGCACTGATACCGGAGCCGGAAGATGACGTCAATGAACAGCCACTAGAGGCTGGATTAACTCTCAGTGAAACATAGCTTTTTCTCCGCAACGCCATTTTCTGGCATGCTTCTTTTGGTGAGGAGCTTTTCTGAGGCGGGCTAGGGACGGCAATACCAGCGGTAATTTTCCAGCTGGGTCACTTGCAGCAGCTTGTCGCACTCCGATTTTACTCCAGAAGGCCTTGAATATTATGTCTATCCGCTTTAGAGTCTCTGTCCTCGGTGTGGAAACTCGTGTGGGTGAGGCAGAGGTGTCCGCCATTTTGGAGGCCCTGACTCCCACCTTGCTTGAAAGGGTCGCGAGCTTAATCGTGGGGCGTGGATTAAGCGATTCTTTGCCTGGCGGGGACCGGGATATTCCCCACCGATCCATGGGGGGTGGGAGGGTGGAGGTATAGTAGCAGTGTTGCTTGCGGCTGTTTTCACTCGGCGGGGTTTTCACTCGGTCAGTCTTCCCTCGCCACCTCTCGAGGTAGGCCCCATGCTGCCGTTTCGGTGTTTGGTCCACCCGGTTGTCGGATTTGGTCTCATCGGGTTCCGGCAGGTGACCCCTGTGTCGTGGGCACCTTTGTAGGAGGGTTGTGGCATTCCAGCTCGAGTAATTGGCAGATTTTTGGCTCGTGTGGCAGGAGCTCCTGCAGAGTACGTCCTGCCAGTTTGCCAGTCAGGCTCCGCCCGCCCCCCCACTCTAAGGTTTTTAATTATTATTTTTAAATTTCTACTGGAAGGTGCAATGCAACTCCAGCCTTTTATATTGAACTCATCCGCTGCTTGCACCTTTACTGCAAAGTAGAATCCAACAATCAATGCTAGACGTGAAGTATATCTTCATATTCAATCAAGCTTCAGGGCCCACATTTTAAACTGGTCCCTTATAGGTCACACATTAACCAGCCATTAGGATGATCCAGGTCTGGGTGGTGATTTGAGGCTCCACAAGTTTTTACAGTCTGGCTTTAGTTTCAGACATTGCACTCACCCCCACCCTAACATCCCACCTATGCAAAGTTTACATAGTACAATATTGCTATATGTCAAATGTTCGAGACAGTAAATCCCATCTGTGTTGCTGGTTATTAACCTCCTTTGAATTATATGATAATATTGTTGGGTTTGAGAGACAATCTGCACCCCTGCTAGTGGACATTAAAGCCAGCCACCTGTATGAGATCATGTAAATGTCCTTGTACTAAGGGAAATCTAGGATAGTTCTATGCAGAGCGTACACAATGTATTCGTAAGAATGTTTTTATGTTCATAGAAAATTCTAAATTTGTACATGTTCGGTTTAATATATACTGCATACAATATGCAATCCTTCCAGATATCTTACACACTCCAATCTATTCACAGATTTCTAATAAACGTATTTTTCCATGTATAAAACTATGTTTTTTTTTCTAAAACGTTTTAGTCTAAAATTGGGGTCGTCTTATACACGGAATGTATGTAACTGCAGGGGTTTAAAAAAACAAAACACTTGTGCGCAGGGCCTAAGTTAAGATGGGGCCTGTCGCGTTTCAGTATGCCATGGCCCACACACATACCTGGCCTCCGTCCCGCCGATCCACTTCGGAATACTGTGGCAGTGAGGAAGAGGTCCCTATATGCGTGGGAGCTGCAGCAGACATCAGCACTTACCACCAACGGAGCTCCAGAGACATGCCACACCATAAAAGGAGCAGTCATATTAAGGTATGCTCCACCTCCGGTAGGTCTTGCTTTCTGATTTATATTTATGTGGGGGGAATGTGGATCAGGGAGCAGAGGGAACACTACTGTGATGTCCCGACAAGCTGTAGTCTCCCAACATGCACTATAGAGCCATTAAAAGGGACACTCCAGGCACCCAGACCACTTCTGCCCAATGGAGTGGTCTGGGTGCCAACTCCCACTACCCTTAACCTTGCAACTGTAATTATTGCAGTTTTTTTTATAAACTGCAATAATTACCTTGCAGGGTTAACTCTTCCTCTAGTGGCTGTCTAGTAGAGGGCACTTCCTGCTTCATAGCACAGGTTTTCTGTGCTAGAGCTTCGCTGGAGGTCCTCACGCTATGTGAGGACCTCCAGCGTCGCTAAAATCCCCATAGGAAAACATTGAAAAGCATTTTCAATGCTTTCCCATGGAGAGCTCTAATGCGCATGCACATTAGGTCTCCTCAGCCGGCGGGCAGGATCAGTCTCCCCCACCGGCTGACGTAATGAAGAGGAGGAGCGGCGGCGACCCGAAAACACTACCGAGGGACATCGGTGGGGGTCTCAGGTAAGTGGGATGGGTGGTGGGAGGAGAGGGGACCTGCAGTGCCAGGAAAACTAATTGTTTTCCTGGCACTGGAGAGTCCCTTTAACTTCACAGAGTAGCAGGGGAGGCATGAGAATCAGAAGGGTGTTGTTCTTCTCAGAAGTCACCAAATATCAAAGTTGTTCTATTTTATGTTTAAAATATTGATTTCTTAATTTTGCGCTAAATAAATAGGGGTCGTCTTATACATGAGGGCTTCTTATACACGGAAAAATACGGTATTTATCCTCTTTACCAGTCATTATTGTCTACTCTGCTCCCTGTCTCAATTTGAGCCGTTTGTGGTGTAGAACCTCTGCTGCCCAGATATATCTCCAACCTCCAACGCTCTCAAAAAGGACAGCCCTAAATGGCTACCAAGCATGCGTACTCATGAAGCTGACAAACATTACGAATTTTTTTTTTTTAAACTCATTTTTTTTTTAATGATTATTTTCTCTCATCTAGCAGCTTACCTACAGCAAGTTCAATATCATTAGCCCTTTTATAACACTTTGTAAATATTTCAGTATACTCCTTTTCAATTGCTGGGGTGTAAAAAAATAAAAATAAAAAATATACAAAAACAATACACGGATTAGTATCTACTGAAACAATCGCTGTTCCTCAGATTACGGATCATTGGTGCCACAGATGATTTTTACCTGGATCACAAGGGATCTAGATCTCATTTGATTGTTGATTCCACATTCCATTCGGCTTCTTCAAAACACGGTTGGAATAAGCAAATGATCAGGACGAACCTTAGCAGAGATCTGGGAGAAGAAAGAGTTGGATTATCTGCTCACTCAGTGGGTAGAAAACCAAACAATAGATTAGAGAATTAGTGATGGGGACCATGTAATAATAGGCATATATAATAACAATGAACAAACATTAATTTTCAACATGGTGGTGGATTCCCAAGTGATTAAAAAATCAGTTTAGCTGCAGTTTGCATCAGCTGCAATAGAATGAGAATGGAGGCTGGGATATTGAATGGCAATGGAAACTTAACATTAGAAGAACTCTCTAAGCACCATAACCACTACAGGTACCAGGAGTGCCCTAGTGCTCCTCCAATATTAGTAATGAAACCATTTTAGAATGGTTTAACATTTAGCTGGTGTCCGCCGATTTAATATCTCCCTTATAACCCTACCTGCAGTATCTGCTCACGGTCACAAAGGGCAATGCTACAAAAAAATTAAATAAAGTGGTTTTTTTCCCCCCCATTTTTATAGTTGCTAGAGGACTTTAACATGTTTTTTTTTTGGCCTTTTTTGGGGTTGAAGAAGAAAAAAGACATCCAATGGGAAGTATAATGTTTTTCTTAACAGGAACCTTAATTTATTCACCCCTCTCTCTTATAATCATTAGGGGGAGGGGTGCATGCATTTATTTTTTTTATTGGAGGGGAGGAGGATAAATTACTATATACCATTGAAGCATTGTAAGTATATAGATGTAAAAAAGGACATTCCAAGCACCATAACCACTACATCTTATTGTAGTTAGATTGCTGCTAGGCAACTATTACTGCAAATGTATCTTTCAACGCATTCCAATTATCTGTAATTTTAGTTAAATCTCCAGAAACAACTACCATAATTTCAATCCAATGACGTGTACAGCATAAGCATGTGCTGACTGTTCATGCGTTGCATGTCAGCGTCCTTCACTTGCAGAAGACATGCTGTGAGTGAATGAGCCCGGGTCTCTACTCCATACCCGTCTTGGAGTACAGCATTGCCTCCCCCATTCAAAACTTAAATAGTTGAACATGAAAGTTAATGTCAATGGTTGGAGGAGTCTGATCATCAAACATTTTTCAAATAAAAAGCATGAAAATGCAAAAGATTTAAAAGTATAGTTTGCAGGGACAACTGCATACCCGCATAAACATTACAATACATTGTAGCTATGGTGCTTGGAGTTGGAATGTCACTTTAAACGGATAGCCCAGGCTGGGTTTGACCTTTTTTGTACTGCACTATAGCAATATGGGAAAATAATTTCAATGAAATACACTCACATCTGAAGTTACCGCAACTTTATAGTCGTCTCAATGGGCCCAAACCAAACCGGGAAGAGACTGATGCTCACTTAAAAGGGCATTTTATGTACATATGAAACCAGTAAATGCTTAGGTAGTGATTGTGATGCTGTTAGTCTGCGGGTGCCGTCTCTTTTTTTTTTGTGTAATCATTTTGAATTGGTATAGTCAAAATTCAGGGGTACTGAGGCACTTATGTCAAGCAAGAATTACTAATGTAGAATATTCACTTCCACAGTGGCAATATCAATTTATTCCATATCTGGATGGCTCTGATTGGCTAAGCACTCAACCAATCAATGCCATCAAAAATATGGATGAAATTGATATTGCCAACACAAATAAACTTGTGCATTATCAACTTCAACAAGAAGAGGCTAGGCCGCAGATGCCTCAGTGACTCCTAGTTTTGACCAAACCGCTACAAAACAGTGACCTTGAACCAGATGATTGCACCCACAAACTAACAGGGCCATATGCACTACACGTACAGGTCGTGTTTATGGTGCTAAGTCCTCCCTTTTAAAATTCTACAGTACTTCAACAGTTCAACTACAAATCCCATAAATACAAGTTACATTAGCACATACTGCAGCATTTGTGGAACAAACAAAAAGGCACTGCAGGTTGTGAAGGAGGGCCAAAAAACAATGGATGTAATCGATCCAAATAAATTACCAAAAGAAAAAAAATTATAGCTACTTTTTCTTTTCATTTTTTTCCTTTTTTTTTCTAAATAATTATTTCTTTAAAAATTCAATAAAAAATATTTTTTAAAAGAAAAAATGAAAAAAAAATATAAATTTAATTAATATATTTGCATGCCTAGAATATCTTTTCAATGTTTTGTTTTAAAATACAATCTTTCAGTCAGCAAAGTTTTAGACCTTTTGCCAACCCGTTAATGTGTCTCGTCCTTACTGTGGCTGAAGTGTATTCCAGAATTACCTTCTCCCATCTAGCATATAATACAGCTGCTATGGTGATGGTAAATAGCCTGTTGCTATGATATTGTGACACTTCTCTTTCTCCTAATAGATGCAATGGACCAGATATACTAAAGTGAGCAGCTGGGGAGTGAAAAGTCCTGTGTTGTTAAACAAAGAGGGAAATCTCTTGTCTTACTGCACTTTGAAATCACCATCACTGATATCTTCCTGAGAGCAGTGGGCGTTTCTGGAATACGTCCCTTGCAACATTATTTATTAATCAAGTTAATATTTATGATTTTTTTTCAAAACATTTGAAGAGAAAAAAAATTTGTATTAAATGTCATCTGACATCAACCGTGCCATTTTTTAGGTGATCCAACATCTCAATGTATAACAATAAAGGCAGAATCATTTATTCAAGCTCTTTTAGGAAAGATATAAGGACAGACGTATTCTATACAAGAAAAAAAAAAAAAAAAAAAGATTAATTAAGGTATTATTGTATCATTGGTAATATGATGCTTCCAAAATCTACAGTGATCAGCCTCCATGGCTCCACGTAAATGAACAAAAGATTAATTAGATGGCTCCCAGAATGGTTATTCTGCATTAGAATATAATTTGTCTGGCTCAGACCAAAGTCCAAAGAATTCTAGGACTTCTTTAATGGCTCTCAATATTGTTTTATATCAATTGTGGGTGGAGTGATAAAATTAAATTTTTACCCGAATATTAGTACAGAGATTACTATCCCTGACACCATCTGTAGTTAAGAATCCGATTTTGTTATGTTTAATGGAACGATTCCCATAATTTATTTTATGTACAAATTTAGTAGGTACAGTGGATTTTGTTCTATATTAGATTTAAAATTCTATATGATGCTACGACGAGAGCAAACCACATCCCCTGATGTGCTTAATGTCATCATGTTCATTGGGGCTTATTCACTGAACGGACAATGACTGGGAGGACACTGTTGAATTTTAATATATATGTGTATTGCAGTAAGTTAATTACAAGTTTGTACTCTCTTGATATATACTTGTACAAAAAATGTGCAGTGTCATCAAACGCTAACAACTGTATTCCTATGTCTCTTGAACAAGTTCGCAATAGCGGCAGGGCCACCTTTAATATTGAATGGACCCTGGGCAAGAATTAGCTTGGACTCTGTCCCCCATCTTCCGCTCACTGGCATGCAATCACACCCTACATCCCACCGCAGTGACGGCAGTAGAGAGGGCACTGGTGCAATAATTTTTTGTGCTTATCGCAAGGGTGGCCAAAAGGTAGATCTCCATCTGTTGTGCAGCTCCAACAATGCTTTGACAGCTGGGGCTCTACATTTTCCCATGCTTGCAGAGTTGTATTTAGCACTGAGCAGTGTTTGTGTGTTTGAATGTAAGCATGTTTTTGATGGTGTATGTTAGTGTGAATGTAGGAGTATGTGTTGTTGGTGTCTGAATGCAAGTATGCATTTTTGAGTAGTGTTAATCTTTGAATGCAAGGCTGTGTTTATTTATAATTTTGATGTTTAACACAGAGGTGTTTTTGCATGTATTGTTGACGTTTCAATGAGTGAGTGTGCTTGTATAAAGTGTTCACGTTTGAATGCAGGGGTGTATTTGTGTGTCACGTTAGTGTATGGATGCTGAGATGTATGCACATATACACATACACTGCCACACAAACACACACGCAGATACACTCACTCTAAAAAACATGTAGACACACACTGATTCATGCAGATACACACACACTGAGACAAACACATACAGATACACAAACTGATGACATACAGGTACACACTGACAGCAGATACTCAGACACATATGCCGACAGACATACTGACACATACACTGAGACATACTGACACAAACTGGCAGACATACTGAAAGACACACTCTGACAGACATACAGACAGATGCACTGACACACACAGACATACTGATAAACACACATTGACAGACATGCTGACACACACACTGACAGGCATACTGACAGACACCTATACCGACACACACACTGACAGGCATGCTGACACACACTGACAGGCATACTGGCACAGACAGCCTGACAAACATATTGACTCACACACTGACAGGCATACTGACACACTGAAAGACATACATACTGACACACAGCGGCATACATATCGCGGTCGCAGTTGAGACTGGACCCGCCACTCCGCCCTGCGGACCCCTGTGACCAGGTATCCACCACCATCATCTTCTGCGGCCCCGGCCCATGCGGCAAACTGCTGGGGCCGCCGTCCAAGGAGTCCATCGGGTGGCCCATGCTGTCAGGGCCACCCGATGGATATTGATTGTAAGGGGGCCCGGTCAGCGCTGGGAGCTTTAACAGTGTGACCGGGCCCCCTGTGATGACATCACAAGCTGGGAGGAAGTGACCGCACGTCACTCCTCCCAGCTAACATACAGGGATATCATTTCTAATTAGTGGGGTAATAGCTGCTTGATCCAAGGAGACATCTGACTGCTATTTTGGGGTCAAGAAGAAATTTTTTCCTAGTTTGTGGCAAAATTGGAAGTGCTTCAGACTAGGTTTTTATCCTTCCTTTGGATCAACAGCAAAAACATATGTGAGGAAGGCTGAACTTGATGGACGCAAGTCTCTTTTCAGCTACGTAACTATGTAACACAGAGCTGTGCGGGAGGAAGACCAGGGAGTCAGAGTGGGAACTCAAACTCCCATCCACCTGAGCCACCACTGGACCCCAGGGAAAGTCACCCTCCTGCACCTTAAACATTTTGTGGTCTGTGTGCCAGGTCCCTCTAGGATTGTTGACAGTGCCAGGTCCCTCTAGGATCTCATTGACAGCCGCTAGAGGCGTTTGCGTGCTTCTCACTGTGAAAATCACAGTGAGAAGATGCAAGCATCCATAGGAAAGCGTTATGAATGCTTTCCTATGAGACATGCTGAATGCGCGCGCAGCTCCTGCTGTGCATGAGCATTCAGCCGAAGAGGAGGAGGAGAGCTCCCCGCCCGTCGCTGGAAAAAAAGGTAAGTTTAACCCCTTTCCTCTGTTCAGAGCCCGGCGGGAGGGGGACCCTGAGGGTGGGGGCACCCTGAGGGCACTATAGTGCCAGGAAAACAAGTATGTTTTCCTGGCACTATAGTGGTCCTTTAAGGGTTTTTCTTCCAATCTTTGCAACAGTTGGAGATGACTTGCAACAAGGGTATACACCTTCTATTGGATCAACAGAAGAAAGATATGTTAAATGTTATATTGATGATGACATTATTATTTGGAAGGGATCCAGTGAAAAATTTGTTTTATTTGTTAATTATTTGAATCACAACAAATATAATTTAAAATTCTCTCCTATATGGCATTAAAAAAAAAAGAGAAAACTGGTATCCAAAGGATACACTTCGAAAAACATTGATTGGGAAATTAGGAAAATGTCCAAAGGGACAGAAAAGAACTTCTGATGGACCCCCAAAGGGGAAAAATAAAAGGAAAAAAAAGAAAGGAAAATTTCAGACAAGCCTATATCACCCATACAGATCACTATAAGATAAAAAAATCTCCTGGAAAATTCTGGCCTATCCTTTTAGAGGACCCTATATTGGGAGAATGGCTACCGAAACAGCCATCACTTATTTAAAAAAAAAAAAAAAACCTTTAAAAATCTCTTGTCTCTAAGATATGCCATAAAAAGAAACTATTACGGAACAATAGGCATTAAGGGATTTAAAGGATGCAAACGATGCAAGGCGTGTTCCTCCGCTCATTTTACTGAGGCTACCAATTTTAGGAGTTCGAGTACTGGACAAAAAATTCCTATAAAATCAAAAATAGATTATTGTACGAACTATATTGTGTACTTACTCCAATGCCCTTGCAGGGTACAGTACATAGGCAGTGCAAAAATACTATTAAAGGTATGATTACTAGAACAGATCAATAACATTAAAAAAAGATTTAAAAACTCATTCAGTCCCGTCACATTGTAACAACTGTCCCCAGTTCCAATTATAGGGTCTACATTGTGTTGGTATAGAGAATATCTTGCCCCATTGGAGAGGGGGAAACAGGGAAAAGAAACTGACACAACGGGAGACATTTTGGATACACAAAATGCAGACTTTGGTCCCAAAATGACTGAACATAGATGTAGACTTGGCATGTTTCTTGAACTAATTGTTCTATTCATTCCCTGTATATATTTTTATATTTTTCCTTCTTGATAATCCATTGATTATAATTTAGCTTAATCAGGTACTTATCAGCTAATAATTTGTATCCTAAAAGATACTAGATACAAATAATTTATTTAGTAGATAATCCAACAAGTATAGAACAGATTATTTCATAAAGACACTATATTGAGATTTAGGTATAAATTTATATTTTTCCTATTGCATTTTTTATGTTTTTCTCTGATGTTGATAGAAGAGGAACTAATAAGCTTGAGCCCATAATTTATAGGGTTGGTTTTTGTCCTATCATAATTTTTTTACAATTTTATATGAATAAAATGGAGAAGATTAAGTTTAGATTTTTCTAACTGAATTGGGGCACAAAAGTTATATATTTCTTCCTCCTCCAAGATATTAATCGTATTATGATAGCCAAGTGATTTATGGAGCATTATATGATACATAAAATCTTAACAATGAGTGATTGAATAATAGATCACCAGGCCTTTAATTAGTCTAAGATTTGCAATGCAGAAATATATACCCATGTTTAAATATTTTGAGACTTATGTCAGAGAACTAAGATTCCAATTTGTTTTGGGTGATATTAGTATTTGTTTTGACACATTACATAACACAAAGATTGATTACTAATGCAAGTTTACTCGTATAAATCTAAAGCTTTACCTCTTGAGGAACTCCAGGGGGAGCTAGCACCAAGACACACGTCTGTTCAGAAAAACAGGTGAAATGCACGGCCATTTTGGCGGATGTTCAGAAGTCAAACGCACAGAAGTACGTCACAGAAGTTTAGACAGATCTGAGAAAATAAAAATAAAAATCGGCGGGAAGTATAATCTACAATAAATGAAGATGGCTGTAAGAGTTAGAATACCAACCAATCCGGAGGTAAGAAGAAAGGACACCCACCACTCCACCAATGACTTTCTAGGGATTAGCCCTATATAAAGAGGACTAGGGGAGGAGAAAGTTAGGCTTTATCTTTAGAAACATAGAAACATAGAAACATAGAATGTGACGGCAGATAAGAACCATTCGGCCCATCTAGTCTGCCCAATTTTCTAAAAACTTTCATTAGTCCCTAGCCTTATCTTATAGTTAGGATAGCCTTATGCCTATCCCATGCATGCTTAAACTCCTTTACTGTGTTAACCTCTACCACTTCAGCTGGAAGGCTATTCCATGCATCCACTACCCTCTCAGTAAAGTAATACTTCCTGATATTATTTTTAAACCTTTGTCCCTCTAATTTAAGACTATGTCCTCTTGTTGTGGTAGTTTTTCTTCTTTTAAATATAGTCTCCTCCTTTACTGTGTTGATTCCCTTTATATATTTAAATGTTTCTATCATATCCCCCCTGTCTCGTCTTTCCTCCAAGCTATACATGTTAAGATCCTTTAACCTTTCCTGGTAAGTTTTATCCCGCAATCCATGAACCAGTTTAGTAGCCCTTCTCTGAACCCTCTCTAAGGTATCAATATCCTTCTGAAGATACGGTCTCCAGTACTGTGTACAATACTCCAAGTGAGGTCTCACCAGTGTTCTGTACAATGGCATGAGCACTTCCTCTTTCTACTGCTAATGCCTCTCCCTATACAACCAAGCATTCTGCTAGCATTTCCTGCTGCTCTATTACATTGTCTGCCTACCTTTAAGTCATCAGAAATAATCACCCCTAAATCCCTTTCCTCATATTTTGAGGTTAGAACTCTATCAAATATTCTGTACTCTGCCCTTGGGTTTTTACGTCCAAGATGCATTATCTTGCACTTATCCACATTAAATGTCAGTTGCCACAATTCTGACCATTTTTCTAGTTTACCTAAATAATTTGCCATTTGGCTTATCCCTCCTGGAACATCAACCCTGTTACATATCTTAGTATCATCAGCAAAAAGACATACCTTACCATCAAGACCTTCTGCAATATCACTAATAAAAAATATTAAAGAGAATGGGTCCAAGTACAGATCCCTGAGGTACCCCACTGGTGACAAGTCCAAGCTTCGAATATATTCCATTAACTACAACCCTCTGTTGCCTGTCACTCAGCCACTGCCTTACCCATTCAACAATATTGGAATCCAAACTTAAAGATTGCAGTTTATTGATAAGCCTTCTATGTGCAACAGTGTCAAAAGCCTTACTGAAATCTAGGTAAGCAATGTCTACTGCACCACCCTGATCTATAATTTTAGTTACCCAATCAAAAAAATCAATAAGATTAGTTTGGCATGATCTCCCTGAAGTAAACCCATGTTGTCTCTGATCTTGAAATCCATGTGTTTTTAGATGTTCATCAATCCTATCCTTTAACATGGTTTCCATCACTTTCCCCACTACTGAAGTAAGGCTTACTGGCCTATAGTTGCCCGACTCCTCCCTATTACCTTTCTTGTAAATGGGCACAACATTCGCTAACTTCCAATCTTCTGGGACTACTCCTGTTAACAATGATTGGTTAAATAAATCTGTTAATGGTTTTGCTAGTACACCACTAAGCTCTTTTAATAGCTTTGGGTGTATTCCATCAGGTCCCATTGACTTATTTGTCTTTACTTTTGACAGTTGAAATAGAACCTCTTCCTCTGTAAACTCACGTGTAATAAATGACTCATTTATCCTTTTTCTCAACTGAGGTCCCTTTCCTTCATTTTCATCTGTAAATACAGAACAAAAATATTCATTGAGGCAGTCAGCCTGACCTTTATCCTCTTCTAAATACCTTCCTTCTTTTGTTTTTAATCTAACTAATCCTTGTTTTACTTTTCTTTTCTCATTTATGTATCTAAAAAATGTTTTATCCCCCTTTTTTACTGACTGTGCTATTTTCTCTTCTGTGTGTGATTTGGAAGCTCTTATAACTTGCTTAGCCTCTTTCTGCCTAATCTTATAGATCATTTTGTCTTCCTCACTCTGGGTTTTTTTATAATTCCTAAATGCTAACTTTTTGTTTTTAACTATTTTGGCCACATCTGCGGAGTACCACAGTGGTTTCTTGAATTTTTTGCTTTTACTGACAAGCCTAATGCAATTTTCTGTTGCCTTCAATAGTGCAACTTTTAAATAATCCCATTTCTCTTGGACTCCATTTAAATTGCTCCAGTCTGATAATGACTCCTCTACCCATATTCTAATTTTAGAAAAGTCTGTTTTTCTAAAGTCTAAAACTTGTTTTTGTGTGGTGTGACTGGTGTGAATCTTTGTATTTGCATTATTATTGTTCTTAATTATATTGGTCCCTGAGGACGTTCTCATGTGAAAACGAAACACGTAGGACCATAGCTTTTTAATATACCGTAACTTGTGCAATATATTTTATTATTTTATATGTTATTCGTTGGTGATTGAAACCACCAGTCCGGAGAAAAACTCCAAAGGAGGAACTTCAAGCCCCCTGTTGATATCGTGGGTGGCACCCATAAGACACTTTTACCATCTTAATCCTGTGACTGCACTCGAATATTTGCGTTTGTCACTAATTTAACAGTGTTACACTATGTTATATCTGTGTTTATAGGTTCACCAGCAAGATCCCTAAATATCATGTGTATATATGTTAAATGTTGAACTTATATTTTGTACTATAGTCGAATAGACATACGTTATATATCCCATAAAATAAATTGTGCAAACTCACTTATTTTTTGTACTAGGTAATACTCTTGAAGGTTTAATAAGACTTTGATAATGTGTTTTTCTTAGCTAAATAAAATGACCATATTCTCGCTATTCTTGTTTTGATAATGAATAGACATACTCAAAGGGACGTTTTACAATCCTGCCCCATCGGGGTAAATATAGTTGTATGTTGACTGATCGCTTTTTGTTTTTCCATTTGCTTGTTTTGCCTTCACCCTGTAAGATATGAATTTGTATGCCACACTGAACACTAAACTTTGCTTATACAGAAATAATCCTAGTGATTTTTACACAGTCACTTGCACATTATGACCCAGCCAGTTTGTACAAGGCGGCCATGTGATCCCTTTATCACAGATGGCCAGCCTGTGGTGGAGTGAAAGATGGAATAGCTGTAAAGGTGGACTTCGTACCTTTTGTCAGTAACATCTTTCACTGTGAATTGTCTATATTTGCATGGATACAGTCGACATCTGCCACCACAGAGCTCCTAGACCACTGCAACTTAACGATTTCACTGCTAGAAGGTATTCCAACACTGTGTAAAGGGTTAGGGCAGAAATTCAAAACGTCCCTGCAAGAAGGTATTCCAACACTGTGTATAGGGTTAGGGCAGAAATTCAAAACGTCCCTGCAAGAAGGTATTCCAACACTGTGTATAGGGTTAGGGCAGAAATTCAAAACGTCCCTGCAAGAAGGTATTCCAACGCTGTGTATAGGGTTAGGGCAGAAATTCAAAACATCCCTGCTAGAAGGTTTTGCAACACTATGTATGAGGTTAGGGCAGAACTTCAAAACGTTCCTATCACAGGGATTCAATTATGTGCTTGGCATTATCTTAATGACCTTTCTTTCTTTAAAAATGTGCTCAATTACCCATTCTTCATTAGTAACTTTATATATCCCATAAAATAAATTGTGCAAACCCACTTATCTAGACTCTTGCCAGGTTAAAGAGTTTTCCAAGTGCTCCAATAAAGTCAGTGCTTTTACGTTAACCTATTGAGCGCAGTTGCCTTTGGATCTGTGATAGAGTGAAGGCCCATTCTTTTATGGTTTAAGGTAGACCTGTGGTTTTACCTAAACCAAAACAATATGTAAAACCAAACCAAAACAATACGTGCCATTTAAGTCTGAGTGTTAAGGGTAACATACCCCAGCCCACTGGAGTGGAAAGGTTTGTCCATTAGCACTATAGCCCAATTGAATTGTCCACCAAGTTTGCTCAGTTTAGCAGACACGCAATGCAGCAGAGGACTAAGAAAAAGAATACAGAAAAAAAAATCTATTTTTATTTATTTATTCTCTCTTATGCTGCTCACGCTTTCTGCACTGGATCAGCCATCTGGAATAATTCTGGGAATTAGCTGGAGTGTATGTTCAGCTCACGATCTCCGAGGCTAAAGAAAACCAGCAAAGCTTTCTAATCTCCCAGTAGTTGGGGGACCAGTTGCCATGCCTGCAATTAACAACCGTGTTCTCGCAGTTGTGTCAAGGTAGTACAAGCTTTTCATCTGCCCATGGAATGAAAGAGTCTCAGTGAAGAATAATTGACTGCACACAGGAAAAACACAACATATCATTTATATTACTGTGATAATTAAAGGGACACTAGGCGCCAAAACCACAATCTTGATGTAGTTGGTTGGTGCATAGATTATTGTATTCCCCTGAATTTAAAAAAACATTTAATGCGTTTGAGATGTTTCAAGGTTTATGTTAAATCAAAAACACTACTCTAGTGCCTGTCACAGAGATAATCACTAGATCTGCTCCTTCCTTCAAGACATTTGATTTTTGAAGGTTTTGAAATTCTGTATGATCATGTCTACTCTTATCTACAAGGTTTATTAGATTGACAGATCACATATTGGCATGCATGTGCAAAAGGTCCGCATTTTTCTTGATGATCTCACCATGGGCAGATAAATTACGTGTCCTCTCCACAGCTTTAACAACTTTTTATATTTTTTTTTCCTCAAAGTGGGTTGAGCAATCTAAACTGGAAAAAAAAACCTGTAAGGTTAAAAATATATTTTTAATAATGGTAATTTAACTGTTCCAAGGTATATACAAAAAATATTAATATAGGTTTCCCCAAATTTAGAAGCTCTGGGTGCAGTTGGATATGGATCCACAGATGCAAGAACTAGTCATTTTTCCATAGGTTGGGTATGTGGAGGGCAAACTGCATGCCAGGTTAAACCAGTTGATAGATTTCACAATGGCTCACCACTTATCCTACCCCCTTTACCCTCATGGAATAATCTAGTTCCATGCTGGTAACAAAAGCCCTAAATTAAACCAACCAAAAGCTTATAATATTATCACCTCAAAGGGCACAGTGATTAACCATGTAGCACTCCACCCAATGGCTACTCCTACAGTCCTTCAGAAACTGGTGCTTTTCAAAATGTATTGATATATTGCTCCTGTCTCACAATGCCATGCTCTGACTAGGTGCCAGACATCATTTGAAGCAATCTTTCATTAAAGGGACACTCCAGATCCCCAAAACACTTCAGTTTGCTGAAATGCTTTATGTGTGAAGAGTGTGTACCCTTTGTTATAATCTCACATAAAATGCAGAATTCAATAGAAGTTGGTCCTGTTACTTCCTGGTTTGTTTAGCTCAGTTGAGCTAAGCTCAAGAGGCAGCAATTGGCCAGAGCACCTGGCTCACAAAGACTTCTAATTGAGCTGTATTGGGAAGCGGCAGGTTTTGCAAACTGTTTTTAGATATAACTCCAATAAAAAAAAAATGCATACTTAAATCCATGCATGGGGTATATCTACTAAACAGTGTTTTAAAAATATATATATTTTGACAGTGGAGTTCCCAGAAGGGCAAGGTACATCTTGCTCTGATAGGACATACTCTCTCTCACCTCCATTTATTTTCAAGGGCAGATACCAATATAGCCCCAGGCCACTTTCTGGTTCTGGGGCGTTGTATATTGCACAATAAAAGAGAAGCATTTAAAGACAGCATCCTGAAAGTACTAAAATAAAAAAAAGCAATAATACTTGCTTCCTATATATGTAAATCTCATTTATTCAAAAATTACTAGGAAGCCCTTATTATACAGTAGATATTACTAGCGTTGGTGGTACCAATTTCACCCTAGTTCTTAACCCTAATTAACGTAGAATGATTAGCTTTCAAGAGATCCCAACAGGAGATCCCTAGATTGGTATTTATAAGGAACACTTTACAGTCCTAAGAGTTAATGCAGCTGTGATAGAATGAAGGGAAATAGATATAATTTGGTAACAGAGTAATTCACTTTGTTGCTTATTCAGTAGTTTATTAGACTTTATTAGTTGCCAAAATGACGAAGGTGCCGTTTGAGCCCCGAAACGCGCGTCAGGTTTATTTAATTTTAACTTGCACTATGCACTGATTTATCACGTATTCACTATTTTGATTGCTAGGGTGTTGGTGAGATTGCAGGGAATTTTATAGGGATAGCCACAGGGATAGATACGGAAGGTATTGGTGACTCAAATACGAGTAACTGAGTTACATACTATTATTAGCACCCAGGAAGGTGCAGACAGGGAGAACTAAAAGAGGTTCACTCTACCATTCAGCCTAGTATCTGGCAGGTAGCTGCAGATATGATAGCTGATATTATTAGCACCCATGAAGGTGCAGACACGGAGAACTAGGTGAAGTTTTCTCTACCATTAAACCTAGCATGTGGCAGGTAGCTGCAGCTAGCACTTGGCAGGGAGGTGCAGAAAGTACATTTGTGAGAACAGCAATGGATCTATACAGCATTTAAGCACCTATTAAGGTGCAGGCAGGATTCTAGGATTCGCTTCTTTTTGTATTGTGGATTCTACTATTTTCCTTGACACCCCTTTCCCCCTCATTATTGACTCTGTAACCTCTTATAACTATCCCTATTCCCCTCTCTTTAGTTAGCATCATCATTATTGTGGCAATACTCTCTTGATATCCCCATTTTAGGTTGTCTATATATGGGAAGTAACCATATGGTGAATCTTTCCCTTTCTAATCTTGTTGAGAGCAGACCCCACCCAGGGATTGGACTAGATAATTGTGTTCTATTACTATAGAACTGACCCAGAAATGGGAGTCTGATTCATGTTCTTTAGAGGGATTATTGATACTACCGTTACGTTAACAGACACCCCAATTTAATTGGTTAACAGAGTTACACTTTATGTCAGTTTTCATTTCGGCAGCTAATAAATAAAGCCTAATAAACTATTGAATAAGTAACAAAGTGAATTACTTTGTTACCAAATTGTATCTATTCCCCCCTATTCGATAACAGCTGCATTCACTCTTAGGACTGTAAAGTGCTCCTTATAAACACCAATGGGATCTCTTAAAATCAAATCTCATAAATTAGTATTATATGTAGTTTTCTCAAGATTGGTCATTAAATAAATTCATATTAATGAAGGGCTACTTTTTATTTTTAATATTATTATAAACATGGTTATTATATTTCATGTTTACAAGAGAGCAATAGCCAGAAAATAGGAATTAATTCTCAGCCCCATGTCTTTTACAGCCTAAGACTAATCTCTGAATGAAGATCAGCTACCAGAAGAGTGGATTGGAATCCTTGGATGGGAAGAGATTATGCTGCAAAAGGGTTACTTCAACCCTTCTTATACTGGTTCCCACCCCAAAAAACAAACAAAAAAATACCCAACACAAATGAAACAAAAAAAAAAAGCATTAAAACGGACCTCCCTGATTCTCTTACGCAGATGTGATCACTTTCTCTTTAGGGGGACAGATGTCAGGGAGGACACTCTGAGGATAGGACATAGGCAGCACAATAAAGGAAATAGTTGATACGAACCTAAACGAATGATAAAGGCTTCGGGATAGAATATCAGAATCAAATTGGGAACAAGTTGAAATTCACAGCTTGGAACAACAAGAGATTCCTTATCCTCCTTACACGCTAGAGAGAGATAAAAAACGTAGATCATCTAATCACTTGGGTTAGGAATACATTACACGTTCATCTACATTTGATCCGATAAGCCTTCTGAGGATCTGAGATCTAAAAGAATCACCTTTCCTATCAATAACACTATCAAAGAACAGACAGAATGCGAGTGGGTTAAACCAGAAAAGAAGATTACACTTCAAAGGAAAATTAAAAGGTTATATGAGTTTAATAATACAAATAAAAAAATAAATAAAAAAAAGTTATCTGAAAAAACTGGCCCACCGTACCTAAGAGAGATGCCGCAGTCAAGGGCCCCCTTATAAAATAATTTTGGGACACACTCCCAGGCATGCATAGATGTAGGATATAGAGACACATGCGCATTCCCAGACTCATCCAAACACACACACACACGCCACATACACTCTCCCAGAAAACTCATACTCACCAATACCTATTCTCAGCTACATGTACACATTCCCTAACACAGAGGCATGCATTCGCAGACACACACGAAAACAAAAATATGCACTGCCAGACATACACAGCTATACACTGCTATATGGATATTCTCAAACATCCATTCTCTACCCTTTTCATACATTTTTGCTGCAGGAGGGTGGCTTAGCTGGAGTCCAGTGGAAACTTTTGTGTGTGTTATGGTGGCTGTATCTGTGCGATGAGGAAGTGAAAGCTTACGTTGTCTCCCAAGTGTCCCTATTTAGGAGGGCAAGTCCCAGTTTTGAGCCTAAGTCCCTTTGTCCCTCTTTTCTATCCTAATGGCCCTCTTTTCTAGAAGCTCAACCTTACACCCCTAAAAATAAAGTGTCCCTCATTCTGTACTTGAAATGTTGGGAGGAGCACTTTGTTCTGGTCAAAGGCCAGGTTGTTCTGGACAAGGGCCTGACCCAGTGTGGCCTGTTAACACTGTCCAGTTTAGGGGGAAACCTATCCCCACTTGGACCAAATCGCTTTAAAGGTCCCCAAAAGCAATCCCCTGAGCACAGTATGAGCTACGAGGCCCTGGCAGCAGCGGAGAGAATTTATGGACAGAAAACTGGATAATGATCCGACCAAGCTATATCTAACAATGGGATCATCAGTACGTCCAGCACTGCATATCAACAGCTGTGGATCTAGAACCTAGAAAAGGACACAAGGAAGGAAGTAAAAAATAAAATAAAATCAGCCTGCAATGTAATATATCTCTAACATGTGTTTATTCAGATAATGGGATTCACTGTGAAGTTAAGCAAGATAATGTGTGGATGTGTAGGTCAGAAAGTTAAAGGAAATCATTTTCAGTCTGTACAAGGGTAGGATTGGCGACGCTTGCATCTAAGTATTCACATGGAACATAACCCTGCCACTTTCTATTGTATAAATAGCTTCACGTCATGCTGCTAGGCCCTATCTTTCCCCCAGCGGGGACTTGGAGAGACGGGGTGCAGTATCTGTCTGCAAGCAGCCAGTCAGGGTATCTGTTTAGTGGTTAGGGGCACTGCATTAATTATAAGTCAGCTGTTTCTGCTAAACTGTCAGTTTGCAACTCATCATAAGAAAGGTCATCTGTCATAATGTGTTAATTCTACCCAGTCTCCAAGTCCTTTTGAGAATGAAGACAAAATTGCTTTTCAGTGATTTTCAGACTTTGACAACAGAACTGAAAGAGTGCAGAATGTATGGCGCAGACACCCAGTAGATACATATTTCACATCACAGCATATGGGCGGTTCACGTTTTCTTTTTCATACTAGGAGCAGGATTTTCTGTAACTATTATCAAATTTAAACACAAACAACTATTTATGCAGCAGTCAACTCACTACTAAAAATAGAGTCGAGCGAACCGGAACCGCAAAGTTCGGTTTCGTACCAAACATTAAGTTTTTTTGGACCCCAGACCCGAATACGGACATATCACTGTATGTTCGGGTTGGAATTTGGTGTTCGGCGATTTAATGACGCATTTTGAAAGGCTGCAAGCGGTGGGTGGGGGCCATAAATAAAAAATGTAAACCCCCCCAGGTGACTAGGAGTCCCCAAACCCCTAGTCACCTCCCTCCCCCCAAAAAATTAACCCCTATCTACCCCCCTTATCCTAAAAATAATAAGGGGGAACCCTTATCTAAATACCTGTTAAAAATAAATAAATAAATAAACTTTGATGTCTTATTTCTTCTAAACGCTTCTTTTTTCAGCCACAAAAAAGGCCAAATAAAAATCCATAATAACCGACGAACTTAAAAAAAATAAAAAAAAAAACACAAGCACAAAAAAATAAATAAAAATCCATTTTCACCCATGGAGGGGTCCGCACAGACTGAGCCTTGCCCCGCCCTGCAATTAAGCTCAGAGCACTCTGATTGGTGGGTTTAAGACATCCAATCAGAGTGCTCTGACAGGTAAATTAAGGTAAGTCTCTACATTTAACGGTCACAGCACTCTGATTGGTTGGTTTGAAATCCACCAGAGTGCTGTGTGTCATTTTACACAGTGTGGGAAAGTTCCAGTGGCTGCTCACTGTTTACTAGACACGCCCCTACTCACGGAATAGCGAGTAGGGGCTGAATTTACTAATACTAAGTAATTTTTACTTAGTATTAGTAAATGTGGCTGAAAGACCAATTTAGGTCTTTCAGCCTTTTGGTAGATAGCTCCCTAATACCGTGGGAATTAGGGAGTTATCTACTAAGTGGCTGCTTATTTTATGTATTTTATGTTATTTTAAGTGATTTCCCTATCCACATTTGTTTGCAGGGCACTTGTCCTACACTTGCATAATGTATGGACGTCCAGCGTCAGTTAGGCGACCAAAAGTTGCCTAACTACGTGGAAGTACCTCTAGTTGTTGTCTGGTAGACAGCCACTAGAGGTGGTATTAACCCTCAAAAGGTAATTATTGCAGTTTATTAAAAAAAATTATTCTGGTTGCCTTTAGTGTCCCTTTAAGAGCTAAGAGCCTGGAAGGAATACTCCTTATACCTGAATAAATATGCTTTTTGTTAAAAGGTGATGGCCTTTTAATGAAGCCAAGTTCTGGGGGCAATGCATACGGAGGACGTGAAAATTACAGTTATCCCTTTCAGGATCACAATATTAAGTTAAATGTGTTTCAAGTAGAATAGCCTTGCCTAAACCTGGTAGTCAAGAGATGAATCAAATGGGTCGGGGCCATATGAGTACTACCTGGAAGGTACGGGTGCACCTTGAGTAGACCTATTTTTGTTTTCAACATATTATTTACAACATTGCCCCACTGATTCAGAAACTATTAACAGTGATGTGACGGAGCTCCAGTACTCCAACCGAGTACCTCCACTAAGTCTGCTTTCAAGTAGCTATCAGGGACCCCGGAGCACTTCAGACCCAGTCGCCGAGGCTTGACTGGGATCACTGAGGGCCTATTCCACCCTAGACCAGACAGCTGTGTATATAGCCCTGGACACACTTTCCATCAGATTTCCCCAGACACCAGACGACACTTGGTGAAGTTTAAAACAGCAACTAACTTTCCTAGACATAACACACATATTTTAGGCCCCCCAACAGCTTAATTTACATACAATATGGTTCATAGAGTACTATAGTACAAGGAAGGGTGGGATCAGACAATAGCAAGGGCTGATGGGAAATTGAGGAGGGACAAAGCAGCCAGTTTAAACTGGTCTTGCAGTGTCCCTGGGACAACGCCCTGCTGGGGAAACAATGGGATAGGAAAAAGGGGGAGGGGGAGAGGCCAAGACAAGCAATACATTAAACATACCCTGTATTAATACTGGGCACAGGGTGACCAAAACTCAAGAGGTGACAAGGTTTATAACACAAACATTATATTATATTATATATACATATATATACATATACACACACACACACACACTAAATCCCATCAAAGCTAGGCCATATAATACAAATTACTTGATTTGCACATATTGTTTCATGTATTTTCTGTATGTTACATAAAAACAATATTCAGGATTGTAAAATTTTAATGCAAAATGTACTCAAATATATTTAGGTTACTGTTCTTTACATCAGTTTCTAATTTATTTTTATAGAAATGAGAATCTCCTAAGTATTATAACCAGTTCCATTTTAGCCATTAATGATAGTCTGATAGGATAGATTATTATGTTGTAGAATTATTAGGCCTCTATAAGTCTGTAAGGCCCCTTTAAATCCTCTTGCTATACCTCTAAGAGGCCCCATAGTTTTACAAGAAAGCTTTGTCTATAGAACATAGAATTTGCATGTCAGCAAGAAATAGCTTTGATAAAATGTGTATTTACTAAAAGCCTTGAAACCTAACCTTGAGAAACTAACAGTGCCAGGCTACACTCTAAATGGATAGCTGCCAAAAGGCCCCTCCCGTCGAGTGAGCAACTCATGTTAACAAAATGGCGATAAAACCTGGAGGAGACAATCATGACGAGGATAGTGACCTAAGATGGTACACCCCGTAGGGAAGGCATTTTACTAACTACTTAGCACCTAAGCCAATTAACAATGTCTATTTGTCTATATCTTGATTTTCTTCAATGATGTAATAATGCCTTTAAAAGGGTCTGCGCACCCATTTTCTGTCAGAAGCCATTAAACTTCTCCGAAGTTCTTTCATTAACCTGAACTGTGTCTCAGTGTGAATTTACTTCTGCGTGCACACAACTTTATTATCTTTAATTTGGACAGGAACAGATAGTCATTCAAACTAATTGGTTTGCAGTAAATCATCTACTACAGTTGGCGCCCAAAACGTGGGGCTCTGGGTTATGTCCTGCCTGGGCAGCTGTCCAAGAAGATGCTGGGGGGATGAATCCTGGGGGAAGGAAAAGAGCCTGATCACCTCTGAATACACGGTAGAGACTGCTGCAGCACCTAGCCGGTATGTTCCTACCCCTGTGATTGACCTGTCCCAGTGTCTGTGACTGCTGCCGAGAGGACATCAAAGTCAGGTAATAACTTGCCCAGAGTCTTTGTATTGTTAATGATACCTAGTTTACCTGCATGTTGACTATCTGTTGCCTGGGTGTGTTTGTATTGGTTTGTGTTTAACTTAGTACCCGGGGAGTGTGAGTGCCTGTTTACTCCTTTTAGGTACCACGTGGCTGTGGTAGTAAGGAAAAGGGGGGTGGACCTGTGGAAGTTTTCCTGGGGGTCCTCTATTGCCTGTTTAACTCTTTTAGGAGCCACGTAGCTGTGGCTGTAAGGAAAAAGAGTAGGGGGAATCTGTGGAGGGTGGTGTAGACTCACTGCTTCCTGGGGATTCCCCATAGTGTCGCTTTGACTGCTTAGCTAGCCTCATCAGACACTTCTTCTTGGTAAAATTCCAGCCTCGAGCGCTGAGGCAGGTAAGATTCCAATTCTTTAGGCTATACAGGATTCGGGTTGGAAGCTGTTGCTGTTTCCTGTGGCTGCTGGTAGTGAGACTTGCGGGTGGGTCCGCAACAGGGACACTACGAGGTTGAAGGAGGTGGCTTCGGCCACACGAGTAAAGGCAAGGGATAAAACTGTTGAACTTATTTGAACTGTGATGCATGCACTGTATTTTATTTGAAATGTTGTCTTAATTGTCTGTCACACAGATTCCTGTGCTTGATCTTATCTTACTCTCTGTGTTATTTACACTTCCCCTCTTATTTCTCTTTGTTGAGAGAAGTGATTGGTCACACACTTCTCGCCACGCTCCAATCCGCGGCTACCACGGGTAGGCGGAATCAGTGACTAGTCTACATTTTGGGAAGACGTACGTAGGAACCCACTCTTACGTAGCAGTCGAGCACTGTAGACCTTCTTTTCTCTCTTTCTCTATATCTGGGACGCCTTATATAGGGAGGATGGGACAAAAGTTAGATAAACCCAGTAAGGGTTGGTTAGCATGTGATCTAGTGGAAGACAGAGAAGGAGAAGAGATGGTTAAGAAAGTGAGGAAGATTGCTAAAGTATGTGGAATTACCGTACCTCTGTGCGGCAGATTGTAGCCAGAGAGCTGGCGTAAGTTACTGACAGAAGAAAGGGAAGCTGTCGGACCACGATTTGGTTTGTACAGCAGAAGCCTGGTACCGAGTAGCAAGAGCTATTCAGCAAAAGGGATAGGTTGAGGAAGAAATTGATCACAAAGGTTTAAGATTGTTTGTGTATTATAATAATTGTGTTACTGGGAAGTCCTCCCAGCCAGCGCCCTATGATGGCGTCCAGGAGGTGACCACTCCCAACATCGCGTCAGCAATGACCGAAAAGTAGCTGACCATGGTCCCCACCCCTGGTCCCCACCCTACCACCGCCCCTGTTTGCCCAGTCCTGAATGCTGATGGATCCCTATTCTCCCCCCCATCAGTCCTACAGATCTCGTCACCCTCATCCTCTCTCTGCAGCTCCCTGCACCTCCAGTCTGTTTCTCCCGTCAAAGATTTCTGGTTTCCAAACGTATAAGTCTCTGTCCTTCTGTCTTGTTACTTTACGGCACTCACATGGTTAATCTTCATGCCTGCAGTTTCTCTCTCTCCCCTTTTTGCACTGTCTCACATTCCCCCCCTTTCCCCCCCACTTGCCTCCGAATGGAGGAGTGACATGCCTGCATTTCGGAGCTGCTGATAAGAGTTAGAGACGGGATTTTTGCTGGAAAATATTCTAATTCAAAGGTTATGGTGTTATAATTGTGTAATAATATTATTATTGTTGCCGTTTGCATGGCGCCGGCAGATTCCACGGTGCTATATATATATATAAATTGTGTTTTGTGATAAAGTAGTGAGGATTGTGGGGGAGACAGGGAGTCAGGGATGTAGCTCAGTGTTGGTTTACGGAGGTTAGGTAAGTGAATCTGATACAAGAATAGAGGAATATTTGGACGTGTTACGTGTAAAGGCAAGCGTGATTTGTTGCAAAACTATGCAATGTGGATAGAGGGAATACGCGAAGTTGTTAAGCTAGTATGTGAAGAGGAAAGTGATTAATGGTTGGAGGATGATAAGGGAAATTGGTTGAATTCCGTGAGTTTGTCTTGCATCATTTTAAAGAACATGTTTCTAGAGACAGCTGTATGGGCTGTTAAATGCATAATGTTTTCAACTGTCTTATTTAACCTGTCAGGTTTATTTATAGTTTAGTATTTAAATCTCGGAACTGACTTATTTTATTAGTTATAATATAGTGTATTGTTGAAAGTGCGTCAGCCACCACCCTAAAGATGGCGCCTAGTACAGAAGGAGGTTGACTCTGCCAGTCCCGTGACCTATCTACAGTCACGGTTGCTTCTAAAGTGACGTCACTTCCGCCCTTACCATGCCCACACCTCCTGTCTTCCTTTCCCACACCTATCATGGACGTCACCTCACTTCCTCCCTCGCTGTCATTTCCTTCCCCGCCCCTGTCATGGCTGCCTCCATCATGAGGCCTACCCCTATCATGCTCGTCCTATTTAGAGACATGTTGTTTTCCTTACACTCTACATATTATGAACAGAAACATTATAATTACTAAAACAATCATGCCATTTGTTTCCCTGTATCAGAAATGTGTCCGTGATAAAAAACAAAAAAAAACAAAAAGGTTGCTAAAATGTAATTTGCAAATGTGGTGTGACCTACAAATGAGATCTGTTGGACACGAATATAAGAGCATAACAGCTGATTATCCAGATTAATCTTGCAACAAGGGAAATAGCCAAATAATGCAAGTTATTTTAAACATTGTATCTTTACTTAATCGAATCTTGCTAGTTACAGATCTTATGTTTACAGTAACATCCTTTACTTTAAATGATGGTTTAGCATTAGAAGGATTAGTGACATGTTTTATTAACCCAGCCACTACTGGTTATTCATTTTAGTTACAGGGTGGTATAATTGTTATGGTCTAACTAATATAAATGATAGTACGGCAATAGTTAATGTTTTACCCAAAGACATATAGGAACTTTACTTCACTTACTATTAACCATTATTTATAATGATAGAACCCACTGATGCTTAATGCCCCTGCCATGGCAGTGTCTACAGGGAACAAGGGGGGCCACTAGCCACTGTAACTTTACCTATTGAAGGTCACCCTACTACTTTCCTGGTTGACACAGGTGCAGCCCGCAGTGTTCTTAGAGAACAAGACCTGCCTGACTCATCGTTCCTGTCTGATACCGATGTCTCTTGTGTTGGTGCTGATGTCCTATCCCGCCTCCAAGCATCCATCACCCTCACTGCAGACGGCCAGGTTCAATTAAATACACCTTTGTCACGAAAAGACACTACAGTTCTTTGTTCCCTTCCCATTTTACTTGGAGATGACATCCCCACGACAGGAAAATGTTCTCTGGACCTCCTTTCTTATCTTGCAGATCAGGGGTGTAAGGCATCTCTTGTCAAACTTCAATTTTGCCAGGCCACAGTAATCTTTCTAGGCCATTGCCTGTCCCATGGCACCAGACACCTCACCCGTGATCGTGTCGGAGTGGTTCTGGCCATTCCGCCTCCAAAAACTCCTAAATCCCTCCACGCCTTTCTAGGCCTCATTTCCTATTGCCGAGCATGGATCCCAGAAGCCTCACTCCTTATGCAACCTCTCTATGATGCTCTCAAGTCAGACCCATTTTGCTTGTCCACAGAAGCCCTTGACAACTTCTGTACTCTTAAACGTGCTATTGCTTCTGCTCCTGCTCTTGGCCTACCAGACTATACCAAACCCTTCAAATTGTTTGTTTCTGAAAGACAAGGCCATGCAACAGGAGTACTCACTCAGGCCCATGGTCCTGGAGGCCGCTGCACCCAAAGAGCTCATTGAAAGAACTGGAGATCTTGTCCTTGGCCACCCCCTGGTTGTCTTGGCCCCTCATGACATTTCTGCCATAGTCAACCAGGTCCAACTTAAGCATGTTACTCCTGCTAGGCATCTTCGCCTTCAATGTCATCTTTTGTTGCCTGACAACATTACCCTTCAAAGATGTCAAGTTCTCAATCCGTCCACTCTTCTGCCACTCCCTGAGGGGGGTGTATACTACGGATTCATCATGGACGAAATTTATGTTTTTCTTCTCACTGGCACCATCAAGAAGGAAATGCATCCCAACCTATCCTTTCATGATGGACAAGCACTCCTTCATGACGGAGCAGGATATGCCTTCTGTACCATGTGGTACAAACCAAACATCACTCCTGAACCCTGCTATGAAGATGAACTCTATCATCTGGTCGAAGTAAAACTCACTGCACAAGACTTCTACTGTGATTCTGAAGGCAACAGTACGGTCCTGATTCATCTACCTCCGGAACTCAAGTATTTGTACCGTCATTGGGACACTGCCATTCCACATGTCCCTGTGACCAAGTTGAAAACAATATCATGGAATGATCTTGGGCCTATGGCAAAAGCATGGGCCACTATGGACGAATCACAGCTACAGGAAAATGGTGGTGTCAAATATCCAACAACTGACCACCTAGAAGCATGGCCACGTCATTTCCTGGAAAATGAGTTCCAAGATTTAACCATAGTGAATGACTACGACCCAAATACACCTCATGACTGTTTTGAACAGATGAAAATGGAAACAACACATATACCAACTGTGCATGAAGACCCATTGGTAGATCCCGATCTCACCCTGTTTGTGGACGGCTCAAGATATGCTGATGAAGAAGGAAGATACCATACAGGATATGCCGTAACCACAACAGGTGAAATTGTCAAATCATCATCTTTACCATCAACAATGTCTGCACAAGAAGCTGAATTGCAAGCCCTGACTTCAGCATGCAAGATCTCTGAAGGAAAGCGCGCCAATATCTACACGGATTCAAGATATGCACTGGGCGTGGCTCACGACTTCGGATTAATTTGGAAAACAAGAGGATTTCTTACCACCGCCGGTACACCAATCAAGCACAGTTCTGCAATCAAGGAGCTGATGGATGCCCTCCTACTCCCAGAAGAAGTGGCCATTCTGAAGATAAAGGCACATGGGAAGTTGGATTCGGATGAAGCAAGGGGCAACCATCTGGCTGATCAAGCTGCAAAACAAGCTGCAAGAGAACTACAGGAAGTGGACAGAAGAAACGAAGAAACTCCCACATTTACCTTGCAGACACTTCCAACTGATCTAAAAACCCTACGGGAACAACAGGCTGCAGTTGCTCCTGAAGAAATACAAAAATGGAAACAGAAAGGGGCAGTTCTGAAGGATGGAGTGTACTCCAACAACCTCAATATCTGCCTCCCTAAGAATTTGTACCCAGCAGTCGTACAATGGGCACACGGACCTGCACATTTATCAAAGGATCTAATGAATGCTCTTGTACAAAAATACTACCTCACTGTCCCCATATGAGATTCTATTTGGGACGGCACCTAGGCTAGGTTGCTATTTTCCCCAACAACTACAACTTCAAACTGATGTTTTAGTAGATTATGTAACTGAACTTGCCAATGCTTTGAACAAAATCCATGCCCAAGTTTTCTCTTCAATTCCAGATCCTGATTCTGACACAGGCAACCACAGTCTGCTCCCCGGTGACTGGGTTCTGGTCAAGAAATTTGTGCGAAAACACACCCTGGAACCAAGATTTGACGGACCGTTCCAAGTTCTCCTGATCTCCCCTACCTCTGTCAAATTGGCCGGAAGGCCTAACTGGATCCACGCTTCCCATTGCAAGAAGACACCTGCCCCAGAGGAAGCTAACTCTATGCAACCATGTGCCTCTGGTACATTATCTCCTTAGTTGGCCTCCTTAAAGCCTTACACTTTCTGGTATAATTCATCATGTACCCACGTGGCTACATTCACCTTTGATTACTGTGATATTGTAGAATGCCCATTCCCTAAGTCACAGATTCAAGCCATTTATAAAGATATACCACAAGCAAAAGACCCTTACGCTTGTGTAGTAGATGAACAATGGGGTTATGACTGTAACTACTGGGGGGCTGCGGGATGGAATACTGGGCCTGCCTGGGGTTATAAACCCAAAAGTGCTTTATCTAAGATAGACAATCAGGGTAGATCCCTCCTTCAAAGAATGACTAAGAAAGCCTGGAGGAAGTACCCCTATGAAATTAATGTTAAATATTGAACATCCTGGCCCCGAGGATGCAGACCGATATGTAATGGAAGAAAGGTTCCTACAACAAATTAGGTCATTTCTATCTTAAAGATATGTGCCACTCTCCAGAGTGGCAAGGGGCTGTTCATATGGTCCTGAATCCACTAAAACCACATATCCAGTCTTTTAAGGACATGATGGCCATTGCTAACCCCACCTTCGAAGACACCATGGCCACTGAAACTGGTTACAATGATATCAATCTATGGTTAGAGTGGATGAAATATAATGCTAATAAACATAACAAAACCACATGCTATGTGTGCGGTGGTGCTCGACCTCATCTTGGCACCGTTCCTCTAACTCTCCCTTTGGAGATAGAGACTTGCTTCCTTAGTCTTTTTGCCTACCGCTATAATTTCAACAGATCCCTCTGCGAAGCATGGACGGCAGAGTACCCCCTCATAATTGGAAATGTCAAACCCCCCAGATGGAATCACGATTTACACGGGTAATTACACTTGTTATGCTATCTATGACGGGATTGGTAAATTCATGGGTAACTTTTCCAATGGCCATTGTGCCACCTACAGAACTGTTCCTATATGCCTGTTGCAACACCATACCAGGTCATTGGGGGATATTTACTGGTTATGTGGGGATCTACAGTTAAGATCTAGGCTGGAAACTGAGTGGTGGGGTGAGTGTACCCTAGCCAAAGTTATCATGCCCATTCATATTATTTCTGATAATCATCATGACACATACGACCCTCCACATACACCAGCCAGAGTGAAGCGCGAAACCCCAGTAAAAGGCAGTTTTGACCCCCACATTTACATAGATGCCATTGGGGTACCTAGGGGGGTGCCTAATGAATTTAAAGCTAGAGATGAAGTAGCTGTAGGTTTTGAATCACTTTTTACCATAGTCACTGCCAACAAAAACCTTAATTGGATTAACTACATTTATTACAACCAACAGCGTTTTGTCAACTACACCAGGGATGCCCTCCAGGGCCTGGCCGAGCAGTTGCAGGCCACATCCCAGATGACCTTCCAGAACAGAATGGCCTTAGACATGATTCTAGCTGAAAAGGGGGGTGTATGTAAAATACTACCTGACACCATGACTTGTTGCACTTACATTCCAGAAAACACAGGTCCTAATGGTAAAGTCACTCTGGCCATAGATAAATTAAATAGACTCTCAGAAGAGTTAAAGAGAAACTCTGGAGTTACTGATCCCTGGGAAAAATGGTTTGGTTGGATGACTGGTTGGCAGAGAGCTTTAGTCCAGATTGGTATTGCCTTACTAATTTTTCTTTTCATTCTCGCTCTTCTCATTTGTTGTGTCCTCCCATGCCTAAGGAAATTCCTGCAGAAAACTGTAGACCAAGCAACACCAACCTTCGCCCATCTAGAGATTGGTGACCAAGACCTCACATCACCCTGTATTCCGCTACAAACTCTCCCGTATGTTGATGAAGTGCAGAAAGTCCAGTACAGGGACAGCGTCCGTCTTTATGGGTAGACTGCCGTACGGAGAAGTAGTGGATAAGCCACTATGAGTTACCAGCGGAGTGAAGAGTGTTCCTGAACCGTACTGACGGATGTGCTGCAGCCTGTTGGGGTCAAGAGAGGGATAGACTTGCACTTTGCATTAACACTAAGTCAGCGGTCATGGGGTTTCTGTGTCTTTGGGCTAACACATCTTCTGATACTAACAAATAAAGTTTTGTCTTTTAGCAAATAACATTTTAAGGGGGGACTGTTGTAGAATTATTAGGCCTCTATAAATCTGTAAGGCCCCTTTAAATCCTCTTGCTATACCTCTAAGAGGCCCCATAGTTTTACAAGAAAGCTTTGTCTATAGAACATAGAATTTGCATGTCAGCAAGAAATAGCTTTGATAAAATGTGTATTTACTAAAAGCCTTGAAACCTAACCTTGAGAAACTAACAGTGCCAGGCTACACTCTAAATGGATAGCTGCCAAAAGGCCCCTCCCGTCGAGTGAGCTCCTCATGTTAACAAAATGGCGCTAAAACCTGGAGGAGACAATCATGACGAGGATAGTGACCTAAGATGGTACACCCCGTAGGGAGGGCATTTTACTAACATCTTAGCACCTAAGCCAATTAACAATGTCTATTTGTCTATATCTTGATTTTCTTCAATGATGTAATAATGCCTTTAAAAGGGCCTGCGAGCCTGCTTTTTAAACAGAAGCCATTAAACTTCTCCGAAGTTCTTTCATTAACCTGAACTCTGTGTCTCAGTGTGAATTTACTTCTGCATGCACGCAACTTTATTATCTTTAATTTGGACAGGAACAGATAGTCATTCAAACTAATTGGTTTGCAGTAAATCATCTACTACAATTACATGTTCATAAAAGAATGGATTGACCTTAGGGTTAGTATTATGTAAATGTCTGCTATTATTTGTACATTACTAGAAAAAGGTTAGCAAACAAAACTGCATATCATACAAGTACATTCCCCATGCTTTAAAGGGACACTATAGTTAACAGAACAACTACATCTTATTGAATTTGTTCTGGTGAGTAGAATCAGTACCATCAGGCTTTTTGCTGTAAACACTGTCTTTTCAGAGAAAATGCAGTGTTTACATTACAGCCTAGTGATACCTCAGATGGCTGTTAGAGATCCTTCCTGGGTCATGGTTGCCTAAAATGCATCCAAACATTCAGTATCTCCTCCCTCTGCATGCAGACACTGAACTTTCCTCATAGAGATTCATTGATTCAATTCATCTCTATGAAGAAATGCTGATTGGCCAGGGCTGTGTTTGAATTGTGCTGGCTCTGCCCCTGATCTGCCTCTTTGTCAGTCTCAGCCAATCCTATGGAGAAGCATTGTGATTGGATCAGGCCACCACTTCTGATGATGTCAGCAGACAGCTTGTTTTTCTGAGGCAAACAACATGCAGAGCTACAGCTACAGGCTTGAATACGAGTAAGATTTTGCTATATTTATGGAGGCATGAGGGTCCCAGGGGGGCTAGATGGTGGTTTTAACACTATATGGTCAGGAATACATGTTTGTGTTCCTGACCGCATAGTATTCTTTTAAGTTAGATTATTTAAAGGGCTGTTAAAGGGGAACCTTAACTTTCAAGGATTTTTAAGGTTATGTTTATTTATCCCCTATATTTAACAAATATCTATTTGTGAGATATGGAAAAAAAAGTTAAGTGTAAAAATCACATCTCTTTATCCTGCAACTGTGTGCCTCCATCTTAGCTCCCTGTCAATCATTGCTAGAGGTTCTGGCCATGGCATTTGGCAGCCAGCCACGAGAAAAAGGGAAAAGATGAGAAGTGAAACAATGTTTCAGTTTCTTCCCTTCATTTGCAATATTTACCCCTGTATTTGCTTTGTCTGAACTGGAAGATGCAGTAACGTGTACATAATTAAAGAGGCACTGTCATGCAAAACTTACCGTTCCCCAACCACTTCCTCTTTCTCAGGATCTGTTCTTCATTTCTTCCTATCTGATCTAGTTTTTTTTTTTTTTTTTTAAACATAAGACAAAGTAAGGACTACTTTGTCTTATGTATTATTCCTACACTTGACCTGCTCTGATCCACTTCCTGTGGGTCAAAGGGATTTTCCCACAATATTCACCCTTTCCTCTGTGATCTCGCGATGCCTCCCTTCAGTATTCCCGAACGTCCTGTCGTTTAGAATGAGAACAGAATGAGAACAGTTTGTCCATTCGTGTTAGGACGACATTCGGTACTTTTGTTCAGATCGGATTACTTAGTATTAGTGAATAAACAAAAAAATGAAGGAAGGGCCGCCCCGTAGCAAACCGGGCTGCTCACCTTCAATGCCACCCAATAATAGGGCGTCTAAGGAAAATAAATAAATTTTATTAAGAATAGTGACTTAACATCAAAAAATCTAAATCAGAAAAAACTTAGGGACTCGTACGTATAACAGTAGTTATGCCTATTAAACTGTAAGACTACAGTAGGGACAACATGTATCAATCACTATTGCATGTAGCGATGTAGACTCAAAAAAGAGCTAATGCTACAGATGATGCTTTGGATACATGTTAAATATGGCAGGTTAAATAGACTTGTGTGAAAAAAGGTTGGGGGGGGGCCTATAAATGGAGAGGGAAACAGAATGATTCCAAATGAACCCCAAGACTGAATAGGTCAGTCTCACAATGTCTCCATATCATGTGAACGCCCCAGCATAATTAACCAATCAACAGACTGTTAGAAAAGAGTTCACTAAAAGTTATACATCTGATAAAAACCCAAAATACCTAAGGACTCATATGAATAGCAAAATGCTATCTATTGACTGCAGGGTTACAGTATATATAATATGTGTAAACACTATTTCAATAGCAATCAAAACTCAAAAAGAGTTGATGCTAAAAGTGATCTAAACAATATATATTATTATATTATATTATGCCCTGCAGAAAATCAGAGAGTGCAGAATAATATACTTGTATTGGAAATCGAAAGGATAGGGGAGATAATATAAACAGAGAGAGGAATATAAAGTCGGAATGGATATAAATGTAGAGTAGCTCCAGATAGAGTAGAAGCTAGATAGATAAACCTCACAGTAACTCCATATTAAGTAATCGCCCCAGCGTATTAAATAAATCAACCCCAAAAGTCACTGCAACACTCTGTCAGGAAAGAGTACACTAAAGGTATAACAAAATTAAAAATAACATCGGAGAAAAAAGCCCGACGCGCGTTTCGGCGGGTAAACCGCCTTTCTCAAGAGCGAAATCAAGTGTATCAAATTGGGTCCCCTTTTCCCCGTTTAACCCCTACTGACCTCCCATCAGGTGGTATCATCCAATCCCCTTGCTTAGCGGGATTGATTATTACGCATGTCCCGCCAAAGAGTCTGCGCATGCGCACCAAACTTAGAATAGATGGTCTCTCATGGCCATCAGTGCGCATGTCAAAATATCGGTGCAGGAACAGAACAGCGTACAAAGCGTCTGCGCACGCGCGCCAAACTCAAAGTGGGTGGTCTCTTGTGGTCGTCAGTGCGCATGTCAAAACTTCAGTACAAGGACAGGACAGCGCACAAAGTGAACAGTCCCGTCACATAGTACATGCATATCTGCGCATGCGTGCCAAACTCGAAATCAGTGGTCTCTTATGATCGTCAGTGCGCATAATTAAAAGAGAGATGTCCACATCTATACAGGAGTTTAGTAAGGATAGGGGGGAGGGAGAAAAGTAAAATAAAAAAGACGAAAAAACTTAATCCTATTAATCATAGTAGAAGATAAAATAATATATTATATATATATTATAGACAAAAAAAGTGATAAGAGTAAAAACTTTCGAAACTTTCGGCAAGGCTGGTAATAGTAGATATGGGAAAAAGGAGATGGGATATATATAACCCAATGGGTCGTATGTTTATATAAAGGGGGCAAAAGAGAAGCCCTCATTCAGCCCCAAGGGTTGGAGTGTTTTAAGTTCATATATCCATCTAGATTCCCTCTGTCTCAGTATTTTGTCAAAATCCCCACGTCTAGGGGTCCTTTTTACCAATTCCAGTCCACAGAATTTGAGATTATTAGGGTCCCCATGGTGAAATTCTTTAAGATGTCTGGATATAGGTGTCTCAAGACGATTCTTAGGGGATCTCACATGTTCCATGATTCTATCTTTAAATGCTCTAAAAGTTTTCCCCACATATTTTTGTCCACAAGTGCACTGAAGCAGGTATACAAGGCCCTTGGTATTACAGTTGAAGAAACTTTTAACTTTAAAAGAGCCCAGGCCTTGACTATCACTAACAGTCTTAGAGTTTTTGAGGATAAACTTACAAGCTACACATTTGCCACAGCCATATGTGCCAGTTGGGGGAGTACCCAACCAAGTGGCACGTGGTTGTGTTTTAATAGAGAAATGACTGGGTACCAATAGGTCGCGAATATTACGTCCCCTCCTAGCTGTAATATTCACATGTGGGCTTAGAGCCCCCTTGAGATGTGTATCGTTTAGTAGGATGGGCCAGAATCTTTCAAGTGACTTCCGTATTTCTGACCACCCCCTATCGAATGTTGCGATCATACGGATATTTCCAGCATCCTTCTTAGTCGTTTTTTCAGTAAGGTCACACAGTAATTCATCCCTTTCTGTTTGTAGTGCCTTCTTGTAGGCTCTTTTCAGGCAACGGTTCGGATAGCCCTTCTCCTTAAAATGTTGTCGAAGTTGTTTCGCTTTTAAGATAAAATCCTGGGTGTCACTACAGTTTCTCCGAAGGCGGAGGTACTGTCCCACCGGGATACCCTCTTTGAGGGGTCGGGGATGGTGACTAGTCCAGTGTAGGAGAGAGTTAGTTGCCGTAGGTTTTCTAAACAGTGTAGAGTGAAATGTGCCATCCTGGCTAATACTGATGGTCACATCCAGAAAATTTATGGACCGTCCTCCGAATTCAGATGTAAAACGAAGATTTTGCTCGTTACAGTTAAGTAATCCTACCATGTCTGAAAACTCTTGGGGGGTGCCCTGCCAGACAATCAAAATGTCGTCAATGTAGCGACCCCACCATAAGACTTTAGGTAGGTATTCCCTCAACATATCTGAATTATGGATCTGATGTTCCCACCAACCGAGATGGAGATTCGCATATGAGGGGGCACAGGCCGTCCCCATAGCGGTTCCCCTCACCTGATGGTAAATACGACTGTTAAATAGAAAATAATTATGTGTCAAAATGAATCTCAGAAGACACAGAAGGAAAGCTGTATGTAAGTCATCTCTAGGGGTTCTTTGATCAAGAAAAAATCCCACATGTTCGATTCCTCTATCGTGAGGTATGGAGGAGTAGAGTGATTCGACGTCCAAACTACATAATTGGACAGTGGAGGAAAACTTAAGACTCGAGAGTTTATTTAAGGCTTGCTTGGTATCCCTAATGTAAGAGGGTAATGATTCAACAAAAGGTCTTAACACTCTGTCTATATACAGGCTGCCATTTTGTGTAAGATTATCAACTCCGGAGACAATTGGACGTCCTGGGGGTGTCTCCAAGTTCTTGTGAACTTTAGGTAAGCAGTAGAAGGTTGCTATTTTAGGATGGCGAGTGAGGATAAATTCAAACTCGTCATTCGATAGCAACCCCCTACTGCGACCATCCTCCAAAATTTCCCTATATTTAGAGAGAAATTCATTGGTAGGATCATTTTTGAGGACTGCGTATGTCTCAGTGTCCCTAAGGACCAGTTCAGCCATTCCCAGATATTGACCCACATCCATCAGTACAATATTACCCCCTTTATCGGCGGGTTTAATGATGGTATCGGCATCATCTTGTAAAGTTTTTAAAGCTTGTTGTTCCCGTCTGAGGAGATTGTCCCTAGAGTGGATGCGGAGAGATTTTAAGTTAATTTTCTCAATCTCTATTTTGGCTGCCTCTAGGAACAACTCAATGTTCCTAAAGCTCACAAAGTTAGGTGTATAACGGCTCTTAGGTTTTAGGCCGGTGCGGTTCGGGATGATATTTGAATCATTTTCATCTAAGAGGGCTAGTAGGGTAGTGAGGCATTGGTAGTCTTGTGGTGCAAGTCCGAGGTCTCTGGCCTTTCTTTCATTTTGAACAGAATGGAATTTGTGTAGGGCCAACTTTCTAACAAAAAGATTGAGATCCTTAATCCAGCCAAACTTATCAAAGGAAGGTGTAGGTACAAACGAGAGGCCCTTCCCCAGAACAGCCTCTTGATCAGCGGTCAATATTCGAGAGGACAGGTTGATGATCTGGGACTTGTGTTCTACTATCTGAGTGTCAACTAGTATCTCCTCCTCCTCCCCCCTCCTCTTGTATTGCGAGTCTGATATCTCGTTCGCTGGCTCGGGAATTCCTCCTGATAACCTGGGGCTAAAAAATTAACTCCCTTCTTCAGGATTCCTCTGGGATTAGAGTTCACTGTGGATAGATTCGATTGTAATTGTGGTTCTACTGGGATACTTGAGACTTGGCTCCCAGAATCTGTGTCTGAGGAGTCATAGTCTGAAGTTAGACCATTATCAGACGTGCGTCGTGTTCTGCGATTAAAGGATTTATAGACATTCCCGGTCTGATAATCATTAGAGTCTCTTAGAAACTTATCGTGCTTCCTAAATTTCACTTGTTCTTGATATTTATCCAGGTTTTGTTTCAACCTGGATTCTAGAAAGGTGAAGTTTGGATCATTTTGAAACTGTTTGATCCCATTGATTTCTTCATCTAAATCAGTATTAATTATTTTAAGTTGTTCATGTTCAAATTTGCAGATAATCTGCATGAACGTTTTAGAGCAAGATCCGGCCGCAGCTTCCCAATCCCTCATCAAATCTGCATTACCAGAATAGGATGAGGGAGTGTTCATTACTCTAAGACCTCTCGGTATCATTTCTTTACTCAAGTAGTTCTCAAGAGATGAGCTCTCCCAGCATGTTCTAATCTGTTTCTTATATAAACCATGAAGTTTGTTAAAAGATTTATTAATGTTGGGAGTAGTCGTATTTAAGTCTAGTTTTGTATTTGAGAACACATTTTCTGCATCTTTGCACCAGACATTACTTTCAACTTTATTCGACAGAAAACCAGCCATATTAAAAAGTAAAAGAAAAAATTAATAATAAATAAACCACTTTATATATAACCCTGGTATTGAAACCTGAAAGATAATAGTGAATAGAGATATTCCCTAGATAGAGAGCCCAAATAGGGAATATAGACGAAAGCGGGTTATAGGGGTGGCAAAACGGGCATAACCCTGCGTAAAGCACAAAATATACAAAAAAATGAAGGAAGGGCCGCCCCGTAGCAAACCGGGCTGCTCACCTTCAATGCCACCCAATAATAGGGCGTCTAAGGAAAATAAATAAATTTTATTAAGAATAGTGACTTAACATCAAAAAATCTAAATCAGAAAAAACTTAGGGACTCGTACGTATAACAGTAGTTATGCCTATTAAACTGTAAGACTACAGTAGGGACAACATGTATCAATCACTATTGCATGTAGCGATGTAGACTCAAAAAAGAGTTAATGCTACAGATGATGCTTTGGATACATGTTAAATATGGCAGGTTAAATAGACTTGTGTGAAAAAAGGTTGGGGGGGGGCCTATAAATGGAGAGGGAAACAGAATGATTCCAAATGAACCCCAAGACTGAATAGGTCAGTCTCACAATGTCTCCATATCATGTGAACGCCCCAGCATAATTAACCAATCAACAGACTGTTAGAAAAGAGTTCACTAAAAGTTATACATCTGATAAAAACCCAAAATACCTAAGGACTCATATGAATAGCAAAATGCTATCTATTGACTGCAGGGTTACAGTATATATAATATGTGTAAACACTATTTCAATAGCAATCAAAACTCAAAAAGAGTTGATGCTAAAAGTGATCTAAACAATATATATTATTATATTATATTATGCCCTGCAGAAAATCAGAGAGTGCAGAATAATATACTTGTATTGGAAATCGAAAGGATAGGGGAGATAATATAAACAGAGAGAGGAATATAAAGTCGGAATGGATATAAATGTAGAGTAGCTCCAGATAGAGTAGAAGCTAGATAGATAAACCTCACAGTAACTCCATATTAAGTAATCGCCCCAGCGTATTAAATAAATCAACCCCAAAAGTCACTGCAACACTCTGTCAGGAAAGAGTACACTAAAGGTATAACAAAATTAAAAATAACATCGGAGAAAAAAGCCCGACGCGCGTTTCGGCGGGTAAACCGCCTTTCTCAAGAGCGAAATCAAGTGTATCAAATTGGGTCCCCTTTTCCCCGTTTAAATAACCCCTACTGACCTCCCATCAGGTGGTATCATCCAATCCCCTTGCTTAGCGGGATTGATTATTACGCATGTCCCGCCAAAGAGTCTGCGCATGCGCACCAAACTTAGAATAGATGGTCTCTCATGGCCATCAGTGCGCATGTCAAAATATCGGTGCAGGAACAGAACAGCGTACAAAGCGTCTGCGCACGCGCGCCAAACTCAAAGTGGGTGGTCTCTTGTGGTCGTCAGTGCGCATGTCAAAACTTCAGTACAAGGACAGGACTGCGCACAAAGTGAACAGTCCCGTCACATAGTACATGCATATCTGCGCATGCGTGCCAAACTCGAAATCAGTGGTCTCTTATGATCGTCAGTGCGCATAATTAAAAGAGAGATGTCCACATCTATACAGGAGTTTAGTAAGGATAGGGGGGAGGGAGAAAAGTAAAATAAAAAAGACGAAAAAACTTAATCCTATTAATCATAGTAGAAGATAAAATAATATATTATATATATATTATAGACAAAAAAAGTGATAAGAGTAAAAACTTTCGAAACTTTCGGCAAGGCTGGTAATAGTAGATATGGGAAAAAGGAGATGGGATATATATATAACCCAATGGGTCGTATGTTTATATAAAGGGGGCAAAAGAGAAGCCCTCATTCAGCCCCAAGGGTTGGAGTGTTTTAAGTTCATATATCCATCTAGATTCCCTCTGTCTCAGTATTTTGTCAAAATCCCCACGTCTAGGGGTCCTTTTTACCAATTCCAGTCCACAGAATTTGAGATTATTAGGGTCCCCATGGTGAAATTCTTTAAGATGTCTGGATATAGGTGTCTCAAGACGATTCTTAGGGGATCTCACATGTTCCATGATTCTATCTTTAAATGCTCTAAAAGTTTTCCCCACATATTTTTGTCCACAAGTGCACTGAAGCAGGTATACAAGGCCCTTGGTATTACAGTTGAAGAAACTTTTAACTTTAAAAGAGCCCAGGCCTTGACTATCACTAACAGTCTTAGAGTTTTTGAGGATAAACTTACAAGCTACACATTTGCCACAGCCATATGTGCCAGTTGGGGGAGTACCCAACCAAGTGGCACGTGGTTGTGTTTTAATAGAGAAATGACTGGGTACCAATAGGTCGCGAATATTACGTCCCCTCCTAGCTGTAATATTCACATGTGGGCTTAGAGCCCCCTTGAGATGTGTATCGTTTAGTAGGATGGGCCAGAATCTTTCAAGTGACTTCCGTATTTCTGACCACCCCCTATCGAATGTTGCGATCATACGGATATTTCCAGCATCCTTCTTAGTCGTTTTTTCAGTAAGGTCACACAGTAATTCATCCCTTTCTGTTTGTAGTGCCTTCTTGTAGGCTCTTTTCAGGCAACGGTTCGGATAGCCCTTCTCCTTAAAATGTTGTCGAAGTTGTTTCGCTTTTAAGATAAAATCCTGGGTGTCACTACAGTTTCTCCGAAGGCGGAGGTACTGTCCCACCGGGATACCCTCTTTGAGGGGTCGGGGATGGTGACTAGTCCAGTGTAGGAGAGAGTTAGTTGCCGTAGGTTTTCTAAACAGTGTAGAGTGAAATGTGCCATCCTGGCTAATACTGATGGTCACATCCAGAAAATTTATGGACCGTCCTCCGAATTCAGATGTAAAACGAAGATTTTGCTCGTTACAGTTAAGTAATCCTACCATGTCTGAAAACTCTTGGGGGGTGCCCTGCCAGACAATCAAAATGTCGTCAATGTAGCGACCCCACCATAAGACTTTAGGTAGGTATTCCCTCAACATATCTGAATTATGGATCTGATGTTCCCACCAACCGAGATGGAGATTCGCATATGAGGGGGCACAGGCCGTCCCCATAGCGGTTCCCCTCACCTGATGGTAAATACGACTGTTAAATAGAAAATAATTATGTGTCAAAATGAATCTCAGAAGACACAGAAGGAAAGCTGTATGTAAGTCATCTCTAGGGGTTCTTTGATCAAGAAAAAATCCCACATGTTCGATTCCTCTATCGTGAGGTATGGAGGAGTAGAGTGATTCGACGTCCAAACTACATAATTGGACAGTGGAGGAAAACTTAAGACTCGAGAGTTTATTTAAGGCTTGCTTGGTATCCCTAATGTAAGAGGGTAATGATTCAACAAAAGGTCTTAACACTCTGTCTATATACAGGCTGCCATTTTGTGTAAGATTATCAACTCCGGAGACAATTGGACGTCCTGGGGGTGTCTCCAAGTTCTTGTGAACTTTAGGTAAGCAGTAGAAGGTTGCTATTTTAGGATGGCGAGTGAGGATAAATTCAAACTCGTCATTCGATAGCAACCCCCTACTGCGACCATCCTCCAAAATTTCCCTATATTTAGAGAGAAATTCATTGGTAGGATCATTTTTGAGGACTGCGTATGTCTCAGTGTCCCTAAGGACCAGTTCAGCCATTCCCAGATATTGACCCACATCCATCAGTACAATATTACCCCCTTTATCGGCGGGTTTAATGATGGTATCGGCATCATCTTGTAAAGTTTTTAAAGCTTGTTGTTCCCGTCTGAGGAGATTGTCCCTAGAGTGGATGCGGAGAGATTTTAAGTTAATTTTCTCAATCTCTATTTTGGCTGCCTCTAGGAACAACTCAATGTTCCTAAAGCTCACAAAGTTAGGTGTATAACGGCTCTTAGGTTTTAGGCCGGTGCGGTTCGGGATGATATTTGAATCATTTTCATCTAAGAGGGCTAGTAGGGTAGTGAGGCATTGGTAGTCTTGTGGTGCAAGTCCGAGGTCTCTGGCCTTTCTTTCATTTTGAACAGAATGGAATTTATGTAGGGCCAACTTTCTAACAAAAAGATTGAGATCCTTAATCCAGCCAAACTTATCAAAGGAAGGTGTAGGTACAAACGAGAGGCCCTTCCCCAGAACAGCCTCTTGATCAGCGGTCAATATTCGAGAGGACAGGTTGATGATCTGGGACTTGTGTTCTACTATCTGAGTGTCAACTAGTATCTCCTCCTCCTCCCCCCTCCTCTTGTATTGCGAGTCTGATATCTCGTTCGCTGGCTCGGGAATTCCTCCTGATAACCTGGGGCTAAAAAATTAACTCCCTTCTTCAGGATTCCTCTGGGATTAGAGTTCACTGTGGATAGATTCGATTGTAATTGTGGTTCTACTGGGATACTTGAGACTTGGCTCCCAGAATCTGTGTCTGAGGAGTCATAGTCTGAAGTTAGACCATTATCAGACGTGCGTCGTGTTCTGCGATTAAAGGATTTATAGACATTCCCGGTCTGATAATCATTAGAGTCTCTTAGAAACTTATCGTGCTTCCTAAATTTCACTTGTTCTTGATATTTATCCAGGTTTTGTTTCAACCTGGATTCTAGAAAGGTGAAGTTTGGATCATTTTGAAACTGTTTGATCCCATTGATTTCTTCATCTAAATCAGTATTAATTATTTTAAGTTGTTCATGTTCAAATTTGCAGATAATCTGCATGAACGTTTTAGAGCAAGATCCGGCCGCAGCTTCCCAATCCCTCATCAAATCTGCATTACCAGAATAGGATGAGGGAGTGTTCATTACTCTAAGACCTCTCGGTATCATTTCTTTACTCAAGTAGTTCTCAAGAGATGAGCTCTCCCAGCATGTTCTAATCTGTTTCTTATATAAACCATGAAGTTTGTTAAAAGATTTATTAATGTTGGGAGTAGTCGTATTTAAGTCTAGTTTTGTATTTGAGAACACATTTTCTGCATCTTTGCACCAGACATTACTTTCAACTTTATTCGACAGAAAACCAGCCATATTAAAAAGTAAAAGAAAAAATTAATAATAAATAAACCACTTTATATATAACCCTGGTATTGAAACCTAAAAAATAATAGTGAATAGAGATATTCCCTAGATAGAGAGCCCAAATAGGGAATATAGACGAAAGCGGGTTATAGGGGTGGCAAAACGGGCATAACCCTGCGTAAAGCACAAAATATACAAAAAAATGAAGGAAGGGCCGCCCCGTAGCAAACCGGGCTGCTCACCTTCAATGCCACCCAATAATAGGGCGTCTAAGGAAAATAAATAAATTTTATTAAGAATAGTGACTTAACATCAAAAAATCTAAATCAGAAAAAACTTAGGGACTCGTACGTATAACAGTAGTTATGCCTATTAAACTGTAAGACTACAGTAGGGACAACATGTATCAATCACTATTGCATGTAGCGATGTAGACTCAAAAAAGAGTTAATGCTACAGATGATGCTTTGGATACATGTTAAATATGGCAGGTTAAATAGACTTGTGTGAAAAAAGGTTGGGGGGGGGGGCTATAAATGGAGAGGGAAACAGAATGATTCCAAATGAACCCCAAGACTGAATAGGTCAGTCTCACAATGTCTCCATATCATGTGAACGCCCCAGCATAATTAACCAATCAACAGACTGTTAGAAAAGAGTTCACTAAAAGTTATACATCTGACAAAAACCCCAAATACCTAAGGACTCATATGAATAGCAAAATGCTATCTATTGACTGCAGGGTTACAGTATATATAATATGTGTAAACACTATTTCAATAGCAATCAAAACTCAAAAAGAGTTGATGCTAAAAGTGATCTAAACAATATATATTATTATATTATATTATGCCCTGCAGAAAATCAGAGAGTGCAGAATAATATACTTGTATTGGAAATCGAAAGGATAGGGGAGATAATATAAACAGAGAGAGGAATATAAAGTCGGAATGGATATAAATGTAGAGTAGCTCCAGATAGAGTAGAAGCTAGATAGATAAACCTCACAGTAACTCCATATTAAGTAATCGCCCCAGCGTATTAAATAAATCAACCCCAAAAGTCACTGCAACACTCTGTCAGGAAAGAGTACACTAAAGGTATAACAAAATTAAAAATAACATCGGAGAAAAAAGCCCGACGCGCGTTTCGGCGGGTAAACCGCCTTTCTCAAGAGCGAAATCAAGTGTATCAAATTGGGTCCCCTTTTCCCCGTTTAACCCCTACTGACCTCCCATCAGGTGGTATCATCCAATCCCCTTGCTTAGCGGGATTGATTATTACGCATGTCCCGCCAAAGAGTCTGCGCATGCGCACCAAACTTAGAATAGATGGTCTCTCATGGCCATCAGTGCGCATGTCAAAATATCGGTGCAGGAACAGAACAGCGTACAAAGTGTCTGCGCACGCGCGCCAAACTCAAAGTGGGTGGTCTCTTGTGGTCGTCAGTGCGCATGTCAAAACTTCAGTACAAGGACAGGACAGCGCACAAAGTGAACAGTCCCGTCACATAGTACATGCATATCTGCGCATGCGTGCCAAACTCGAAATCAGTGGTCTCTTATGATCGTCAGTGCGCATAATTAAAAGAGAGATGTCCACATCTATACAGGAGTTTAGTAAGGATAGGGGGGAGGGAGAAAAGTAAAATAAAAAAGACGAAAAAACTTAATCCTATTAATCATAGTAGAAGATAAAATAATATATTATATATATATTATAGACAAAAAAAGTGATAAGAGTAAAAACTTTCGAAACTTTCGGCAAGGCTGGTAATAGTAGATATGGGAAAAAGGAGATGGGATATATATATAACCCAATGGGTCGTATGTTTATATAAAGGGGGCAAAAGAGAAGCCCTCATTCAGCCCCAAGGGTTGGAGTGTTTTAAGTTCATATATCCATCTAGATTCCCTCTGTCTCAGTATTTTGTCAAAATCCCCACGTCTAGGGGTCCTTTTTACCAATTCCAGTCCACAGAATTTGAGATTATTAGGGTCCCCATGGTGAAATTCTTTAAGATGTCTGGATATAGGTGTCTCAAGACGATTCTTAGGGGATCTCACATGTTCCATGATTCTATCTTTAAATGCTCTAAAAGTTTTCCCCACATATTTTTGTCCACAAGTGCACTGAAGCAGGTATACAAGGCCCTTGGTATTACAGTTGAAGAAACTTTTAACTTTAAAAGAGCCCAGGCCTTGACTATCACTAACAGTCTTAGAGTTTTTGAGGATAAACTTACAAGCTACACATTTGCCACAGCCATATGTGCCAGTTGGGGGAGTACCCAACCAAGTGGCACGTGGTTGTGTTTTAATAGAGAAATGACTGGGTACCAATAGGTCGCGAATATTACGTCCCCTCCTAGCTGTAATATTCACATGTGGGCTTAGAGCCCCCTTGAGATGTGTATCGTTTAGTAGGATGGGCCAGAATCTTTCAAGTGACTTCCGTATTTCTGACCACCCCCTATCGAATGTTGCGATCATACGGATATTTCCAGCATCCTTCTTAGTCGTTTTTTCAGTAAGGTCACACAGTAATTCATCCCTTTCTGTTTGTAGTGCCTTCTTGTAGGCTCTTTTCAGGCAACGGTTCGGATAGCCCTTCTCCTTAAAATGTTGTCGAAGTTGTTTCGCTTTTAAGATAAAATCCTGGGTGTCACTACAGTTTCTCCGAAGGCGGAGGTACTGTCCCACCGGGATACCCTCTTTGAGGGGTCGGGGATGGTGACTAGTCCAGTGTAGGAGAGAGTTAGTTGCCGTAGGTTTTCTAAACAGTGTAGAGTGAAATGTGCCATCCTGGCTAATACTGATGGTCACATCCAGAAAATTTATGGACCGTCCTCCGAATTCAGATGTAAAACGAAGATTTTGCTCGTTACAGTTAAGTAATCCTACCATGTCTGAAAACTCTTGGGGGGTGCCCTGCCAGACAATCAAAATGTCGTCAATGTAGCGACCCCACCATAAGACTTTAGGTAGGTATTCCCTCAACATATCTGAATTATGGATCTGATGTTCCCACCAACCGAGATGGAGATTCGCATATGAGGGGGCACAGGCCGTCCCCATAGCGGTTCCCCTCACCTGATGGTAAATACGACTGTTAAATAGAAAATAATTATGTGTCAAAATGAATCTCAGAAGACACAGAAGGAAAGCTGTATGTAAGTCATCTCTAGGGGTTCTTTGATCAAGAAAAAATCCCACATGTTCGATTCCTATATCGTGAGGTATGGAGGAGTAGAGTGATTCGACGTCCAAACTACATAATTGGACAGTGGAGGAAAACTTAAGACTCGAGAGTTTATTTAAGGCTTGCTTGGTATCCCTAATGTAAGAGGGTAATGATTCAACAAAAGGTCTTAACACTCTGTCTATATACAGGCTGCCATTTTGTGTAAGATTATCAACTCCGGAGACAATTGGACGTCCTGGGGGTGTCTCCAAGTTCTTGTGAACTTTAGGTAAGCAGTAGAAGGTTGCTATTTTAGGATGACGAGTGAGGATAAATTCAAACTCGTCATTTGATAGCAACCCCCTACTGCGACCATCCTCCAAAATTTCCCTATATTTAGAGAGAAATTCATTGGTAGGATCATTTTTGAGGACTGCGTATGTCTCAGTGTCCCTAAGGACCAGTTCAGCCATTCCCAGATATTGACCCACATCCATCAGTACAATATTACCCCCTTTATCGGCGGGTTTAATGATGGTATCGGCATCATCTTGTAAAGTTTTTAAAGCTTGTTGTTCCCGTCTGAGGAGATTGTCCCTAGAGTGGATGCGGAGAGATTTTAAGTTAATTTTCTCAATCTCTATTTTGGCTGCCTCTAGGAACAACTCAATGTTCCTAAAGCTCACAAAGTTAGGTGTATAACGGCTCTTAGGTTTTAGGCCGGTGCGGTTCGGGATGATATTTGAATCATTTTCATCTAAGAGGGCTAGTAGGGTAGTGAGGCATTGGTAGTCTTGTGGTGCAAGTCCGAGGTCTCTGGCCTTTCTTTCATTTTGAACAGAATGGAATTTGTGTAGGGCCAACTTTCTAACAAAAAGATTGAGATCCTTAATCCAGCCAAACTTATCAAAGGAAGGTGTAGGTACAAACGAGAGGCCCTTCCCCAGAACAGCCTCTTGATCAGCGGTCAATATTCGAGAGGACAGGTTGATGATCTGGGACTTGTGTTCTACTATCTGAGTGTCAACTAGTATCTCCTCCTCCTCCCCCCTCCTCTTGTATTGCGAGTCTGATATCTCGTTCGCTGGCTCGGGAATTCCTCCTGATAACCTGGGGCTAAAAAATTAACTCCCTTCTTCAGGATTCCTCTGGGATTAGAGTTCACTGTGGATAGATTCGATTGTAATTGTGGTTCTACTGGGATACTTGAGACTTGGCTCCCAGAATCTGTGTCTGAGGAGTCATAGTCTGAAGTTAGACCATTATCAGACGTGCGTCGTGTTCTGCGATTAAAGGATTTATAGACATTCCCGGTCTGATAATCATTAGAGTCTCTTAGAAACTTATCGTGCTTCCTAAATTTCACTTGTTCTTGATATTTATCCAGGTTTTGTTTCAACCTGGATTCTAGAAAGGTGAAGTTTGGATCATTTTGAAACTGTTTGATCCCATTGATTTCTTCATCTAAATCAGTATTAATTATTTTAAGTTGTTCATGTTCAAATTTGCAGATAATCTGCATGAACGTTTTAGAGCAAGATCCGGCCGCAGCTTCCCAATCCCTCATCAAATCTGCATTACCAGAATAGGATGAGGGAGTGTTCATTACTCTAAGACCTCTCGGTATCATTTCTTTACTCAAGTAGTTCTCAAGAGATGAGATCTCCCAGCATGTTCTAATCTGTTTCTTATATAAACCATGAAGTTTGTTAAAAGATTTATTAATGTTGGGAGTAGTCGTATTTAAGTCTAGTTTTGTATTTGAGAACACATTTTCTGCATCTTTGCACCAGACATTACTTTCAACTTTATTCGACAGAAAACCAGCCATATTAAAAAGTAAAAGAAAAAATTAATAATAAATAAACCACTTTATATATAACCCTGGTATTGAAACCTGAAAGATAATAGTGAATAGAGATATTCCCTAGATAGAGAGCCCAAATAGGGAATATAGACGAAAGCGGGTTATAGGGGTGGCAAAACGGGCATAACCCTGCGTAAAGCACAAAATATACAAAAAAATGAAGGAAGGGCCGCCCCGTAGCAAACCGGGCTGCTCACCTTCAATGCCACCCAATAATAGGGCGTCTAAGGAAAATAAATAAATTTTATTAAGAATAGTGACTTAACATCAAAAAATCTAAATCAGAAAAAACTTAGGGACTCGTACGTATAACAGTAGTTATGCCTATTAAACTGTAAGACTACAGTAGGGACAACATGTATCAATCACTATTGCATGTAGCGATGTAGACTCAAAAAAGAGTTAATGCTACAGATGATGCTTTGGATACATGTTAAATATGGCAGGTTAAATAGACTTGTGTGAAAAAAGGTTGGGGGGGGGCCTATAAATGGAGAGGGAAACAGAATGATTCCAAATGAACCCCAAGACTGAATAGGTCAGTCTCACAATGTCTCCATATCATGTGAACGCCCCAGCATAATTAACCAATCAACAGACTGTTAGAAAAGAGTTCACTAAAAGTTATACATCTGATAAAAACCCAAAATACCTAAGGACTCATATGAATAGCAAAATGCTATCTATTGACTGCAGGGTTACAGTATATATAATATGTGTAAACACTATTTCAATAGCAATCAAAACTCAAAAAGAGTTGATGCTAAAAGTGATCTAAACAATATATATTATTATATTATATTATGCCCTGCAGAAAATCAGAGAGTGCAGAATAATATACTTGTATTGGAAATCGAAAGGATAGGGGAGATAATATAAACAGAGAGAGGAATATAAAGTCGGAATGGATATAAATGTAGAGTAGCTCCAGATAGAGTAGAAGCTAGATAGATAAACCTCACAGTAACTCCATATTAAGTAATCGCCCCAGCGTATTAAATAAATCAACCCCAAAAGTCACTGCAACACTCTGTCAGGAAAGAGTACACTAAAGGTATAACAAAATTAAAAATAACATCGGAGAAAAAAGCCCGACGCGCGTTTCGGCGGGTAAACCGCCTTTCTCAAGAGCGAAATCAAGTGTATCAAATTGGGTCCCCTTTTCCCCGTTTAAATAACCCCTACTGACCTCCCATCAGGTGGTATCATCCAATCCCCTTGCTTAGCGGGATTGATTATTACGCATGTCCCGCCAAAGAGTCTGCGCATGCGCACCAAACTTAGAATAGATGGTCTCTCATGGCCATCAGTGCGCATGTCAAAATATCGGTGCAGGAACAGAACAGCGTACAAAGCGTCTGCGCACGCGCGCCAAACTCAAAGTGGGTGGTCTCTTGTGGTCGTCAGTGCGCATGTCAAAACTTCAGTACAAGGACAGGACAGCGCACAAAGTGAACAGTCCCGTCACATAGTACATGCATATCTGCGCATGCGTGCCAAACTCGAAATCAGTGGTCTCTTATGATCGTCAGTGCGCATAATTAAAAGAGAGATGTCCACATCTATACAGGAGTTTAGTAAGGATAGGGGGGAGGGAGAAAAGTAAAATAAAAAAGACGAAAAAACTTAATCCTATTAATCATAGTAGAAGATAAAATAATATATTATATATATATTATAGACAAAAAAAGTGATAAGAGTAAAAACTTTCGAAACTTTCGGCAAGGCTGGTAATAGTAGATATGGGAAAAAGGAGATGGGATATATATATAACCCAATGGGTCGTATGTTTATATAAAGGGGGCAAAAGAGAAGCCCTCATTCAGCCCCAAGGGTTGGAGTGTTTTAAGTTCATATATCCATCTAGATTCCCTCTGTCTCAGTATTTTGTCAAAATCCCCACGTCTAGGGGTCCTTTTTACCAATTCCAGTCCACAGAATTTGAGATTATTAGGGTCCCCATGGTGAAATTCTTTAAGATGTCTGGATATAGGTGTCTCAAGACGATTCTTAGGGGATCTCACATGTTCCATGATTCTATCTTTAAATGCTCTAAAAGTTTTCCCCACATATTTTTGTCCACAAGTGCACTGAAGCAGGTATACAAGGCCCTTGGTATTACAGTTGAAGAAACTTTTAACTTTAAAAGAGCCCAGGCCTTGACTATCACTAACAGTCTTAGAGTTTTTGAGGATAAACTTACAAGCTACACATTTGCCACAGCCATATGTGCCAGTTGGGGGAGTACCCAACCAAGTGGCACGTGGTTGTGTTTTAATAGAGAAATGACTGGGTACCAATAGGTCGCGAATATTACGTCCCCTCCTAGCTGTAATATTCACATGTGGGCTTAGAGCCCCCTTGAGATGTGTATCGTTTAGTAGGATGGGCCAGAATCTTTCAAGTGACTTCCGTATTTCTGACCACCCCCTGTCGAATGTTGCGATCATACGGATATTTCCAGCATCCTTCTTAGTCGTTTTTTCAGTAAGGTCACACAGTAATTCATCCCTTTCTGTTTGTAGTGCCTTCTTGTAGGCTCTTTTCAGGCAACGGTTCGGATAGCCCTTCTCCTTAAAATGTTGTCGAAGTTGTTTCGCTTTTAAGATAAAATCCTGGGTGTCACTACAGTTTCTCCGAAGGCGGAGGTACTGTCCCACCGGGATACCCTCTTTGAGGGGTCGGGGATGGTGACTAGTCCAGTGTAGGAGAGAGTTAGTTGCCGTAGGTTTTCTAAACAGTGTAGAGTGAAATGTGCCATCCTGGCTAATACTGATGGTCACATCCAGAAAATTTATGGACCGTCCTCCGAATTCAGATGTAAAACGAAGATTTTGCTCGTTACAGTTAAGTAATCCTACCATGTCTGAAAACTCTTGGGGGGTGCCCTGCCAGACAATCAAAATGTCGTCAATGTAGCGACCCCACCATAAGACTTTAGGTAGGTATTCCCTCAACATATCTGAATTATGGATCTGATGTTCCCACCAACCGAGATGGAGATTCGCATATGAGGGGGCACAGGCCGTCCCCATAGCGGTTCCCCTCACCTGATGGTAAATACGACTGTTAAATAGAAAATAATTATGTGTCAAAATGAATCTCAGAAGACACAGAAGGAAAGCTGTATGTAAGTCATCTCTAGGGGTTCTTTGATCAAGAAAAAATCCCACATGTTCGATTCCTCTATCGTGAGGTATGGAGGAGTAGAGTGATTCGACGTCCAAACTACATAATTGGACAGTGGAGGAAAACTTAAGACTCGAGAGTTTATTTAAGGCTTGCTTGGTATCCCTAATGTAAGAGGGTAATGATTCAACAAAAGGTCTTAACACTCTGTCTATATACAGGCTGCCATTTTGTGTAAGATTATCAACTCCGGAGACAATTGGACGTCCTGGGGGTGTCTCCAAGTTCTTGTGAACTTTAGGTAAGCAGTAGAAGGTTGCTATTTTAGGATGGCGAGTGAGGATAAATTCAAACTCGTCATTCGATAGCAACCCCCTACTGCGACCATCCTCCAAAATTTCCCTATATTTAGAGAGAAATTCATTGGTAGGATCATTTTTGAGGACTGCGTATGTCTCAGTGTCCCTAAGGACCAGTTCAGCCATTCCCAGATATTGACCCACATCCATCAGTACAATATTACCCCCTTTATCGGCGGGTTTAATGATGGTATCGGCATCATCTTGTAAAGTTTTTAAAGCTTGTTGTTCCCGTCTGAGGAGATTGTCCCTAGAGTGGATGCGGAGAGATTTTAAGTTAATTTTCTCAATCTCTATTTTGGCTGCCTCTAGGAACAACTCAATGTTCCTAAAGCTCACAAAGTTAGGTGTATAACGGCTCTTAGGTTTTAGGCCGGTGCGGTTCGGGATGATATTTGAATCATTTTCATCTAAGAGGGCTAGTAGGGTAGTGAGGCATTGGTAGTCTTGTGGTGCAAGTCCGAGGTCTCTGGCCTTTCTTTCATTTTGAACAGAATGGAATTTGTGTAGGGCCAACTTTCTAACAAAAAGATTGAGATCCTTAATCCAGCCAAACTTATCAAAGGAAGGTGTAGGTACAAACGAGAGGCCCTTCCCCAGAACAGCCTCTTGATCAGCGGTCAATATTCGAGAGGACAGGTTGATGATCTGGGACTTGTGTTCTACTATCTGAGTGTCAACTAGTATCTCCTCCTCCTCCCCCCTCCTCTTGTATTGCGAGTCTGATATCTCGTTCGCTGGCTCGGGAATTCCTCCTGATAACCTGGGGCTAAAAAATTAACTCCCTTCTTCAGGATTCCTCTGGGATTAGAGTTCACTGTGGATAGATTCGATTGTAATTGTGGTTCTACTGGGATACTTGAGACTTGGCTCCCAGAATCTGTGTCTGAGGAGTCATAGTCTGAAGTTAGACCATTATCAGACGTGCGTCGTGTTCTGCGATTAAAGGATTTATAGACATTCCCGGTCTGATAATCATTAGAGTCTCTTAGAAACTTATCGTGCTTCCTAAATTTCACTTGTTCTTGATATTTATCCAGGTTTTGTTTCAACCTGGATTCTAGAAAGGTGAAGTTTGGATCATTTTGAAACTGTTTGATCCCATTGATTTCTTCATCTAAATCAGTATTAATTATTTTAAGTTGTTCATGTTCAAATTTGCAGATAATCTGCATGAACGTTTTAGAGCAAGATCCGGCCGCAGCTTCCCAATCCCTCATCAAATCTGCATTACCAGAATAGGATGAGGGAGTGTTCATTACTCTAAGACCTCTCGGTATCATTTCTTTACTCAAGTAGTTCTCAAGAGATGAGCTCTCCCAGCATGTTCTAATCTGTTTCTTATATAAACCATGAAGTTTGTTAAAAGATTTATTAATGTTGGGAGTAGTCGTATTTAAGTCTAGTTTTGTATTTGAGAACACATTTTCTGCATCTTTGCACCAGACATTACTTTCAACTTTATTCGACAGAAAACCAGCCATATTAAAAAGTAAAAGAAAAAATTAATAATAAATAAACCACTTTATATATAACCCTGGTATTGAAACCTGAAAGATAATAGTGAATAGAGATATTCCCTAGATAGAGAGCCCAAATAGGGAATATAGACGAAAGCGGGTTATAGGGGTGGCAAAACGGGCATAACCCTGCGTAAAGCACAAAATATACAAAAAAATGAAGGAAGGGCCGCCCCGTAGCAAACCGGGCTGCTCACCTTCAATGCCACCCAATAATAGGGCGTCTAAGGAAAATAAATAAATTTTATTAAGAATAGTGACTTAACATCAAAAAATCTAAATCAGAAAAAACTTAGGGACTCGTACGTATAACAGTAGTTATGCCTATTAAACTGTAAGACTACAGTAGGGACAACATGTATCAATCACTATTGCATGTAGCGATGTAGACTCAAAAAAGAGTTAATGCTACAGATGATGCTTTGGATACATGTTAAATATGGCAGGTTAAATAGACTTGTGTGAAAAAAGGTTGGGGGGGGGCCTATAAATGGAGAGGGAAACAGAATGATTCCAAATGAACCCCAAGACTGAATAGGTCAGTCTCACAATGTCTCCATATCATGTGAACGCCCCAGCATAATTAACCAATCAACAGACTGTTAGAAAAGAGTTCACTAAAAGTTATACATCTCATAAAAACCCAAAATACCTAAGGACTCATATGAATAGCAAAATGCTATCTATTGACTGCAGGGTTACAGTATATATAATATGTGTAAACACTATTTCAATAGCAATCAAAACTCAAAAAGAGTTGATGCTAAAAGTGATCTAAACAATATATATTATTATATTATATTATGCCCTGCAGAAAATCAGAGAGTGCAGAATAATATACTTGTATTGGAAATCGAAAGGATAGGGGAGATAATATAAACAGAGAGAGGAATATAAAGTCGGAATGGATATAAATGTAGAGTAGCTCCAGATAGAGTAGAAGCTAGATAGATAAACCTCACAGTAACTCCATATTAAGTAATCGCCCCAGCGTATTAAATAAATCAACCCCAAAAGTCACTGCAACACTCTGTCAGGAAAGAGTACACTAAAGGTATAACAAAATTAAAAATAACATCGGAGAAAAAAGCCCGACGCGCGTTTCGGCGGGTAAACCGCCTTTCTCAAGAGCGAAATCAAGTGTATCAAATTGGGTCCCCTTTTCCCCGTTTAAATAACCCCTACTGACCTCCCATCAGGTGGTATCATCCAATCCCCTTGCTTAGCGGGATTGATACCAATACCAGGGTTATATATAAAGTGGTTTATTTATTATTAATTTTTTCTTTTACTTTTTAATATGGCTGGTTTTCTGTCGAATAAAGTTGAAAGTAATGTCTGGTGCAAAGATGCAGAAAATGTGTTCTCAAATACAAAACTAGACTTAAATACGACTACTCCCAACATTAATAAATCTTTTAACAAACTTCATGGTTTATATAAGAAACAGATTAGAACATGCTGGGAGATCTCATCTCTTGAGAACTACTTGAGTAAAGAAATGATACCGAGAGGTCTTAGAGTAATGAACACTCCCTCATCCTATTCTGGTAATGCAGATTTGATGAGGGATTGGGAAGCTGCGGCCGGATCTTGCTCTAAAACGTTCATGCAGATTATCTGCAAATTTGAACATGAACAACTTAAAATAATTAATACTGATTTAGATGAAGAAATCAATGGGATCAAACAGTTTCAAAATGATCCAAACTTCACCTTTCTAGAATCCAGGTTGAAACAAAACCTGGATAAATATCAAGAACAAGTGAAATTTAGGAAGCACGATAAGTTTCTAAGAGACTCTAATGATTATCAGACCGGGAATGTCTATAAATCCTTTAATCGCAGAACACGACGCACGTCTGATAATGGTCTAACTTCAGACTATGACTCCTCAGACACAGATTCTGGGAGCCAAGTCTCAAGTATCCCAGTAGAACCACAATTACAATCGAATCTATCCACAGTGAACTCTAATCCCAGAGGAATCCTGAAGAAGGGAGTTAATTTTTTAGCCCCAGGTTATCAGGAGGAATTCCCGAGCCAGCGAACGAGATATCAGACTCGCAATACAAGAGGAGGGGGGAGGAGGAGGAGATACTAGTTGACACTCAGATAGTAGAACACAAGTCCCAGATCATCAACCTGTCCTCTCGAATATTGACCGCTGATCAAGAGGCTGTTCTGGGGAAGGGCCTCTCGTTTGTACCTACACCTTCCTTTGATAAGTTTGGCTGGATTAAGGATCTCAATCTTTTTGTTAGAAAGTTGGCCCTACACAAATTCCATTCTGTTCAAAATGAAAGAAAGGCCAGAGACCTCGGACTTGCACCACAAGACTACCAATGCCTCACTACCCTACTAGCCCTCTTAGATGAAAATGATTCAAATATCATCCCGAACCGCACCGGCCTAAAACCTAAGAGCCGTTATACACCTAACTTTGTGAGCTTTAGGAACATTGAGTTGTTCCTAGAGGCAGCCAAAATAGAGATTGAGAAAATTAACTTAAAATCTCTCCGCATCCACTCTAGGGACAATCTCCTCAGACGGGAACAACAAGCTTTAAAAACTTTACAAGATGATGCCGATACCATCATTAAACCCGCCGATAAAGGGGGTAATATTGTACTGATGGATGTGGGTCAATATCTGGGAATGGCTGAACTGGTCCTTAGGGACACTGAGACATACGCAGTCCTCAAAAATGATCCTACCAATGAATTTCTCTCTAAATATAGGGAAATTTTGGAGGATGGTCGCAGTAGGGGGTTGCTATCGAATGACGAGTTTGAATTTATCCTCACTCGTCATCCTAAAATAGCAACCTTCTACTGCTTACCTAAAGTTCACAAGAACTTGGAGACACCCCCAGGACGTCCAATTGTCTCCGGAGTTGATAATCTTACACAAAATGGCAGCCTGTATATAGACAGAGTGTTAAGACCTTTTGTTGAATCATTACCCTCTTACATTAGGGATACCAAGCAAGCCTTAAATAAACTCTCGAGTCTTAAGTTTTCCTCCACTGTCCAATTATGTAGTTTGGACGTCGAATCACTCTACTCCTCCATACCTCACGATATAGGAATCGAACATGTGGGATTTTTTCTTGATCAAAGAACCCCTAGAGATGACTTACATACAGCTTTCCTTCTGTGTCTTCTGAGATTCATTTTGACACATAATTATTTTCTATTTAACAGTCGTATTTACCATCAGGTGAGGGGAACCGCTATGGGGACGGCCTGTGCCCCCTCATATGCGAATCTCCATCTCGGTTGGTGGGAACATCAGATCCATAATTCAGATATGTTGAGGGAATACCTACCTAAAGTCTTATGGTGGGGTCGCTACATTGACGACATTTTGATTGTCTGGCAGGGCACCCCCCAAGAGTTTTCAGACATGGTAGGATTACTTAACTGTAACGAGCAAAATCTTCGTTTTACATCTGAATTCGGAGGACGGTCCATAAATTTTCTGGATGTGACCATCAGTATTAGCCAGGATGGCACATTTCACTCTACACTGTTTAGAAAACCTACGGCAACTAACTCTCTCCTACACTGGACTAGTCACCATCCCCGACCCCTCAAAGAGGGTATCCCGGTGGGACAGTACCTCCGCCTTCGGAGAAACTGTAGTGACACCCAGGATTTTATCTTAAAAGCGAAACAACTTCGACAACATTTTAAGGAGAAGGGCTATCCGAACCGTTGCCTGAAAAGAGCCTACAAGAAGGCACTACAAACAGAAAGGGATGAATTACTGTGTGACCTTACTGAAAAAACGACTAAGAAGGATGCTGGAAATATCCGTATGATCGCAACATTCGACAGGGGGTGGTCAGAAATACGGAAGTCACTTGAAAGATTCTGGCCCATCCTACTAAACGATACACATCTCAAGGGGGCTCTAAGCCCACATGTGAATATTACAGCTAGGAGGGGACGTAATATTCGCGACCTATTGGTACCCAGTCATTTCTCTATTAAAACACAACCACGTGCCACTTGGTTGGGTACTCCCCCAACTGGCACATATGGCTGTGGCAAATGTGTAGCTTGTAAGTTTATCCTCAAAAACTCTAAGACTGTTAGTGATAGTCAAGGCCTGGGCTCTTTTAAAGTTAAAAGTTTCTTCAACTGTAATACCAAGGGCCTTGTATACCTGCTTCAGTGCACTTGTGGACAAAAATATGTGGGGAAAACTTTTAGAGCATTTAAAGATAGAATCATGGAACATGTGAGATCCCCTAAGAATCGTCTTGAGACACCTATATCCAGACATCTTAAAGAATTTCACCATGGGGACCCTAATAATCTCAAATTCTGTGGACTGGAATTGGTAAAAAGGACCCCTAGACGTGGGGATTTTGACAAAATACTGAGACAGAGGGAATCTAGATGGATATATGAACTTAAAACACTCCAACCCTTGGGGCTGAATGAGGGCTTCTCTTTTGCCCCCTTTATATAAACATACGACCCATTGGGTTATATATATCCCATCTCCTTTTTCCCATATCTACTATTACCAGCCTTGCCGAAAGTTTCGAAAGTTTTTACTCTTATCACTTTTTTTGTCTATAATATATATATAATATATTATTTTATCTTCTACTATGATTAATAGGATTAAGTTTTTTCGTCTTTTTTATTTTACTTTTCTCCCTCCCCCCTATCCTTACTAAACTCCTGTATAGATGTGGACATCTCTCTTTTAATTATGCGCACTGACGATCATAAGAGACCACTGATTTCGAGTTTGGCACGCATGCGCAGATATGCATGTACTATGTGACGGGACTGTTCACTTTGTGCGCTGTCCTGTCCTTGTACTGAAGTTTTGACATGCGCACTGACGACCACAAGAGACCACCCACTTTGAGTTTGGCGCGCGTGCGCAGACGCTTTGTACGCTGTTCTGTTCCTGCACCGATATTTTGACATGCGCACTGATGGCCATGAGAGACCATCTATTCTAAGTTTGGTGCGCATGCGCAGACTCTTTGGCGGGACATGCGTAATAATCAATCCCGCTAAGCAAGGGGATTGGATGATACCACCTGATGGGAGGTCAGTAGGGGTTAAACGGGGAAAAGGGGACCCAATTTGATACACTTGATTTCGCTCTTGAGAAAGGCGGTTTACCCGCCGAAACGCGCGTCGGGCTTTTTTCTCCGATGTTATTTTTAATTTTGTTATACCTTTAGTGTACTCTTTCCTGACAGAGTGTTGCAGTGACTTTTGGGGTTGATTTATTTAATACGCTGGGGCGATTACTTAATATGGAGTTACTGTGAGGTTTATCTATCTAGCTTCTACTCTATCTGGAGCTACTCTACATTTATATCCATTCCGACTTTATATTCCTCTCTCTGTTTATATTATCTCCCCTATCCTTTCGATTTCCAATACAAGTATATTATTCTGCACTCTCTGATTTTCTGCAGGGCATAATATAATATAATAATATATATTGTTTAGATCACTTTTAGCATCAACTCTTTTTGAGTTTTGATTGCTATTGAAATAGTGTTTACACATATTATATATACTGTAACCCTGCAGTCAATAGATAGCATTTTGCTATTCATATGAGTCCTTAGGTATTTTGGGTTTTTATCAGATGTATAACTTTTAGTGAACTCTTTTCTAACAGTCTGTTGATTGGTTAATTATGCTGGGGCGTTCACATGATATGGAGACATTGTGAGACTGACCTATTCAGTCTTGGGGTTCATTTGGAATCATTCTGTTTCCCTCTCCATTTATAGGCCCCCCCCCAACCTTTTTTCACACAAGTCTATTTAACCTGCCATATTTAACATGTATCCAAAGCATCATCTGTAGCATTAACTCTTTTTTGAGTCTACATCGCTACATGCAATAGTGATTGATACATGTTGTCCCTACTGTAGTCTTACAGTTTAATAGGCATAACTACTGTTATACGTACGAGTCCCTAAGTTTTTTCTGATTTAGATTTTTTGATGTTAAGTCACTATTCTTAATAAAATTTATTTATTTTCCTTAGACGCCCTATTATTGGGTGGCATTGAAGGTGAGCAGCCCGGTTTGCTACGGGGCGGCCCTTCCTTCATTTTTTTGTATATTTTGTGCTTTACGCAGGGTTATGCCCGTTTTGCCACCCCTATAACCCGCTTTCGTCTATATTCCCTATTTGGGCTCTCTATCTAGGGAATATCTCTATTCACTATTAGTGAATAAAGGAGTTTTAAATCTCCCGAATGCCCCTACTTGCTATGCCGCTAGTAGGGGCATGTCTACTAAACACTTCTAAACAAAAAACAAAAAAAACTTGCCACCCCCACGAATGACTTAATAGGGGACTTAGTACAGGTTCCCCATGGTGGGGCATCTAGAAAAATAATTAGCAGGGGAGGACATAGTGTCGTCCCCCAGACCCCACCCATGCCCCGCAAATGGGGGGCTATTTAACGTAACGGGTGACACCCCCCGGCCCCAACCCATGAGTGGCGGGTGGAGGCTCCCACCCATTAGCTCCTGGTGGGGCCCTAAGGGGCCAAAAGTAGCAAAGGGGGAGAACATATTGTCTCCCCCCCCATGAGCGGTGTGTGGGGATCTAAGAAACAAAAGGAGGGGGGGCTTATTGTCTCCCCCCCCACCCATGAGCGGCGGGTAGGTGCTTTAAGTAACAAAAGGAGGGGGGGGATTTATTGTCTCCCCCTCCGGGCCCCGCCTTCCCACGCCCTGCAATTTGACTCAGAGTGCTCTTATTGGTTGGTTTAAACGAACCAATAAGAGTGCTCTGATAGGTAAATGTTGAGCCTTGTTTTGCTGAGGTGGGGGAGAATGGGGTGATTTTCAATGGTGTAAATTCCAGAGAAGTGATCGCTCCCCTTTATATGATGGTGAATAGATGAAACATGAGATGGAAAAACCAAGCAACAGCTATGCCACCTTCAGTAAGCTACCATTCATGGGTTTGTGGAACTACCCTTATGCTTTTTGGTATCTCTGTTAATGTTTACTTTTGGTTTCACTTGTCTCATATTTTATTACTTTGTATTTTGAACTATTTCCTTGTCTCTTCTTGTCTTATCTCGGCTTGTTTGCACTGTACAAATACTTTGGAAATCTAATAATTGTTCTTCCTTATAATGCACATAATGAATGGATGAGGTTTTAGAGCCAGGGGTCTCCCCCACCCCCTGTTCCTCCCCCATTTTTGTCTAAAGCAGAGGGAATGCTGATTTGTTGCAGAATAAATTTATATATACAAGACATTAGGGCTTTACATACCTAATTGAGCAATGTCTGCAATTTTAATCTGTTTCTTTATAATGAGGACTGAAAGATACCTTAAAACAACCTGTTCACCAATTATATTATATTTTTGCTTCCTTTCAAAGCAACAATAATTGCTTCTAGTAAAATGACTGGTTTAACTTAGGTTTGCCAATTGCCAGACTGTCATTTATTTTCTAGGGCCATCTGGTAGTGTATATGTAGAATGAATGGTCTGTAGCAACCGAAATATTTTCATCTCTTTAGTGTTGCCATGATATATGTGTGTGTTTTTGAATAAGTGATAATGTGCATAGGTATGAGTAAGGGAAGATGTGTGCCTGCTGATAATTAGACAATAATCATATGGGAGGAAGACTGTACTTTTGCTGTGGGGATATGTTTTGGATGGAAGTGGTAGGTGGAAATATAGCTGTAAGATGTGTGAGGGTGGATATACATGTGGAATGAACGTGGAAATAGAGGAGTAAATTAATATAGGGAGATTTGGCAAGGGAATATGGATATATCAGTAGATATGCTGGAAGATTATTGCTGTGGGGAGGGGTGCTGAAGTAGAAATGGCTCTAGTGTCATATTTGGGGTGATAATGGTGGTAGAGAGATGTTCTGGGCTGGAAATGGTGGCAGGAAGACATTCTGGGATGGAAATAGTGATAGGGAGATCTTCTGGGGTGGAAATGGTGTTAAAGAAATGTTCTGGAATGGAAATGGCTCTAGATAGATGTTCTAGGGTGGAAATGGTACTAGGGAGATGTTCTGGGATAGAAATGGCGCTAGGGAGATGTTCTGGAGTGGAAACGGTACTAGGGAGATGCTCTGGGATAGAAATTGCACTAAAGAGATGTTCTGGGGTGGAAATGGTGCTAGGAAGATGTTCTGGGGTGCAAATAGTGTTATGAAAATGTTCTGGTTAGAAATGGTGCTAGGAAGATGTTCTGGAGTGGAAACGGTACTAGGGAGATGTTCTGGGATAGAAATTGCACTAAAGAGATGTTATGGGTGCAAATGGTGCTAGGAAGATGTTCTGGGGTGCAAATAGTGTTATGAAAATGTTCTGGGTAGAAATGGCGTTAGGAAGATGTTTTGGGGTGGAAATGACTCTGGGGAAATGTGCTTAAACTATCTTTGAGTGATGTTTTGGTGGGCAGCTTAATCTTTTGGTTGTCCCTGGCTTGGGCATCGATTAATGTGGTAACAATCTTATATTTTACAGGTGGTGGCTATTCTTTCAGATTCTAGATAAAAACTACCCCCAAAAAATTCCATTGAGTGAGTATATAGTTCTAGCACACACACTCCTAACACTGTATACACATTTATTTATTATCTTCATCTAAATGTCCATGATATTTGTATAGCTCCTTTCCAAAAACAAATAGTTGCTATATTTCCTTGCATACACGTTAATTCCTGTACACTTATATGAAGGGCTCAGCTGAAATATTGGACAAAATATAATTTTCTGTGAATATCATTTACCTTAATAGAGCATCAATCTGCAAGGGAAGCTGTGTGGAGTAGTTTATTTTACATGTGGTAGAGAAAACACATATAATATATTTCAAAATATATTATATACTGGGGAAGAAGTTGCTTTCTCTGGCAATAGGCCTAAATCCATACACCAATTCTGTTATGGACATTAAAGGAACACGATAGGGTCAGGAACACAAACATATATTCATGACTCTATAGTGTTAAAACCACCACCTAGCCCCCCTGACTTCCTCCCCCCCCAAATACAGTAAAATCTTACTTATGTTCAACTCTGCAACTGCTGGCTCTACCTCTGACATCATCAGAAGTGGTAGCCTGATCCAATCACAATGCTTCCCCATAGGATTGGCTGAGACTGACAAGGAGGCAGGTCAGGGGCAGAACCGGCATGATTCAAACACAGCCCTGGCCAATCAGCATCTCCTCATAGAGATGAATTGAATCAATGCATCTCTATAAGGAAAGTTCAGTGTCTCCATGCAGAGGGTGGAGACACTGAACGGCAGTGCTGCACACTAGGCAGGACTGCCCCCAGGAAGCACCTCTAACAGACATCTGAGGAGTGGCCAGTGAAGTTATCACTAGGCTGTAATGTAAACACTGCATTTTCTCTGAAAAGACAGGTTTTACTGCAAAAAGCCTGAAGGGAATGATTCTACTCACCAGGACAAATTCAATAAGCTGTAGTTGCTCTGGTGACTATAGTGTCCCTTTAAATTGGCACAAAAATGGCTTTACAAAGTATATGAATTTGTAAAAGCAGCTGTCCCGTGCGGTTATAAAGTATTTCCCTGATCTGTATGATAGGCAGTGACCAAATGTGGAGTATACCTCGAGTACGTCAGTCTCATTAGGTGACGAGAGTCAAAGGCAGGGTGATAACTTGTTATAATTGTAGCCAGCTAAACTGTGGATTTAGTAACAATGAATAGCCCTACAGCGATTTAAATAGTAAAATGTGTGCTACAAGAGAATATTGCAAGAGATTGAATAGCTAATAGATTCTTAAAAAAGATTGCTATATTCAATAATTTAATAGACTAAAGCTTAATAGGAAAACATTTGATTAACCCCTTAAGGACACATGACATGTGTGACATGTCAGGATTCCCTTTTATTCCAGAAGTTTGGTCCTTAAGGGGTTAAGTAACCAGCAATACATTTATTTCAGGTAATTGAATCTAAGCCAGCATTGCCAACCATACTATGAACTGTATTTACAGAGAATATGTTACATAGCGTAAATTGCAAAATTTATACTAAAGCAGCCCGAACTTAAAGGACCACTATAGTGCCAGGAAAACCAGCTTGTTTTCCTGGCACTATAGGCTCATTAGGTCCCCCCCACCCTCATGGTCCGCCGGGCTCCACGGGGAGGAAAGGGTTAAAGGCTTACGTTTCTCCAACGCCAGGCTCCTTCTGCGCTAGGGACTCTCCTCCCTCTTCCGCTGAATGCGCATGCAAGAGCCGCGCGCACAGTTAGTTCATAGGAAAACATTTCTCAATGCTTTCCTATGGACGCTGGCGTCTTCTCACTGTGATTTTCACAGTGAGAAGCGCCTCTATCGGCTGTCTCTCTGAAACTGCTATGTTTACAGCAGGCAGGGTTAACCCTAGATGGACCTGGCACCCAGACCACTTCATTGAGCTGAAGTGGTCTGGGTGCCTATAGTGGTCCTTTAAGAATTTTTCAATTTAGCTATTTTGATCTAAAAAAAACCTTCCAAATTGAAAGCATTTCGCATATAAAATCTAGTGAGAATTGAAGTAAAATACTCTGCTGTGTTTGCCAATGGCATTCTATCAAGACAGATGAGTGGGGTTTTTAAAAATAAACAAATAAATCTAAAAGTTAATAAAATCGGATGTGTTGGATCTGGGGGGGGAGGGGGGGGGGGAGAGAGATCTTTTCACTCATAATGCTTACCTCTTACAAAATAATCTTTTTCTGCAGACTTTATCTTTCAGATATCTCCAGTACAATAAAAAAAAAAAAAAAAAAATCTTTAATATACTCTCCAGCTGTGTCTCATGGCTACCCTCCCCCACAATCCCCTGCAGCAGGAGACCCGCTGAATTATGGGGAGGTTGGGGGGATAATCTAGAAAATGCAGGTTTCTGGCAGATTAAACTATATCACTCTCCCATGAGAAGCAATAACTCCACAGCCTGTACTGCAAGATAAGAGACAAGAAATGGGACTGCAATTCACTTATTTATAAAATGTAGGGGGAGGGGGAAGTTTGCATTGGATCTGGTAGGAGGGAAAATTACAAATGTTTGTAGTATGAATTATACATAACATGTAATATTTGTAATGTATATCACTGCAGCAACACCAGAAATCTTGCGCTTTTAAAATGGCAGTAAAAAAAAGACAAAAAAAACCAAAACAAAACATGTTTTTATTCCACAATTGTGCATGGCAACCAGAACAGAAATATATTTTGGTAGCCCCCCCCCGCTCCAAAAAAGAATTGAAGTTATTTTTGTGTCTCACACCATGCACCCCCCCAACCCCTTTACACACACTCACATTCATTCATGCCTCCCAACCGTCCCGATTTTGGCCGGACAATCCCGATTTTGGGGTTCTGTCCCAGGGTGAGTTTCTGCTCACCAGGACTAATATTTTTACTCGCCAATGGCTAGTGGATATTTTGAGCCCTGCATATATACACCCTCACATTCACACACATCCCCTTTGCTTACTTTTAAAGGGAGCTGTACTGTAACCGCACCCCTGGGGTCAAAAGTGGAGCTGCTGGAGTTCACAATACTTTAAAGGTAGACACACCCATATCCCAAATCCTAAGCCCCTCTACTGCTACCTTAATCATCCTCCCCTTACCTTACCTTATCTAGTTGTGTCTTTTTAAATACCTTTTTTTGCGGGTGGCTTAATGCAGTTTTACAGTCACTTTAAATGATTTTTAATATTGTGTTGACTTAGCCCTATATTTTACAAATACATATTTGTGAGGTATGAAAAATATAACGAACACTTCTTTATTTTGCAACTAGGCGTCTGAGTTCGCTCTTTGTCAGTCGTAACAATCTCTGTCCTTTACACCTAGCAGTCAGGGAAAAGGGGAAAAAAAAACAAAATAATTAAAACAGTTTCAATTGCTCCTCTTTCTGAGCAATCTTTGCCCTGGCTTTTCTTTGTCTGAACGGGATTGTGAAGGGTTGAACACCACGCTCTGCAGCTTTAGATGCCCCTTTGGAGGTGACCACAGGAAAGTATACATTTGAGGTGGTTTTGGATAGCAGGGCATGACAACCGTGACAATTGTCACAGGCCCGGCTGTCCTGGGGGGCCCGGCCGTCCGGGCCCCACGTGTATCAACGGAACTGCCGCCGGTGAATCTGCACCGGGCCCCACACGCTGATGGGGCCCATCAGGTAGCCCAAACATTTAGAGCCACCCAATGGGCCCTATTATCTTCAGGGGCCCGATCAGTGCTGAAATAGCATGACCGGGCCCCTTTAAAAAAAAAAAAAATGAAGCCGGAAGCAAGTGCTGCTGGGAGGAAGTGACGTCCGGTCCTTTCCTCCGCGCGGGAAGGAGGAGAGAAAGGCCGTGAGGAGAGGCAGCCGACTCACATCATCCCCAGCCACCCTCCTGCGACGAAATGGTAAGGAAGAGAGGAGGGTGGCTAAAAATGAGGTGTGTGTATGTATGCCAGTGTATTTGTGTATGTATGCCAGTGTATCAGTGTGTGTATGCCAGTGTATCTGTGTGTATGTATGCCAGTGTGTGTGTGTATGCCAGTGTATATATAGAAATGTATTACCATTTGTACAGATGGATACAAAACAAAGCTGGCTATAAATCTTCCAAACCGCTATTTATCTGACTGCAACTGATGGACATTATCTTTTTAAATGTTATATTTGTATTCCTGGACCCAGCAGCTGATATACCAAAGTGCCAAGATGCCATGTCCATTGTTTAACTGCTGGAGTTAACCCTGCTGATCAGAGGAGGTATCTTTCCGCTCCTCACTCAGAGAAAGCATTGGCTGGTAGGTTATTTCGGAGACTGTATATTTGTATGTATGCCAAAAATAAAAATAAAAACTTTGGTCTCCACCGTAGCACCATTCCTAAGAAATGCATGTTTCGGGTGTGCCACCAATACCTTTTTTTTTTTTTTTTTAAACTGATTTGGATTACAATGTGATTTTCCAATTCTTTGATATAAAGTAACTTGGAGAGAAATAACATCTCAACATTTCAAATGGACAAAGAGGGACACTTTCATTTTAGGGTGTGAGTGGGGGTAGTGCCAGTGGAAGGGCTGTTCTGAGATATTTTAGTCACCTTACTAATAATGTATGTAAACTGAAACGTAATTTAGAACAAGTATAATTTAAATCTTATTTACACAGACTGATTTCTAAACACATTTACTGTAGTTTAAAGACAGAAAAAAGGGAACAGCGGTATTTGATCCCAAAACAGGAACTGTCCCTCCTAAATATAGGTGAGAGGTATGATTCCTTAATATAAAAACAATTATATAACTTACCTAGGAACTGTCCTTGTTATTGTTCTGGCAACAAACACAATAAGTTAGGCTCTGTCTCCTCAGGTAGGACAGGAAGTCCATCAAAAATATAAAATACCTTAAACCCCAATTAGAGGGCAGTTTTATACCAAATATAAGCTCAGACAACCCTATAATGCAAAAATATTGTTTGTTGAGAGAGGAATACTTTGTGGACATGTGTTTGACAAGGAAAAGAAACATACAGGTATCAGTTATGGTTTACCTTATCATAGCTGGCAGTGCACTCAGTGAGATAGACCAAAAGCAGAGACTGCAGAATAGGTAAAATTCACACCAATTCTTTGGAGGAAGTAAGACAGACTGAGTCGATTTATACAATTATGGTTTTGTTGGACTAAGCTTTAACAACGCTCCTCTAAAGTGCAAGCAATTATGAATAATTATTGTATATAAAGTGCATAAAAAAGCGCACTAGTAGAATTGTAGTTTTCAACTTTTATTGTCTTCTATTTAGACCATGTATACATTGTGTCTCAAAGACAGTAGACTGTGTATATTAACTTTTACAAATATATGTACTAGTGTGTTGAAGTGGTAAATTTATATTTATGTGTATTTGTACAAACAGGAGGTAATGCCATTCCACCACAGTTTCTTCATCCACATTGCGATGGAGCTCCTGTTTCTTCCCACAGAGTAACTTCGCTACGTCCACTTCCTAGGTGCCACAGGGGAATCTGGAGCTTTTGCGGCCCAGTCGCCAAAGCTTGACCGGGGTCTCTCCTGGACTCATCCACCTGACCAGGCTGCAGCTCTATCCTTCCAGGCAGGTATTGTCCCCTCTCCTGCTCTCCTTCCAGGCAGGTATCCACACTTCTGCTTGTAAGGTGATTGGCTACTGCATTTATAAAGGCACTTGTGGCTATCAGGCCTAGCTCTTTTGCACTTGTCCCTGGCTACAGGGATCATGGAGCCAGCCAACAGTTCCAAAAACTCTTATTTGGATCCCTGAACAAATCCACACAGTTCTAAAAGGAACGAACACATTTTTTATTTTTGGACAAGGACTAGCCTTTGGGGGCTAGTCCTTAAACATGTAGTGACAAACAGAAAATACAAATATATAGAACATTAAAGAACGAGCAATTTTAAATTATACATGAACTATATAATGCAAGTAACCTTTTTTTAAACACAATTATATAGCAATTATATATACATTTAACTACTTACTTAGGGGTTGCCCTCATTTGCATACCATAGCAATATACATACTTCCATTCAGTCAGCAGAGGACACTGCAGAATTATCAAGTAACAATGAATAGTTTGTTTTTCAATTGCTACCATCACAAGCCCCTTTCAGGGGCTCTTGGGACCAGGTCCATGGTCTTTGGGCGAGAGGGCCTTCAAGCCTCTCCAAAAGGCCAAGGTATGGGAGCTTCTGTCACACACACCATGTGTGACAGAATATATCATTTTATAATTTTTTTAGTTTGTTTACTTCTTATAGAACAGAAATCTGAATTTATATGGCAGTCCCTGTCTGTGTTAGTAAAGTTTTGGAAATATGTAAGGTTGGCAATGGTTTCACCATCACACTCTACTTAACGTAGAGCATGGTGACATAACTTGTGCATCAGGTTAGGGCAATCAATTGGGATCATGAAGACTAAAAATAAGTAGGGAACCAGAAGGTCTCCAGCAGCTCTTGAAAAAGTCTGACAGGATGAAATGTGTCAAGCTTGAATGAGGAATTCTCTCTACAATTTGAAATTCCCCCAAACAGACCAGTTGTCTAGGGCATGGAACCCTGCAAATCTATGTTGGGGAAAATTCCCCAAACCTAGATTAGTGAACTGGTGACTAGGGCTCATTTTCAGGGTAGGGCTTAAACGACTAGCATCCCCTGAAAATAAGCTAGACGGGGTATACTTAAAGTAACCATTGTGTATGCAAGTGCCATCTCCCTTCAATTTTGAAGTAGCATGCTATACCAGCACAAATACTAATTTGGGTTCACATCAATCTGGCATCATTGACATGGCTCCAAGTGTTCTAGAAGAGTTGAGTCTTCCCTACATCATATACATTCTTAGTGTTGGTGTCGTCATTCTGATGTGAAGCCTGCACAACAATCGTATCTTTTGGTGAACAGGAATGATGCAACTCCATATGCATTTACCTTTTAAACCCATTCTGCCTCCAGCTAGGTGCCCTGTTGTGCATGCTGACCCAATGTGCTTTCACCATGGCTAGTTTGTTTATCCTGTTTTCTCAGCCATTTAGCCATTGCCTTTGTTAGGATCCTTACCTGTCATGACAGGAATAATGTGTGAAATCTTCTGCACTATTTTTGCTGCGTATTTGGAGATGTTTTGAAAGACCTGCCTCAGAGTGGGACAGAATGTGTCAAACCTCACCACAACTCCAACTCTCAGAGAATTAGTCTCTGTTCTAGTTCAAGTGCCAGAAATGCCTTAACTGTTTATTGTGCAGATTCACATGCTTCATTATTGCACTCTTCATTACCATATCCTTCTCTCAAGCACGCACTGGCAAGAAATTGCATCTGTTCTGTGAGCAATATGCATAGTATCCAAACCTGTGTCATTCTATATAACGGATTGTTGCATCCTTCCTTCTGGCCTGGATACTTGTGTCACTTAGAATGGTTTGACTACTTACAATGGGGGGCTTTATGGCACTTCAGGCACGATAGCCACTAGAGAAGCTTAGGTGTTCGCTGACTCCAACCTCTCCTTCACTCCTCACATCCAGTCGATCCTAAAATCCTTCATCTGAAAAAATATAGATTGCAACTGCCCTATTTAACACCATACGTAGCAAAGGTGCTGGTCCATTACACGATTAACTCTTGTCTTGTCTACTTCGCAGTGGTTTTAAGTTTGGCAAGGCTCAATTTCGGTCTGCCCACACCTGCCCCCTCTGTCAGTTCATACATTACCTTCCCAAAGGATAGAGGGCTCAATTTAAAATCGTGGTACTTTCTTACAAAGCTCTACATAATGCTGCTTCTACCTATCCAACCTAATAAGCAAGTTTGTCCCATTTAGGCCCCTATGCTCTGCTTCTATCCTCTGTACTCCCACCTCTGTTGCTCGCCTTCAAGACTTCTCTAGGGCTGCACCTTTCCTGTGGAACTCCTTTCCCTTCTCAGACTCTCCCCCAGTTTCCATTCCTTCAAAAATAATCATTAAAAACCCCACTTCTTGGGGTGGGCAGGACTGAAGCAGACGGTCGCATATTCCTGAAGCTTTGGGCTTCATGCAACTGAAAACCCGATTATTGAAGCTGTTCCCCCGACTAGCTGAACTTGGGAGATATCACCAGTTAGCCCAGAAGACATGGGGCACAAAACTAATAGGCCCAAGTCCGACAGACCACACATAGGGATGAATATCGGAGAACTATGGAGGCAGGCCCAGGGTGTGAGCGGACCCAAAATGGCTGCCCTCTCAGGAGGTTGCTCAGACCTCTGACGAGCTGTCCATAGAGAGTGAGGAGGAATACTTACCGGCTATTACAAAGCCAAAACAGAATCCACCGGCATCAGACTGCGCGCCAGTTACCATCGCTGTACTGAAAGAGCTCCTGGCAGACTTCAAACACACCCTCCAAGCAGACATGGCAAGGATCCACAGAGGCCTAGAGGGCCTGACAGGCCGCATCGGCGTGCTGGAAGAAACCTCACACAAAGGCACACAGCACATGGAAACACTTCAACAAGCTGTCTGGGAACAACATATGAATGCCGCTTTGCGGCACAAGATGATATCTGACACCGGAACAACTTAAAAATCAGAGGGATCTCAGAGGACGTTCCAGAAGCAGAATTACCACACCTCATGAGAAGACTTCTGGTAGCATTGCTACCACCGAGGCAGGCTGAGGCAGTAGCTCTGGATGGTCTCTTCCACATCCCCAAACCAGCTAAAGCACTGGCCGCTGTCCCGAGGACCTGGTTGTTCATTTCCACCTGACCTGAGAGCAGACCAACACACTGCCTTACCTTACAAGCTTAAATTTTGTTTTCTCTTGTGTTATCCTACAACTTTAAATGATTGTTACATTTTCTTTTAGATAACTCCCCTAGGCCATTTGACCGACCGTCACAAACACCAGTTTACTCTCCCTCCCCCCGCCTCAATGAACTGCTACCTCGTTCGCACCACCTATTTGACAATTGAGATGTTACAATCTAAATTTTATACCCATAGCTGACACCACCTGTATATGCATGGGGTTACGTACCTCAATACCTGCTTCACCTGTTTATGTATGCAATCGCTCTTGCTCACTCTACCAAACGCAACATGCCTTCGTTAGCCCGGGCAGAGCAATGTAGACGCCAGAGGTACAGTAGCCTACCCTTGCCTAGCAAATATGTAAAATATGGTTCGCTGCCTGTATAATTCCTATGCAAGTCCCAAACCACACATGCAACTCCACGTCTTAACTAAGCACGCCAACATGTCAGTTAATTTAAACCAGCCTACTGGTTCTCTAACCACTATTATGACATAAATCTATCTTACCTCAATATAAAAATGTGCCTGTATACTAACTGCTACTCCTTGTTATACATGTTGAATTAATTTTGAAACCGCTGTTGTGGCGAACTGAAACAATTTGTTAACTTGTGCACAACACAAAAAAACAACTAAGCCCTCATTGAAAACTATTCTAGTAACTTACATTTCTACTATATTCTTACCTTTTGTGTCACTATAGCCACTGCCTCTAGAATGTCACCTTGTCTGGAGAAGGTCCTCAAACACCCCTGGTCCTGTGTGTCCAACTTGTCTGGATACAAGTACTTGTCTGTTAGTCCACCCATTGGAACCCTACAAAAAAACAAAACAACCAACCTAATGCTCCAATATGGCTTCCATAATCAACCAAAGCAAAATCCTAAGCTATAACATCTGTGCCACAGCGCTGGTTAGATGCCGAGGCACCATCTTTAATATCATACTCTGCCTCCAACACTTTGTTTTGGGAGATGATCGAAGCATGGTGCCATACCTTCAAAATATAGCAGCATTTTCCTAGACGCAAAATGAATTCTGCAGAGTTTCTCTTTTTCCTCCAAGTGATTCTGGCCAGCTCTGGACCCCACTGGAAGAACTGGGGAGTACCGACCAGCATTTTTAGTCTCCCAACAGTTCGCACTCCCACAAGGGTTTACTTTTGGTGGTGCTGTCCTACAGGAAATATTGCTGACCATCGTTGAAGACCCTAACTAGAGGGGAATAAATATGCATTTTAGGAGCATGAGCAAATATTGGAGAAATTTTTTTTTTTAAATCTGCTGCTCACATGTATGTGCATCCAGAGATGAAAAGCAGGATGTACTCTGTTGTAATTCTAGAAAAATAGCTATAAAAGCTGGACACTTTCATTTAGGCAAAACTGTCAACTCGGTACCTAAACTTTTAAATCAAGATGCAAACCCCATCTGACCCTTGCCCTTTCTTCCTTAATTCCTTTCTGGTACGAAAAGCTCAGTAAAGCATGAAAGGACTACTGGAGGACCTTAGGAAGCAACAGTTATAGAATAGTCTTTTTGTTAACATTTTGTTTGTGCTTATATAACAAACAAGGTTTGCATTGTCACAGTTTAATAGGAATGTATGTTCTACAGCTTTGCTTCACCTAGAGCTGCATTACAGGCACCAAGTGGTCTGAATTTTCAAACAAAAAACAAACTATTTCTGAGCATTAAATAACAATGTATATTATCTTTTAAAGGGACACGCATAACCTTATTATTTACACATCCAGCAACAATGGTGTTGAAATTTGTGTGTGCAGTGTATCATAGCAAAACGCTGCCCGTACAGACTCACAGCACCATGATCACTTCAAATCTGTAGGTGTTCATAGTGCTTGGAGTAACCCTTTAAATAATCTTGTTCACAAATATTGGCCAGTTATCAGGCACTAAAAAGTGATGGTTCAAGTAATGGAAATCAAAATGTGTCACAGGATAGATGTTACTACTCATCAATAACTAGAAAATGGTTTGATAAGCACTAAGCAACATCCCGTTATTAACACTCAAATTTTCCAGGTGCATATTAAGGCTACTAATGAGGAGTTGGAATTTAATATTAAATAAATATGAAGTGTGATATATAGCAAAATCAATACTGTGAAAAAAAAAAAGAAGCCAGTTCTGTTCTTTTGAAAATATATATAAATCCTATATTGCTGATGTACTGTCAGCACTTAGAGGGTTAACACTATCCACATACAGACAAGAGCAAGTGAGAGCAGGGTGATAGCTCCCCTCCCCTACAGCTTAAGGCAGCAGCTTTGGATTCGATGAAAGCAGTCCTACCTCACTCAGGAGAATATGAATAAATAGGGAGCAGAGGCAGAACTGAGCTTTACATGCTATTCTAAGTCTGAGAATATTACATTGATTTTTTTGCAACAAAAGAGCGCACTTTGGAAAGAAGGAGAGGGGAAAAAAAAAAAGAAATATAAGGGCATACCAACCACAAGAGATATGTCCCTGTCTGTCAAAGAGAAGACAAGTGCAAGGCTTGTGTTCTTGGGAGCGGCAGGAGTTGGGAAGACATCCTTGATTTGCCGTTTTCTCCAGGACACGTTTGACGTGAAGCATAGGCACACTGTGGAAGAGTTGCACAGCACAGAGTATGAAACTGCAGGTGGCACAGAAGTTAAAATTGAAATCTTGGATACCAGTGGGAGTTACGAGTTTCCCGCAATGAGAAAATTGAGCATGCAGAGCGGAGATGCCTTTGCGCTTGTTTATTCGGTTGACGACCCAGACAGCTTTGAGAGGGTACGTAGATTACGGGAGGAGATTTTAGAGGTCAAGGAAGAAAAAAGTCCCCCGATTGTTGTAGTAGGGAACAAAAAAGATGAGGCGGTTACCCAAAAAGTGCTTTGGAAGGAAGCCATGTCAACCGTGGAACTGGAGTGGAACAGCTGTTTATTGGAGACATCTGCCAAGGAAAATCTCAATGTGACAGAAGTATTCAGGGCACTGCTGACAGAAGTCAACTTACCTTATCGACTGAGTCCAGCTTTAAGGAGAAGGAGGGAAACCATTCCTAATGAGGGTAATCGCAAACCTCCCATGAACAAAACTAACAGTTGTAGCATGTGTTGATAGCAGACCTTCAAATTCCAGCTGTGTGTATGCAAGGACTAAAAATGGGACATAAGGAAGGAGAGTGGAAGCAAACATTCAACACTCTAAACTACAGAGAACAATCGTTTCCACTATGGCCAGCAAGAATCTAATAGTTATGGATTTTATGTTTTAACGCAAAACAGTTGTTGCATTGAAGGAATAAGGGCAGCTATTGAAACCCTTAGATTTATGAGAAGAAAAAAAACAAAAATGGTTGACCTCCTGTCTGATTTACAATATGTAGATAACAAACCTAACTTGCACATCTACCCATTTATTGACTGAAGATCAAAAATGACTGTATAACCTGTGCTATTTAGATGGATAGCAAAATAGTCTAAGAAAATGTGTTCTGATCTCACCAGAAATGTGGCAGCAGTTTTGTGCTTTTTGGAAAATAGTCCATGGTAGATTACAACAAAAACAGATTATGCAAATTGTCAACTACTAATTAAATCAAAATCATAAAATTCTATGAGATCAGGTAACCAGATGGATTTTTTTTTATTTTTTTTTTAAATTTCAGTATTGCAAATGGTGATGAGCAGTCATTTTACCTTACCCCAACCTTCTGTTGCATTCACTTGTAATGTCTATGAATTAACCAGATGTTTAGCCGTAATACACTAAAGCTAGATTGCTTACACTTGAGGATAAACTCATTGTAAAACTGTTGTCTCTAAGATGTTTTTATTCTTTAATATGGACAAACAACTGTTGGGTAGCATAAAAACCGAGATATATTGTTTGCATAAGAAAATAAAAATGTATTTACTTGTTGAAAATTAAATTAGTTCATGACTTGAAATTTAACAATTATTGTAGTGTACATTTATTACAGTTTGGCCTCTGGGGTTACTTACTATCCAAATAATTATGCAAAAGCTAATCCCCGTTAACAGTAAAACAAGAACTTTGGTTAAAGGTGGGTAAAAAACACAACCCTAAAACTATTTGGTGTTAGAAGCGTTAGAGCTCTAACACTTTCAGTAAAAATACAGTATTTGTGGTCTTCATCAGCCCATTAAGCCATTTTCTGCTCAACCTAGCTTTGCAATAATATTATAAAGTTGGTACAAGTAGATATAAAGGATATGTTGCCAGTCAGAACCAATGCTTCAAAACGCTGTTTGGCACAAATAGTTTTAGTCATAGATTGGATCACTTGGCAGAATATCGATGTGTATATACTGCCATCTGCTGGCTGAAAGATGAGCAAAATGGGGGGGGGAAACTGCCTAAATGTTAATCAGTGTTGACTGGCAACGTGCTATGATCATAGGCGTGCGCAGCCTATAGCATTAGGGTGTGCACTCTAAAGCACAAGCCGCATATATATATATATATATATATATATATATATATATATATATATATATATATATATATATATATATATATATATATATATATATATATATATATATATATATATATATATATATATATATATAGTTAATACAATGCTAAACAAAAATCTGCACACCAGTCAAGCCATAAGACCTGCTTTTCCCACAGAAATTCCAAATCAGCAGTGATGTTACAACCGCAAAGGATTCTGGGTGGGCATATGCAAATTAGTTTAACAAAGAATCACATTTTTGCCTCATTCCATTTTAAACATGGATTCCTTTTAATTTGTGTTTGCGGTATACAACTGCTTGGAACACAATTTAGGATAAGATGCAAAACCAGTGAACCACTCATGGACAGCTGTTTCGTTGTTAATGCAACTCTTCAGCATGAGGTTGGTTACTGGTTTGCTAATTGAGGCTTGGTAGTGCTTGGGAAGCAAAATCTAAATAAGTTATGGTGGGGAAAAATTGTGATTGAAAACCCCTTCCACCTGAAGTATGTGGATAGTTAATACAATGCTAAACAAAAATCTGCACACCAGTCAAGCCATAAGACTTGCTTTTCCCACAGAAATCCCAGGTGGAAGGGGTCAGGTGAAAATCAGGTGGAAATCATCAGGTGGAAGGGGTTTTCAATCACAATTTTTCCCCACCATAACCTATTTGGATTTTGCTTCCCAAGCACTACCAAGCCTCACTAAGCAAACCAGTAACCAACCTCATGCTGAAGAGTTGCATTAACAACGAAACAGCTGTCCATGAGTGGTTCACTGGTTTTGCATCTTATCCTAAATTGTGTTCCAAGCGGTTGTATACTGCAAACACAAATTAAAAGGAATCCATGTTTAAAATGGAATGAGGCAAAAATGTGATTCTTTGTTAAACTAATTTGCATATGCCCACCCAGAATCCTTTGCGGTTGTAACATCACTGCTGATTTGGAATTTGTGGGAAAAGCAAGTCTTATGGCTTGACTGGTGTGCAGATTTTTGTTTAGCATTGTATTAACTATCCACATACTTCAGGTGGAAGGGGTTTTCAATCACAATTTTTCCCCACCATAACTTATTTATATATATATATATATATACATACACACATATATACACACATATATACACACATATATACACACACACACTGTGTGTGTGTGCGGGTGCTGTTAGTGTGCTATGTGGGTGAGGGTGTTTGTGTGTGCACGCTTGTGAAGATGCTGTTTGTGTGTGTGCTGTTAATGTAGTGTGTGTGTGTGTGTGTGTGTGCTGTGTATGTCTGTGTATGCTCTCTTCTTACCTTTTGTAGGGACGGGGGATCGTGATGCTGATTCCATCCCTGGCGGTCCAGTGGAGAGTGAACTCTAGCCCCTTTGGGGCTAGAGTTCACTCTCACGAGAGGAACCCGGCGGAGCTGCCGGCAATAGCTCCGCCGGTCCTCTCCTGCCTCCCTCCCTGCATGTGGGTCAGTGGGAAGGGGGGCTGAGAGCAGAGCCGGCGCTCGGATAGCGCCGGCTCTGCATGAGCCGACAGGGGAGATCCTGAGATCTTCCCTGCCGGTCTCAATATACATAGGCGTGCCACAGGGATTAGGGTGTGCCCAGGCACGCCCAGCACACGCCTATGGCTATGATTTGTAAAGTACATTATAAGCAGACAAATACATTTAGATACTTGTTTTTTCTATAACTATAAACATATGTACAAGGGTTGGTTTATGCATATGATCCATATTTCTGCACATATTTATGACCAGAAAACAATGCAAATGACCATGTACCATGGGGAGTCTGGGATAGAGTAGACATATGTATAAATCTGGTGCTAACCTCAGACATTCTTTTTTTAATGAATAAAAAGCTGTATTTTATTGTATGTGAAAGTACTAGTTAGTGAAAGTGAATAAGAAACGATTGGAATTGAGGCTTGGCACCTACAGGCACTATGAAATAATTTCCACAGCTTCTCGTTTACCAAGGGGCAACCCACAGCTGAACTTAAAGGGACACTATAATCACCAAAATGACAGGTTAATGTAGTTGTTATGGTGTCTAAAGCGCGTCCCTGGAGGCATTTTAATGTTAACACTGTGTACATTACTGCCTAGGAACATCTCTAGTGGCAGTCACTCAGATGGCCACTAGAGGTGTTTCCTGGGTCTGTGAGGCACAGTGTGGCGAAACTGAATGTGCATGGAGACACTCAATGTTCCTCATGGAGATGCACTGATTCAATACATCTCTATGAGGAGATGCTGATTGCGCTATAGCCACATGGAGACCCAAGCGGTGCTGGAAAAAGGCAAGTAAAATCACCTTTCCCTTAGCTGACAAGAGGGCCAGTTTCATAAATATCATTTTCACAGCTATAGTAACAGGAATACAAGTTTGTATTCCTGTCTGTATAGTGCTCCTTTAACATGCTGTCTCTTTAAGCCACTGGAAAATGATGCACAAGAGCATGAAAATAAAAATGTAGTTTAAGTACATCAACTACAGAGCACCACAAATGTCTACAAAGCACTTCATTTTACATATTTACAAAGAGATTTAAGGACATAGATTAGTGTTCTTCTGCTAAGTAGCAATGGACGTGGTTTTGTAAACATAGTTTATTTTTATTTTTTTAAACTCTGGGATAGTGGACCAAAATCCACCAAGCGCTTTGTAGATGATGCAGACCGTAATTGTAGGGAGTTTTATTATGTTTGGTATAACCACAAAAACATTCTGGCACCTAGCTATAAGCTCTTCCAGATGAGAACCAGCGCCATGCTGAGGAGACCCTAAAGGTTAAAATAAAAAAACTGTGCCAATTGCCAAGTGTAACTGCAAAAATGCAGAGTAAGGCTGGAACACAATGGCTGTCTGCACATTTACAGGTCAAGCTGGGAACTCTGGAATAGTTTGGGGAAAAAAATTTTCTGGAGATTCTTTGCCCAAGGAGTTTTGAAAATCCAATTTGAGATGTGCAGATGATCCACAACAGTAATTTCATATACACGTATACATACATATGTATATAGTTAAAACCCTTAAGAGCCAGATTTGAATCTTTCTCACTTCCCATTGTGGCACAAAAAGGGAAACCTTACAAAATGGAAATCAATTTTATCTTGATCCAAAATGTGGATTTTCTCTCTCTTGCGCATGCTGCTTTCAGAGCATAATTTAAAAAAAGTTTAAGATTAACACTGAGCAATTTAATCGTTTTCTCTTTACCTTTTGTCACAGTGAATACTTAAAACCGTTGTTACTCACAGAGTTAATACTACATATTCATAAAAAGAAAATAAAAATATACAAAAAGTCTTAAGACAGTCAAAAAAACAACTGCGATTTATTAAGATTTAAAGAAGCTTCCATTTTGAGAGCAACTTTCGGTGCAATTCAATAACAAACACATTCTAGGAGAGAGCAAAATTAAAAAACAAACAAAAAAAGCTGCAAACTTTTTCTTTAGTTTTTAAATGTCAGTTACAGACATATTAGACATAACATTGGAAATGAAAAAAAAAAAAACAAACAAACAAAAAAACACCCACAAAGAATACATCATATTAAACATATTTAGAGATATTACTGTATCCTTCAATACAATCTCATGTTTTTATGATGTGTGTGTGTGCGCGTGTGTGTATACACACAATCATAAATGTATACACACACATACATACAACACATACACAAACTGTATATAAGTATGTATAAACCATATACATACACAAACCTACATATAATTATTTTTTTATACTGGAAGAAATGTTTATATGTCTTCAATGCATACAGTTCTCCCCCATCAATGTATGGATGTGGTCTTACTAGTTAGTTCTGCTGATGGGGACATATTCAAAATTGTACTTCTTTAACGTACATTGTATGGGACAAGTAGTGTCGCTATGGTGACCTGTAAACACTGCAAGACCCTGCACTTGCACTGTAGACCAATCTTGGAGCAAAATTACTCTATAAAAAAAAAAAAAATGAAATCACCTGACTACACTGAACTACCTGGCTAGTTTTAAACTCTCTTATTTTAAAGTCTTGCAGACAGATACAGAACAAAGAGGACTAGCAGAAAGCTGTATATCACAGTAGGGAATATTGAAACATTTGCTCACAATTGATAGCATGCACAGCTCTGCCATGTTTTTATGCCTTACCTCAGTGTACAGTAGAACATGTGTATTAGCAATTAACCCTTTTGCAGCCAGAGAAATTAAGGACATTAATAGAGCAGCAATAAGCCCACAAATTGTTTAACATTTAAAATCTTTGGGACAATTTTGCATCCAACATAAACTTATGAAAATACACAAACATTTGCAGCTAAAGGAAACGTCATCAGTCTCTCACATGCTTTGTAAACCTTTTAAACACCTCTTCCACCCCCCCTCTGGCGTGCAAAATATTAACAAAACCAACAAACTTTTTTGATGTAGAGGGATCAGCAACATAACAGCAATGTTGGTAATCACTAATAAAGGAGCAAAAAAAAAAAAGAAAAATACACAAAAACTAAAACTGAACACTAAACCAATCACCCACTTAGGGTGCCAGGATATTTAGGATTGTCCGAATGCCAGTAATAGATTCTAACTCAGAAAAGAAAGTGGGGGCCTTTTGCACTCCCACGTCACAGTCTGTTCCTCCGCCCATTTAGGGGCAGTTTATGGCAGACAGAGGTAGCATTATGAAGTAACACAAATAAAATATTAAACGGACCCCATATGAAAAACACACATACACAGAGGTTGAAATACACAGGTTGTACTGACTGAAAAGCTATATCCCCTTGTCTGCAAAGTCAGAGGGGGTGATCAAATGACGTTTGAATCTTGTAAAGGACAACATGAATTCATAAAATGATAACCATCTTTTACTTGGCATGTGCATAGGCCAGGATCTTACTGTGTACACCAGTGCTGCAAGGATTGAGGCTCTCCTAACTCTGAATTCATTCACCCATTCCCTGCTGCAGACAAACAAAGTAAAAAAAAAATTGCAAGCACATGAAGCAAGGAAGGGTGATGCCAGCAGTTGCAAAGATCCAATCAATCATCACACAAAAAAAAAATGAAAAAAAAAAAAATGGAAAACTCCATCATACCCACCCCAATACCATCATAACTCCTCCTAAAAAAGACAACTTGGAACAGGTAATGCACGTTTCCTTGAAGCTAAAGATTTTTCTTTAAGTTTGTTGTTTGAACTCTGGAAACAAGTCTTGCTTATTTCTTTAACAATCCAGAATTATCATGGTTTGTGTTTCAACATAAAGCAATATTCTTATATTTTTAACACATAAAGCACTCAAAGCATTTATAAGTCCATTATTTGGTAAAAATGTAACTGCTACAAACAGGAATTGTTTGTTTTCCTCTATTTTCTTGTTCATTCCCCTCCCTCCTCATTCGTTTTTCAGTGCTTGAAGTTAGGTAAATGTTTTTTGTTTTTAGATTTTCGTTTTTTTTGTATTTTTTTCCCAATTTTAGTTTTGTTTTTTTTTTTAGTACTTTTTTGTACACATTTTCTTTTTCTTAAAAAATACAATGAAATGGTTTTGTGGCGTTTTGTACTCCTCTGGAAATGTTACATTTTCCTGAGAAAGAGCTCCACCATGTGCAAGATGGTATTCAAAATGTTTTTTTCTCCCCTTTTCTTCTTGCTTTAAATTGTCATCACTCGAAGAAAAAGAAACACAGGGTATTGTCAAAGATGTAAAAAAAGAAAAGAAAAAGAAAAAAAAAAGGAAGAAAAAAGTTGCACGGCAATGGCTATTTTTTCTTCTTTTTGTTAAAACACTGGTATTTTCCCCGAGATGTAAGGAATTTATATTCAAATTCAAAAATAGATTCTTGAAATTCAAATGGAAGTTTTTTTTTTTGTTTGTTTTTAATTAATTTTTTTAAATTTTTTTATTACTTTTGTAACTTTGTTTCGCTTTAGGAGAAAAAGCAGACAACACAGAAGAATGTATAACAACCAAAAAAATATTGTAAACAGGTTAAAGCCAGGTTGGCTTCTGCTTTTAGACGCAGTTTAAAACCTGCAAAAGACGCAGTGTTGCGTTGGGTTCTGCGTGAGAGGCTATTCTATTTCGCTCATACAGTCCAAGAGCTGAAGAACAGCCTCTGGGCCAGTGCAAATCTCCAGAAAAATATTCTGCTCTCCAAAGATAAATCCCTGGAAAGGTAGACATACATATTTGTTTTCTCTAGAGATACACATGGAATTTTTTTTTTGACAAACAGTTCCTTACGTAAACATAGATGCAAGTTAGCTCTGTGCCTCTCTGCACACTTATCTAATCCGTTTTAACATATATTTCAGTTGGGGTAACAGCAAGTGGGGATGCAATGCTGAAGTCTCAGTGCAAAGTTAAAAGGTGATAATATCGTACTTAAAATGAAAACATTTAACACTTTGCACACCTTAAGTGCACAAAGAGGAGAAAAGTACTTTTTATTACTTAAATCCTTAGATAGTCCTGTTCAATACCAACAATGTAACCTGTATATTTGTGCACAGGAATGCGGGTGTTTCTGAATGCATGATAGGGTTATCTTCTCTCTGCATACAATATGATGTGTCTTTTAGCAAAACCTGCACTGCAAAGGCCTACAGATCACAACAAACTAAAATTGAGTAGATGCTGGAATTCAAGTATATCTAAGAGCTGATATGATATTTGGGAAACGAGGGAAAAATAGTGTTTGGAGAGGAATAATTTTTAAAATAATAATAATAAAGACAGGAGCAGAAGCTCTGGACAAAGGTTATGTGCATAGGCAGATCAAAAGAAATCCTTCGTTCCTTTGTTTCCAAGCCGAAAATATATCCAGCTGAGTGCATATACAGAGCTGCACGTATATGCAGAACTCACTCGTCCACTTTGATTGATGTGCCCTGTCCGATGTGCATAAATGTCCAAGGCTCATTTCTAAATAGGCTTTTGAAAACCACCCTTTCTTCCCTTGCCCCTACCCTCCCAACATTAATAGAACCCCCTCTTGCCCTGCCATGTGAAAAGTGCCCTTATGTTCTAGTTCAAGCAGAAGCAGCGTTCATTTTTGTCAACTTCAACATCTTAAAAATAAGGAAAATTTTTTTTTTTTTTTTTTTTAAACAAAACGCAAAAATCTTGACCATCTGTAATAAGTGACGTAGTCTCCCCTCCTCCCCGTACTTAATCTTTCCTTTCTCAGCTTCCTCGCATTGAGCCCATACTGTTGCAAGGAACAGTTCGCAAGGGTGCAGTGTTGAGGGTGGCCAGAGAAGGTACTGCATGAAGAGAAGGCTTGCGCCTGATAAGCTGGATTCCTCTCTGGGTCTGGAGTGGAAAGAATTAGGTACTGATAGTATATTTTTATTTTTCTACTAGTGCTGATGACTTTGTTGAATTGATGACCCTGTGTCCTGGAGAATTTCAGATGGACTCTCCACTCAGCAAGTCTCCTGGCAGGAGAGTATTAAGAGGCGTTGGACTGCGAATAATTCTAGAGTCATCTGTTCCTGGAGGTCCCCAAAGACTGCTAGAGTACTGAGGAACTGCTCCCCAGAGCAGGTCGTTGCTTCCCTTGGCACTCAGGCAAGTTGGATTCCAATGAGCGGTGTCATTTCGCACCAAGTTGTGTGTGCCTCCTCCTGAGCCTAACCTTGGCTGGCTACTTCCAGAATTAGATTGCCAACTAGACGTAGGGGGCAATGGCTGCCCTTGCGCCAAGAATCGGTTCACTTCGTCTTCACCAGCAAACTCTGCGAGGATAGTTGTGTTGCCAAGAACACACCTGTGCAGGGAATAATTGCATTTTAATTAGTGAAATTATAGAAATTTACAACATTCCACTATCAAATATGAAAATTCAAAAATTAGTTTAATATAAATGTTAGCAGTTCTTTATTGCAAATATTAGCTATAATGAAGAAAAAAAAAATTAGTCTTAATTTGTCAAAGCTCAAAATTTTAAAATCGCCACTTTCAATTGCAACAGTTTAAAGGGACACTATATAGTCACCAGAACAACTGCAGCTTATTGAATTTGTTCTGGTGAGTAGAATCATTACCTTCAGGCTTTTTGCTGTAAACACTGTCTTTTCAGAGAAAATGCAGTGTTTAGATGACAGTCTAGTGATAACTTCACTTGCCACTCCTCAGATAGCTGTTAGAGATCCTTCCTGGGTCATGGCTAGCTAAAATGCATCCAAACATTCAGTATCTCCTCCCTCTGCATGCAGACACTGAACTTTCCTCATAGAGATTCATTGATTCAATTCATCTCTATGAGGAGATGCTGATTGGCCAGGGCTGTGTTTGAATCATGCTGGCTCTGCCCCTGATCTGTCTCTTTGTCAGTCTCAGCCAATCCTATGGGGAAGCATTGTGATTGGATCAGGCTACCACTTCTGATGATGTCAGCAGACAGTGGGCAGGTCTAAAGGAAACAGAGCCAGAGCTAGCAGCTCCATACTTTAATACAAGTAATATTTTGCTATTTCTAGGGAGGCATGAGGGGACCAGGGGGGCTAGATAGTGGTTTTAACTCCATAGGGTCAGGAATACATGTTTGTGTTCCTGACCCTATAGTGCTCCTTTTGCAGTCGTCACATATACTTGTAGGTGTGGGGAATCAGCAGCACTAGATTTGCAATGAGCCGAAATTTGGCATGATTACAGCACAAGCTTTGATGGCAACATTTAAGTAGGTGAGCACTTGGGAAATAGTGATCACAATATAGTGTCCATTGAAATAAACTCAAAAAAAAAAACAAAAGCACATGGGGTATACTAAAACATAATTTTAAAAAGGAAATGTCTATACGTTAAGGGCAGCTTTACAATATATTGACTAGCATAAACTTTTCAGTGAAAAGAATATGGAACATCTTCCAACAAATATTAGAAAGGTACATTTCTCAGTATGTACCATTGGGTAATAAATATAAAAGAAATAAATTGAAACCAATGTGGTTTAGTAGAGAAGTAAAACAAGAGTTTAAATATAAGAAAAGGGCATTTAAAAACGGACAAATCAGATGCATCCTATAAAAGATATAAGGACGCCAATACTGCGTGCAAAAAGACGATTAAATTCGCTAAACTTCAAAATGATAAAATAATAGCCAAAGAGAGCAAAACCAACCTCCAAGGCATTTTTTAAGTACATAAATTCTAAAAAAATAAATAAAAATGAAAGTGTAGGTACACAAAAAACTGGAATGGGAGTGTTCGTTAATGAACACCAGGAAAATGCAGAAATGTAAATCACTATTTCTCCTCTGTATTTATTAAGAAAGAACCCATGGCAATAGATGTGCAAATGAAGGCTGCTAAAAACGTGCAAAAATTTTTTAATTGGTTAACTCAAGACAAGAGTGCTGCAGCAACTAAAGAAAGTTAATATAAACAAAGCTCCAGGGCCTGATGATATTCATCCCCGATTACTAAGTGTAGAAATAAGTGAACCTCTTTTTTTAATCTTTCAAGATTCTTTTCTTTCAGGAAGTGTTCCGGAGGATTGGAGGAAGGCCGATGTGCTTCCTATATTCAAAAAGGGTTCAAACCCCTAGCCTGGAAATTATAGACCTGTGAGCTTAATTTCTGTGGCTGGAAAAGTATTTGAAAGGTTATTAAGGGATAATATTCAAGAATTCCTTGAGAAGAACATTATCAGCAAAAATCTGCATAGTTTTATTTAGCACAGGTCATGTCAAACTAACTTGATTGCATTCTATGAAGAAGTAATTAAAAGTATAGATCAGGGTGTTGCAGTGGATGTGATCTGTTTGGATTTTGCCAGGGCATTTGATACAGTTCCACACAATAGATTTGTGTTCAAACTCAAAGAAATTGTTCTAGATGAAAATTCTTGTTTCTGGGTAGAGCACTGGGTTAAAAATAGAGTACAGAATTGTCATTAATGGTAAATTTTCAAGCTGGACAGAGGTTGCAAGTGGTGTCCCTCAGGGTTCTGTTCTGGGATCCCTTCTATTAAACAGGTTTATAAATGATCTTGAAGACCGCATTGAAAGTCATGTTTCAGTGTTTGCAGATGACCCAAAACTCTGTAAAACAATACAATGTGAGCAAGATATTACTTTGCTGCAGAGGGATTTAGATAGACTGGGAGACTGGGCACTCAAGTGGCAGATGAAATTGAATGTTTTAAAATGCAAAGTTATGCACTTCGGCGTAAAGAATGCACAAGCAACGTATACCCTTAATGGAAGCAAATTAGGAATAGCAACACACGAAAAGGACTTGGGAATTGTTATAGACAAACTATGCAACAATGTGCAATGTCAATCAGCAGTGGCCAAGGCCAGTAAGGTATTGTCATGCATGAAAAAGGACATTAATTCTCGGGATGAGAATATAATTTTGCCGCTTTATAAATAACTGGTGAGACCACATATTGAATATGCTGTGCAATTTTGGGCATCTGTTCTAAAGAAGGATATTATGGCACTAGAAAAAGGGCAGAGACGGGCTACAAAATTAATAAAAGGAATGAAACATATCAGCTATGAAAGGTTAAATTGAAACCTCTTTAGTTTAGAAAAACGTCGCCTGAGAGGGGATATGATAACATTATACAAATATATTCGTGGCCAATACAAACCATTGTGTGGAAATCTATTCACAAATCGGACTTTACATAGGACACGAGGTGATGCGTTTAGACTGGAAGAAAGAAGATTTAGTCTAAGGCAAAAAGGCAAAGGAAAGTTTTTATTTTATTTTTTTTACTGTAAGAAAAATAAGGATGTGGAATTCTCTCCCTGAAGAAGCGGTTTTATCAGAGTCCATGCAGATGTTCAAACAGCAACTAGCAATACTTGCAAAAACATAACATTTAAGGATATAGTTTTTCAATGTAGGGTAATAGCTTCTTGATCCAAGGATTAATCTGTCATTCTGGGGTCAAGAGGGATTTTTTTTCCTAGTTTGTTACAAAATTTGAAGTGCTTCAAACTGTGTTTTTTTCCCATTCTTTTGGATCAACAGCAAAAAACAAATGTGAGGAAGGCTGAACTTGATGGACGCAAGTCTCTTTTCAACTATGTAACTACGGTGCTCAGAATTAGAGGAGATACTGCCTCACTCTCCCCTGGAAATCAAAGTTATGATATGGAAAGTGAATGAGAAGGGTGCAGTTACACAACTGCTTTTCCACACTCAAACCCTTAACAAAGATACCTTCCTACATATTACCGTCTCTTCACACAAATATACCTTTGCATTGAACCTAATTATTTATACAAATACATTTCTAAATTCACAGAATGACACTCCATGCCACAGATATACAATAAATGAAAAGTATGCAGCATGAGGTGGTATGTATCTTTTAGGCTTGGCTAGTATATTGAGATCTGAAACAGTCTTGCTTTTATTGCATGATAATGTATTTTGTAACAAAATAAAGCAATGAGCAAGCTCTTAAAGGGACACTATAGTCACCTACGGTAAATTACTTAAGCTAAATAAAGCAGTTTTAGTGTATAGATCATTCCCCTGCAATTTCACTGCTCAATTCACTGTCATTTAGGAGTTAAATCACTTTGTTTCTGTTTATGCAGCCCTAGCCACACCTCCCCTGGCTATGATTGACAGAGCCTGTATGAAAAAAAAAACTGGTTTCACTTTCAAACAGATGTAATTAACCTTAAATAATTGTATCTCAATCTCTAAATTGAACTTTAATCACATACAGGAGGCTCTTGCAGGGTCTAGCAAGCTATTAACATAGCAGGGGATAAGAAAATCTTAATTAAACAGAACTTGCAATAAAGAAAGCCTAAATAGGGCTCTCTTTACAGGAAGTGTTTATGGAAGGCTGTGCAAGTCACATGCAGGGAGGTGGGACTAGGCTTCATAAACAAAGGGATTTAACTCCTAAATGGCAGAGGATTGAG
>OW240917.1:231783667-231868667 GCA_933207985.1 Pelobates cultripes | reverse complement strand
TACCCATGAAGCGTATCCTACTGGATGAATTGGCATGAAATATCTTTAAGTGCCTTGAAACTGGAGTTTCCAATTTACTTCTAACCGAATTGACATGTTCACTAATGCGGAACTTAAAAGGGCGGAATGTCTTTCCGACATACTTAATACCACAGGAACATGTCAAAAGGTAGAGGACACCCTCTGTACGGCAATTAAAAAAATAACGTACATAGTGGGAGTCGGAATTCGAGCTGTCAGAGAACATCTTTGTGTCTTTACCTATGTACTGACAGGCACTACAGTGACCACATCTGTAAGTGCCCTTCGGTAAATAGGATTTAGAACGTTCATTTGTTTGGCCAAAGCGGCTGTGTACCAAAAGATCCTTAAAGTTCTTCCCTCTGCGTGCCGTGACGGAGGGAAATGGGGAAATCACTGATTTAATGTGAGTATCGGATGTCAGGATCGGCCAATATCTGCCTAAAATTAGCAGCATTTTATGCCAACCTGCATCATGTCCCAATGCAACGGATCTGATGGCTCGACAATGGGGTTTTGTCCTCAAGAAGGTTTGCTCTATCTGAACATAGTGCCCTCCAATAAGCCTTTTTGAGGACTCTGTTCGGATACCCTCTATCTTTGAAAGATTTTCTTAGATTGGCTGCCTTCGTCTTGAAGAGTTGAGCAATTTCTACGTAAACGCAAGTATTTCCCAATTGGTATGCCTGCTTTACAGGGATAAGGATGGTAGCTGTCCCAGTTTAGGAGGCTGTTTGTAGCTGTCTCTTTGCGATACAGCATTGTAAAGATTCTGCCATCCTCTTGTAAGGACAGAGTAATGTCTAAGAAGTTAAGATGTTTACCACAGACCTCAGCGTAAATTCAGGTCGTTTATGTTCAATAACCGTACAAATTCAATTAAGTCGTCTATTGTGCCAGCCACACTATAAATACATCGTCAATGTAACGTTTCCAACAATGTATTTGTGTCAGAAATTGAACCAGGCGTTCATCCTTTTGAAGATTATTTTCCCATGTGCCTAAATACAGATTCGCATAGGAAGGGGCACAAGATGTGCCCATTGCCGTACCCATAATCTGATGGTAAATTGTACCATTAAAAAGAAAAACATTTTTAGTAAGCACCAGGGTGAGGGCTTTGCAGGCAAAATCTATATATTCTGTAGAGAATTTAGACTGTAATTGTAAAGTGAGTTGTAAGTTCTCAATCCCCAGGTTATGTGGGATGGAGCTGTAAAGAGACTCCACATCAAGACTACATAGCAACTCCTCTCCAGGTACTGTGATATTTTCCATAAGTTGTAACATTTGTTTTGTATCTCTTACATAAGAGGGAAGCTTTAGTACAAATGGACTCATTATTTTATCAAGATATATGCTCATAATTTGAGTCAGATTGTCTGTACCGGAGACTATCGGGCGTCCACTAGGATTGGTGACAGACTTATGGATCTTTGGAAGACTATAGAATGTAGATTTCTTAGGATGTCTTGTAAACAAATTTAAATTCATCCTTTGTGATGAGTTTGTTGTCCAGTGCTTGTGACAGCAGGCTTTTAACTTCCATAATATACTCACTAGTGGGGTCGTTATGTAGTACTTGATACGTCTTTGAGTCACTTAGACTGTTAATCATAGATGTGTATTGAGAGCAATCCATTACAACTATATTACCCCCTTATCGGAGGGTTTGATGATTATATCCGTATTGGTACGTAGGGACTCGAGCGCTTTAGCCTCAGCCTTTGTTAAATTACCACTGGACTTAAAGTCCAGATCATTAGGGTTTATTTTTTCGATATCCCTGCAAACCATTTCTAAAAACACTTCCACATTCTTGTAATCTTTAAAATGAGGGGTAAATGTACTCTTGGGTTTTAAATCCGTCAAGGGTACGTTATTAGGTCTTGCGACTTCATTGGATTGTAAAAGTTCAACTAATGTGTCTAGACAGTCCAGATTTTTAACAGTTAGTCCTAAGTCTTGTGCTTTATGTTCTTTCCTAATAGTGTGATATTTAAAAAAAAGCCAATTTACGGGAGAAGATGTAAATCTTTAATCCAAATAAATTTATTGAATGGGGGGATAGGTACAAACGTCAAGCCTTTCTGTAACACTGAGTATTCTATTTCGGATAGAGTAATAGAGGAGATGTTAGCCACTTTCAGATGGTCTTGAACTAATTTCGATATCTTCGTTGGCCCCTGCTTCTTTGGGACTGTCTGGTGTTTGGACCTTTGAGTTCCTCTGCCTGTCTCAGGCCTAAAAAAAATCCACCCCTTTACGAAGTATACTTTTTGGGGGTTGAGTTTGGGAAGCTTGACTGGGAGGGGCAGCTGTCAATTATGTCAACAGTGGGAGGGATGCATGTCTTTGCACCCTCCCTTTATAGTTAACGATCAATAGATTTAGGGATGGAGTGTTTGTGTTTGTATGCCCCCCTCTTTCCACCCCTCGCCCCAGCATTGTATATGCTTGATGTTTAAATAAATGATCGATTGACTGTTTACAGTCAATTTGCTGCGGGATACCATAATGGACTTTTAGGGGCGGGGCGTTCGTAGGCGTACCAACCCCCCTTTAATGATTGATCTAGGCCCCATCCAACGAGACTCCGATACGAACGATGACGCAGGTGAGGAGGAGTGGTGACTGAATGTCAGTCACCTGCTCCCCCCCCACCACCACCATAGAAATCCCTGCCTGAAAAAAAGTCCCTTAGACATATATAGGGATATACCTTTATCCTATTAGGGACCCCTTTCTGCTGTCCTTTTGTATTTCAGGAGTGGACATTTACAGTTTACATATGGGGGCTATCAACTTACCCCCTTCTATTTCCTTCTCCACTTATTAGTTATTCTCCCCTTTTGTCTTTCCCTTTTCTACTTATCATTGGCTACTATACTACTTTATTTCTGTGTTCAGTAGCTACTTTAGGCATCCCCTTGCTTCAAGGGTCTCCGCTATTTCTTCTGTATGTTTTTAAAAATATTTATTTTATTCATAATAAAATTATGTTTCATACATGAATAGTTCATGAGAAATTAAAGCCCTGTTCCTCCTGAATAAAACGATATATAATAAAAGTGCACTTAATAGGAAAAGAGGTGAATTACGGTTAATCAGACATAGCACAAATTCCAGTTTTTGTTTACATTTTGTTTTGATCAGAACGTGTCCAATTGACTCCGTCCTTAAGGGGTTAAATATATGTTATACATATATAGGAACTATAAGTGCGTGAAAATAAATATATATATATATAGATCTATATATATCTATCTCATTTATAAAAAACAAATAAGACAGCGTTTGTAACTAAGTGGCTACTACAAAAGACAGGAAATACTCCATTTGGAATACCCTGGGTTGCCAACATTTCAAAATGGTTTGCCATGATGGGGTTATTTCAAATTCCTGGGCTACCATATAGTTTAAAAGGGCAACACAGACCCAGCAAACCAATCTGGCAAACCCTATATTGACCCTGTATCTTTTCAAAACCCCATAAAACCTGTACATGGGGGGGTATTGTTATACTCAGGAGACTTTGCTGAACACAAATATGAGTGTTTAAAACAGTAAAACTTCTCATGACGATGAAATCACCAGTAAAAGTGCAGTTTTTGTGTAAAGAAATGCAAAAAACAAATATAAATGCCAATTTTGGCCAAGGTTTGTGAGTAAGTGGCTACTAAAAAAGACTGGACATACCCCATTTTGAATACCGTGGGTTGTCTACTTTTACAAATGGTATGCCATGATGGCGTTAATTTTAATTCCTGGGGTGCTATATGGTCTCAAAGGCAATCTGCCAAATTTCAATGTGCAAACTGTAAGTTTGCAAAAACCCATAAAACCTGTACATTGAGGGCACTGTTTTACTCGGGAGATGTTGCTGAACACATATTGGGATGTTCTTTGTCAGTAACACATAACAGGAAATGAGAATCCATGCCTAAAGTATAATGTGAGATAAAAAAAAAATAAAAAAAATGACAACCCAAGTTTGACAAAGACTGGTGATAGAATTAATGCATGTAAAGTGTTAAAATACCATTTAAAATAGCCTAGGGTAGGGGTAGGCAATCTTTTAGCGGCACTGTGCCGAAATAGGATTGTGATGTCCCGTAGCGTGCCGGTCTTATTTTTTTTAAATTGAGGGGAGTATGTTGCCCTATTCTGCTTGTGTTATTTATGCTGCAGTTGCTTGGTATCGTTGTATTTGTGCGTATATGAGCCATTGTATATGGGGGGGGTAATCACTATACTCAGGAGATGTTGCTGATGTTGCTGCATATGGAGGTGTTCTTTGGCAGCAACCCTTAAAGTTCTCCATACATGTATTCTTAAATTGCTATGTGTGTAAAAAAAAAAAAAAACAAAAAAAAAAAAAACATTTGGCATAGATTGGTGGTAAAATGGTTGCATTAAAATAGTCAAAATACCCCAAGTTTAATACCTTAGGTTGTATTCTTTTAAAAAATATATACATGTGAAGGGTTATTCTGGGATTCCTGACAGATATCAGTGTTACAATGTAACTTTAGTTAATTTTGAAAAAAGAAAAAAAAAAAAAGAAGAAAAGGTTTGGAAATAGCAAAGTACTGTACTTATATCCCTATAACTTTCCACAAAGAACATGTTAACATTGGACATTTCTAAACTCAGGACAAAATTTAGAAACCATTTAGCACGGGTGTTCTTTGGCGGTTGTAGATGCGTAACAGATTTTGGGGGTCAAAATTAGAAAAAATGTGGGTTTTTTAAAAAAAAATTTCATCATATTTTATAAAAAAAATTTATAGTAAATTATATGATCTGATGAAAATAGTATCTTTAGAAAGACCATTTAATGGCGAGACAAACAGTGTATGTGTGCGTACAGTATATGCGTAAGAGAAAAATTACAGCTAAACACAAACACAGCAGACATCTAAAAACAGCCCTGGTCCTTAACTGTAAGAAAATTGAAAAACGGTCTGGTTACTAAGGGGTAAAACTAAAAGAAATTGGTCTACATGAAGATTCTTGTCCTTGGGTAGAACATTGTTTTAAAAATAGAGTACAGAGAGTTGTCATTAACGGTAAATTTTCAAGCTGCAAAAAAAGTGGTAAGTGATGTCCATCAGGTTTCTGTTCTGGGACCGCTTCAATATAACAGGTTTATAAATGATCTTGAAATGGGCATTGAAAGTCATGTTTTAGTGTTTGCAGAGGACACAAAACTCTGTAGAGTAATACAATGTGAGCAGAATATTTCTTTGCTGCACAGGGATTAGATTGATTGGGAGACTGGCCACTCAAATGGTAGATGACATTTAATGTAGATAATTTCAAAGTTATGCACTTTGAGGTAAAGAATGCACAAGCAATGTACACCCTTAACAGAGAAATAGGGATAAGTATTTGGGAATGGTTAAAAAAAAACCCAATGTGCGATGTCAATCAGCAGCTGACAAAGCCAGTAACGTATTGTCATGTATAAAAAGGGGCATTAATTTTTATGATGAAAATATAATTTTGCCTCCATATATAAATCAATGGTAAGAATATTCTATGCAATTTTAGGCACCTGCTTTAAACAAGAATGTTATGGCGCTAGAAAAAGTGCTATATAAAAATAAAACACTGGAACATTTTAGTAGAAGAATAGTGTCATATAAAAATAAAAGAAAGGGACATTTTCGTTATGAATTAGGGTTAACAAATTTAAATTTGTTTCATTTAGAAGGAAAATTATAGCTTTCTACAAATATATTTAGGCCAATACAAACCATTATCTGAAAATCTACTCATAAACAGGACTATACAAAGGTCACACACTTAAAATGGAAGAAAGGAGATTTAGTCTAAGGCAAATTAACCCCTTAAGGACACATGACATGTGTGACATGTCATGATTCCCTTTTATTCCAGAAGTTTGGTCCTTAAGGGGTTAAAGGGATGTTTACTGTAGGAACAAGAAGGATGTGTAATTCTGTGCCTGAAGTGGTGTTTTTTTTGTTTTTTAAAATCAGAGTCTTTACAGATTTTTGATACATAAAACAGAGAGTGGATGGTGAAAAGAACTGACCGTTTAGGAAGTGCAGGCAAGCCACTATATATGGGGATGCACTCCCTGTATCCCTTAACCAAATGTGCAAAAAACAGAGCTGTATATACTATACAGAATTAGGGCGCCACTTATCACCAGATATCTATACTGAATATAGTTACCCTCCAACGAGCAGATGAGGATATTCACATAAAAGATATAAAAAGAGAAAACATCATAGTGCAAACTTTTAATCCAAAATGATAAAAAAATATATAAATAAAAACACTCACAAACAGTGTGGCACAATTGATAAAATCAATATGTGCTAAAGTGCTGATGCCTATAATAGGCTAAATCTCCCGGTCTTAGCAGTCTGTGGGCGTCTGTGTAGAGGCTGTAGCAAAGACAGATGAAACAGTTCACCATCAGCTGATCCAATTCCCGGGTTTGCTCAACGCGTTTCGTCTGTGCTTAATCAGACTTCCTCAGGAGCGATCCATAATCTTCTCTAACCGGCATTTAAATATGCCGGGCGGCGTTCTTTCTGTGCAATTGCGCATGCGCGCGGGCGCCGGCGTGATGACATACCATTCGCCGGCGTCCGACGTGCATGTGCGTTCCACCGTGGAACGCATGCAAAAAACTTTATTAATCTAAGCAACACTAACAACACTGGAACTTGTCAAGAACGAAACCAGTGTGTTCCGATGCTATTATATGTTGAATGCATATATAGAGAAGATTCAAAAATAACATATGATGTGAATGTATATAACAAATATAAAAATGAATATATACAACAATGGATAAAAAAAAATAATAATAAAAAAATTATATATATATATATATATATATATATCTATCTCTCTTTTTTATTTTATCCATTGTTGCGTTCTTGACAAGTTCCAGTGTTGTTAGTGTTGCTTAGATTAATAAAGTTTTTTGCATGCGTTCCACGTTGGGACGCACATGCACGTCGGACGCCGGTGAATGGTATGTCATCACGCCGCCGCCCGCGCGCATGCGCAATTGCACAGAAAGAATGCCGGTTAGAGAAGATTATGGATCGCTCCTGAGGAAGTCTGATTAAGCACAGACGAAACGCGTTGAGCAAACCCGGGAATTGGATCAGCTGATGGTGAACTGTTTCATCTGTCTTTGCTACAGCCTCTACACAGACACCCACAGACTGCTAAGACCGGGAGATTTAGCCTATTATAGGCATCAGCACTTTAGCACATATTGATTTTATCAATTGTGCCACACTGTTTGCGAGTGTTTTTATTTATATATTTTTTATCATTTTGGATTAAAAGTTTGCACTATGATGTTTTCTCTTTTTATATTTTTTATGTGAATATCCTCATCTGCTCGTTGGAGGGTAACTATATTCAGTATATATATCTGGTGTTAAGTGGCGCCCTATTTCTGTATAGTATATACAGCTCTGTTTTTTGCACATTTACAGATTTTTGAACTGCAACCAAATTAATACAAAAACATAGTATTCAGGGATATAATTTTTAGTTTGTGGGGTAATAGGTTCTTGATCCAAAGAGATCTGACTGCCATTCTGGTGTCAAGAAATAACATTTTCCTAATTTACTGCAAAATTGCTAAGTGCTTAAAGCTGTTTTTTCTGCCTGCTTTTAGATCAACAGCAAAACAGATGTAAGAAAGACTGAACCTGATGGACACATGCCTCTTTCCAGCCCGTGTTGTGCAACTATGTAAGAGTAAACAAAAAACACATACTGGACTTAGGGACAGGATCCAGAGGAGAAGCAGCATTCGTCAAGGTATCCATGGAGTTAGGGTGAGTCCACTGTGGTAGGCGAGACTGCGACTGAGATGTATCCTTTACTGTCAAGCTGCCAGTCATGTCCATGCTGTTTACATTCATGCTGGCGTTTAAACCAGCAGCTGTGTGTGAGGGAGCATGTCAGATATCAGGATTATGCAAACTCCATACACACAGTCCTCAAACACATAAAAAAACAAAAAACAAATAAAAACCCAAACATTCCATTTCTGCTGATATGTTACAACATTTATTTTATCTAGATCTTTGGATTAGAGGGACACTATAGTCACCAAAACAACTTTAGCTTAATGAAGCAGTATTGGTGTATAGATTGATTCCCTGCAGTCACACCTCCCTGCATGTTATGTGCACAGCCTTCCAAAACACTTCTTGTAAAGAGAGATCTAATGTTTACACTTCCTTTAGTGCAAATGCTATTTAATTCAGAATTTCTTGTCTCTTGCTCTGTTAATAGCTTTCTAGACCATGCAGTGGCCTCCTGGGTGTCATTAAAACATAGTACAGCGCTACGGAATCTGATGGCGCTATATAAACAATAATAATTAAAGCTCAATTTACAGAGCAGGATATAAATTTAAAATAAAGTACATCTGAGTGAAAGTGAAACAATTTTTTTTTATCCAGGCTATGTCAATCACAGCCAGGAGGGGTGTGGCTAGGGCTATATAAATTGAAATAAAAGTGATTTAACTCCTAAATGGCAGATAATAGAGCAGTGAGACTGCAGGTCCATGATCTATACACCATTAAGCTAAAGTTGTTTTGGGGACTATAGTATCCCTATAAGCATTGGTCACGGAACTAAAGGTCCATTTAAAACTTTTTTTCTTCATACTTTGACAGAGTTAATAAAAACATATCTTCCTAGAAAGTTAGGATTAAATAGAAATAAAATATATACACAAAATATTGTGTATGGTTTATTTTGTAAAAAAGAAAATCAAATCAATTTACCAAGAGGATAGGGGGGAAACGTGTTGGATGAAGACTGCTGCTCTTTGGTGTGCAGTTCAGACAGGCTGGGAGCTGGAGCGTGGGGTGGAAAGTTGTCCAGTGCAGACTTGCCCACTGGAGGATGTAAAGAGGGGTGTGGAGGAGGTTGCTGCTTTATGAGCAGGGCCTGGGCCAGCTGGCGTTGATGTTGCTGTATCTGCTGCTGCATGTTATTGATTGTACGTGCAACCTACAGGGTAAATCAATTATTGGAACATTCATTCTGCATTGGAAAGGGATGTCAATTTACCAAAGAAGGTTTTTAGACTCTTGGGAGAGTAGAAAAAAAAATATATATACTTGCAATCTCAAAACACGCATTTCAATTTAGATAAATATCATGTTCAGAGTCAGTATGTGTTATGTGTGAATGAGGAATATACATGTGAAGGGTGTTCAGACATGGGTGCAGACGCACGTGTGTATGCACAGACACAGGTGCATTTGTGTGGAGCGTGTGTGCGCAGTGTTTTTTTTGCGGATACAGGACTATATGTCTCCTCATCCAGGTCTCTTCATGTCACATCCCCATTCCTCTAACCATTTGTGTCCCCTTTCCAAATGCCCAATACTTTCTCAATAATGCCCCCTTGTCACTATCTGTTCATTTTAATATTTTAACAGCTCCCCCTTCGCTTACTCTGTAGTGACTTCACACATTACTAAAGTGTGATCCACTAGACACATTTAAAATTTGTAAAAGTTCTTCTCATTATGATTGTGCTATAACGAATGGAGGCCACAGTGGCTCTGATTCTTGAGTACCTGACGCTTCCCAACATCTGGCAACACCAAGTGAGACTCTTTGCAGTGATTCACACTGAAATTTGCTTGTCCTGACTCCATATCCACTCGCCTTTCACAAATGAGTAGAAATGTTTAGCCTTGCATTAGAAGCGTTTGTCCTGTCCACATATTCACACTCACAAGTAAATACAAAAGTACCCCAATAACTCCTCGAGAAACAGCAATGGGAACATTTTTTGTGTAACCTAGGCTACTTCTCCAAGAAAAGTTGATGTGAACGCCATTTAGATCTGCAGCTGGAAAGGTTATCCTATCGATACTTACTCAGAAAGTAAGTTAAAGGGGGGTGGGGCACTGATCCCTCCAAACCTCAGGGATTTAAACTCTGTAACTGAAATTTGTAACTTTCTCACATTGTATTTCCCAGATATAGTAAGATATGGAGAAAATAGGGTTTGATACACACAATTGGTTAAAAAGTAGGTATCCCCAACAGTATTAGGCATATTGTACGTACTTGCTGCTCCTGCTGTCTCATGGGTCCTGAAACATTACGTTGAGCCTGTAACATCTGCTGCTGGAGTTGTAAACGCTGATACGCCTGTAGGTGAGGAGAATAATGCAGACTGAAGACATAGAAAAGCCTCTGCCAGAAGGGTAAATATCAACAGTTTGTGTTCCAGTATTCTCAATCTGTACACCAAATACTCTGACTTTTTGTTTGTTTTTTAAAACCAATCATTTTAAAGGGCAATCAAACAAGGTACAGCTTGCTTCAGTGGTTATGTTGGCTAGAGTGCCCTGGTGCTTTCCTTTGGTTTAATATCTAACCATTTAGAAAATTATTTATATAAACCTGTGCTCAGGAAGTGTGAAGTGGGGACAAGAGATCCTGCAAGGAACATTTTGCAAAGCTCTCCCAGCAGCACTCATTGGATCTATTATCTTGGCGTGCGGTTACATTAATTTATTCTGCCTGTAATTAACATTACCAGAGGCGATTTAAGTTTCTCTTGCCAGCGGTTCTAACCTGTTCATTACTACTCACCAGCTGCAGCTGATAGAGCTGGTTCAACATGGTCATATGCTGAGGATTAATTGGCGAGGTTAATAGTGCAGGGTTGAGACCAATGTTTTTTGCTGCAAACTGCAAAAGCTGTGCTTGAACCTGCAATACCATGGAGAACATGGCCAAAATGAGTATATTAAAAAAACCAAACAAAAAAAAACAAAAAACAGAATACAAGAAATCACGTACACAACTTAACAACTTTTCAAATTTCCATTCCATTCCTTTCAGCTTTATGGCTTTTTATGAAGTAAAAATAAAAACAAACAAACAAACCCAGACAAAACTAAAACGCCATCTCTCTAAGAAAGCTTATTAATTTATCTCATCCTCTCCCAGCACAATGTTTACAAAATCGGTCTTCCTTTCTGGATAGAATAGTGTATACTTAGTGTCCGAGTACTTATATGTGACTTACTTCACTGAACGCTGCTGGAGGAAGGCCCGCACCATGTCAGACTTCCTCCATTATAAATTTATTTTGTGTTTATACATTGCTAAACAATCCTACTTTTCCTCTTGTTAGTTCCTGCTCACGCAATATCAGGCGTGTCTTTAATACCTTCAACTCTCCTTTGCCCACCTCAAGCCACCCTTCAAACTGACCTTTCAGCAGATAGACTTGCATGCTACTTTACTGACAAGATTGAACATTTAAGGAAAGAATTCTCCCCCCCTTTGCTCCTCCCTCTCGCAACCACACATGGACCATACCTTCCCTACCCTACAGGTCTTCTCCCCAGCTACAGAACAGGATGTGGCTTTGCTTCTCCTCTTGTCCCACCACCTCTCCGCTTGACACCTCCCCACCTTATCAGATCTCTCCCCTTGTCTTGTACCATCCTCAACACACATCCTAAACTGCTCTTTCGTCTGGTGTTGTCCCTGTTACCCTTAACCCCTTAAGGACAGAGCTTCAGAAGCTTGTCTTTCACTTAATGACAACAGCATTCTTTGCGGTTTGCGTTCAACTGCAATTTGCATTTTACTAATTTATTGCACCGACACATATTATATATAGTTTTTTAAAGGACAGAAAGGGCTTTAATTTGATGTAACACATATATATAAATGCTTATTATAAAAAAAAAAAAATACAGAAATATGCAAAAAAAGGAAAAGTTTTGCAATAATGTGTGCATAATTAGTGCAGGTTAAGGAAAGTAATTAAATATAAATTCATTTCATTGCTCTGATTTACAGAATATATAATGTGTCTGGGATTTTAAGTTTTTTTTGGTAGTTACAGGTCACAAAGCACAAGGAGTAAAATAAACTTTTGATGTGGAGCGATTTTAGAATTTGGTATGTTTGTCTTGTAAGCTTAAATGACCACTATAGTGCCAGGAAAACACTCATTTTCCTGGCACTATAGTGCCCTGAGGGTGCCCCCACCCCGCCCGGCTCTGGAAGGGGGAAAGGGGTAAAAACTTACCTTTTTCCAGAGCTGGGCAGGGAGCTCTCTTCCTCCGATCCTCCTCCTCTCCTCCCCGTCGGCTGAATGCACGCGCATTCAGCCGGTCGCATAGGAAAGCATTATCAATGCTTTCCTATGGACGCTGGCGTGCTCTCACTGTGAAAATCACAGTGAGAAGCACGCACGCGCCGAGGGAATGGGGGAAGGCTTAACCCATTCATAAACATAGCAGTTTCTTTGAAAAAAATGGGTTAACCCTAGCTGGACCAGGCACCCAGACCACTTCATTAAGCTGAAGTGGTCTGGGTGCCTAGAGTGGTCCTTTAATAGTTATAAAAAAAAACAAAATTGCCACACAAAAGTATATATTTATATAAAGTAGACATCACAGGCTATTTACCTAAGGTTGTTTTGACACTTTCTACGTAGCCATTTAACCGCCAACCTCTGATAAATATTGGAGTAAAATTTAGTTTTTGGTTTTTTTTGGCACACAAACTTATAACAAAGAACTTCTTGTGTGTGTTTTGTAAAGTTGGTGTGTGCTATTCCTGTACAAAGTTTTATTTTGTGTTCAGTTTGCAGTGATCAAGCAGCAGGGAAAGTGTTAATTTTTTATTATTTTTTTTTTAAATAAAGGGTAAAGGGATTAGGAACTTTTAATAGAACTTAACTATTCTTCTGGGACACAATGTTGCAACGATCCGTCTCTCTCCACTTCACAAACCCACAAGAGGTAGAGGGAGGCGGATCAGATATCCCAGCAGCATTGTGACCGCTGTGACTGGTTGTCACAGCGATCACATGGGCTGGGATATCAGGATTTTCTGGTCTTCCCCTGACTCTGAGGCACCCAGCAACAGCGTTAACCCCGCGATAGCCGGCATCGTGGCGATTGGGCGTTAATTTTAACGCGTGACGGACGAGGTCTGTCACTTGTTATTAATGCTTTCCCCTGAGTGACGGACCTCGTCTGTCACTCGTCCTTAAGGGGTTAAGCATGCTGTCGTACCGATCCTAAAAAAAAGCCACCCCATGACCAGTCTTCCCCTTTCAACTATCGTCCCATATCCCTGCTTCCTTTTCCCTCAAAACTTCTAGAAAGCTTTGTCTATACTCATATCTTTAATCTGGCTTTCACCCCCTCCACTCTACTGAAACTGCTACAAATTACCAAATCGCAGCTAAATTCAAATGCCACTACTCCATACTAATTCTTCTGGACCTCTCAGCTGCCTTTGACACTTGTGATCATGTCCCCCCTCCAAACACTTCAATCCCTCGGCCTCTGTGACACTGTCCTCTCGTGGTTCTCTTTGTCTCTCCACGCCTCCTCCCCCACAATCGTTCAGTGTCTCCTTTTGCAATGACAACTCCTCTCTCCCTGTCGCGGTTGGAACCCCCCCTCCTCCCCCAAGGATCTGTTCTTGGTCCCCTTCTGTTCTCTCTTTATACTGTCTCTCTTGGCAAACTCACCAACTCCTTTGGATTCTGCTACTTTCTGAGATCTTTCTCACCCATCGTTCCTCCCATACCTCGCCCCTCTGTCGATCCTTACACGGCTTCCTGTATCACATAGGTGTCAATTCAAAATACTAATCCTTACCTATAAAGCTCTAACCAACTCTAGCACCTCTTACATTTCTTTCCTGAGTCATAGATATGCCCCTTCTCAGTCTCTCCGCTCTGCCGGTGCCCTTCTCCTGTCCGCTGCTCGCACCTTTACTGCTAACTCACACACGCAGGACTTCTCGTGGGCGGCTTCCTTCTTTTGGAACAGCCTGCCTACCCCCATCACACTCTCCCCTAGTCTTCAATTGTTTAAGAAGTCCCTCAAAACACATCTGTTCAGAAATGTGTCTGGATTCCCAGAGTAACTTATCTATACTTACCCAAGTCTGTCTCTTGCTCTCCTAAAGAGCCATACTCCACTCACCTCCAGCTCTGCTACTTTTCCACCCAGTTTGGTGGCTGTCGTCCTTGCTGTCCTGTTGTGTATTTGTACCCCACCTCATCTAAACTGTAAGCTCGTTTGAGCAGGGTCCTCACCTACTTATTGTTCCTGTGTCACTGTGTAATTGTCTCATGTATTGTAAATTCACCCCCCTTTCATAATATTGTAGAGCGCTGCGGAATTGGTTGGCGCTATATAAATACCAATTGTGGCGAAACCAACCTCGCCACTGTACACTGAAGAAGCCTGGTTGCTCGCCTGCTGCCTTTGGACTATGGTCCCATGTTAAAAGACATCTTTTTCCCTGCAGAAAAGACTTATTCGTGATTTTCTGCCGGGTGTTCAGTAGATTTGTTTGAGTGTGTTGTACCCCAGATAGGAATCCCATTCGCATGAAACTGACTGTGTAAAGACTTTAGCACCATGGCGTTTAAACGGTATTCGTGTGGTCTGAGCGCCATTCGCTTAATAATGTGCGCTCAGACCTGAGCTATCTGGGGATATGTAGAACGTATATGTTTTATGTACTGAACGTAACTGTAGGTAATTTTATGTCTTTTACGGTTTGTTTTCTGCCATGTGGTTAATGGAGTTTTGCCTCTGTCTTTGGAGATAATTGAATTACTTCTCAATTATCTCCAGAGCAGAGAGGAGGGATTGTGATGCATTGTGGGATGGTTGAAATGTGTAAGTCTGTGATTGGTCCTTTTACCCTTTGTGTCCCAGTCTCTCATTTGGTCCCCTAGGGGAGTGTCCACCAGGTGGGAGACCTGCATAAAAGCCGGGCAGTTAGCCCCAGTAAATGAGTTCCTGCTTAACCCTCAAAGTGAAGTGTCGTCTCATTATTGGGGGAGGATTTACTGTATGCTGGTAGAGACTGATTGCCAGGAGTGTAAGCCGCCTGGGGGCTTTTCCTGTTCGTCTGCTAGCAGCTATTCGTGTGTCTCCAGTTCGGGAGTTTTGAGTATTCCCTTGGTATGCAGTTCGGGAGTTGGTGAATTCGTGGGTTTGCAGGTCAGGAGATTGGTGCTTGCAATAGCTGTCGGTGCAGCTGAAAAGGGGGAATATTGCCTAAACGGTTTTTAACCTCTTTTGGGCAAAATGGTCCGTTACACCAATAATAATAATAATAGTGAGTTCATTTAAACAGGCCACCAATCAATATGGTGGAACTTTAGCAACAAAAGTATTTCAGAACATAACATTTCCTTTTTAACCATTCAGCACTGTAGACATTAATGTTTCTAAAATAGATTATGTCTCTTGACAAAATTGATAACTACAGGTTAAGGCTGAAAACAAACCCACCTGAGGGGATAAAAACTGAGGCACTTGAGCACGAAGACTAGGCTGGGATGAGTTAAGAGGTTGCACTGGTGGTGGTGGCTGCTGCTGTTGCATGGACCTGGCTTGTGCTGCTCCACTATTGCCAAACATACCCAGATTGCCACTCTGAATCTGTGTAAAGATGGTGCGAGCAATGAGATATGCACGTAAAATTTAATACTTGCAGGTCTTAACCTTGTTGCTTTGAAGGTTACCAATATCACAGAATATACTCAAAATGTGACATTTATAGAAGGTTGAACAATTACATTTTCAGAAAATAATGTTAACCTGCAAACTAGTATTACACAAGTAATAGGCCATGATACACACACACACACACACACACACACTTGTTAACTGTGTAGAACAGGAAAAAAATACCATTGAGGATTTTAGGCGACATTACAATAAAACATGACAGCGAAACAATACTGATTGGTGATGGTAATTGTGCATATTTAGAAAACTACTGGTTGGTTTAGTTTTTCTAAAGAAGTTTGTGGTTATGGTACTATCTTCCTCTCTTTAATGGGAGTCTGGGAAGACTAGTTTCTCAATAGCCATTACAGAGGTAGGTCAAAGAGAGGCCAATGTAATTTCTTCAAACATGGACACAGGACCAGTCCAAAAAAAGAAGGATGTCATAATACAAACATGAAATTGTATTCCATGTGAATCTATCAATTTCTTGACGCATTTTCATTCACAATGCCCTATAATAAGATAGTCTGCTCATTTTAGCACTTGTGGCGTATGATAGTTATAGGATACATACAAGTTAATTTATGAGAGGGCATCCTCTTTCTAGCTTTTCAGTTTCCAAACGCTCTCACAGTATATGTTCTTATTTTATAAGGAGATACTTCTATAAATGAGATAGAGCCTGCAGAACGTTGTTGAAAAAGAATACTGCAACAATCAATATAACATGGTTTAAATGTGATCCACTGCATATATTTCAATATGTTCGTATTGTCAATAAGTGCAGTCAATACCAAGATTATTGGTCATGATTATATATAGAGCTACAATACTAAATGAGAGGATTATATAATCAATAAAATTGAACTGCTGAGTGAACAGGTGTGTGTCTATATCCCCATGTGAAGCAAATTCACAGATTTATACTTACATTCAAAATACTTAAAAAAAATAAAAATAAAATCTTCATATCAAATACATAGTTATACAATTATGCGTCTAACTTATTAGTATGTGGATTACTTTTTAGTAAATCTGACAGTGCCACTCTTCTTGTACATCTGTATGCAGGACTGAGATTTTGATTTTCTCATTGTTTGTGAACATACTGTGCTTAATACATTTTTATAAATCTTTTAATTTGCTCTATACAGTTTGTCTATATTTGCCTCTCGTTTCCATTTAAAGCTTATAAAAATGCATGATAGTAATAGAGCACTCCGCTTTAAACACCTGTATTAAAATGTATTCTTACTGTAGTGGTTTTTGTCCCAGCAAGGCCCTTGTGCTGCCCCCTGGTAAGTGTAATCATTTTTTAATTAACTGGCACACATTGAGCATCCCAGTGCCAGGACCATAATGGCAACATAACGCTAAAGGACTGTAGTGTTCATGGTGCCTATAACGCCCCTTCAAAAAGAATTGTAACTTTAAATATCCATCGTTTGGGCAATATCGATGTTAAAACTAAGGATTTTATAGACTCAAGTCTGTCTTGTATTTGGAGACTACAAAAGTGCAAAACATATAAATAGAGGAGGAAATCAAATAAAATGGGCTTAGAATTAAAAAACACATTTTCCATGTGAATATTTGTGTGTGCATCCACTTTCAATTTATTGTTGGAAAATATGCAAATTGACCTGTTCATACAAAGAAAACCGCTTAGCGAATTTGGCCAATGACTTAATTATGGATTTTTGTAAATACACATGAACAGCAGTGATGTGTTTGGTGAATGGAGGGGAGAAGCTTCATTTTGCATATTTATACCTCTGGACAGTGCAGATCATATACTCACTACTAGGAAAGAAATAGCTTTAAGTGCTCCTATCTATATTAAGATTGTGTGTTAATGTCCGTTTAGCGATCATTATCAAGATTATTTCAATACTTTGGGTTATGAAGTACCGCTCTGCTCGTAAACCAGTATTGTTTCCTAAAAATGGATAACATTTGACTTCTCTTCCACTGTCCAGCTCAATATGCCAATACCGCACCCCAATAAGCAACCCCCCCACCTCCAAAAAACAAACAAACCAAGATTGCCTCAGTATTTAGACATTCAAAACTTTGTGCTAGCATAAAATTTAACAGACCAGCTTGTCCTTGGCTTCGGTTTCTTCCTACAGTCTTGTTATGCATAAACCTTGTAGCAAATAAGATTTTAATATGTTTTAGAGCTTAGAGCCACTTCCGGTTTGACAGGCTACATGAAAATGAGCAATAGAGTGAAATATTTCTGTGTAATGCAATCTTACTCTCCGAGTTCGTATCTGCAAAGCAGCACATGTATCCTGTGGTGCAAGTGCAAACCTGAGAGTACCTGGGTTTGAGTCCCAAGTAGAAAATCCCTCACAAAAAATTAGCTAGTGCACATATGCATGTATGTCACTTCGCAGATAGGGTTCAAATGGAAACACAAACTTCAGTTTTTTGTATGTTTTTCTTTTGTCAATTTAAACACTGATCATTCAGCTTTGGGAGTTGCCAACAAAGAGCAGATGATATGAGCTGCTGTAAGAGAGGAGAGTGGTATTGTGGTTGCTAGGTGTAGTGAGGGGTGGATGGTGTTCATATAGTGGACAAGGCAGAGGAAGTTTTTCTAAAAACTGCTCCAACGTGCATTGTTGATTTTGTAAGTACTTTAAGCACACTAGCACTTCTCACCTGTCTAGAGGAATTCAAGTTCTGCATGCTCAGTCCTGGCGTCATGCCACCCAGGGCCTGATTAGGGAGGGCACCGTTTGAATGGGGGAGCTTCAGGCTTGGTGAAGGCAAAAATGGTGAAGACGTAGGCTCTTCCACTAGGCCGCCATCCTGATTAGAGAGAGAGATGGTGAGCTGAGCACCATGTCCAGCAACAGCAGCAGAGTGAAAAGGTACCAAGGAATGTATAGGACAATAATAGGACAGATTTAAAGAGGAAGAGACATGAAGGATAACCCCTCCCCCCCCCAAAAAAAACCCCAGTGTTACAATTCAGACATTTCAAGCATTACTACACTTCATTTGATTTAGTTAGAATAATCAGTACTACTGACACCATGTAAATAAGATAGGAAAGCACAATATGTAAATGCGCTGTTATCAAACAGGACAGTCATTTTATTTCTGTGCGTCATATTCTCAGCCTGCACAACAAGGGAACTAAGCCAGTGGTCTGATCTGGCTAGAGGTGCAAACCACACACTCCTAAACTTGACCACCTGGGTTCACAGCACCTACCCTGTTGGAGTAACAGAACAAAAACAATTCACATACTACGCACAGCCAGTAAACATCACACACATTATTACACAGTCATACATCACACACCATGTACATTGCATATTAAGATGTAGCACACCATGCACATTAAACAGAGACTGCATGCACACACACATTACACAGTCACCACACCCACTACGGGGGCAGAGAGACACTCAGTTATTCACGAACAGCAAAATTAAAAATGGAGTCAGAAGATTAGGACTATAGCAGAACTGGACATTTGTTCCTGTATCAGATTTTTTTCCTGTCTCCATTTTTCCATTCAGACAGAATTCACAGAAATTTTGAGTTTGGTGAATAACCTTGTACATGTCCAGGGCTCAATCCAGGTGCCATGAACTGAAATTATTTTGGTTTTCAGAACAAGTAGATTTGGCGTCTAATTTAGCTCCTTAGACAATGTACACAACCCTGATTTCTGGACAATAAGCAGGAAGTAATTTTTGTTGCAAAGATATACATCTTTATATTAACCAAACATTCATATCCCATAATTTTCTAAACCTAGTCTCAACAGAAAGGGCATTTCTGGGGCAAATAAACGAAGGCCAGGTTTAGGGTAAGATTTGTTAAGACAAATATATATATATATATATATATATATAAAAAAGCTTGAATATCTGTGTGAAAACTGCTTAGCACAGAAACGAATTGAGGACATACAGCACATTATTGGTTGGTGGTTATTGGTGTGATCTGTCAATCAAATGTTTTGCTATGAGACACACTGAATCGAAGCAATGGATTCACACCAAATGTCTGGTGTCCACATAAAATAAATTATTGAATCTATTCTAATCCAAAGCCCTTAGTGGCTGTCTCAGAGTAAATAGGGGCTTAAGGATTACCAAGTGTAATTTTAAACTCTAGCCTTGCATATATACACTAAATACATTACATTAGGCTCTTTGAATGGTCCTAGTGCCCTTCGCACAGCCTTCAGCAGTTCAGACTCTCTTCAAGCATGTATTTTAATCCATGCACCAATTTGCTTGTAGTCTTGCATGTAGGTGTCTGTTTTTTAGGACACGCACTGGTGTCTATTTTCTTAAGATGCATGGCTTGCTTCCCTTTCTATAAGATGCATGCCATCAGATCATATGTGGTGCTCTTACTTGCATCATTGCTTAGTATGCAGGCTGCCCATGGGGCTCACCGTTACTCATGGCTACTTGCTGGAAGAACATTTTATAAGGAACTGATAAAGGACCCTCCTCACGAGGTCCCCTCTAGCTATACTTTCACTCCATAAGCAAGTGTTGAGTCGTCAGGGTGCCCACCTCTAACCAGATGCACTGTAGGAACAAAAGGGCAGTGCTCTTTATAAGCCAGTAATCCCTTATTGACTCAGGCTACAGAAGCTATAAAAAAAATAAAAAATTAAACCAACATTAAACAAGCCTGGGTTCTAAATAGACATGATTAAGGTTTGCCTATTCATTTTGAAATAAATTTGATAACGTCACTAAGCAGAAAATGTAGAGAAAAAAAAACAGTTCTAGTTTCTCCAGAGACTTAGTGGTTAACATCAGCCCAAGTGAAGCAGGCAGGCAGAGGGCCAACAGCATGGATTTCACATGATCTAATCATTTTGCTGACATTTAGAAGAAACACATGAGGGCAATAGTCTGCATTTGTCTGTAGCTCAGCTGCTCAGGCAGTGGAACATTAATCCTTCACTTCGCCCCCACAACCTACTTTCTGCAGGACAGCAGACATCAAGTCTTATCTGCATGTAGTTTTAAGGCAACTAATCTCTTGTAAGCAGCAAATAACTGCTACACATGGAGTAAACAGGGCAAAAAAAAGTAATTGCACCTACAGATACACGGTCCAATTCAATTTAAATAAAAATAAAAATCGCTCTCTCTTTTGTTACGGTTTAGTCAGAGCAAAGAAAATATGAAAAACTGTGCTGTTAAATGACAAGCCGTAAGATCACAACTTGTAAAAGGTTACTGAAAACAGAAAATAAATTTAAAAAAATCTTGGTACGCACAGATCAATGTTACAAGCATGACGTGAGGTTGGAAAAGATCACCGTCTTGTCAGCATGCTGAGAAACTTGACACTGCATTTCATTTTGTAACCTTAACTTAAATGACAGCAGTGCATATCATTGAGCATTTGGAAGAGTTTTAACCTAGTTAATGCCAACAAGTACAATAAATAAGGCGTCATTCAGCCAAAAGTAAACGTAAAGGAATACTATAGAGTCAGGAACACAAACGTATTCCTGACCCTATAGTGTTAAAATCCCATTTAGATGGCTTGCCCCCCCCCCCCCTAGAAGGGGTTAAAATATACCTTATTTCCAGCACCATGAAGGTCCACCGGCACTGGCCACATCCCGCCTCCTTGGTGACATCAAAATTTTAATTTTTTGGCCAATTTTTGGCTGAAATGGACAAGGATGCGGCAGAGTCAATCTCTATGAGAAAAGGTTTGCGTCTCCAAGCTAAACAGCAGTGCAGCACAGCACCAGGAAGCACCTCCAGTGGCCAACTGAGGAGGCATCCCTAGGGGGCACTTCTCTGAAAAGGAAGTATTTGCATGAAAATGCCTGAAGGTAATGATTATACTCACCAGAGCAACTACTTTAAGCTGTAGTTGTTCTTGTTACTATAGCGTCCCTTTAAGCACACATCGTGCTTAATAATACAGACTTGAAACAGCCCAATACGTGACTAGAAAGAACTCAGAAATGGCTACTAAACAAAACAGTCCTGAGATAACCCCCTGACAATTAATGGGGAAGAATACACAAACTTAAGGTCCAGAAACAGTAAAAATATATGGGAATAAAAAGTATACTGTAGATTTCCTTATAGCTAACCAATTTGTTACATTGCCTAAAAGCAGCAATAAGCACACTTATGAGAAATTTTTTTTGAAGGGATACTAAAAGGCACCAAAACAACTTTAGCTTATTGAAGCAGTTTTTGTGTATAGATCATGCCCCTGCAATCTCACTGCTCAATTATCTGCCATTTAGGAGTCAAATCAATGGTTTCCGTTTATGATGCTCTAGCCACACCTCCCCTGGCTGACTCACAGCCTGCATAAAATAATTGTCTTCTTTTAGAAACAGATGTTAACTTTAGAAGTTATCTCCTGCTCTCTAAATTGAACTTTAATCACACACAGGAGGAGTATGCTCTAACAGGCTATGAACAGAGTAGGAAATGTAAATTCTAAATTAAACAGAATATGCAATAAAGCAAGTTCAAACAATAAATTCACTTTACAGGAACCCGCAGCACACATGACATTGGCAGCCCAGAACTTTGTTTCAGACTGCCTAATGTCAATTCTGTGCATATTTAAGGTCGGTCGTCAGCAGACAGTCCATGCTGCCAACAGACATGAAAATTGCTGAAGATTGCTTCCCCCTGCCACATTGTGCTCCTTCCCTACTCAGTCCATGCACATATTTTTTTGTTTGATTTTTAAATTCCTCCCTCCCCGGTCCGCACGCACTCTGAGACGGCAAAATGGTCCAATCACATATTATTGTGAAAAGCACCCCCCTTTCTCAAAAGGGTATAGTAATCCTTTAAGAGGACAGAGACATTAGTCTGGGTGCTAATAGTGTCTCTTTAAATTCAGAATGCAAGTGTGATTCTTATGGTTAGCCAAAGTCAGCCCTGTCCTGCTTATGTTCCGCCACATCACCAAATGTGTCCAGACAAACTATCCTTCAAAGTACTCCCTCTCTGTTTTGTGCGTTATGGAACTAATGTATGTGGACTTTGAGGAGTGATTCTTTATGCTAAACAGAGGGAGGCTGGTCACTCCTCCCCCTGTGTGATGAAACCCGGAAGTGACATTTCTTCTAATATTGCCGAAAACGAAAATAAACTGCGAACCGGAAGTAAATAGACATGTCGCGAACTGGAAGTGCCGAAAACGGAACTGACATTCCGGCAAAATACCGGAAGTCACGAAACAGGACGGCAAACATCCAAACTAAGCTACCATCTTGAAAAGGTCATCCTGTATGAACTTATAATGCAAGGACTCCATGTTGGGAGGGGAATGGGAACGGGAATTCCCATATATGGTCTGGGTGGGTGTGGTTTGTAATTTCTTTACATGTGTGCTATTTTGTAATTTATTTAGGTATAAAAGTATACTGAATGTTTGTTTTATCATTGCACCTGAGGAAGACCTCTTTTAATGTTCGAAACGCGTTGTGCTTATCCAGTTTTTTTATTTCAAAATAAAACATTTTATTTAAGTTTTTTGGTTCCTGATTGTATCCAGACTTGAGTTCCTGGGGGACCATTCCAACTACAGAGTATTCTACATGCTACTACAGTAGAGAGCAGACTCATATGGCTCTCTAAAGTGTGAGTGCTCCTAATTATTTTCTATACCAGTTATTGGTTTATGCATATTGCCCTATGATAGCTATCTATATTGCAGATTATCTCATCAAGCATCCATTGTGTCCGCAAAACCACCTTTCCTTGTATCTATCCTTCAAAGTAGGCATCCTGGTTTTGATTAGCTAATAAAATTTAGAAAGTTATCCAACTGAAATTGTAACAATATTCACATTCCACCATGCACCAATAAAAGACACACACTGCACTCATAATATGCGGCAGTCATCCCGTTCTCATAATACAAGTGTCACCCAGCACAAAAACCATGAGCACACCTTCCAAATAAATGTTGTGTAGCACAAACAATGACTATCTCCAATGCAAAAAAGACAGAATAACCTATTAAGCACCAAGATAACAATATATTGCTTAATAAAAAATATCAAACAAGGTGCAGCATATAAATATGGACCTTCTAGAAATGGCAAGGAACGGTCCGTTGAACTTCTCTGAGAAAATAAACCTTTGTTACCTTGTCAAGGAAAGTGGGGCGGTCCATGGAAGACTCTTTGGAGATTGGTGGTGGGCGGCAGCTCAACGGTTTGGTGACCATTGTGTTATAGTCTGCAATTCCCAATCCACGCTTGTCTATCTCCACCTTCTTTTCCAAAAGAGCACCTGAATGAAAGTGGTCACAACTATAACACACAGCCAATCACAATTCAGTCACAAATGTCATGTCCGAGGTGCAATATTTGGCAGTATTCACGGATAATCGCTTTCCCACCAGCACAAATTGTAAGTTTTTCTTTGTGTCGTAAAAAATACAGATCACGGCACCAGGAATTTTCCCCTCCAATGCAATCACCATCTTATCATCTACTGGTTTTTCATTCTATCACTATCCTCCACCTCACCCACTTTCATGGTGCCGGCTAAGTGACTGGCACGGTCTGTATTTGTGGTGCAGCCCCATGTCAGACTTCATTGTTAGTGGAATACAAGCTGGAGTAATAGCAGGTACGCATCCCATCCACCTGATCCTTTCTCCTACTGTCACAAAGCATTAATTGCGTTGAGTGGCTAAAAATGGGCAGCAAATAAGTGATATTTTATCTTGTCTGCCCCCTCCCATTTAAATACAGTGAAATAGAATGAGTAATGGCATAAAGATCACTAAGGAAGAGTGAATGGGCACCGAAAGATCTAGAAAGCAGAAATAAAGGAAGTTAGAATAACTGCTGCACCCAATATAATGTAGGGAAAAAGAAGATAACCATGATTATAAGATAGGTGAAAATCAAGGGTGTAACAAATGGTATTTACACTGAGTGACATACTTACTCATGGCCTGGTCCAAATTCATATTGTTGCTCTTCAAGGCCTCTTCAGCAGGCTCTTTCTGTTGGACAACATGCAGTTATGGAATGTTCCCAAGTAACTTACAAGCAGCTAAATGTTAACAAATGTGTGCAAACAAACATTTGAGGGATTGATCAAACAAATAAGAGAAACCGTAACTCCAGAAAAAAGTTATTTCCTCTAGCAAGAGTAGTTGCACCCAGCTAATAAAATTAAATGTGCTGCTTCTTAGTATATCAAACAGTCTTGTATAAACCCTAGCCAACTGTAAACGTTTTCCAGAAGGACCCAAGTGCTCTTCGGTAACTTGTTTTAATTAATGGGTTTCCAGGAAGTCATTCTCTTCTAAACACCATCAAGTTTACAAAATCCTGCACTCAATCAACCTGCTTCCTTAGGTAACGACATGATCACATGTGGACATTGCTTAGCTTATCTCTCACTTACATGTTTACAGATATAAAAATTGTTTTTTATAGATTCTAAATGCATAGTAATTGCAACTACTGTCCTAATGGTTAAGCAAGACGCACCTTTCAAGAGTTAGTGCAAAAATGTATGGTGCCCGTATAAAAGCCTTACAAACGTGAGGGAGACACTATTCACATTTACAGACTGATGCTGGAGACCATACATATTTACCAAACACAGAGTGGGTATCACCCACTCAGCAGCCAGTGCTTTCCTATGGATGTCAGCTTGTACTTAATGAGATTTTCACATTGAGGATCGCGGAAGTGGCCTCAAGCGGCTGTCAGGGAGACAGCCACTAGAGGCTGGATTAATCCTCAATGTGAACATAGTTTCTCTGAAGCGATGTTTAAATCTGCAGGGTTAAAACTAGGGAGGGACCTGGCACACAGACCACTTAACTGAGATGAAGTTGTCTGGGTGCCTATAGTGGTCCTATAAGATGAAGAGGCCCGAGATCGGTGGGAGTTACTCTGCCGGGCAGCGGCTTCTATTATTTTAGATGTGTAATTTGGTATCTCTTCCTTTAATGATATGCTAGGAGAGGATATGGGGAGAGAGAAGAACACTGTGTCTGCATTCTGAGCCCCTCTCCTAGCATGTGTATCAAATACAGGAGAGAGGCTAACTTAATGGTGGCAGCGCCAAATAGCAGCTGCTGTCTGGGAATGTAATCACTGTGCAGTACAGGGTTTGAAAAATAACTGACACGCTTGACAAGCCTAGTGGGTTTTTGAGCCACGATGGAGCAGCTCTCATAATGACGTAACTCTGCTAGGCAAAGCATTAAACCACAGGCAGTCAACCACCCACAGACTTCAATGTAACCTGTCAGTGCTTATAACTCACTGACTGTCTAACATGCAGCCATATGTTGCGTGCTCAGCTTCCTGCTTCCCAACACTAGACTCCAAGAGTTAAGAGGGAGATCAGGTAGTGATGATAAAACAATAAGAAAATGACAAAGTGTGAATACGGGTGTGCATCTCTTTGCCTTTATGCAACACAATAAGCACAGTGGGTTTCTAGAGAAAAGTGGTTGGAAGATCATTTTACAAAGAAAACACTTACTGGGAAGCCCATGTCAGTGAGCTGTTTAGTCAGCCTGCCTATGATCCAGGCCTCATCCGACTTGCTTGAAGTCTTCATGCCCTGTGTTCATACAGCAAAAGTAAAACCATGACAATATGGAAATATAAAAACTACTCCGAAAACAAACTAATGGTCATGAACAGGAAACCAAAAGCAAACATACACAAAAAAAAAAAAGACTTAATAGAAATGTTGTGATGAGAGTATCAGCTTATAAATATACAGGTTGCTAAGGAAATCCGTATCTCAAAAGAAGACCTTGTGGTTAAACAGGACCTCTATCTCAGTTGGGAACATACACTTACCTTAGAGAGTACTTTCTTGGGGCCGTTCCCCCAAGAGTTGCAGGAGGAGTTACTGTCTTGGGAAGCAGCATTATTCCACATATCTCCATCCTCATCTTCCCACTGGCTGGAAAGGCCAACATCATCTCCACCACTACTCCAGCCTTCTTGCATAGATTTTGGAGCTGGTAAGAATACAACAATTACCATCTTATTATCAATGTATACAAAGCAGAATTGTACATTGCTTTTTAGCAATAATTGAGACATGTGGGTGCAATGTACAGCTGCAGCTGTGTATTTAAAATAACCAAAAAACAAACAAACATTGCTTCTATTTCATTGTAACAATTCACTTTGTTAATTTCAATTTAAGGATATTTATTTTGTTAAAGATGTGAGAAAACTCTCTCTCAAGGCAGAGAATTGCAAAATTAGTAACTAGTTTACAAATAAAAAATAAAAAAATATCACTCTAATTTGGGATTTTCAGCTTTTTGTGGATCAACGGCAGATACCATGATGTATAAAGCGCATCTAGATTAACTGCAATCAAGTTTACCTATGTAATACCTACCTATAAGAATCAAAGCAAAAAGAATGACAAAATATATTAAAGGAACACTCCAAACACCATGACCACCACTACAATGTGCAGTTGCGGTTATGGTGCCAGAAGTGCCATGGAGATCTCCCTGTAACACCACACGTAGCTCAGAGAGCTTAAGGCGGCCTAGAGGCTGCAATGGAGGCAGGGAGCAGAACCCAGTGGAACTGAGGAAATAAGAAGTCAAACCATACTAAAACAGACCGACTACTTAGGTTGGCGGACACAGTACAATCTAGGCACCATAACCACTGCAAAGCCCTATAGATCAAAACTATCCTCAGACCGCTAGCCAGAGGAGCATAATGAGGAATGCAGTCTCTCAAATCAGACAGTGCCAAATCAAGTAATTTACTGAATGTGTAAATTGCTGGGAATTTAGAGTGAATTGCACATTTTAGGCTAAAATAGCTTAGCTGAAAGTGTGTCAAATTAGGCTATTGTGTCCTAAATTGCGATACGCACTTTCAATCCCAGACAATTCACACTTTAGTGTACACCCCGGAAAGTTTAGCAATCACTGGCCTAGTATTATCCCAGGGCCCACACCTGGTTTGCACAGCACTGGGGCAGCAGCTGGAGTACTTGTCCTTCCATACATCTCTGGGGACTCTGCAGAGCCATCCCCCCACCCAGAACCACTGTTGGAGGGCTTCCCCCATGCTGAAGTGCCATTATCAACTGCAGTGGATGGGGATGTAGGCTCTCCCCAGGAGGTTTCAGTCTTTGAGTGAACAGGAGGCACGTCTCCCCAGCCTAAAAACAAACAAAAAAAATAACAACAGGGCAAATGTTTAACTATTCACCGAGATTTTGCGGTTTTCCTTCTACCAAAATATGAACAACTATATTTTATGAAAATAAGTTGCTTGTGTAGTAATCTCTTTTAACCTACAAAGACTGCTTTTAATAAGGCCATCGCAAAACTTGCCATTTCATTGAAAGTGGTCAATGTAACATAATATGTAGTAGAAGTGGTGAAATATTTCAATTCCAGCAATGCTTCATCTTGTAATTTTTGCAATGGACCATTAAGTATGCACAGCTCCCTGGGAATTCTGCACATTGCCATTATTTCACACACTTGGATGCTGCAAACTTGTTTATAATAGAACTGTCATTTCAAACAGCTTTGTAAGGACACTTAAGCCGACTAGGAACAAAAGAGCATCTTAATAAGCAGATCTATATTTCCCTAATCCTTGGTGTGCTTTCAGAAAAGGAAAACATAGCTTGTTTCTGTCACCACGGAGGTGACATTGATTGCATGTTTGGCCTGATGCTTCTTAATAAAGGAACAGTGGTGAATTTTAGGAAAAAAGTAGGGACATCAACAGTTAATTATGAGCAAATGATAGAAAAACCTATAGCTACAGGTAATATATTTCACATTCTAAAATATTATTCAAGAACACTGGGTCATGTTAAATAGCATACATCACAATAACAAATATATAAAGAATACATGGCAAAAAAAACAGCCTTTTCATATGTAAATTGTAATTGCATTGGAAAGATTATCATGCATGGGATGTTTGTGGATAGGTAGTTGGAAGATACATTTTCACTGTGAGAAGTGTGCTAACTCACCTTACCTGGGCTGGTTTTCTCTCTCTGCCCAAGCACCAGGGAGCAAAAACGCTGGTGTTTTCACTGACTAAGTGCACTATTTATTTGGTGTACATGTACCAATAATACACCCACATGTGTACTATAACACATGAAACAAAGAAAGGGAGTGCTCCATGGCGCTGTGGGCTGTGAGAGTGAAGATGATGTAGCAAAGGAGCAATTTAGCAACTTAATTTAGCATACTCACTGAAGAAAAAGAAAAGAAAAAAAAATACAAATTTAAAAATATATGTTTAACCCCTTAAGGACACATGACATGTGTGACATGTCATGATTCCCTTTTATTCCAAAAGTTTGGTCCTTAAGGGGTTAAAAGGTGCACTATAGTCACAAAAACAACTTTAATTGCAATTGGTCGCACCAATTATGGTGTATAGAACAAGCCCCTGCCGTTTCACTCCTTAGTTCTCTGTCACTAGACGTGTTTCTGAGCATAAAAGCCTCCAAAATAGAGACTACACTAGAACCAAAAAAAATGTAATTAATGTCTTGCCCATCCAAGCCTACCATGTGAAATAAAATAAAAAATAGTACAGGTAGCCAAGTAATTTGAAAGCATATCATAAAGTACAAACATCCCTTACACGATAGTCTGCTTAAAACTCAAATGAGATTTATTGAATACCGAATACGGGCCACACATTCTCTCTCACTCCCAAAACAGGGTTACACATATGATGAAATGCACACATACAGATAACAAAGGTACCAATAGAAACTATTTTACACAATATATGAGATAGATAGATAGATAGAGAGATAGATAGAGAGATATCTATATATATATATATATATATATATATATCTATATCTATTTATTACCTTTTAAAAACATCCACTAGTTTAACTAGATGTCCTTCATATGTGCAAAACAAGCATTACAAACACAGATACAGACATTCACACAAAAAGCGCTCACAGCACTTACTTAAATACCTTAGATGAGCTTTAGACCTGCCTATAAAGCCCACCATGCAGAACACTTTCATCATGTTTTATCGTTCAAAAAAAAAATTCTGTAGGACGACATACTTCAATGATGAAAGTGTTCTTCCCTGGTACAACATGACAACACATATAAAGAGAAAGTTTATTCATATATTATGATTGAACCATCTCCACATGCAAAAACTAACATGCTCTCATACTTATCCGTGCTGTGCAAATGAACCCAACCTACTAGTCAAACTCAATTGACTATTTAGTTCTTTGGGATAAGCTTTTTAAATTATTTCAGTCTGTTCCTTTTCATACGATTTATCTACAGAAATAACTAAATCCTATAATTGTGAATTCTGCAAATCATTTTTATTTATTTATTTTCTAACAGATTGTGACTGCGATCATTTGAAAAGCTTAGCCAATAGAATAAAAAAAAATTAAAAAATAACACAGGTAGCAACAGCTCTTTTGTTTCTCTGCCACTGGAAATGTAAGAGATCAGTTGAGGCTTTCTAACCAGTTACAATCAGTACACTACTTAAGGCATGCCTTTCCCACTAAAACCATGCATACAAGGTGATGCAAAGCTTGAGGTTATTTAGCAAGTCAGGTTGGTTATAAAAGGTTTGGACTACAGCACACAGAACAATGACAGAAACTAGAACGATTAAAAAAAAATAATGCTTAAGTAAAACATAACTCGAATAAGATAATGGAGAAGGACTCTGGTGGCAAGGCACAACATAGTGAATGAAACTTCATGCAGTAAAAGTTTATGGTTATGGCTTTACCTGGTCCTAGCAGTGGGGAACGACTCTGCTGGGCACTTGGCTGATGAGGTGGCTGAGTTTCAACCAGACAGGTATTTGGGGTGGTGGTAGGAGTGGTGTTTGAGTTTGTATTCGTTGAAGGGGTAGTCTGAACTACAGGATTATTTCTGTCCCACATGTTAACAGTTTTGCTATTGTAACTGCTTGGGTCTCCCCAAGCTGAGGTACCATCATCAATTTCCATTTTACGACGTATGGACGGTGGTGAAGGCTCTTGCCAGCCATTAGCGTCAGTGTTAATTTCCTTCTGTTTGGCTGCTGGTGTTGGAGGTGGAGGTGGTGGTGGTGCTGGCACTGGCCCTCCTATCCACCCAGACCCAGTCTGCTTTACAGATGCAGCTCCTCCCCAGCCACTCACATTATTATCTTGAGCTTTATTAGCCCAATTCTGCTGAGGAGCTTTCAAAGGCTCTCCCCAACCTGTACCCGAATTAGCCTTGGTGCTTGTGCCATTACCCCACCCACTGGTCCCAGGCCGTGCAGTCTCATTCCACCCACTTCCAGACTTGCTGTCGGTGTCCCATCCCAACCCATTCTTCTTCCCATCAGTCACATGTGTTGGAACAGGTGGGACATCAGTCCAGTCTGCACCTGCAGAGGTCCAACTCGAATTTGATTTCTGCCCATCTCCCCAGCTTTGGGATTTGGGCTTGTGAGGCTCACTCCAGGTGGGTGATTTGTCCTCCTGATTAGCAGATCCACTCCAAGCATGACCACTTTTGGCAGCAGCATTGACAGCAGTAGAGCTTGCGGGATCTCCCCACCCACCTGGACCATTTGGCGTTTTATTATCTACCCAACTTGCATTTATAGGAGCAGATATAGGTTGGGAGCTGACCCACCCAGATACTGAAGAGGTATTTGTACTGGTCATGATGGATACTTCACTCTTCCCCCCTGAGTTTGAAGGTTGGGTGTTTGAAGATCCCCAAGCCTCTGTCCCAATATTTTTGTTATCAGCTCTTTGACATTCTTCAAATTCCCAAGCAATGTTTTGCTTTACTGGAACCTGTCCCCACCCAGTATTAGAAAGGACCCTTGGATCGAGGTCTTGTCTTGGCAACTGGATCTGCCCCTGGTCAGCAATGACCATATCACCATGCTCACCCTCGGCTCCTCTTCCTTCATTTTGTTTTCCTGGACTATCACTACAAATTTCACTAGCAGTGGTACTGGATGCTAAAACTTTGGCCCTAGAGACTGGAGGATCACCTTGCTGAGCATTAGGACTGGTAATGGTGGGACTATCCCAACCCGATGATCCTTTTACATTGATGTCATTGCAGGAATGCTGGTTTGGGACCCTACCCCACTCACCATTTATATTGTTGCTGGAACCACGGGCAGGATGACCCCAAGGTCCAAAATGTGCACTTCCAGCACTCCCCCTACCTTTACCCCATGCCAATACACCAGAACTGGTAGGTGGTCCTGAATCCCATGCACTGACTCCATTTCCCTCTTTCTGCATGCCACAACCTGAACCATTTTGTTTAACACTGGCAACTGAACTTACAGAGTCACCAGTTTCCTGACTAAACCCAGCACTGCAGTTTCCCGAAGCAGACACTCCTGGTGATAATCCCCACACTGAATTACCAGTACTTTCACAAACTCCATGAGAAATAGAGCCATTGCCATTAGCACCAGGGAGGCCTTGCAGGTGGGGTGGGATGATGCTCCCCATTCCAACAGCCATCCCCCAATTGGGCAGTCCGTTTGTCTGCATTGCATTGATAGGGTTTGGTGGAGAGTTCATGGGGCTAGTGTTATTTGGTCCATCAGTGTTAAGGTTCTGAGGTTGGATGCTGAAAGACACATTCTGAGAAGTGGACATTTGTGATTCTGTGCTCTCTTGTGACTGCAGGTTTCTCCAGGCACTTAAAGTGCCTGCTGTATTTCCATTCTGGTTGACAATATTCTGACTCATAGCACTGACTGGACTGCAAATACTGGAAGGATTACCACTCATAGTCCCGTCATGTCCAAGTACTGGCCAGGCAGCTGGGTTGGCATTAGGATTAAGATTAATGCCAGGATTTGAGTTGGAAGCACCCCAGCAGTTCTGACTTCTACCCTCCCCAATCAAGCCGTCAACCTTTCCCTCTCCACTGCTGGTGGCGCAATGAACAATTCCAGAGTTGGTGACTGGAGTAACACCCCAAACTCTGGCTAAGTTCCCATTCGTGCCACTAGCTCCAACGGCACTCTGGTTCGAAGTGCTTTGGATGAGTGCTCCATTGGTGCCATTATTGCCATTTGTTTTCTTTGCATGTCCAGTAAAGTTGCCTTGGGCACTTGTAGCCATGCTACTTTTTTCTGAGCCACAGTTGGAGGCAGAGTCAGTGTCTGTAGTACATTCTGAGGCAGATTCAGTCTCAGTTCCTGTAATGGAAGGCCACGTGTCCTTGTCAGTCCTGTCTATTATCACTTTATCCCAGCTGCAGTTGGTTTCACTTCGGAGTGTAGCCTGAAGTCCCCAGGGGGGATTTTCATAATGGTCTCCCAAACAACTGTGACCAAGATCTAGAGAACAAAAAAATAAAGATGAAAATATAATGACTAGGTATACAAGTAAATGATCAAATAACTAATCCTTCCCTAAAAAAAATATATATTGGTTAATATAACTTCACAGGTGCATAGAACAGTTATATGATGTTCAGATATCAGATGGTTGCTATTAAATGACAATGAAGTAAACCTTAGGTTAACCATCTTACAGAGAAAATTAAAAACAAAAAAAGTCATACATTATCAATAACTGATAACAGTGACAATGTTATTCTGACAACTAATGGTTCTAACTGTATATTACGCTTCACATTTACATCGTTGCTCAAATAAACTGTGTAATGTGTGGATATGGGAAGTATAAAGATAGCTACTTCTATGAACAACGGAGTAATTCAAATACATACTTTTGTCTTAAAATATAGTATGGATTAGATTATGTAAACCAGTTTCACACAGTAAATCCGGTTTTATGATCTAGATATCAAATGACACATGAAACGCAGCCACGTTTAAACAGGTGTCCTACAAAAATATTATGACCAGGAACCCTACAGTCATATACTCCGCACAGCATAATACTGGAATCTTAAAGGAAAAAGTACATAATCTGGGTCAGACAACTACTCCCCATCAAAACCAACCTTATATGGGTGATGTAGTGGCATTTAGCTAGACTCAACCTAGTCTAGTACAGCCCATGTATAGGCTGGATTTGCCCCTCATGAAGAGGTTTTTCTAGCAGAAGGTAGATAGATAACATACCATACAGAGCACTTATCACTTCTGGAAGCTTTAACGGAACAGTCCACATGTTTTATAAAGAATGTTTTTTTGTTTTTTTTTCTTGATTTTAAAAAAAGCTTTTGTTTTAAACATATGTTCCATAGCTTCAGGGGTTTCCAGGTGATTTGGAAATTCTGGGTAGAAATCAAACACTATCTGACCACACAATCTCCAGAGTCTCCCTGTTAGGTCCTGTTCCCGACCACCACTAGCCCAATAAAACATTTTTAGCACAATTATTTAGCACTATTATTGGTTACAAAACTAAAATGGAGTTAAAAGTGTTAAACAAAAGCTCGCTCTCTCTCTTTTTTTTTTTTTTTAAAGATGGCATATTCAGTCTAGCAGTCACCGCCCTTGACCATTTTTCTACATTTTATTCTGAATGAAACTCTGATTGGGAAGTCAAAACAGCAGCTAAGCAAAAACAGAACGCCTTAATGGCTGAGTGATTTTTACCATATTACTTAAAGGAACACTATAGTAAGTCAAAAATTTTATCTTAATGAAGTAGTCAGGGTGCAGTTACCCTGTCCCCCTTAATCCTACAGTTTAAACTGTTTTTGTAAAGAAGGCTTAATGCCTCCTCTACGGTGTCATATTGATAGCAACTAGAAAAGCTTCAGTGGCAAAGACCAAGTAAAACTCTGTCACGTGATGCAGAAGCCCTGTAGGAAATCATATATTCAATGCTTTCCTATGGGAATATTCGAAGGTGTGTGCAGCACTTGCTGCACATGCGCATCATGTCTGCAATGAAATACACTTAATACTTCTAGGGTCATGAGCACCAACGTTAGGAATACAGATTTGCATTCCTAACATTATAGTGTTCCTTTAACCCCTTAAGGATACATAATGGAAATATTCCGTCATGATTCCCTTTTATTTCTGAATTTGTGTCCTTAAGGTGTTAAAGGAGCTGCTTGGGCATCATAACCACTACATACCAAAGGAATAGTTGTGAATCAGTTACGCTGTAGGTGTCATCCCCTGGTGCTTGATCATACTGGTTTCACCAAAACGGTGTCCCTGAGGAAAATGCCACCTGGCCCCCTGCTCAACTTTTCCAACTGTGGAAATCAGACTTCTGCATTAGTAATATCAATCGCTCCATATTTTAAAGTAATACACCGATTGGATTAGTTGACACATAAGCATGTAGTTCTAGGGCCTAAACTGCTCATTTAAAACTGGCAGAGTGCATGTAAGTGCTAATATTCCAAATATTGTGTTAATATACCAAGTCTGTTGAGGAGAGGGCGGGGAGCGTCCGACACTATACAACATTTATAAATATAAACAACTCTCTTAGTAGACTGATCCCCATACGTGAGGTGCATTTAGATTAACTTAATCTTATACAAGCACCTTTTATCATGCATCGCAGAAACAAACAAAAAAAAAAAAGTGGTGTGAGAGGGGATGCCAGAAGTGGACCTGAATGTAATAGCTAGCCGACTAGTGGACTTTTCAAGCTTGAAATACAATATTAAGAATTTTATAGCAAATTAAAAACCCTGCATCAACCCAGATGGATCACAGAGCAGAAAATTGAAAGGACTGGCAACAAACTTCGGATTTTAGAGAAACAACAGTCATTGAAACATTTTGTGCAATAAAAACACTCAACTATATTCCAGTGAGGAAACAGTGCACAGAAGCCTACACTTTTTTTTCCACAAGAAAGTATTTGGTAGTAGAATGTAAAATGATGATCTACCACGCAATCACTTTTCAGCAAAGCAGTTAAAGTCAAGCTATGCTAAAAAACACACAGGATTAAATATCTACTTGTTCCCTCCCTTCCCTCTTACCCAAGCAAATACACATTCCCCCCCAAAAGAAATGCAACTTCTAAAGAAATTCTTAGTGCATTAGCAGAGCGGAGCTTATTACAGTTATTAATTAGTTTGTGCTGCTTTCGTTAAAAATATCATTAGTAGTGAGCATACACAAAGTAATGGCTAGATTTCTTTTTTGTTTTAGCAGTTGCAACCTATCTGGGTGAAAGCAGCTCAGCCTCACAAGACGCCATTTCCTTAAACCCGATCTCGACGTCGTAGATGAAACAAAATAAGTTTGGGATCTTTTTGCTTCTGGGACATTTAAGGAAATAAAAGTGGTTTGAGGCAGGGTATTTGCATAAAGGCTAGAAAAGCATCATGGGACATGTAGTTTCACAACAGATGGATAATCTCTTTAGGCCACTCACGACCCACATTGTGTGGCCTCAGGGACAAGGACAAAGTATGAGGAAGGTTGAGAGGGAGTAAAATACCTGAGGTAAGGTGATGCCCAACCATTCTAGACAACGTTACAGTGCGCGCAGAGCCGCCTGCCACTGCACGAGGCTCCCAGCTTCAATGTATCGCCTGTGCATAGTGTAAGCCTCATTCTGTAAGCCTGCCAAAAAAACCTCAGAGCAAGCCCGAAAGCAGACAACCTGCAAGCTCATTTGGGCCTTTGCTGCACTGGCTTTGGAAATGCTTAGAGCATGGGGAGGTTCCCTCCCCTTTACTCTACCCACAGACTTAGCCCCTCCTCCCTCCAACACGGGCTAAAGTATCAACAGCCTCAGACTCTAATCTTTGATTATGTAATTGCATTTGACAGTAAACCGATCTTCCCTTTTAAATTCTTTCAACTGTCACAAAATGTTCCCACTTTAGGACGCTGCTAAAATTGAAGATGGAGTTGCCGTTTCTAAGCAGTTTTGAATAGCAGCCAAAACGACAGTGGCATGTCTGCGATCAGCTCCATTTTAATGTGTTCCTCAGCTCTGTCTCTCTTGGAGAACCTGTCCCCTCCCCTACTTGCTTCCTTTCATAAACAGTACCAGAGTCGCATACCAGCTTTAGCGTTAACATTCGGAACAAGGCCCACATGCATACGAAAACGGGCAGCCTGCCAGCCACGTAATTGCTTCCCAGCCTCCAAGAGTCTGGGGGCAGAAAACACAAGTGCATTAATCAAAACCAGAGTTGTTTATTAATGTGCTCTACACAGAAGCCCTAAACAATACATCACAGACCAAGCCGTACAACGAGGAGAAACTGCATATCTCTTTGCAAATTCCCTTGAAAACACTAATAAATATCTGCAAGTGAACGATGGTCCAATATACTAAATATGAATGTAGCGTTGCAGCGCCCATGAGAAAGGCAAAGGTTTAAGGTCATAGAAAAGTTCCAGTACAATAAATAATTGATGCAAATGAGGATTTGCATCACATTCTGACCTTGTGAAGTTTTATACGGCACTAGCTTTCGAGAGGCTGCAATAGTACTTAACTCCTGTCCCATATTGGCGTCTCCGTTTAAGTGAAATTATATAATATATATATATATATACACATACACACACACACACACACACACACACAAAATTAATCTGTAGATGAACAATGTGTCAGCTCCTCTGGCCTTGGTCAAAGATTACGGCCAGCAGAAACCCTAAGAAGGAATCTCCTGGTAAATAAGTGTAACCAGGGTCTAAACAGCACTGCTCAAACAAATACCATTAAAAAAACATTAGTAATAGTGGAAAATGATAGTACTTTGTTGCATTATAAGAACATGCATTGGACTTTTTGCAACTTTAGTAAACCTTGTTTTGTAATGCCATTTTTAAAGCCATTTTGTAGAGCTTGGTTGGCCAGAAGCACTGACAGTCAGAAAGTAAAAGGTAGACATTAGTTGTCCATGTTGTGCCATCTTATTATTAAAGGAACACTATAGTGTTAGGTGATTTATTTATTTTTAAACAAAGCTTTATTTTCAGTGACAAAAATACAATTCTTAAAGGGACACTATAGTCACATAAAACACTACAGTGTAATGTAGTGGTTCTAGTGTCTATAGCCTGTCCCTGCAGGCTTTTCAATGTAAAAAACTGCCTTTTCAGAGAAAGTGCAGTGTTTACTTTGAGTGACTGTCACTAGAGGTATTACTAGACAGCCGACGGCCATTAGCAGTGCTTCAGAGTTCAGATGCTTTAGTGCCTTCACGCTCTGCATGGAGGCGCTGAATGTTCCCCATAGACAACACTGATTGGCACAGAGCGCTGTGCATGCGCAACAGCCTCCCAATGCTTTCCTATTGGAAAGCATTGGATTGGCTGAGATCATCAAGCCTCATCTCAGCCAAGAAGGGGGGGGGCCAGCCACGGCAAGACTGGTACAGCAAGGGGGGGAGGGGGGCGAGTGAGTAAAATACCTTCCCATGCGCATCAGAGGGGGCCAGAAAAAAAAAAAAAAAAACACATTTATTTAAAGTCCATTCAGCCTTCCAAGTTTTGGGAGTGGATCCTTTACCTGGGTTCCAGTAAAGCTGCTCTGATCATCCTGTGGTTCTTGCTCTGCTTCCCCCACGCGCGGTTTAGTAACGTCAGGGCCAGAGTGACATATTCCAACACCCCAGCAGGGCGCACGGGGAGCAGAGCAGAATATCAAGGCTCCCTCGCCGGCTTCCTCTATGCTCCCGAAGCCGGCTGCCTTCCTCCATTCTCCATAAGCCGGCATTCTTCCTCAACTGTCTGCGTCGAAGGGAACAAGCAGACAAATCCTAGGAACCAGGACAGAATTCCTAGTTGCATGGCGAACCGACACCTCAGCTCGGCCTAACACCCACCCTATTTAGGCACTATCCCCACATACAAACTTGTTGAAAAGGCGAGTATCACTTACCTTTCAGCTTTCACCACTCTGGTCCAGCTGCGGCCGCTCCGCCTCCTGGATTGAGATCATCAACATTGATGATCTTAGCCAATCCAATGCTTCCACATAGGAAAAACATAAGAAGCTAGTGAACATGCGTGGCAAATCACAGTATCAATTATATGCTCTCTAGGAGCAGCATTTGATTGACAACAGAGTCGGACTTTGTTCTCACAGAGGGAAGCACTTCTAGTGGCTTTCAGAAAGGCAGTCACTAGCCATAGGTCCATGCAATGACAATACTGCAATGCTTTACATTGTAGGGTTAAAACAGCAGGGGCCTTACAACCATACCACATTACTAAGATGAAGTGGTTTGGGTGTCTTTAGAGCTCCTTTAAAGAGACACTATAGGCATCAAAACAACTTTAACGTATTGACGTATAGAACCTGCTCCTGCTCACATCTCTGCCATTTAGGAGTTAAATCACCTTTGTTTCTGTTTACGCAGCCCTAGCATGGCAAGGGGCATGGAGCTTGAAGTACCCTATACCAGAAATATTCTGTATAATTGTATTAATCCTCAATTGCTTAGGTGGAACTAATGTGACATGCCATACAGATGTCTGTATGGCCAGATGAGCAAGCACAGATTCCAACTTTGTCTTCAAAAGGAAAAGGGGCAGGCTTACAGCAGTTGAAATAACACTTAGCTGAAGTTATAAGCAACTCTGCAATGAGACAGGGCCATGTGACTTCCTTGTGCCATATAACTTATAAACCAAGCATAGACTGCAGTGGACCTGAGTGTTCCTTTCAGCTGATTTTCTACAAAATTACAGATTTACATGTGCAATACAACAAATAAGAATTATGAGCATAATAGCACTTAGAACATAAATAAAAATACATATAGTGCATAAGAAAAGTATGCCTTCTCCCAAAAATCTTAAAACTAATCTCTGGCAAAGCCGTTTACATTCTTTGGTTACAGACTTCCATTTCACAAGCATCAGCAGTTACAAGAACATGTATGCTGCCTGGTGCCAAATCCCTCCTCTACCAAAGGAGACACTGTGCTCACTCACAGAATTAAAGGGGAAATGGCAGTTAAAACTAGGTTTTAAATTAACTACGGTATGTATAAACAGTTAGCAGCCTCATGTCATTACAGCAATTAAGACAGCATCTCAAAAACCAACTGCAAAGGGAATTATATTTATCTCACACATAGTTAGAATGGTTAGCTGCTCGATGTCCATTAAAACATCTACAATGTCATACACACATGCTAGAAGAAGTCTTCACCAGTTTGTCTCTTGAATGCTGTGATAGCTTTGATATTCCAGAACAGCTGCCTGTAATTCCACCACCTCTACCTTTCATAATACAGCTCCTGTAGTTTGTAATATACCAGAAAACATCTGTACTATTTTTTGCTCTTAACGCCGGTCTGTCACAGGATATTTTAATTGTATTTGTTTAAAACCAATATTTCTAGTTTTATTTTCCTCTAAGCTATAGTATATACCCTAGTTATATATAAACTACAGTAGAGTACTATATAAGCCAAGCTATACACTATATACAGCTAACCTATATACTATATAGACGCATTGAAGGTCCTAGCATTGTAAAAGGATTAAGTTGCAAGAAATTCCTACTCTTCAGATCATAAGCACTGAGCACTGCCCTCACCAGGAAGTATCTTGGCCAATCAGAAGCCACTCCCTTCTAGTGTATTTAGAATGTTGAATTTGTTTAAGACAGCCCTATAAGAATTAAAGTCCTGATCCGGCACTAGAGGATTAAAAGTTGCACTCTATGTTTTGTTCCATGCCACTGCAATGGCTTATTAAGACAATTTTATTGTAGATGGCATAGAATGCCATATCGGCATTAAGGGGTTAAACGCTGCCAGACCCCCCCCCCCTCCCCCCCTGAACAACTGTTATTAGAGAAATACGGATTAGACATGATGTCCTAATTAAGCAGTTATTAAGTTCTGTTCAGGACTCAGCAAGATGGAAGTATTTCAGAATAAAGGATAGGGCAGAAAAAGCAGGGTTAAAGGAGCACTCCAGCTTGCTAAATAGCTATATAGATGCGGAGTATACCTTTTAAATCCCAGTTCATAAAAGTGTTAATTTCATTGTGAAATTAGCACTTTTATATCTGAAAACAAACGCCTCCCCAGCTGTTCACGTCCTACTTCTGTTGGCCCCACTGAGCTAACAGAAGTAGCAGGCACATTCAGTGAGAATCTCCTCACTGCAGTACTTATTAGCCTCTTGGAACAAAATATGATGCTTCTCATAAAGAAAAGTGTTATATGCACAGTGCATGTGTGACACCAATCCACCAGCAATGCTCTATGAGAAGCAGGGCATTGTGACTGGATGGCATTGTGACTTCCATCGCTCTCCTACTCTGAATCCACCAAATATCAGCACCTGTCCCTAAAAAGCGGTTGAATCGTTACCTGGACATTCGTATCGTGTTCATTCTCTGCTCTGAGACATTTACATTCTATTGGCAACATTGAGGCCTACTCACCATGTGGGCATGTAACTTACATGGAACCTCACTGTTTACAACAGGCTGGAGTTCTTGAGGGAGACTGGAGCAAGCTCCAATGTCCACTTAAATTTTGACGGATGATCTCTAGAACTGGTTGCGGTCCTAATTATCTGGAGAGGCAGGGGGACATCCTGGTGCACCCTTTTGATGTGGGTCCTTCTTTTGGTCTGCATGGATCCCCTACTTGCCCTTTTTCAGATGGAGCTGGATCCTTTACCACCACAAGCATTATTTGCTTGAAGTTGTGGTTTGCCGCCCACAGGACTTTACTATATTTCTCATTTGGTTCCATGATTTCCTATATTGAATGCCTCTCAAGTGCTTATGTGTCTTCAGTGCGCCTTGTTGTGGTCTTATCATCGTAGGTTTCGGGGGCCCTGGATAACGGTTACCTCCATTCTTTGAGTCCCACTTCCAGGTGACCAGAGAGGTCACTGGTGAGGACTCTGGTGGTACATTGGAATGAATTTCATCTGCCTTTGGAGAGCATCGGTGACAAGGGGCATCTGGGGCTTTGGATGTGGACCTTTGACCAGCTTCAGATTACATGATGCTATGGTGTGGGTGACCGTAAACTGAAGAGACTCAGAGGCAATTTGAGGCCCCTGAGTGGATGCTGAGAAATAGGTTGCTGGAGCATCATGCTCGTGACCATCACTGTACCTGCAGTGTACCAGAAATCCTAGATAATCTCAAGTCTCCCTTTACTACTTGGCTGGTGTGGAGGGTCCAGTTTAAAAGTTATTCTTGCGTTTTACGTTATTTTTGATGCAGGGTTCCTGGAAGCCCTGGTGGCCAAAGTAATTTTTATGCCCCTTGGATCCATTACCCCTTTCTCAGGAGAGTGAGGGGACCTGACTCATGGAGCCATCACACCGGCTCTCTCTTTTTCTACTTGGTTAACTTTTTTTTTTTCTCTCTTTTTATCATGCATGGGTTTGCTAAATACTACACACCCCTTTGCTAAACATATGCCTCAATAAAAACTTTAATAGTACGAAGAAAAAGGTAGACAAAAGTTTGATTAAATAACAGGTCCCTAACTATTTGTTAAATCTATTTTGTTGTCATAGACCACTACCTGAAGGACTGAGTGAAAGGTCAACAGCAAGTCAACCATTCTACAGGCAGTTCCTTCTTGCCTGGCTACAGAAGTTTAAGAATCAAGTCACCAATGCCATTTTGTTCAGATGCCCAGAGAGACTGTCTTGAAGTTAGCGTAATCCCGGGGAAGTGCCTCCATGCTGCAGCTCTGCCTCCTTGGATGAGGGCATCATAATGCATGATTTCAGTCAATCCAATTCTTCCCTACAGGAAGTCATTGGTAGGCTAGTGTGCATGCGTGGCAAAATATCTTGATGCACCAATCTAAACCTCTCTAGGAGTCATTTGAGCTATAAGAGTTTAACTCCGTTAGAGGTGCGGACGCGCCTCTAGTGGCAGTCTTCCTGACAGGCACTAGACGCGTGTTAGCCTTGCAATGAAAGCACTGCCCATCAGTTGATTTCGTTTACAGCGTTATAGGCTTACCCTAACTTTGACTGTTGTCACTGGTTCAGAGTGCAAGTCAAAAAACCTGGTCAAGTTATAGGGCGAGGCAACTCACAGGGTGGGAAAGCCATCTTCCCCTTCAAGGCGCTCTGCCTCCAAGTGGGAAGATTGTTACGTTTGAAGCCAGTGCACTGGCGACAGACGTAAAAAAGGCACAGAATTTAGGCTCTGACCCTCATGTTTCTAATGCTGCCTGACTGCTAAGAAGAACCTACATGTGCTGAGCGAGCTCCTTCATTTGGCATCATTATTCGAGAAATAATCTTAGTCAGCTGGCTGATATTACCGCAACAGTGCATTTTCCAGACAGAGGGATACCACACTCGTGACTTTATTCAACCTGATTGGTGATGGCATTGAATACTCTAATATGACATCCTCACTGATTATACAGTCCAAATTCAACCTCATCTTCATAAAGTTTCTGTCCTGTATAGCATTGAGAAAGCTGAAAACTGTCTCCTCCACACAGGCATAGTTAAATGGGGTAGCAACCTACCCATTCATATGACAGTGTCTCTTATGTGGGAAGTGGCACTGACTGGACTATTAAGCCAGTATCTCTTACTTGGTGATGGAAGCAGAATCTGCTATGGCACTGTACTGCTCGGGACAGAGTCTGGGTGTGTTAGGAGTCAGAGCCGGAACCTGGGCTCAGGAGGGGCCTCTCACAAAGTCTCCCAATATGGCGGCTGCAACTCCGTGGAAGCTCGGGGCAATGCTATAGCCAGCTCTACTAAGCAGCAGATTATATTTAGATCGGGACAAGCTGACAAGAGGCCAGCCGCCATATTGCAGACTGGTAGATCGGATTGACATGTACCAGGTGCAATGTGGCGTTTTACGTTTGTTTTAGTGGTGTTAACTAAAAGAAAAGAAAGGCTACGGCCCCCATTTCATTGAATGGTAGTGATCTGGGTCCCTTTAATAAACTTTCCAAATTACTCAATACTGTTGAAAATCTTTTCACTTTATCTACAAATATTCCCATATACTCTAAATAGATATTAAAGGTGCTCGGAATATAAAGCTGTATTCCTGACACGACAGCTCCCTCTGTCTTATTTTACTTACCTGATCCCAGCACCAATGTCCTCATGCAGAGCATGAGGACATCCAGCTTCAGTTACTGGACCAATAGACCGTTCAGATCCAGGAAGTTCCTCCAGTGACTGTCTGGGAGACAGCCACTAGAAGCCCACTTAGTGCTGCAATGTAAACATTGCCGTTTCTCTGGAACTGTAATGTTTTTCATTGCAGCACTAAGTGCAAAAGGGACACTGCTACCAGACCTCTTCAATGAACTTAAGTGGTCTAGGTACCTATAGGGTCCCTTTAATGCATTAACTAACTTTAAAAAAATAATTTAACTCTAGAATAAAGCATTTTTTTGTCTGTAGAGGTTTCAGTGAGTTTGTCATTCAAAAACAAAACACTTGCATACATACATTTATATGTGCATATACAACATACACTACTGATTTCCATATAATTCCAATAATGGAAGTATATGTAGCTACCACAACCCTAGAATAAATTATTAGGACAAAAACCTTACCAGACTGCGTCTTTGTCGGATGGTGTAGTGGAGGGCTTGCCCTTGCCTGTCCGGTATCGTGTGGAGGGCTTGCAGTGGACAGTGCTCCAGTGGGCAGTGGCTGTCCTCTCTTTAACAGTTGCTTCTGCTCTTGCTGTCGAAAGCGTGGAGGTACCTCGCGTGGCATATAACGGGAGGTTGCAGCTTGCAAGCCATTGGCAGACGAACGCTTGCCATTGTTGTTTGGGACTGTGCTGGTGGAAGTACTGGGAGTGGCAGGTTGGGGCTGGTTTGAATTGGTCTTTATTGGTTCTGGCACTGAAGAAAAGCAGAATAAATTCTAATTAAGCATTTAATAAAGTTAGTAAAGGTTTTTGTGTCACACAAACAACTCCTTAAAGACACATGCCAGGTATTACATGATTAAAAGATCTCTAACCAGTCTATGGTCCTTTATAACGGACACTCCCACTAATAAGCTAAAGTGATCATCGTAAAAGGATTTTTTTGGATGCCCCTCCCTGTTTTTTGTCAAGACATCAAAAGACTGGCCTCGATATGCCATTTGGATGGTGTGAAATTTCATTGGTTCTTTCATTTCTTTGCTTGAAACAACAGGGTGTAAAGATTACATGAATGTGGGAGGTATAGTATATGAAAATAAATGGAAAAGATGGCATGAGTGTGTTTGGTGAGATGGTATAGGACATGGTACTATGCAACATAAAAATAACACCAGCAGCATAATGTTTTGGCCAGCTCTGGACATTCCTATACTCAGGGGACAGGCTTTTAAATGTACAGTGACAATGCTATCATGTGCATGGGGTCACTTCAATCATCCAGATAGATCAGGGGTTCTCAACCCAGTCCTCAGGACTCCCTACCAGTCCAGGATTTGGGGATTACCTGGGTGTGTCTCAGGTGTTTAGAAAAAGGGAAAAAAACACCTTAGACTCTAAGGTGTTTTTTTTTTTATTTTTCTAAACACCTTAGACACACCCAGGTAATCCCTAAACCCTGGACTGGTAGGGGGTCCTGAGGACTAACGTTGAGAACCCCTGAGATAGATGGTGACAAAAATGGTTGCATGAAAAGATGGCAAATTGCACAAAAGGTAAATAAACATGGCTCAGTGTGTGCAGCTGATGCATGACAGAGCTTGCAAATACAGGGGAGATGACAGCAGACGCCACGTGGACATCAGGTAAGTTGTCAAAACGTTTTTAAAATGGCTTAATTACTTACTGAGGGAGGGCGTAGTGCATATGGTGCTTGGAAAGGCCATTTCAGTGGTTTGAAGTGGTCATGGAGTCTGGAATCTGTTTATGCAGCTTTTTAGCACGCTATACCTCTCTGCCATGGGTAACTTCACCCTACACAAATTTCATACTATTTATGTACTGATTTTGGGTTCTATTAGGTCTATCAAAGCTATAAAATGAATAAAACAAAAACCTGAATACATAAGTATTACGCTCCATGTAACATGTGATTAGCAGTTGCCTAACAAAGCATTTCAAAGCAAATGAGGTATCCCAAAGATGAGGCAATTAGATTTGAGGTTGAGGTATTAGTGGCAAATGTCAACTTTTTTTGTCCTTAAAGAATCTAAACACATCTGTGTCTTGGAGTCAAACAAGTTGAGTGGACCACCTGCTCGTCACATTACTAGATGTCAAAAAAACAAAAAACCTGCATATGTATTTATGTTTATTGCGGCCTTTTCACTATATACATCACCTAGTAAGTATCATTTCCATGCAGTCACTACATTTTCAAACCTGTGGTTCTCTTGTCTAAAAGACCTACAGTAAGTAGCCAAAGCCATAATCCCTTTCATGTTGGGGTTACAAGCAGAGCATTGTAGCAGCTGATTTTGTCACCTACACTCATTTCAAAGAAACGGGCCATCTTTGCTAATAAAATGAAATATGGAGCAGATTTGCAGAAAACAATAATGCATCAATGACCATTTCTGGTTATTGGTTTACACTTTTCCAGTTCACCATTCCCTAAAAACGATAAGTTTTAGTGTGTTTATATCTGTTTTCGTGCGGCAATACAGAATGACACTGCAGGAGAAATCGTGGTTCCTGCTGCTCTTGCTCAGACAGGGTTTATTTATAGCATCTATTTAAACGTAGTGGCTCCATTACAAACTGCAGTGTGTGAGCAGAATGCTTGATTACATAATGCCACTGCCATTCTACGTTAAGCTAATCGTGCCAATGTATTTTTTTTTCTTTCCCACCCTCAGCAATTTGTTCTGGCCATTGTTTGATGGGTGTATGAATTCATTACAAGAAGCAGATGGATGGTAGTATTCAAACTGCTTCCAGCAACCAACCAAATATTAGATAGATATTTTATTGTGCATTTTCATTTTATTTTTTAAAGTATTCTTTATTTAACCCTTTGATCAAGGACAAGACAGAAAAATGATGTTATATAGGTAAAAATGCAAGGAAGACTGCTAATATTAGATGCAATGCGTAGCCACATTGTTTGGGTTGTGCAGAGTGCAGCAGTAGAATGCTGAAAACACACACATTAAACAATCTCAATTAGTCAGGAAAAAATTTTTAAAAGCAATGATTCAGAGACTCCTATAACTGAACATTTAGGATCTAGATATTTGAAAAGGCTGCAATGGGGGATAGCACACAATCTACCGCTCTAAAGATTTTCATTGCCCCTAATTAAGCCTGCTCGTCTTGTTATGCTTTTGATACTTTAATGTTCCAACAAAAACCTGTAGCTTAGCAGTCACGCTTTAAAGTTGTTTACATTTGCCATCCATTAAGGGAGAAAATAATTAGCAGAAATTGCCACTGAGAGGCAGTACTGCTGCACAAAGCAATAATTAAAATGTATGATTAGAACAGCCTTTAAAATCAGTAATGTGAATAATTTAGCCTTCGTAACTGTATGGGAAGAATTGTAACGCTTCGAGAATGGTGGTCAAAGAAAATGATAACATATACTGATTGGAAATAAAGGACTGGGGCACAAAAGGTTTGAAAAGCTAAATATTTATACAGCTCTCCCATAATGCATTGCTAAATATACAAATATGGTAATATAAATGCCCAGCTAAATATACAAATTCTTAAATTGCCTAAAATAAATACATAAATGTATGAATAACATTAACATAGATAAGTGGATTATAGAAGTATAAAACTGCACTGAGACAGTCAAAGACAACCACTCTGAAAGCTATACAGCAGCAGTATGCCCTCAGCCTAGCCCACATTAGCAAGGGATGTGGGCTAAACCAAGTTTTTGGATTTACATAGACTAATTAAATAAAGGGGAAGGTGGATACAGCTGTGTGTGGGGGTAAATTACATGGTTTGTAATAATGCATGAGTAAGTAGGACCCACTGGAATTTGACCCTTTTGAACAGGATAATGACCCTTGGACTGTCTGACCTCACCATTACAACTCTCTCGGTCCTGGTTGTCCTAGACAGTCCATGCCTTCCCTAGTTTCTCTTAGTGGTCTCCCACCATTTGGTTCCTGCCTACAACCCTTCATGAACTAGGTATAAATTAAAGATAAATGTATGTATGTATGTATGTATGTAACAGCTATAACTATGCTACTTGTACATAACATTCTCCATGTTTTGGCATTCTATCACACGGTTTAAAGGGACACTATAGTCACCTGAACAACTTTAGTTTAATGAAGCAGTTTTGGTGTATAGAACATGCCCCTGCAACCTCACTGCTCAATAATCTGCCATTTAGGAATTAAATCCCTTTGTTTATTAACCCTAGTCACACCTCCCTGCATGTGACTTGCACAGCCTTCCATAAACACTTCCTGTAAAGAAAGCCAGGCTATACACACATAATAGGTGCAGTATGGATAACGTAGTAGGCAAGAACAATCCGGAAGTGACGTGATGGAATAAGGAATATATATATATATATATATATATACATACACACACACACACACACATTAAATATACATATATACATGAATCCTTTGCGGTTGTAACATCACTGCTGATTTGGGATTTCTGTGGGAAAAGCAAGTCTTATGGCTTGACTGGTGTGCAGATTTTTGTTTAGCATTGTATTAACTATCCACATACTTCAGGTGGAAGGGGTTTTCAATCACAATTTTTCCCCACCATAACCTATTTAGATTTTGCTTCCCAAGCACTACCAAGCCTCAATTAGCAAACCAGTAACCAACCTCATGCTGAAGAGTTGCATTAACAACGAAACAGCTGTCCATGAGTGGTTCACTGGTTTTGCATCTTATCCTAAATTGTGTTCCAAGCAGTTGTATACTGCAAACACAAATTAAAAGGAATCCATGTTTAAAATGGAATGAGGCAAAAATGTGATTCTTTGTTAAACTAATTTGCATATGCCCACCCAGAATCCTTTGCGTTTGTAACATCACTGCTGATTTGGGATTTCTGTGGGAAAAGCAAGTCTTATGGCTTGACTGGTGTGCAGATTTTTGTTTAGCATTGTATTAACTATATATATATATATATACACACACACATATATATATACATATACATACATATACACATATATATACATATACATACATATACACATATATACATACACACATATATACATACACACATACATACACATACACACATACATACACATGGTTTTCTCAGACCCAGAGAGTTCACCGTTGTTTGTCAAGGAGATATCACACCTCACTAAAGTGGAGGATCACTACCTACTTACGATCCCATCAACTAAAGCTAATCACTCACAACACCCCACCATAATTCCTCTCTTCCCTACCAATAATGCCTGGTGTCCGGTCAAGGCGCTAGACCACCTACGGTCAACCCATCACACGCACTTACCAGACTCTCCGCTCTTTTCACTACAAGGGCACCCGCTCATCACTGCTAAATTCACGGCACACGCCAGAACACTACTATCCAAACTGGGATACAATCCAGCTTCATTCTCCGGGAACTCCTTCCGCATAGAGCCGCTTCATCAGCCTCTAGCACAAACACCCCGGTCCACATCATCAAGAGACTGGGTCGTTGGAAATCCTCCATATACCATACATATATACCACGACCAGAAAAAGAGCTTCGTCAAGCTTTCAGGAACTTGGTTATGTAAACAAAAAAAAAGTCAATAAAGTGTGTATTTTCTCCAACTTCTCTTTTATTTACACGCCCACTCGTATGTTGGTTTTTGGCACACCACAACCAACTTTGCCCTTTCAGATACTATCCATTACGTATTAAATTCCGAGCACAAGTAGAAAGGCCATTAGACCTGAATTTGTGAGAGGAGTAAGTCCCATACTTAAACTCCCACGCCTTACTCACCTCTGCCGTTCCAGTTGATTGTCCCCACCCACCTACACCCTGTTATCATTACATTCTCCTTGGTGGGCCCTCTTATTTACAGGCCCACTCGAACGTTGGTTTCGGCACATCACAACCAACTTTGCCCTTTCAGATACTATCCATTACGTATTAAATTCCGAGCACACATACATACATACATACATACACACATACACACACATAATAGGTGCAGTATGGGTAACGTAGTAGGCAAGGACAATCCGGAAGTGACATGATGGAATAAGGACGAGCGTCACTCCCTGGTTCAGCGATCAACTGAGAGGGAGGATCTACGGACAACGAGCAAATGAACAGCTGACAAGCTGAACTACTACCTTTCAACAAGTGAGGAAGAAGGAACTCAAACATTTATATGGAAACCGGTAAGCCATGTCTCCACACCAATTATAAAAACCCTCACACAGTATACAAGGACTTTTTTTATTATTTTGTTGTAATACTTTTTAATTTACTTGGAAATAAATCCTGCTTTTATTGGAAAAGTCCTTTCCTCTATTTTTATCCCGGTTGCAGCAGGGAGTGTCACCCTAAAAAATTGACACTAGGCGAAATGTTTTGTTGCCAGTTAGCCAACAGGCTCCAAGCAAGGTGAGCAGGAACTTACTATAAGTCTATATCTATCTGTAAAATACAAGCTTCACCTAAATTGTTTTCTCTTATGTTTCGGTCTACATATACCTATTGGGGGAGAATATCCTGAAGCTTCTTTACATTTAAGAAGAAGGTTGTTGGTGCCACCTAAAATGCCCAGACGTCCTTTTGTTTAGAGCCCATACCAACAAAAGGCTCTAATAAATGTGAGTTTTATTTACACTCACCTCAATTTATATACAGTAATTTATTCAAAACAATATTGCACTATTTGTGTGTATTTTTTTTAAATCTAATTACATGATAATAAGGGGTTTATTATCATGTAATTAGATAAAAAATAAATACACTTAAGGGGTAAGGGTTTCTTTAAAAATATTTGTAGCGCTGAACTTTTAACTTTTGTGTTTGGGTGGTGGGGTTGATCACCTAAACATTGTGTTTTGTTTTTTGTACTTTGGTTCTGTGGAGTTTAGGATATCCACTAAGTATTTAACAGCTGCTTACATTACATATTCTTATTATCACTTTTCATTAAGCGCCTAAAATACACAATTTGTTTTTACACTATGAATGCAAGTTACTTATTACATTATGAAAGTGCATGAATTCGAATGAGATTTGTAAATGTAGACAATTAGAAGCATAGATAGTCGTGAATAAAAACCTCAAGCATGTGTACTCAAACCTGATGGGTAGTTTAAGCTACAATGTAGGTCCTGAAAACAAACTGCATAAGCGTTACAGGGGTACTATAAGCACCAAAAACAACTTTAGCTTAATGAAGCAGTTTTTTTGGTGCATCGACCATGCCTCTGCAATCTCTGTTTCTCTGCCATTTAAGAGTTAAATCAGAGGTTCATGCAGGCTCTAAAAGGGATACTGTACTCCGTATAACCATGTCATCTCTTTAAACTGGTTATAGTGTCCGGAGTCCCCTTGCTCTGTCCCGTCATTCAGTGTTAAACCATTTTAGAGCAGTTTAATACTTAATAATGGTCTCTGGCCACACAAAGTGCCGTCCCTTCTGAAGGTGTGGCCAACCCAGAGATTACTTGTATCTCAAATTGGACCTCTGATAGGCTTAAACAGTGAGGTGACACACTCGTCCAATCACAGCTTCCTATTGCTGCTCAGGCTAATATTTCCTCCCAAAAAAACCAACTCATCTATTGGGGCGGCAGCAAGAAACATTATAACAGTATTTGGTAGACACAAACAAACATACTCCCCACCAGCAATTAATTCTGATTAGGTTGGCTTTAGTGACGCAGACATGCCCCCCACAAAACGCAGTTTGTCAGACAGAGGTAGACTGCCATTCAGTAATTTAACAAATTTCCTCTACCATAATTGCTAAATATACTAAATGGCAATGAATTAAGCAGTGAAACTTCAGAGACGTAATTTATACACCAAAACTGCTTCGTTAAAGGACCACTCTAGGCACCCAGACCACTTCAGCTTAATGAAGTGGTCTGGGTGCCAGGTCCAGCTAGGGTTAACCCATTTAACCCCAGAGAAACTGCTATATTTATGAATGGGTTAAGCCTTCCCGCTAATCCTCTAGTGGCTGTCTCATTGACAGCCACTAGAGGCGCTTGCGTGCTTCTCACTGTGATTTTCACAGTGAGAGCACACCAGCGTCCATAGGAAAGCATTATGAATGCTTTCCTATGTGACCGGCTGAATGCGCGCGCAGCTCTTGCCGCGCGTGCACATTCAGCCGACGGGGAGGAGAAGAGGAGGATCGGAGGAGGAGAGCTCCCCGCCCAGCGCTGGAAAAAGGTAAGTTTTTACCCCTTTCACCTTTCTAGAGCCGGGCGGGTGGGGGCACCCTCAGGGCACTATAGTGGTCCTATAAGCTAAAGTTGTTTTGGCGACTATAGTGTCCATTTAAAATATATATGTAATTTTTTTTTAGCAGAGATTCTTCCTAATAACAGTTACACTTTAGTAGGCAGATGGCGCTTGTAAAGTTTAAGCAACCCAAGAGTCCCATGAACTCAATCAGACAAAAAAAAAAGCACTACAAGACTACAAGAGAGCACTATTATGGACATGTAATAGTTTACTTCACAGGTTCTTTATTTTATTTCAGACTTGTACCTGCCCCGCATATAGTATTGCTTATGTAGTTCGGGCCTTGGTACAATGTCATCATCAATACATCTTGCAGATCTATTGGTCTTGCTAATCCTTCCCACCCGGATCCCCCCCATTCTCTATTTTAATTCTTAATATAAGTTTTTTGTCCATCTACTTTATTTGTCTGGTCTTGGTGAAAGCATGAGCCTCTTATATCCTATGTAGTTTCGATATTTTATTATTCTGTTTATCTGCCCGGTTTAGGGTTATATTCTTTTCCCTTCAATAATCTTCTTACATCACAGGTTCTTAACCCGTGGTACGCGCTAGGAATGCACCAGGAGCTGGAGCCAAGGCAAAGTAGGCACCTGCTTACTCAGAATGGAATGCAGAATGAAGGCGGGCGGCTTGTGGTGATGCCTGGTTGTGACGTCACTCCGGCCCTGGCATCACTAAACAATGCACGAGGAAGCAGCCAAACTAGAATTCAGGAAAAGGATCCAGCTATCTCAATGGTAGAAAGGTTGAGTGAAATAAAATGAATAATTTAAAGAAAATTAAAAAAAATAATAATTTGTGATTGTGAAAGAATGTGTATCAGTGAGTGTCACTCAATGTCCTCTGTATGCAATTGTATGTGTGTGTCATTGTCCTGTGTATTGTATTTTAATTTTGTGACTTTTATACTTCAGATTAATATTCCATACACAATATTCACATTGTCATTAATTGTAAAAATATATACACTATCTTTAAATCAGGCTTGTTTTCCCAAATATGGGAATAACTTAAATATCAGGGTCTACACAATTCATTTGGAATGTAAATCAAAAGGAAGTTACTCTCCCCTACCCCCCGCCCCCCCACAAGAGAGTTACCTATTGTTCCTTTTTACTCCGATATTAAAAACTTATATTATGCATTTCCCATGTTTTTAAAAAATTATGTTTTAGTATGCGTCAGATCTCTTTCTGAAAAATGTTCTAGTATGCACCTAAAACTCCTCCTTATTGTTTAATAGTCTATGGTGACAAACATTTGCTGCATTTAGAGGTAAGGAAAAATGTTCGATCATAGACTTATGTTGTGTACCAAATAGTGGACATTTTTATATAATTATAAACATAATTGTGTATAGTGAGTAGATAACAGTTATTGTATAAGGCACACAAACACATGCTGTAGTCCCGACATGTTTAGCATTGGCACAATAAGAAATAGGCTCAACTGTTCTAGAATCTTCAGTGATTTACAAGGAAAGGTGAAAATATCCCACAGCACATGCAGCCCTGTTGTATCAAAATATTTGCAAAGTACTAAGGCCAAACTGCTCGTATGGGAGTTAATGGGTTAACAGAAAGGCTATTTGGCTAGGGAGGAAAGCCATTGTGAATCAAATGTGGAAGAAGATGGATGGCCTGGGGGTGATGAAAATGGCAACCACACAGGCATGAAGACTGCAGGCGCCATCAACAAACCTCTACTGCCCCGGAATTTCAATGAGTACAGAGACTCTGTCCCTTGCGGTGTCAAAGGGAGGCAAGTCGGACTGAAAGCAGAGAAGACTCACAAAGCATGTTAAAAGATGCAGATACTAACCTTTGGTTTTTTGTTCAGCAGCCTGAAAAAGAAGAAAAGAAAAAGTAAATGCCAAAAACATTCTATGAGAGAAAAAGTCAGAGCAGATTACAAAAGAAGATACCTGTATTTTATCAACACTCCTGTGAACATTTCTTAACTAGATTGCAAACAATACTGTATTAATTAAAATTGCACTGGCTGGAGTAGGCCTGCACTTTATTTAATAGTTTCCACATAAAAAGCAATAATCACTTAGATACAGAGTAATTACTCTGTTCCAGGATCAGCAGCTCTTCTGAAGTATACAGGAGGACATGGTACAGTCCACCACATTTTGTTTCCCTACAGCAAAATTAGAGGTTCCCAAGTTCAGGGCAAAGTTGCCACCACTGCATGCTGACATCCCATGCAATGAGAAAGTGCCAAGGAGAATCTATCCTTTCAAACAAAGGCTTTGCAGTCCCCCGAAGATGCAAATGTTCATTAAAAAAAAATAAAAAAAATATTAAAAAAAAATGACCTTCTACTATATCAACTATAAGGGTGGTATTATATGGAGGGCTCTTAAAATCACTTTGTTTTATCTTAGAAGGGCATGAGAACACTCAAAATAAAGTATGGATTCTTCTATTTTGAACTAAAGGTACAGTGTGTGCAATGAACGAAGATAGCTTTAACACATGGGTGTGAAATAGTGTATTGGCCAAGTAGTTAAAACATAAAGGGAGGGGAGAGAGAAAAAGTAAAAATGGGAGAAAAAAAATAAATTTGAAAATCATGCATTTGCTACAAAAATCACAATGACTGCATCATCTACAACAGGCCTGCACAACCTGTGCCCCCTCAGATGTTTTAAACTATAACTCCCATGACTCCCTGGCTGTTTCATTAAAGGGCCACTATAGTGCCAGGAAAACACACTCTTTTTCCTGGCTCTATAGGGTCCTTGGGTCCCCCTTACCCTCAGGGGCCCCCTCCCGCCAGGCTCTAGGGTGAGGAAGGGGTTAATCCCTTACTTTTTCCAGCGCCGGGCTCCCTCGGCGCTGGGGACTCTCCTTCTCCTTTCCCGTCATCGGCTGCATGCGCGGCACAAGCCGCACGCGCATTCAGCAAGTCTCACAGGAAAGCATTCTCAATGCTTTCCTATGGACGTTGGCGTCTTCTCACTGTGAAAAATCACAGTGAGAAGCGCGGAAGCGCCTCTAGCGGCTGTCAATGAGAGCCACTAGAGGCTGGATTAACCCATTTGTAAACATAGCAGTTTCTCTGAAACTGCTATGTTTACAGCAGAAAGGGTTAATTCTAGATGGACCTGACACCCAGAAGACTTCATTAAGCTGAAGTGGTCTGGGTGCCTATAGTGGTCCTTTAAATGAATCATAAGTGTTTTAGTTCAAAACATGTGGGGGGCTGCAGGTTGTGCAGACATGATCTAGAGTGAACCTTCTCCAAAACAGGAAGTGACTAGCAACCATGATGCTCATTTGACTTTCAATAGCACAAATGATCTTTCAGTAGGTTTGGACATTTGGGAGTGCAAACTCAAAATACCAGCTTTTCACTGTGAATGCATAACAGATTAACCATCGTCCAAAAACCTCAGTCATGACAGCATACACAGACATATTTTTGTAGCAAAAAAGAGAAACACTGAAGGGGAAGGAGTGGCACAAAAGACAAGCTTATTGAACAAGACTGAAAAACAACAAAACTTTACTTAAAATTAACCCCCAGGCGAGGTGAGAGGTCGCATGTTGTAAGCGCTCCGATGCTAACCGCTAAACAAACAGCAAATTGGGCTTGTACTCGCCGATATCTGGGACACCATGGGGAAGAGAGATAAGAAGCTGAAAATGCACTCGGGGGAGAGAGCCAGAGATATGAGACATGTTAAAAGTGAGGCATAGATCCAAGATGGCGGACTGCCAGGATTCTGGCACTCTTCCTCCTCCGAGGAAATCATGGACGCACCAGACAAAATCACAGAAGCCACTGACCCTATTGAATTCCTGCAGGAGGGATACCTGGAGGCCCAAGCTTCTAAGGGAGATTTCCTGCATTTTATGAAAAATATCCTTCTTTCATGCGGACATGGCGATAATGCATGAGGAGTTGTTGGCTGTCACAGAGATGGTAAAAGCGACAGAGGAAGATTTCTCCTCCATAACACAGAGGCAAGTGTGCACGACGGAGCACATCACACAACTTCAGGCCTCTCACAAGGCCCTGCAGGCTAGAGTGGATTCTCTAGATGACACACGACGGTGCAACAATCTAAGTGTGAGGCATAGATGAGAATCGTTAACAAAGAATTGCCGCGTTTCCTCCGGCGCCAACTTTCTCACGTACTGCTCCCACGTCAAGCCAAGACCATAGCAGTGGAAGGCATCTATCGACTCTCCAAATCAGCAAAGGCTCCAGCAACGGCCTCCCGAGAAATCCTAATCCATTTCCAGTCACTCCGGGATAAAATGGCAGTATTGGGGCGCTCAAGTCCAGAGCACCCATGCAACTTGAGACGATGCAACTCACCTTCCTGCAGGATCTCTGCAAAGCCACCCTAGACTGGAGATGTTCAGTTCGACAGGTCACTCAGTACCTGCGGGAGGCAGACATACGATACAAATGGGGCCTGGCTCACATCCTCATAGCCACCAAAGGTGGCACAGTTTATCGCCTCACCGCACAAACAAATACTGCCTCCTTCCTGTGAGCCCTGCACAGCGTCCCGACAATCCCCCATGCAGCTGGCTACTCCTGGGACGTACAGAACATCGTACCCTTTGTACCGCGTGCCACAATTGAGACCTTCTGAGTAAGCTGCTGTATTCTTTGAAGATGCAGTGCTGCTTGGAGAGAGCGCCCTGGAACGGAGGGATGACTATAGACCCAAATTTACTTCCCTTATGGTTCTCTTATGTTTGAGTTTTTAACTTTCTACCCTTCTTTTTCTAGCATATCAGTCCACTTGCAACACCTCAGGACCTAACATAAGCTCTGATAAACACTCACACCCTCCCCCCTACCCATTGGGGCTCAAGGGTCACCGAGTACTGTAATCACCCTTATGTCTCAGGCCGTTAATACCCACAATGCTGAGCAAAGGTCTTCCTGTGTCAATTTATACTCTACACTCGCACTGAGTTAGCCCCACACTTTGCCTACTTGACCCCTCGCTTCACACATGTGAACACGGGACAGTCATCCAGTATGCTTCCAGTCCTTTTATAACTTATATTACATAAAATTCTCATGCTTGTGGTCTATCATTCTTCAATAGCAGAGTACAGTATTGTGACAACCGAAGTGTAATTTGCTTTGCTATTGTATGTTCGACATGCAAAATAACATGTCAAAAATAAAGAATTAAAAAAAAAAAAAACAAGCATTACTAACCTAATATGTGGGTGTTTGGAGTGCCCCTTAAAAGGATGGACTGGCAAACAAAAACAAACAAAAAAACATGCAGGGGCACTATGCAGAAATAAAGTTTCACTATGTGACAGTACAATTGGAAAATGTAAAAAAATTTAAAATAAACAACCTTTTTCTGAGCACTTTCCTTCTTCTTCTTTTCTTCCTGCTTTTTCTTTTTCTTTTCTTCCATCAAATGTTCCTCTTTTTGAATTTCCTCTTCCTTCTCCCTAATAACAGAAACATGGATTATTTCATTATGACTGGTTTCACTGGAAAGTAACAGGTGATAGAAAAAGGAGGTGATTCAAAAAGCCCAAAGCAGTACCAAAGTAGTTAGTTTCCTCAAGTAAATAGCTAATCTCCTCTGGTATTTACCAATTTAAAATACTGCCAATTACTATTCAAATCTGCACTTTTTGGAAAGTGCTTTAGGTGTACAGAGTAGTACTTTAAATATAGTACATACCACATAATTCTGTACACTTGATGCGTAAGAAGCAATTTGCTACAGATTTGAAAATAAAAATATGACTAATATTAAAAATGCTTTCAATAATCAAATCAATATGAGGAAGAATCACTTGCAACAAATACATTTAGTCAGATATCCAGATTTTGCTCTGCGCCAATTGGTTCAATCATTTATGGGTCCTTGATATACTAGTCATAACATTTAAAAGAACCACTATAGGCACCCAGACCACTTCAACTCAATGAAGTGGTTTGGGTGCCAGGTCCCCCTAGTTTTAACACTGCAGCTGTAAACACAGCAGTTTCTCAGAAACTGCTATGTTTACAATGAAGGTTTATTCATCCTCTAATGGCTCTCTCCCTGACAGCCGTTCGAGGCCACTTCTGCGATCCTCAATGCGAAAATCGCATTGAGGACACGCTGACCTCCATAGGAAAAACATTGAGAAATGTTTTCCTATGGGCAGTTTAAATGCGCGCACACCTCTGGCCACGCATGCGCATTCAGAGCAGATGTTGGCAGGGGGAGGAAAGGTCACCAGCGCTGAGGGAGCTAGGCGCTGGATTAAATTATCACTATAGGGTCAGGATCACAAACGTATTCCTGACCCTATAGTGCTAAATCCACCATGTAGGTGGCTTGTCACCCCCCTCCCCCAAAAGTTTAAAACTCACCTTATTTCAGGCGCCGCGCGGGTCTGCCGGAGCTGGCTCTGCCTCCTTTGTGAAATCGAAATGGCAGATTTTTAGCCAATCCAATGCTTTCCCATAGGTAAAACACTGGATTGGCAAAAGAAAAAAACCACCCCAAAAAAAAAAAAAAAGGGCATGGGGAGGGGCCAAATGACGTTTTGGCCAATCAAGACCTCCTCATAGAGATGCATTGAATCAATGCATCTCTATGAGGAAAATTCAGCGTCTCCATGTAGAGTGTGGGGATGCTGAATGGCAGGGCTATTTATTCTGCAGCACTGAGCCAGGAAGCCCCTCCAGTGGCCATCTGAGGAGTGGCCACTTGGAGGTGTCCCTAGGGGCAATATAAACACAACCTTTTCTCTTAAAAGGCAGTGTTTACATGCAAATGCCTGAAGGGAGCTACTATACTCACCAGAACAACTACATTAAGCTGTAGTTGTTCTGATGACTATAGTGTCCCTTTAAGGCAAGTGGCTGAAAGGGTTTTAACCCCTTCAGCCCAGCGGGAGGGGGGGACGACGGACCTAATAGTGCCAGGAAAACGAGTTTGTTTTCCTGGCACTATAGTGCTCCTTTAATGCAGGAGGTCAAATATTATATAAACTAAATTGTACTTATTTTGCCACCAGATCCATGTAAATCTAGCTGTTCTAGGGGGATCCACACAGTGTGTTACATCATGAACCAATTGGGTTTTCAATGCATTACTCACAAAGAAAAATGTTAGCATTAGACATCATTGTCGACAATAGTGCAATGGAACAGACCGATTCGCATTTACCAGTGCTCAAAATTACAAGTTGTCTGTTACTAGCAAGATCTAATTGTTACTTTATATTGTGTCTCTGCATCTCATCTGCATATATATAGGTACTTACTCATGATCTCTCCTCAAATAAATCTGTCAGCTGTTGTTGCATGACAGCATGTTTCCTTATCAAGGAAGGACAGTACCCATTATGGATTCAAATCCTTCTTACTTTTTTTATTTTTTAAAACAATATTTTTGGGCGCATAGCAAGACATCCAAGGTTGTAGAGACATTTTAGCAATAGTGAGTACAATAGGAAACATCATTGGGGTAGTATAAACATCATAATAGTGCTTAGCACTTTTAGGATTATTAAGTTAAAGGACCAATATAGTGCCAGGAAAACACTCGTTTTCCTGGCACTATAGTGCCCTGCGAGTGCCCCCACCCTCAGGGACCCCCTCCCGCCCGGCTCTGGAAAGGGGAAAGGGGTTAAAACTTACCTTTTTCCAGCACTGGGCAGGGAGCTCTCTGCCTCCTCTACTCCTCCTGGGCTGAATGCGCAAGCGCGGCAAGAGCTGCGCGCGCATTCAGCCCGTCGCATAGGAAAGCATTTACAATGCTTTCCTATGGACGCTTGCGTGCTCTCACTGTGAAAATCACAGTGAGAAGCACGCAAGCGCCTCTAGTGGCTGTCAATGAGACAGCCACTAGAGGATTAGGGGGAAGGCTTAACCCATTCATAAACATAGCAGTTTCTCTGAAACTGCTATGTTTATAAAAAAAATGGGTTAACCCTAGAAGGACCTGGCACCCAGACCACTTCATTAAGCTGAAGTGGTCTGGGTGCCTAGAGTGGTCCTTTAAGGTAGAACACAAGTAAAACAATCATGTCTAAGCTACTAATGAAGGCTGAGCAGGCAGTCAATAGACTAGTATAAGACATGGAGATGACAGAAATTTAAGCGTTTACAGACCTGACATTTAACAAGCAGAATTCTAGTTTGCCTATAAATCACTGCACTACAAAACAGTCAAGGTTTAAAGAAATGTTAAGAAATAAAGAACAATACGAAAAAAATTATAATGATACATTGTCCTTCAATTATGCAAACCAAGTGGCGTCTGCCCGCATTAAAGAGAAATTATATGCACAGCCTATACGGGAGTCACAGTGCCTATGTCAGTCGATCCCTATCAGGGGCAAGGCTTGCTTAGAAGGTACAGAATACAGGTAAGCAGCATTGCTGCTGTGCCAAAGACGACCACCTATGTAAAAATAAATAAATAGTATTCTTTTGGTCAGCAAGTACTAGTGGTTGAGCAATGCATTATAGCCGCCACAGAGGTGGTTTTTGAGTGAGCGTTTCTTCAGGTTATGAGTCTGCAAGGTCGATTACATATGCAAAATAACTGTATAAAATAAGACTAATGTAAAGAAAACTAACTACCGCACTCATGGATCAGTTAATCATTTGCATGGGGACAGCTGCAATTTAGGTATGTCATAATAAAGAGAAAAAGGAATTGGGAACACACAACATGCATTATGCAGGAATGGTGCTGCCGTTGTGAGCAAAAATGATACTGAATACAGATTAAGGAACGTTTCACACATAAAAATACATTTTGAAATCTTATAAGGCTACTTAAAAAAAAAATCACCTCTCAAACAAGTATGGGGATTCAGATCCACCATTTGGCCATATTTTATTAAGCCCACCACTACTTCACAGTACTCCAATATCGGTGGGTCCTACACCAGTTCCAACACAGGAGACGAACCTATAACATTTTTAATGTGATGCCTAGTTTTCATGCATATTTATATTCAAGATTTATCAATGTATATCACAACACAGTGTAGACATTGCAAATGAGAAAGTGAAATAGAAAAACTGGGGGAGATCTGTTAACTATTTTTGGTCTCTACTCTGTTTGCAAGGATTATGTTATCCCATTAAAGGACCACTGTAGGCACCCAGACCACTTCAGCTCAATGAAGTGGTCTGGGTGCCAGGTCCATCTAGGATTAACCCTGCCTGCTGTAAACATAGCAGTTTCAGAGAAAACTGCTATGTTTACAAATGGGTTAATCCAGCCTCTAGTGGCTGTCTCATTGACAGCTGCTAGAGGTGCTTCCGCGCTTCTCACTGTGATTTTCACAGTGAGAAGACGCCGGCGTCCGTAGGAAAGCATTGAGAATGCTTTCCTATGGACTGGCTGAATGTGTGCATTCAGCCGATGACCAAAGGAGGAGGAGGGAGCCCGGCGCCAAAGAAAGGAGAGTGTTTAACCCCCTTCCTTCCCCTTTAGCCCGGCAGGAGTGGGACCCTGAGGGCACTATCGTGCCAGGAAAACGAGTTTATTTTCCTGGCACTATAGTGGTCCTTTAATGAGGTATCCCAGCCACAATACCAGATATTTTTGCATTACTCCGGCAGTCCCAGACACCTGTATCAGATGATGCCTAATGAGGCCAACTACTAATGGATGACAGCCTAAATTGTTACCTACAGCCTCACTTCATGTACCTAGCATATTGTTCCTAAAGAAAAGTGATGCGGATTTAAATACCCACATGGTGACTCTTCAAGACAGAGTAAAGGCATGTGATCATAGGTTCAGGGGAAATAATCCAGGCCATTTTAAATTTGGAGTTAACCCATTACATATTGCAGTTCTTTTCTACTTTATTGTCCTCTAAAAACACAAACATACTGTTAGCTGCTTCCGCTTACCTAAGGCTCCCTTGGAGGCTCCAAGGTATATTCTGCGAAAATTTCAAAGGGACTATGACAGGGTTACACTTTTGGGGGCTACTAGGGAAACCCCTTTTAAAGGGATCTCTCCAGGCATACTTCCATATAATGGTAATCATTTCGATGTTACTAAACTGTTACAAGACAACGATATCACCAACAAGTGGAGTCCTTATCGACTGCTAGTGGATTAAAATGGTGTAAGACATTCTCTCAACTTGAGGGCGGAGGCTCCTACTTTTCTATGGCTGTTGAGATTATCAGTGGAATCTCTACCATCTCACGGATGACATTTGTGGATAGTCATTTATTTGTTTGACCCAGGAACTGATCCATCGGAGACGACTGAGCCCCCAACCTAAGATTGGTTACCCATTCTTGTTTTGTATTGTTCTGAATATTTTTGACCTGGCTCCATAGGCCATTGCTCTATCTGTACATTGCCGTTAACATAGTGCCCTTCTTTCTTGAGAAACTATTGGCATTTATCTGTTAAACTATGGTAGCTTTTTAATCTTACATTTTAGTACTGGCGTGCTTATCTGCATATTTGTGCATCTGATCTCTATTTTTAGAAAATTAGGTATCAACCATTTTTGTATAGTTAAGTGATTGCTTAAATTACATTGACTTATCATGCCTACTCCGTAAGTTATGGATCTAAAAATAAATAATGACTGACCAGTGTTCTGAAAAAGAACACTTTAGGCTCTAAAGTATTGATAAACCTGTAAAAAGGCAAAATAAAGGATATTGCACTGAAAAAGTATTCCCTCGTGCAATACATGTGCTGCAAGCAGCATCTCTTGTTTGAAGCTACAAGGAAGAAGAAATATTAAAAATAATAGGCAAGTGTCACGGTGCAGAGTATAAATATTAAAAAAAAGTGTTATTCCAAAACACCATAACCACCAAAGTGATTGGAAGTGGTTATGTTTAACCCTGCAGCTGTAAACATAGCAGTTTCAGAGAAATTGCCATGTTTACATTAGGGTTAATCCAGCCTCTAGTGGCGGTTTCATGGACAGCCGCTAGAGGCGCTTCCGCACTTCTCACTGTGATTTTCGAAGTGAGAAGACGCCAGCATCCATAGGAAAAGCATTAAATGCTTTCCTATGGACTGACTGAATGCGCGTGCGGCTCTTGCCGCGCATGCGCATTCAGCCGATGACCGAAGGATGAGGAGAAGAGTCCTCAGCGCCGAGGGAGCCCGGCACTGAAGAAAGGAGAATGTTTAACCCCCTTCCTTCCCCTTCAGCCCGGCAGGAGTGGGACCCTGAGGGCACTATCGTGCCAGGAAAACAAGTTTATTTTCCTGGCACTATAGTGGTCCTTTAATGATGACGTCGTAGGAGAGTCCCCAGCGTCAAAGGAAGCCCGGCGCTGGAGAAAGGTAAGAATTTAACCCCTTCCTTCCCCTTCAGCCTGGCGGGAGGGGGGGACCCAAAGACCCTATAGTGGTCCTTTAATACGCAATTAACAATTGATATAGAATTTCTTTAAAAAAAAAAAAAAAGATGAATCCAAATGTACCTCTACATAATTATGGACTATTACTCCAATTACATTCAATTCTGATTAATGAAGGCATAGCTACTTTTTACAGAACACCTAACAATAATTAGCAAGAATAAGCAACAGAAGCCATGTACTGAGATAACACATTCAGTGTATGAACTTTAGAATTTGCTGCTGCCAGGAAAGAAACCCTCAAAGGATGTCATCTCGGGGGAACACTACATATGTATATATAAACACCACGCACAAAAATTCCTTAAAGGGGAGGTAATAAAATAGAACAGAAGATCTAGTCTGTAATGAACCAATATAAATACAACATATACACCATACATACTCTACGTATATGAAAACCAACTTTAAGTCGCTGGTTGTACGGATCAACCGATATTTATTTTTTTAGAGCAGATACCGATAGCGATAATCTGTGAACTTTCAGGCCGATAGCTTACCGATATTCTGTACATTTACCATTTTGGAAAAAATAAACTATTTCTAAAGGTAAATGCGCAAAATATACATGCCACATGGGGCCGACAGCAAGTGCTTACTTACCTTCCCAGCAGCTCCCCTGTCAAAATCTTGCGGCCAGTGTGCCACGCGGGGCGTTGGCATGGTAACCCATGGCAACGCCCTGGAGGCCGAGGGACTTGCGAGATTTAGACAGGGGAATTGAAGGGAACTGCTGGGAAGGTAAGTAAGTGCTTGCTGCTGCCCCCCTCCCTCCCCAGGACTGCCGGACTTGTTATGTATTATTGGCAATATCAGTATCTCTATTAGCTGATACCAATATTGCCGAAAATACAGAATATCAGCCGATAATATCGGCCAGACCAATAATCGGTCGATCCGTAACTGGTTGGCTAGCACAAGTTTTAACGTGTACCTACAATACACACAGGGGCAGATATCCCACGAGGCAGAGAGATGGGACACTTACTATGCCTGTGAAAATCCCTCTCACAAAACCTGCCCAGTATCAGTTACTCCTGGATTCTGGGATCACTGCAATCAGTAAGAGAGAGAGCTTAAAGGGACACTATACTCACCGGAACAACTGCAGCTTATTGAATTTGTTCTGGTGAGTAGAATCATTACCTTCAGGCTTTTTGCTGTAAACACGGTCTTTTCAGAGAAAATGCAGTGTTTACATTACAGTCTAGTGATAACTTCACTGTCCACTCCTCAGATGGCTGTTAGAGATCCTTCCTGGGTCATGGCTGCCTAAAATGCATCCAAACATTCAGTGTCTCCTCCCTCTGCATGCAGACACTGAACTTTCCTCATGAGGAGATGCTGATTGGCCAGGTCTGTGTTTGAATTATGCTGGCTCTACCCCTGATCTGCCTTCTTGTCAATCTCAGCCAATCCTATGGGGAAGCACTGTGATTGGATCAGACTACCACTTCTGCTGAGGTCAGCAGGCAGGTCTAAAGGAAACAGAGCCAGAGCTAGCAGCACCAGACTTGAATACAAGTAAGATTTTGCTATTTTTAGGGAGGCATGAGGGGACCAGGGGTGGTCTAGATAGTGGTTTTAACTCCATAGGGTCAGGAATACATGTTTGTGTTCCTGACCCTATAGTGCTCCTTTAATATGTGCATGGACACGCCCCCTGAACATAATTGTTTGGAGGAAGAGGGGAAAGGACAGGACCATGGCAATTGGAGATAAACACACACACTCTACTATTCAGGAAAGAAAAAGGAAAATGAACAGGGGAATGAGGTCACTAATAGATCAGTGGTTCCCAAATCAGTCCTTATAGGACCACTATAGTGCCAGGAAAAACTTTTTTTCCTGGCACTATAGTGCCCTGAGGATACCCCCACCCTCGGGGTCTCACTTCCGCCGGGCTAAAGGGGAAGGAAGGGCGCTGGGGACTCTCCTCCTCCTTCCAACGTCATGTGAAAATCACAGTGAGAAGCGCCTCTAGCGGCTGTCAATGAGAGCCACTAGAGGCTGGATTAACCCATATGTAAACATAGCAGTTTCTCTGAAATTGCTATGTTTTCAGCAGGCAGGGTTAATCCTAGATGAAGTGGTCTGGGTGCCTATAGTGGTCCTTTAAGGCACCCCACCAGCCCAGGATTTAATGATTATTCAATTGTATCTTAGACACAATCCCTAAATCCTGCACTTGCACTTGTAGGGGTGCCTTGAAGACTGGTTTGGGAACCACTGATATACAATATACCCCTATTCCTTACATATGGAGTGTTTATTCAATTATTTACGACAAGTCAAGTACTGAAAGACTGTTGGATCAATCCCAACAAAGGTTTCATAATTATATATGGACATATTTAAATAATGTACAAAAGATCAGAATAGGGAAAATACCCAAGATAACTTTTACTGGATTAATCCCTATGGCAGACAGTTTATTTCAGTTCAAGGGATGGATAATGAATAGATAAATTCAAAGACAACCTTAAACATCCTCTCCGAAGGATAATTAAAAAATGTAAAATCCCATACGTTAAAAATTTGGAAGCCGGAAGTGAGGATGCCCAGAGCTGAAAAGATAAAATCTGAGAAGGAATTGGTTTGTTTTGTGCTTGCTGGTCTGACAGCAATTAGAGACATGTGCGTGGACAAATGTAAACATTAGTTTCTCCACAATGGAAATATTTTACATTGCCTGAGTAAAGGGAGACCATCTATGCACAAAAACCACTAGATACAAAATAAAGGAAATCCAGTGTCAAGGAATTCAATTAGACAAAGAAATGTTATCCAACGAACTAAAACATTTTTATAGAAATGTCAACAGGCTAAAAAAAAATATATAATTTAAAAATTTTAATGAAAGAATAAAATAAGACAAGATGTGGTTAAAAACTATGAACCTGCAAACAAATATGCACTGAACAAGGGGATTTCTTAAGTAATTAAAAATGTCCAGTCATCTGCAGATATATTTTCAGTTCTGTCTGGTTTAGTTCAGACCACTTAAAGGGGACACTCCAATCAACATAGTAGTTGGTGTATCATGTAGTTTATATCGTACACCAATTACAGTGTCTCCATATATTTAGCAGTTGTACAAGTTGTGATCAAAACATAACGTAATGAGAGAGAGAGAGAGAGAGAGATCTCAATTCAATATTAATAAAATATTAAAAAATGTGAGAAATTAATAAATGTAATTTTTTTAGTTCTGCATGGCATTTGAACTGTGAATAGCATAATCCTGTTAGCTGTTACTGCAATAAAATACACATATTTGTATTAAGCTATGTCTCACGAGTAAAACAGTACCCCAAATGTACAGGTTTTATTGTGTTTTGGAGAGTTACAGGGTCAAATCTAGCACGTTACATTTTTCAGGTTATACACATTGAAATTTGTGACCAAGTGGCTACTAAAAAAGACTGGACATACCCCATTTGCAATACTTTGGGTTGCCTCCTTTTGTAAATGGTATGCCATCATGTGGGTAATTCTCATTTCTGGGCTACCATACGGTCTCAAAAGCAACGCAACCAATCTGGCAAATTTCAATGCGAAAAAAATGAAATGCAAGCCTTATATTTGACTCCATAACTTTTGAAAACACCATAAAACCTGTACATTTTTTTTGTGGGGGGGCATTTTTATACTCAGGAGACTTTGTTGAACAGAAATGGTGTTTCAAAACCGTAAAACGTATCACAACAATGATATCGTCAGTTAAAATGTCGTTTGTGTGAAAAATGAAAAAAAAAAAAAAAAATTTGCACTTTCACTGACATTTTACTGTTTCGAAACACTGATATTTGTGTTCAGCGAAGTCTCCCGAGCAAAAGAGTAAAAAATAAAACTAGATCACAAAAAGAAAAGAACAGATCCTGAGAGAGGAAGAAAGAATAGGTTCGGTCTTACAGTTCCTCTAACTTTTTTTCTTTGCAGCGCTGTTTTCCTTGGGGAAGAACAATTCAATGCTTTCCCACAGGATTGTTATGGATTATAAATATGACACATGGCAAACCAAACACTGATCCACGTGGCCTCTAAATTCTCTTGTCTGACCATATCTGGTTATGGAGGTTGCACACAAAACCAGAATCAACATCCAAGCTAAATGCGTTTTGACTACTACACAATGCCTAGGAAGCAGTTAAAAATTATGTATAAAGCAAAATTCAACACAAAGAGTTAAGTGTGGAATTAATGGAAACCAAAGCTCAACATTTATATTGTGTTTATTTTAGGTCTATATCTTGGGCCTGTGTCTACTGCTTAACAGATAAAATTACAGGACCACTGCACCCATTTCATTGGGAGACTTTGGTGATCCTTAAAGGGTTGAAGATAATACAAACATTAATTGTTAACTCAAATTTGTCTTTGTTGCACAAGTACAGTGTAATATTTAGCATAAATTGGCAGGTAGGTTTGTTTCAGAGGTGTTAAAAATAATAATGAAAATATATATTTTTGTTAACCCCTTAAGGACACAACATGTGTGACATGTCATGATTCCCTTTTATTCCAGAAGTTTGGTCCGTAAGGGGTTAAACAAGGGAGTTCTGTCTCTGCAGACAACTTATTGACAGTTAAGTGGGCATTAAAAAAAAATATATAAAAAAAATTCGTAAACAATTCTGCTAGCACAACTTGTATTTTATGCTTTGTGTAAATTAATATTAGATAAACGTACTAGGATACACTTTACGTGTCAAGTGTGTGTATGTGCAATACAGTGCATACACTCAATACACCATGTAATAAACCATTTTTGAACAGTTGCAAATGTATTAAGAAAAACACAGAAATCACATACATTGACAAGCATTCAGACCTTTGCTGTGACACGTGAAATTTAGCTCAGATGAATTCCGTTTGTCTGCATCATCTGAGAGGTTTCTACATTTTGATTGGAGTCTACCTGTGGCAAATTCAATTGTCACGGCATGATTTGGAAAGGAACAGACCAGTTTGTATAAGGTCTCACAGCTGTAGATACATGTTAGAGCAAAACCAGGTCAAAAACGCTAAGGAACTGCTTGCAGAGCTCAGAGACAGGATTGTGTCAAGATCTAGGGAAGGCTACAAAAATAAATAAATAAATTCCAGCTGCACTGAAGATTTCCAAGAGTGTAGTGGCCCTCCTTATTTCTTAAATGAACAAAGTAAGGAACAACCAAGATTACTCCTGTAGTTGACTAAACTGAGCAATCAGGGAGAAGGGCCTTGGCAAAAGACAGGACCAAGAACCTGATGGTCACCGAGGGTGAGTTGTAGAGATCATGGATGTGTGGAGATGGGAGAAACTTGTGGAAGCACAGCAATCACTTCACCAATCGGGCCACACAGATGTATCTCCTCATTGCAAAAGAAAAAGCACCTAAAGACTCTCAGACTATGAGAAACAAATTATCTGTTCTGATGAAACTTAGATTGAACTTTTTGGCTTTATTCAAAGGCACTGTTCAACACCTGCACAATACCATCCCAACAGAGAATCATGGTAGTAGAGAATCATGCTTGTGGGAGAAGGGTGAGCTCAGGCAAAAATACAGAGTTATCTTTAATGAAAACATTGACCAGGATAATGTTTCACCTTCCACAGGACTATGGGCCTAAGCATACAGCCAAGACAATGCAAGAGTGGTTTTGCTACAATTCCTTGAGTGTCTCTTTCAGAGCCTGAACCCAATATAACATCTGGAGAGACCTGGAAATGGCTGCCACTAACCGTTCGTCAACCCGACAAGAGCTTGGGAGGATCTGCAGAGATGAATGGCAAAAAAACAAGCCAAAAAGGCAAAGTTCAATTAATGCCTCTACCCCAGGCAACAAAACAAAAGTCAGGTTTTTAAAATATTGAGGTTACTCAATTTTCCATAGAACGTTAGAATAGCCTCAATGCTAGTTACAGTTCCATAAGAATAAATAAAAAGAAAAACCTTTAACCCCTTAAGGACACATGACATGTGTGACATGTCATGATTCCCTTTTATTCCAGACGTTTGGTCCTTAAGGGGTTAAAGACCTCTATTCCAAATGCTATAGTATTCCTTTAAGGCAAACTGTTTGATCCAGTTTAAGTTTTCACTAATTATTTCAGTGTTTAGACCCATTCCATTACAGCCAAAAACAGGATTACCATAAAGATCAAAATCAATTATCATTCACTTTAGGAACTCTGCAGCTCCATTACAGAATGTTATCTTGTGCACAAAAGTATTTCATTGATACCTGTAGCTCCCAGGCTTTATCAAGTTTAGGCACATTGTTTCATTTATATTTCCCAAACTTAAATTTCAACATTTACCAGCTGTTATAGATAAGATACAAAAATGAGAAATAAAATGCAAAGCAGCTAGATCATATATTGTAGTTCTATTATGAATAAGTCACACTTAAAAAGTAACTCCAACCACCATGACCACTTCAGTGATTTTAAGTGGTCATGTGGGAGGAGTCCGTATGTGCAGTGTTTTCAGCTTGAAACACTGCGTACACAGAGATATTTGTAATTGTGTACTGGGGGCTAGTTTCACCCACCCAGCACACGTGACACTGGCAGACCAAAACTCTTTCCAACCTGGAAATGTCAAATCTATGCATAAAATACGTCTTTTCAGCGCACACTGCAAGCCAACAACAGATGTTCAAATCTTCCCCTTGCAGGCACTCTTGAAGCCTCTGTGTGCACCCCCTTCCTCCCCCCAATCACTCACTCTGCACTTCCGTCCTCCATTCCACACTGTTTTTTCTTTCGTGTTTTTTTTTTTAAAGCAGCGCTGTCTTAACCTCAAAGTCTCCTTATTAGCACAGTTTCGCTATGCCCCTTCAAACATCAACTTTCTGAAAATCTTCAAAGTGGAAGCCTCCGACTGACACAGGCAGATGCGCCACTGGATCAGTAAGTGGACGCTTTAAGCAAATCAGTAGCACCCATTCAAAAAAAAAAAAAAAAAAGGAGCTACTGACTGGCTTTGAGTGTCAGCTGACTCCTCTAAGCCAATAAGTCATGCCCTTGCCCACAGTAGTCAGAGGCTTCCGTTTTGAAGCTTTTCAGAAAGTGAATGTTGGTTGGAGGCAGCGTGAAACGGCACTGGCAATGAGACTGAGTTTAAACCATTCATGAACGGTTTAACTCCAAAATGTAAGTCAGTGCCAAGAATCTGCTGGCACCATAACTTTATTTTGATTAAGTTGTTGTGGTGCCTGAAGGGTCCCTTTCAGGGGCTAAGACATTTACAGTTTTACTCGCAAGTTGCTCAGACGGCACCAGTTAGCTCAGCCTCTTTTTCCTCTGCCTCAGTCCAGCTTCAATAAGAAAGTGTAGGATTGGGAGCGCGGGCTGACACCTTCAGCCTATCATTGGCTTCAAATTGAGAAACATTAAAGTTACATAAATAAAATGGGTATATATCTTTACCTTGTGTATATTTCTCAAAGATAATCTAGTGATAGGCGGAGACTCTTAGCCAATCACTGTGGCCCCGTCTGAGGCTTCCTTATTGAAGCTGCTTAAATGAGGCTGAAGTTATGGTACCCACAGTAATCATTTAACAAAGAGAGGATTTAAATTGCATAATCTAATATAGTTGGCTCATTTCTTCATTGCCTAAGAGAGGATGAATTGTCTTAACTTTAGACCTACCAGGCATACCTATTCTGGACCTCTAATATAAAAAAAAAACCACGGAAATAAATGTGTTAACTTGATCAAGATATTGTATTGTGGGTTCATGATCACTTTAAGTTTAAAAACTACTCTAAATCAGGGGTCCTCAAACTCTGGCCCCGCAGATGTTGCTGAACTACAGCTCCCATGATTCTTTGAATAGCATAGATAGCCAGAGAATCATGGGAGTTGTAGTTCAGCAACATATGGGGGGCCGGAGTTTGAGAACCCCTTCTCTAAATTGTACAAGACTGCTCACTAGTTATAATTTATCGTTTAAATAGACAAAAAAAACACAAATCTTTTTTAAAACCCAGGAGACAGTCCATAAATAAACACAGCCACAGAGTTCTAAGTCAAATTAATTATAAAAATGTAGGAGGCAGCTTTACATTTCAGAGGTTGAATTGAGAACACCTTCCTGTTCCATCAATGGGACTGAACAGCTTCTGCCTGATGTTAATAAAGAATGAGGGGGCGGGGAAAGCAGTGACAGCCAGAAAACATACAACTGACACTTTACATCAGGGACAGCCACAGGGAGGACACTTTACATCAGGGACAGCCAAGCGCTAGAGCCTCAGCTGTTTAAGACGACCAAAGCAACATGGGAGTTGTAGTTCTTAAAGCTCCAAAAAAAAAAAATTGTTGTAGCTCTACCACAAAAAGAGAAAGAGGTCTACATTTTGACCACCTCTGCTTTTAAGACCACACGCCTAAATCAAAACATGCCACAGACACAGATTTAGCATTGGTGTGAGAAGTGATATACAGGGGACACAATTTAAAAAAAGGTGCCGAACAGATGTCTTAAAGCAGGGGGCCTCAAACTCTGCGCCCCCCACTCTCCCCCAGATGTTGCTAAACTACAACTCCCATGATTCTTTGAATTACACAGATAGCCAGAGAATCATGGGAGCTGTAGTTCAGCAACATCTGGAGCCAAGTTTGAGGACCCCTGTCTTAAAGGAACATTCCAACACAACCCTATCTAAATAAATAATGTCCTTATGGTCCAAGACTTATTTTTTTTATTAACAGCTTCAGGGGTTAAACCGTTGCCAGGGTGCCTCCTAGCACCACAACAACTTCAGTTAGACCAATAACATTTGCCACCATAACAACTTCAAACTAAATTAAGTTGTTATGGTGCCTTGTGATGCTGAACTGTCCCTTTAAATCTCATCTAATTACCTCAAGGAGTTGTGGATTAAATGTGTGATCCCAGGGAGCAGAGCCCAGAGATTTCTTTATTTTGTTGTTGTTGTTACCTGGTCTCCTCTCCTCCTGGGTCTCGGTGTCCGGCTAAGGGGAGGCTCGGTGTCGGCCGCCGGTTTCCTCCAGTCCCTCTCCGGGTTCAAGTCGAGGAGGAGGAGGGGGGTGGGAGCCCTGAGAAGCCCGGAGGGATCCAGGGAGGCCGGGAGGCGGTGGGGCAGCGCCAGGACCAGCCGTGGGAGGACGGCGAGGAGGAGTTCGGTCTGCCGGGAGGGGGTGCGGATAGATCGGCCGGTGGGTTTTACCGAATGAGGGGGGCCCCGGGACACGGCCAGGATCCCTACGCACTTCGCTATTGACGCCGAGCACGGTGTGAGGGGAGCGGCCCGAGGCGCTGGCGTGTGAAGGGCACGGAGAAAGGCCTGCTTCCCGGTCAAGGCGGGCTCTGTCGATGGCTGTCAGCCTGGCCCCGTGTTTTCCTCTCAGAGAGCTGACGCGAGTCCGCTGACAGGAGACACAAGCCGAGCAGCCGCAGCCATTTTGTTGCTAACTGACAAGAATCCTCGGGAGTGGGCGGGGTTAGGCAAATGAAGAGCGTGTCGGCACGCTGATTGGACAGGGATGCCGAAGAAGGGGCGGGGAAAAGTCAAGTGGGCGGAGATCGGGGGGGAGGGTGGGCTGTGAGGGAGAGTGGAAAAGGAGGCGTGTCCGCTAGGATTGACAGCTCATAGAGTTGGGAGTGGGTGTGACTCTCAGACAAAAATAAATAAATAAATAAATAAATAAAAATATCCCAACCAATCACAGCTCGCCTTTACTAGCTGGCCTGCCAATAAAAGGAGGGCTATTAGTTGTTTATCTTTTTTTTTTTTGTGTGTGTGTGTGTTGACATTTCTCCACTGTAGTCATGCTTTGGGTACCAAAAAGGAGGATAATTAGCAATTCCTCATGTTGTAACAGCATGAAGGATTAATTGTATGAATTAAAGAAACACACACCAGGCTGGCATTATTTATTTATTTATTTATTTATAATGCATTATATAGAAAAATAAATACCTAACAACAGGAAAATAAAATTAATTCCCATGCTTGATGATACTGTAAATTCAAAGTTGTTTTTTTTTTTCAGATTCTGCTGCGAGCTCTGCACAGAGCGGTGACAGATCAGGATTATTAACTGTAAGGTGATTGGAGGCAACCGCCTAGGGCCGCCGAGTTACGCAGGGCCATGTTTTTGCCGGGCCCTATTCACCAGCGCTATTTGTAAAATGAAGGGGGCGGCTAAAACTGGTAACTTGCCTAATGCCATGTGGGATCGTAACCCCTTAAAGGATCACTATAGTGTCAGGAAAACAAAGCGGTTTTCCTGACACTATATTGCCCTGAGGGTGCCCCCATCCTCAGGTCCCCCCTCCCGTAGCGCTGAAGGGGTTAAAACCCCTTTAGCTACTTACCTTATTCCAGCGCCGGGCTTTCCTCCCACTCTGACGTCAGCTCCCCCGGCCGACGTCACAGGAGCCGAATGCGCATGCGCGGCAAGTGCCGCGCACGCATTCAAAGTGTCCATAGGAAAGCATTTCTCAATGCTTTCCTATGGAAGCTCTGCGTGATGGAGACATAATATGCCTGGCTTAACCCCAAATGTAAACATACCAGTTTCTTAATGCTTTCCTATGGACGTTCTGCACGCTGGATGCGAATTTCCCATCCACATCGCAGAAGCGCCTCTAGCGGCTGTCAGGAGGTCTGGGTGACTATAGTGTCCCTTTAATAGCAACCATAATAACAAACACAGGAAGCTTTTAATTATATCATCTGTAAGTGAAATTTCAGAAGCCAGATACCAGAATGGAGATTGCCGATGGAGGCAACTTCGGGGTTAAAGCGTTTGAGAACGGTTTAACCTCTTCAGGTAAGAGTGCCTCTAGGGGCCTTTTAAAGTTATTTTGGTGCCTGGAGTATCCTTTTAATTAAAATTCAACTACTTTTCCTAGCTAGACATTCTGCCTGTCTTATGTCCCATGGCGCGCAAGAGCTATAAGGAGTGTTATGACTGGATGGTGGGTATAATGTCAGGTTGGGGTATAGTATTTGTCTGGGTGGGGGTGTTATTACATGGTGTTGGGAGCTCTGAGAGGGTGGTGGGTTTTCTGGCAGGGTGGTGGATGCAGTGTCAAGTTGGGGGAGATATGGCAGGGTGGATGTTATGTATGGGTGTGGGTATATGGCAGGGTGGATAGGTATTATGGAAGTGTGGTGGCTGCTCGGAAAGGATGGTGTGTGTTATTGCATGATATGAGTGTTATGGCAAGATATGGGATATATGATAGGATGGTGGTGTTATGCTGAGTACTATGGCAAGGTGTTATCTATAACAAGGTGGGCAGAGAGGGAGTTATGGTTGTGAAGACAGGTGAATATCACAAACTGAATGCACATTTGCTGTATAATATTAGTTATTAGCTCAACATTCTGGAGTATGCCGTCATAGCAGGGATTCTCTCTCACCATGTTGGGTTACTCTTTTCCAGCCTGACTCCCAGAAGCAGCAATGAAAAGCAGACTGGTGGCAGAATCTCTGTGTGGTTCCTTGGTCAGACAGCATACTATCACAGAGAGTGGGCCAGGGCTTAAAATTTGTATTTTTAAGCTTAAAGAAACACTATAGGCACCCACACCACTTCATCTCAATGAAGTGATCTAGATGCCATGTTCCCCCACCCCCCTTTAATCCTGCAGCGGAAAACATTGCCTTTCTGCAGGGTTAACCTGTCTCTAGTGGCTGTCAGGTAAAATCACCACTTTTGTAAAATAGCTGAATAAAACTCTGCTATTTTAGCCAGATGGTCTCAAGGGACAATATGATTGGAGTAGCTTAGTGACTTGCTGTGCATGCACACTAGCCGTCCAATGCTTTCCTATGGAAAAGTATTGGATTGGTTGAGATCATCAGCACTGATGATCTCAGCCAAAGAGGCAGAGCTTCAACGAGGAGGCTGGCTCAATGAGGACTGAAAGGTAAGTAAACCTTTTTTAATCCTGGCAGCACTGGCCCTGCCACCTAAACAGTGATTAGGGCACTATAGTGTTAGGAATACATATTTATAGATGCTATAATTTTCCTTTAAATAGGCTGTTGGGGAGAGACGGGAACCAAATGCCTTAGCCCCTATCCTCTGTGATCTAATCAGCCTTAAAGGGACAATATAGGCACCTAGACCACTTCACCTGATTAAAATCGTATGGGTGAAGTGCCCCTGTCCTCTGTAATCCAATGAGCCTTAAAGGGACAATATAGGCACCCAGACCACTTAACCCGATTAAAGTAGTATGGGTGAAGTTCCCCTGTCCCCTTAACCCTGCAAGTAAAAACACAGCAGTTTCAGAGAAACTGCAATGTTTACATTGCAGAGTTAAGACAACCTCTATTGGCGGTTTTCCAAGTGTCAAGGAGTTTAACTTCGTGAAACAACATTAGATGCTTTGCATGGGGGTGTCCCGCATCTTAAAACTCCATATAGAAAAGCATTAATTAAATTATTTCCTATGGGGAAGCTCTAATGAGGCGTGAAGTCATGGAGGATAAGACTGAACCAGGGCCGATTGACCTTGTAGCTGGAATTAAGGTAAACATCAAAAAGGGTTTTTACCCTTTCATGCTTGCGAGGGGGGCAGACATAAAGTTAGGATCAGTGGCATACTATAGCATTCGGAATATAGTTTTGCATTCCTAACACTATAGTGTATCTTTAAGAGCAGACCTCCAGGAACAGTTATAGAAGGTGTAAAACGTCCAAGCCAGGGCCGGATTAAGAGCACAGTGGGCCTGGTGCTGACAATTATGATGGGCCTAATTACGGAATCTTATCAACCAAAAACACTAAAACAGTCATACCTACCAAGTGTCATGTATCTGATGGAGATGGTGTTGGAGGGAAAGGATGCAGCTATAAGAAAACACATACTCTATGCTAATCTCTCTCTAATTTATGCTTTCATCTTTCAAGTAAATCCATAACCCCTAACAGCAGTGTCCAGTGAAGCAGGAAGTCAATGGGCACAGTAAAAGGGTGTGCCACTGGCACAAATCACGTGACAAGACCTGCCAAAAGGGGTGAACATGCCCAAAAAGGGGGCATGTTTGTCCAAAGAATTGGAAGGTCAGCCTGGCATGAATGCATGTCAGGCTGCCTGCCAATCCTGCAGGCTGTCCATCTAAGGGCATACTATGCAGGCAGCACCCTGAGCTTGACATAAATGCGTCTAATGATGCGCTCACTCCATTCTTTCTTAGGACTGTCCCCTAGCATTCGCTGGTCCACTTGTCTCCTTACCTTCTTACTAGCAGGCAGAAGTTCCTGGTATATAGTCTGAGACAGAGAAAATGTGTCTGTAGTGAGTGTAGAAGAAAGGGGACATGCCACAGTGTTAGAGAGACCAACGTCTGCATTACCTAAACTAACTTTAATGTCAACCAGTGCACACAAGTTTTGTTCCCATACATCCCTCTTAAGCTTCCAAACTTAAAGGGACACTATAGTCACCAGAACAACTACAGCTTATTGTATTTATTCTGGTAAGTAGAATCATTCCATTCAGGGTTTTTGCAGTAAACACTGTCTTTTCAGAGAAAATAACTCCACTGGCCGCTCCTTAGATGGCTGCTAGAGGTGCTTCCTGGGCCAGTACTGCCTAGTGTGCAGCACTGCCATTCAGTGTCTCCACCCTCTGCATGCAGACACTGAACTTTCCTCATAGATGCATTGATTCAATTTATCTTTATGAGGAGATGCTGATTGGCCAGGGCTATGTTGGACTTGTGCTGGCTCTGCCCCTGATCTGCCTAGTTGACAGTCTCAGCCAATCCTATGGGGAAGTATTGTAATTTGCTCAGACCACCACTTCTGAGCCAGCAGCTGCAGAATTGAATACAAGTAATATTTTACTATATTTAGGGAGGCAAGAAGGGGCCAGGGTGGTGGTTTTAACATAATAGGGTCAGAAATACATGATTGTGTTGCTGATCCTATAGTGCTCCTTTAAGCAAGAGTATGTGAAGAGTAGTTAAGGTTGCCACCTTTCTTTGAAAAAAATACCAGCCTTAATCATTTGTATAATTAATTAGTTATGCGTGACATCACATGATGTAAATCACAAGAAGTGACATCAAAGAAAATTCTGTAAAATCACCAACAAACTACTCACAGTTTGATTCTGCTGTATAGATGGATTGCTCTCAGTGTCTCCCTGTCTCCCAGTGTCTCAGTCTCGCAAGTCACCCAGTGTCTCAGTGTCCCTATGTATCACAGTGTCAGTGTCCCCATGTCGCCCAGTCCCCTAGTCTCCCAGTGTCTGTGTCCCCATTTCTCCCAGTGTCCCAATGTCTCAGTGTGTCCTCATGTCACTAGGATACTGGGGAAACTGAGAAACATGGGGACACCGAGAGACCCAGGGACACAGAGACATGGGGACACTGGGAGACATGGGGACACTGGGACATTTAGGGAAACTGGGAGAAATTGGGACACTGAGACACTAGGGACACAGACACTGGGAGACATGGGGACACTGAAACATTTGGGGACACTAAGACACTAGGGACACAGACATGGGAACACAGACACTGGGAGACTAGGGGACACTGGCTGGGAGACAGACACTGGGAGACATGTGGACAGTTGTGGACATAGACATGTGGACACTGGGACATATAGCGACACTGGGAGACATGTGGACAGTTGTGGACATAGACATGTGGACACTGGGGCATATAGGGACACTGGGAGACATGGGGACACCAGGCACACTGAGACACTAGTAACACAGACACTGGGAGACATGGAGACACTGAAACATTTGGGGACACTAAGACACTAGGGACACAGACACTGGGAGACTAGGGGAAACTGTGAGACTAGGGGATACTGGGAGACATGGGGACACTGAGACACTAGGGACACTGGCTAGGGGACATGGTGTCTCCGTGTCCCAGTGCCTCCCAATGTCCCTATGTGTCTCAGCATCCCCATGTGTACCAGTGTCCCCTAGTGTCTCAGTGTCCCCATGTTTTCCAGTGTCCCCAAGTGTCTCAGTGTCCCCAGGTCTCCCAGTGTCTGTGTCCCCATGTGTCCTAGTGTATCAGTGTCCCCTAGTGTCTGTGTCCCCATGTGTCCCCAAGTGTCTGTGTCCCCTAGTGTCTGTGTCCCCTAGTGTCTGTGTCCCCATATGTTCCCAAGTGTCTGTGTCCCCATGTTTTACAGTGTCCCCAAGTGTCTCAGTGTTCCCAGGTCTGCCAGTGTCTGTGTCCTAGTGTCTCAGTGTCCCCTAGTATATGTGTCATCATGTGTCCCCTAGTGTCTGTGTCCCCTAGTGTCTCAGTGTCCCCATATGTCCCCTAGTGTCTCAGTGGCCCCATGTCTCCCTGCTGCCTTTCCCCCGATCCCTCACTTACCTGAGCTGTAGAGCTGCTGTCTGGACTCTCTGTGCTGTGTAGCTGCTCCCCCGCGGATCAGTGAGTAGTAGAGAGAGGCAGGGATATGCTGTAACTTCCTATCCCTGCCTCTCTCCACACTAGTGTCTCAGTGTCCCCTAGTATATGTGTCATCATGTGTCCCCTAGTGTCTGTGTCCCCTAGTGTCTCAGTGTCCCCATATGTCCCCTAGTGTCTCAGTGGCCCCATGTCTCCCTGCTGCCTTTCCCCCGATCCCTCACTTACCTGAGCTGTAGAGCTGCTGTCTGGACTCTCTGTGCTGTGTAGCTGCTCCCCCGCGGATCAGTGAGTAGTAGAGAGAGGCAGGGATATGCTGTAACTTCCTATCCCTGCCTCTCTCCACACACAGTGACTACTGGCCGGTGCTGGTATTGCAGAGTAATTTCCATTTATTCTGAGAAAATGACCTGCATTTGTATTGCCGGTGTTCTATCAGTTTGGTATACCCCGTCAGATTGCTATACCCACGTCACTTCCGGGGAGGGGAATCAGCTGTCTCCTGTGCTGCACATGCGTGCTAGCACTCCTGCTACTCCTCCACAGCAAGGTCCTGGAAGGTAAGTAAAACTAGTTTTACACTTTCATTATAGATAGTGCATTCACTAAGCTTAGGACATGGGACATTTAGGGTTAATGTTAGGGTTCAAATTAGGGTTAGGATTAGGGACTTGTTCCTATTTAGTGATATTTCACTTTAGGGGAATATCACTAAATAGTGATTTCTCACACTTTATTTTAACCCTTACCCCAAGGGTTAGGGTAAGAATAGAGTGTGAGAGAGGTTAGAATCACTTACCTAACAATAATTTGTACGCTCACTTAACCCTAAATGTCCCGTGTGCCTAAGCTTAGTGAATGCACTAACTATAATGAAAGTGTAAAACTAGTTTTACTTACCTTCCAGGACCTTGCTGTGGAGGAGTAGCAGGAGTGCTAGCACGCATGTGCAGCACAGGAGACAGCTGATTCCCCTCCCCGGAAGTGACGTGGGTATAGCAATCTGACGGAGTATACCAGACTGATAGAACACCGGTATTACTGCAATACCGGGACGGCCAGGCAGCCTCAAATACCGTCTGTGCCATTAAAATACCAGTCAGGTGGCAAACCTAAGAGTAGTGTGTAATGGGCCTATTCCATGGGCCTATTCCATGGGCCTAGGCCTGGAGCTGCAGCTCCATCAGCCCCTATGTTAATCCGGCCCTGGTCCAAGCTCTTCCAGTATCTGTGTGGGAAGCTGGACAGGAAGAGACCTCTTCCCATGTGCCTACTAACAGCTTCACACACAGGAAGTGCCTTGCAGGAGGAGCAGAGGGAAGCTCTCAGTTATGCACCCTGTATAACTGTATGGTCATCAATCATGGGAGACTGACTGGTTTGCAGAAGGCATAATAGGGTGAGTACATTGTAAATAACCCTTGAAAACCCTTTACTTTTATCCTATATTTAACTCCTCTTAAAACGTGACACCTCATGTAACCCAATGCTAAATGTAACCAATTCTAACCCTGAACTCAATAATTCTAAAACACTCCTTGCACCCAAAATGCTAAATTTAACCTCACTAACTGTAAACACAATAATCTTAAACAGCCTTTATACTACAACTTTAACCCCTCTCAAGCTTTTAGTCTTCTTAACACTAAACACCCCAGGTAATCTAACTCTGACATTAACCCCCTCTCTAACCTTAAACCCCCTTTACCCTAACCACTTTTAACATTATCTTTAAAAGAACACTATAGTGTCAGAAATTCAAACATGTATTCCAGACTCTATAGTGCTGTTGTGGCTGTTTAGGTGACTGGCCCCGCTTCGATTACCCTGAATAGGTGAATTACTCACCTTTTCTCCCACACCATGCTCGATGATCTCAGCCAATGCGATGCGTTTCCATAGGAAAGTATTAGGAGGTTATTGCGCATGCAAAACACAGCCCTTACCAATAAGCATCTCCTCATAGAAATTAATCAATGCATCTCTGTGGAGCACATTTAGCATCTGAATGCCCTGGAGCACTGATACAGGAAGCACCTCTAGTGGTCATCTGAGTAACTGCCACTAGAGGTGTTCTTAGGCTTTAAAGGGACAGGCACCCAGACCACTTCATCTCATTGAAGTGGTCTAGGTGTAAACTCCCATCGCCCTTAATTCTGAGCATGTAATTATTACAAATTTTATAAACTGCAATAATTACCAGCTAGGGTTAACTCCTCCGCTAGTGGCTGTCTACAAGACAGCCACTAGAGGGACTTCCGTGCTTGAAGGCGACTTTTGGTCGCCTAAACAATGCTCGATGTCCTCATGCCATAGGAAAGCATTGAATCACTAGTGTACATATAGGGGTTGAAGGGGTTGCAGCTGCGACTGGGCCCGTCAATCCAGGGGGCCTGTCCACACTGCAGACCCCTGCGACTGGGGCCGCATGTTAAGGTGCCCCAGTCGCAGTTTCCCATGCTCTCAGGGCCACCCGATGGGTTTGGATTTTCAGGGGGCTCGGTCAGCGCTGCGGCGCTTTAACAGCGCGACCGGGCCCCCTGTGATGACATTATCACACGCTGGGAGGAAGTGGCTGCCCGTCACTCCTCCTAGATATCACAGAGAGCCCGCGCAGGAGGAAACAGAGGAAGTCAGAGTGGGAACTCTGACTCCCATCAACCTGAGCCACCACTGGACCCCAGGGAAAGTCACCCTCCTGCACCTAAAAGGTAGGAAACAGGAGGGTGACTTAAATATTATGTATGTGATTGTATGTATGTATGTATGTATATATGTGTCTGTGTCTATCTGTCTGTATGTATGTGTGTCTTTGTACGTGTGTGTCTTGTGTGTGTCTATCTGTATGTGTCTGTCTGTATGTGTGCCTCTCTGTTTTTACGTATGTATGTGTCTGTATGTGTGTATGTGTATGTGTGTCTTGTCTGTATGTATGTGTGCCTGTATGTATATGTCGTGTGTGTATGTATGTGTCTGTGTGTGTATTTCTGTAAGTATGTGTGTGTGTGTGTGTCTGTTGGGCGGGGGGAGCTAGAGGAAGGGAGCCCCCACACTGGGGCCCCATGGGTTCTGTGTATGCCACTGTATTAAATAATCCTAATGCGAGCGCAGCCATTGCTGCACATGCGCATTAGGTCTCCACCCCCACTGAATGACCGGGCAAGTTTTTACCTCTCACTGAAAATCTTGCAATTTTTCCTATTCAGATTTAGTTTGAATTTAGAGCTTACTGAATAACACTGTCGTTGTCCAGGGAACTAAGCAAACTTATTTTGTTTGTCAGGACAAGTAGTTTGTCATGAAAGACAGGTAGAATGGATTATCACGAAATTTTTCCGACAACTAGATTTAAAATAAAAATACAAAAAAACTTTTCACATGCCTGGTATACTACGTACTACAACAGACCTCTGTTGGCAGGTGTGTTGCCAGATGGAGTCTTTATTCTGCTTATAGTAACAGCAAAGTAGTCCAGGCACCCAAGGTCTTCATACATCAGCAGATTTACTGCAAAAACATGACAGATACAGCAACGTTTCGATCCCTTCACGGATCTTTATCAAGCTTGAAGGGACCGAAACTTTGGTGTATCTGTCATGTTTTCCCAGTAAATATGATGTATGACGAGCTTGAGTGCCTGGACCACTTTGCTGTTACCAGGGCCAGATTAAGAGCCCAGTGGGCCTGGTGCTGACAATTATGATGGGGCCTAATTACAGAATTGTCACGGCCCCCGTCTCGCCGCGAGGTGGGGAGCCACTCTGCCGGGTTCTCTTGGCTGCCTGCCCGGGTTCAAGATGGTGCCAAACACGCGGTCGCAGCCAGATATAACTCTGCCCCCCAGGGTCCCACACACGTTCTGCAGTCAGAGGCCAGAGGGATATTTAACCTAGGTTATTGCCCTGTCGCGGTTTTCGTTCCTGGTTCCTGAATCCTGAGAGTGCGTTTTCTTGTCCTGTTTTTGATATTCCCAGTATTTTGACCTTGGCTATATCTGACTATTCTGATTCCTGGCTTCCCTGACTTGGCTTGTTAAATGGTATTGTATATTTCCGGCTCCCTTGACCATTCTCTGTTTTTAACGTATTAGTCCGGCCATTCTAAGGACCGGTTTACGTTTTATCATTTTCTGTTCTGTCTATGTAGATGTTACATAGTTCTGCGTGCTGGACCACACTAGCAGTCATGACAAGAATCTTATTGACCATAGACACTAAAACAGTCATACCTCTCAAGCGTCAAGTATCTAAGGGAGATGGTGTTGGAGGGAAACTCAAAGGATGCAGCTTTAACAAAACACATACTCTATGCTAATCTCTCTCTAATGTATGCTTTAATCTTTCAAGTAAATCCATACCCAATAACAGCAGTGTCCAGTGAAGTACGAAGTCAATTGGGACACTGGGAGAAATGGGGACATAGACACTGGAATACATGGGGACACTAAGACACTGAGAGAGACATGGGGATACTGAGACACTAGGGACACTGGCTGTGAGGCATGGAGACATTTGGGGACACTAGGGACACTGAGAGACATGGGACACAGACACTGGGAGACATGGGGACACAGACACTAGAGACACTGGCTGGGAGACATAGGGACACTGGGAGACATGGGGACACTGAGACACTAAGGGGACTGGCTGGGAGACATGGGGACACAGACATTAGGGGACACTGGGAGACATGGGGACACTGAGACACTAGGGACACTGAGAGACATGGGGATATAGACACTGGGAGACTAGGGGACACTGAGACAATAGGGACACTGGCTTGGAGGCATGGGGACACTGTGTCCCATGTGTCTCAGTGTGTCTCCCAATGTCCCCACGTGTCTCAGCATCCCCATATCTCACAGTGTCCCCTAGTTTTTCAGTGTCCCCATGTGTCCCCTAGTGTCTCAGTGTCCCCATGTCTCCCTGCTGCCTTTCCACCCATTCTTCACTTACCTGAGCTGTAGGCTGTCTCTGTAGGCTGGGAGCTGCTGTGTAGCTGCTCCCCTGCGGATCAGTGAGTAGAGAGAGGCAGGGAGGGATATGCTGTAACTTCCTATCCCTGCCTCTCTCCACACACAGTGACCTACTGGTTAGTGCTGGTATTACAGAGTAATCTCCGTTTATATTGAGAAAAATACCTGCATTTGTATTGCCGGTATTACTGCAATACCGGCACGGCCAGGCAGCCTCAAATAGTGGTAAAATACCAGTCAGGTGGCAAACCTAAGAGTAGTGTGTGTAAAAAATTTTTTTAAAAAGTAAAAAAATATATATATTTTTTTTTAAATGGGCCTATTCCATGGGCCTGGGCCTGGAGCTGCAGCTCCTCTGTTAATCCTGCCCTGGCTGTTACTATATGGATTAGGGGTTTGCCAGTCCTAGGTACAGTGCACCCAGGGTCTACAGGTGATGAGTGCGAATCCCTCGTTTTTTTGCTATCAGTTTATTCCACTTATAGTGACATTGTCCCAAAGTTCATCCTTTCTGGGCCACACTTGCCTCTCTATTTAACCAAGTTCTTAATTTATAAAGATAACACACTGTGCTGTAATATCTGTTTGAAAATAAAACCAGTTCTTGCATGATGGGTCTGTGAGTCACAGCCAAGAGAGGTGTGTTATGGGCTACCTAAACAAACATAAAAGTAATTTAACTCCTTAATGATAGAGGATTTAGCAGTGATACTGCAGGACTATAAAATAGACACTAAAACTGCTTAATTTTACAAAAATTCTTTTGTTGCTTAGCGTGTCCCTTTAACTTCTTACTCGATCTCAGGTTTAGCTTTGTAAGCCAAAATATGTTCTAAATACACATTCGCTGAAATATGAAACACTGAGCCTGTGATAGTTACTTATCTGTTAGTAGGATACCTTTTTATTAAAGGACCACTATAGTGCCAGGAAAACATACTCGTTTTCCTGGCACTATAGTGCCCTGAGGGTGCCCCCACCCTCAGGGACCCCCTCCCGGCTCTGGGGAGAGGAAAGGGGTAAAACTTACCTTTTTTCCAGCGCCGGGCGGGCAGCTCTCCTCCTCCTCTCTGCCTCCGATCATCCCCTTCGGCTGAATGCGCACGCGCGGCAAGAGCTGCGCTCGCATTCAGCCAGTGGCGTACTAAGGGGGGGGCGGAGGGGGCGGTCCGCCCCGGGTGCCACCAGGATGGGGAGTGCCATGACCAGCCCCGCCGCCCTCCCCATGCTGCAGCCGCCCGAGCGCTCTGCAGAGAGCCTCAGGCGGCTGCAGCTTTGCCCGGGCGGTGCGTCCATGAGGGCGGACCGCACCGCCCGGGCGCAGCATGGGGAGAGGGGCTGACAGGAGGGAAGCGCTCAGCGCTCCCTCCTGTCACTTCCTCTGCTGTAGCGTGGCCGAGCC
>OW240917.1:231754705-231783567 GCA_933207985.1 Pelobates cultripes | reverse complement strand
GGTGAGAGAGAAATGAGGGGGGTGAGAAAGGAGGGGGTGTGTATTAATTATGGGGGTGTGTATATTAATTATGGGGGGTATTATTGGGGAGTATTAATTATGGGGGGTGTATATTAATTATGGGGTGTATTAATTATGGGGGTGGTGTATATTAATTATAGGGGGTGAATTAATTATGGGGGTGAATTAATTATAGGGGTGGATTAATTATGGGGGGTGAATTAATTATAGGGGTGGATTAATTATGGAGGGTGGATTAATTATGGGGGGTGGATTAATTATGGGGGTGTATTAATTAAGTGGGAGTGGATTAATTAAGTGGGGGTGGATTAATTATGGGTAGTGGATTAATTAAGGGGGTGTATTAATTATGGGGGTGTATTAATTATGGGGAGTGGATTAATTATGGGGAGTGGATTAATTAGTGTGGATTAATTATGGGGGAGTGGATTAATTAAGGGGGTGGATTAATTAGTGTGGATTAATTAAGGGTGTGTGTATCAATTAAGGGGGTGGATTAATTAAGGGTGTGTGGATGAATTAGTGTGGATTAATTAAGGGGTATGGATTAATTAAGGGGTATGGTTTAATTAAGGAGTGTGGATTAATTAAAGAAAACCTTTAACATTTTTTACAGGTTTTTTTTATTTATTTTTTGGGGGGGGGGGTGCCAAGCACAGGATCCGCCCCGGGTGCCAAATGCTCTAGGTACGTCCCTGCATTCAGCCGGTCTCATAGGAAAGCATTCATAATGCTTTCCTATGGACGCTTGCGTGTTCTCACTGTGATTTTCACAGTGAGAATCACGCAAGCGCCTCTAGCGGCTGTCAATGAGACAGCTGCTAGAGGATTTGGAGGATGGATTAACCCTATTATAAACATAGCAGTTTCTCTGAAACTGCAATGTTTATTAAAAAATGGGTTAATCCTAGAGGGACCTGGCACCCAAACCACTTCATTAAGCTGAAGAGGTCTGGGTGCCTAGAGTGGTCCTTTAATGAACTGGCTGACCAAACAAATGCACTCATGTGCACTGCATAAGTAATTGTCACACAATGCTGGTTTATGGATGTAGGTAGATGTCTACATAAATTTAAAAAAATGTATTTATTAATTTATTTTTAATTGTAATGGAATCTATCGGTACATACAATCTTTACTTAAACTTTTTATTCCATTTCACTCATAGGATTTCATTCTGAATTACCATGGAATTCCTAATCTGTCATTGTGAAAAATATTCAGCTATTCATCAACCCGGAGGTTGCAAACCCCATCAGTGCCAGTCTAAGTAACATAAAATACATTAAACATTTCCGCCACATGAAAGGTCCTCACTCGTTCCCATTTTCATTGTCAATCTCCCTCCCTGAGTATATTCTGTATTTTTTTTATTTTATTTTTCTACCATCGCTGTTCCAGCTGCTTGCCACCCACTCAGGCATCTGCTCTGAGGTAAGCCATTAAGGAGCTATTTACAGCGAGCTACAAGGGCTTCTAATGCCAACCGCAGACTCATTACAACCCATTACCAGACAGAGCTACCATTGGAAGCCCCGGACTTGCTATTCTTCAGTCGGTGGAATTATTTTAGAACCTTTAGATACAGGACAAGTACATCAATTGTAATTATATCTACAATAGTATTGTGGTTGTGTTTATATAAGCAAAAAATTTAATTTTCAAGGGCTGCCCCACTCACATGGAATTCCCCACCCCATGCCCTCAGACTCTCCCCATGGCTTCGAGTCTAATAAGAAGTCATGGAAAACACGTGTATTTAGGAACTTCTTTGCTTCCATAGCCCAGTTCACTGTTAGGATAATCTAACACCCAACACGGAGAAGGTAAGTTAACAAATAAAATAAAGAAACCCTAAAATGGATTGCCGGACCTTGGAATGGCTGCACTTAACATTTAATAGAGAAAAGTACAGGACTTGCCGAGATCAGGGAAACAGAATGTACGCAAACGATAGACAAGCCGAAAGTCAAGGGATACAGAAGTCAAAATAGTCAACATATCAATAGAAATAACACGCTCTCGGATAACCAAACTGGAAACCCTGACAGTGCACTGAAAGCTAGCTATTTAAGGTTTAAATTGCTAAAGAAGGGCTCTGATTGGCCACGAGCATCAAAAAGGTGGAGGACCTAAGGAGGCATAAAAGATTCTGGAGCGCAGCAGCCGGCGTTTGTAATACTTCCAGACATAAAAAATACCCCTCTCTGTTTCATTAGAGATATCTTTGGCAGAAGCTCAAGGAAGCAAGGTGAAAGGTCAGTGTAGGACCCACCTAAGGTGGTCTGCCTTGACATTGGCAGGCGGGCATTCCCTCCCATGGACATTGAAGTAACTAAATTACCTCCATTTGTTTAACTATACATAGAGATTTAGGAGAGAGCGCAGGAAACTTTTTCTTTGGTTTTTACTGTAAGTATTGGGGCTGATTTGTACTGTGGTCGTTGCTGCCGCCCCGGAGTGATGGGAGTGAGCGCAGGACTTTTTTTGTATTAATACGTTCAGACATGGCCGCTGCTTACGTAAGAGGGATGTCCGTCAGTGTTCCCACAACATTCACTCTCCCTCCTTCCACTGTTTGGTTCTTTCCGAACCACTTTTACTAGCTTATTTTGATTTAGGCATCTTATTCATCAATCCCTCCTCCCCTTTGACACGCTGATCGTCCTCCTGTGTGTCTTTACCCCTTCCTCATACATTGTAAGCTTGTCTCTATTAATATTTTGCATGTCAGTTACTTGTTAGTTATATTCACTTTATAATTGTAAAGCGCTACGGAAATGTTGGCACTATATAAATAATAATAGTACTGGCTTTGAAATTCCTACAAGCCATTAAATTTTTACCTGGTGAGCACAAAATTCACACCTTGTGTATATCATATGGCTTGCAGTGGTGAGTAACTTTTAGGACCCAGTTAGTAGCCTAGGACTTCAGATTTTAATATTTTTGCATAATATTAATATGAAAATATGGGATCCCTTTGTATAAAAAGAGAGGGATAGTTGATTTGGCTAGTACCCCAACTGTACCACATTTTCAAACATCAGTATGCAGGTCCGAATTCAAAAAGACCTTAAAAAAAAAAAAAGGTTTCTATGGTAAAAATATTTCATTATATCATCTGCAAGATTCTGTACAAATCCAGACAGACACATATGTAGATGTAAAATAACAGATGAAATTAGTATCTTTTTAAAATCTTTTTTTTTTATTGAACTAACAGAATTTTGGAATGACAACTTTTTGGGAGATCCTCCCCTTCTCAAGTCCAATGCACAGACTTTAAAAAAGGTAGGTTCTCCAGAAAGCTTGTCATTTCAAAATTGTTAGTCAAATAAAAGGTGTTATAAGATGCTAATTTAAAGGACCACTCTAGGCACCCAGACCACTTCAGCTTAATGAAGTGGTCTGGGTGCCAGGTCCAGCTAGGGTTAACCCATTTTTTCATAAACATAGCAGTTTCAGAGAAACTGCTATGTTTGTAAATGGGTTAATCCTTCTTCCAATTCCTCATTGACAGGCGCTAGAGGCGCTTGCGTGCTTCTCACTGTGATTTTCACAGTGAGAGCACGCCAGCGTCCATAGGAAAGCATTATGAATGCTTTCCTATGTGACCGGCTGAATGCGCGTGCAGCTCTTGCCGCGCGTGCGCATTCAGCCGACGGGGAGGAGAAGAGGAGGAGAGCTCTCCGCCCAGCGCTGGAAAAAAGTAAGTTTTAACCCCTTTCCCCTTTCCAGAGCCGGGCGGGAGGGGGACCCTGAGGGTGGGGGCACCCTCAGAGCACTATAGTGCCAGGAAAACGAGTATGTTTTCCTGGCACTATAGTGGTCCTTTAATCTGTTATTTTACATCGGCATCACTGGACTAATACAGCAACTATATATGTATGTATGTTTGTCTATATATCTATCTATCTATCTATCTATAAAACAAGTAATATATATATATTATACACACACAAAAGGTTACCTTTGCAGACATAAAAAAGCAGGTAAAGAGCTGTATATTCCCAACCTCCCAAATCCAGAAAGAGTCTAGTAGTGATCCTTTTTGAGGGAGTATTAAAGTTCTTTTCTATGGATTAAATGTTTTTTGTTTTTTTAGGGGAGAATATACGAGTGATGAATATATGACAAACTTGGTAATGATTGGCCAGCACACTCCCCAGCACCTTCCTCAATCACTGATGTCTAAATTAGACAAAACTGACATAGATAATGCAGAAGGGGGAATTTCTACATAATCATAACTAAGATTCAATTGAAACAAAAAATATTCCTTGTAGAGTTTGTTCACTCTAAAATGAGATAGAAGGAAATACACAGAATGGCCAAATGATGTAAAGTCAAGTGTGGGTCCAACTGTATATGCCGGATATGAGATCTATCTGAGCAAGTGATCATGTTCATCTTTTCGCCAAATTTAAAGGGGCACTCCACTGCCCACATACAAAACAAATAAAGATCACTGTTAAAGGGACACTCCAGGCACACAGACCACTTCTGCCTATTGGAGTGGTCTGGGTGCCAACTCCCACCACTCTTCACCCTGCAAGTGTAATTATTGCACTTTTTATAAACTGCAATAATTACCTTGCAGGGTTAAGTCCTCCTCTAGTGGCTGTCTACCAGACAGCCACTAGAGGGACTTCCGTTTTCTTAGAACTATGCCTGAGGACCTCCAGCGTCGCCGAGATCCCCATAGGAAAGCATTAAATAATGCTTTCCTATGGGGAGGTATAATACGCACGGCCATAGGCTGACGTCAGCGGGGAAGGAGCTTGGACGGAGCCTGAGCCAGCACAGAGGGACATCGCACTGGATTCAGGTAAGTCACTGAAGGGGTTTTAACCCTTTCAGCAACATGGGATGGGGGGTGGGAGGGGGGAAAACGCCTGGAAAACTGATTTGTTTTCCTGGCACTGGAGAGTCCCTTTAAGTAGATATACAACCAATGAAAACTTGCATGCATTTTTTGTATTGGGTGTATATATAAAAACGAATTGCAAAAGCTGCAGATTGCTTGTCTGCTGCCACTGCAAGCCCTCCCCTTCTTATCCCTCCCAGACATTCTGTCGCTGTCCAATCACAGACTCACCAATGCTTCTCAATGAGAAGTCTTTGCAATGCAATTGCTGCCTCTTGAGTTTAGCTCCATTGAGCTAACCAAACCAGGAAGTAACAGGACATGTTGTCTGACAGCCATGAGAGTATAACAAGGTTAATTTATGAAAGTGCCAATTTCTATACAAACCTGCACTTTTTACAAAATAAGGAAAGGACACACTCTTAACATATAAAGCATTTCAGAAAACTAAAGTGCTTGAGGGGTCCTTTTTTATTTTTTGATTTTTTTCTTATTTATTTTTTACTTTTCTTGAGGGAATAGCAGGGCCAGCAAGGGTTTTTCCTTCTGAAAACAGTGTTTTATTAAAATACTTTTTTTTTGTTTAGAGTAACCCTTAAAAATCAGTTTTCATGTTTAGATTATTTTGGCCTTGTTTAATAATTTTCTAAATGCTTTTCTAATGAATTCATATTTTTGGATAAACGTTTAAAATTATTTCACTTTCACTTTACTTTCAAATATTATTTAATATTTCTTAATATTTTGTATATTGATTACATATTTTTATATAGTATTTTTTTTTTTAATTTTGAAAAAATCATTTTTAAAGTTTATGCAAAAATATTAAATAATTTAAAAAGCATAAGGTTGGCAGTAAAATTATCATATAACTAAGCTTACTTCATATTGTATAGTCAGATCACTGCAGGCCATTGCATTATTAATGCAAGGTCTTTGATATCGCATGTGGTTTATAGAAGTATAGAACATTAAAACCTAGCACTGTGGTTAAAGTAATATGGTACTTGATTTTATTATATTAAAGCGGCACTGTCATGCCGAACTTACCTTTCCTCAATCTCTTCCTCTTCTCCCCCTCTCTCAGGATCTGTTCTTCTTTTCTTCCTGTCTTCTTTAGTTTTCTTTAAAATCATAAGATAAAGTAGGGACTCTTTGCCTTATGGAGGATTCCTCCGCTTGACCAGCTCTGACCAGCAGAGGAGCAAATTGTGCTTCATTTCCGCTGGTCAGAGCAATTTTCTCATAATTCTTACCTTTCCTCTGTGTTCCCGCGAAGCTTCCTGTCATTTTACACGAAACTGCCGAATTGCGTTCTAACTGAATGAGAACAGTATGTTCGTTTGTTTTAGAACTCAATTCGCATTTTTTTTTATTCGGATCGGAATTTCATTAGAATGAATGAAACTCTGATCCTATTCGTGCTGTGGCTGCACCTTGCAGCCGCTCAGTAGATAACTCCCTAACTCCCACGGTATCAGGGAGCTAGCTACTAAAATGCTGAAAGACCTAAATTGGTCTTTCGGCCACATTTACTAATACTGAGTAAAAATTACTTAGTATTAGTAAATAATATGCCCCTACTCGCTATACCGCGAGTAGGGGCATGTCTAGTAAGCAGTGAGCAGCCTGTGGCTGCTAACTGTAAAAAAAAAAAAAATATTGGGTCCTATTGTCCCCCCCTGCCCCCACCCCTGTGCGGTGGGTAGGGGTCATAATGATAATGGGGAGAGGACACCTACTCACCTACTGTCCCCGTCCCCCCCCCTGGGCGCGGGTGGGGACCATAATGATAATGAGAGGGGGACCTACTGCTCTCAACCCCACCCCCCTGGGCTGCAGGTGGGGGCCATAATGATAATGAGGGGGACCTACTCCCCTCCGCCCCCACCCCTGGGCTGGGCGGTGGGGGCCATAAAAATAATGGGGGGGGGGGGCCTACTGTCCACCCCGGCCCACACCCCTGGGCGGCGGGTGGGGGCCATAAAGATAATGAAGGGGGGGGGACCTACTGTCCTCCCCCACCCCTGGGCGGCGGGTGGGGGCACTAAGTCAAATTAAGCAAACCCCCCCATCAGAGGTGACTAGGGGTCCCCAAGCCCCTAGTCACCCAAGCCCCAACCAAATATAAAGTCACCTACCTACCCCCCTCACCCTAAAAAATAGTGAGGGGGGATTAAAATAACTAACCTGTAAAGTAAAATTAAACTTACCATTTGACGTCTTCTTTTTTCTCAAATCTTCATTTTTCAACCGTAGGTGCCCCCCCCTCATTATCATTATGGCCCCCACCTGCCGCCCAGGGGTCGGGGCCGGGGGGGAGAGGACCGTAGATCCCCCCCCTCATTATCATTAGGGCCCCCACCCGCCGCCCAGGGGTGGGGACCAGGGGGGGAGGACAGTAGGTCCCCCCCTCATTATCATCATGACCCCCACCCACCGCGCAGGGGTGGGGGCCGGGGGGGGACAATAGGTCTCCCCCCTTATTTTACTTTAGAGCCCCCACCCGGGTGGAGGCCAATAGTTTTTTTGTTGTTGTTTTTTTACAGTGAGCAGCCACAGGCTGCTCACTGTTTAGTGGACATGCCCCTACTCGCGGTATAGCCAGTAGGGGCATTTGGGAGATTTGAATCTCCCTTATGCTATTATAGGGGTCATATTGACCCCCATAGAGTTAGGGGGGACCTGGGGGGCTTATGGAGTGGTGGGGAGCACTGCTCCCTTCTGCTTCTATCTTTACATATTACAAGGAGGGAGCTGCACGCTGGTAGCTCCCTCCTTGTAATAAACTGAACGAACAAACGAACACTGATACACAGTGTTTGTTTGTTCGTCTGACATTTCTATTCATTCATTCGTCTTTCTGATGAATGAATAGATGAAATTCCCGTTCGCATGTCCAGGTGTTTCACTGGGCATGTGCGGGAATCTCAGTGCTATCTAGTGTGGGCTGATGACGTGTCCCACAGGGACTTCCTCTACCCACACAAAGATGGCGGCGCCCTGAATATAAGTCAGGGCAGAAAATAAAGATTAAAAAATAGGTAATATGGGGGGCTTAGGGGCATTTGGGGGTGACTAGGGTGTCAGTTAGAGATAGTGGAGGCGGGAGGGGGGGGTTAAAAAAAAACAACAGGATTCGGCATGATAGTGCCACTTTAAGTGTGTCCATTCCCACTAACTTTTCACCTTGATGAGCTTAACTGTTTGCTCCAATAAGTAATTGCTTTTAATTATTTGTTTATTGGTTTCCATTGATCAGATTAACGTGCCAAGCTCTGATATCCTTCAGTCTACTGGCCAGTGAGATATTCTGCTGTGTTTGCATGTAAATTAATTTTTTCAAAAGGCAGCATTTTAAATGTCATAGTAAAAAAGGGCAACATAGCAATGCTGTGTTTATAAAGAGGCTGTTAAAAACTATGCTATTGAAAAAGATTCCACTAATGTACGTTTAGGTTTGGGAGGGTGAGGCATGGGGTAGCTTCTAAGGCAAAGCAAGGTTTGTGGCCAGGGGACATAGACAGGTTTCACGCTAACCACTAACCCTAAGGCTCTGCTATCTTACAACATGTGGTGCAATGCACAAACCTGTTATATACAATTATATGACTCTAGGGTTCAGCAAAGCCTTCCAGATGTTGTGGACTACAGCTCTCCTGATGCTATGCCAGCTTTATGGGAGATGTTGTGCACACTATCCTGTTGCCTACCCTCTGCACCAGGTTCTCTAATGGCACACAACATTATACTTGGAGCAACAAGGCCTCTGTGTTCTCTTTAATGTGCCATCATTATTGTGTAATTTTAAAGAAACACTCCAGACACCATAACCACTACAGTCCTATGTAGCGGTTATGGTGCCAGGAGTGCCCTGGTGCTATCTCCCTAATGTAAGGAATCAAACCAGCTTGACTTCTTACCTGGGGTCCATTGCGCGCTACTCCCTCTCTCCACTACTGCTCAGTGAGAGCCAGAAAGTCTCTTCACTGAGCTATGACAATGACGCTCTCAGCCAATGTGCTAGATTTGGAGAGCTAACGGAAGCGCCTGAGATAGAGCTTCCAGCTCACACTGTGCGGTAATGGAGCTGATTTGCGGCTCTTGGTGGTCCCCAGGTTAGAAGTCAAACCATTCTAAAACAGATTGACTCCTTAAAAGGGGGGCGCCAGAGATATCCTGTCACCATAACCAACTACAGGGCACTTATATCTATTGACTGACCGCATGATTCATTATTACACTTTAATAATCACTTATTCACTTCCCAAAGACCCATTACTAGGTACATATATGGTAGGGTGCTGGCCGGTTTTGTATGCATTTGGTATTTTATTATGTATTACATGGAAGATCTTATAAAAATAGGTATAATTCCATGCTAACATCTTACAATATGGTCATCTGACTCTGCATTAACCTCCTGTCTTCGATGTGATAGGATTAATCAGGTTACTTGGCCAGTTTTCTGCTAGTTCATGGCTTCATTGACCTTGCTCGATAGACTAGCTGATGGTTAGAAAGAATACGCCATCCCTCATTGCAATTATAGAGGAGAATTGAGTTCTGGGGTCACAAGTAAAAGATTGACTGAAATTCTCTCCGCGTTAATCAGAATGAAAAAAGCATAATATCCGTGATATTGGAATCCTCAAGGAGATTTAGAAGATTCAGAAACTAATGATTATTAAGAAGGCACTCCAGACAACAAATTGTCGGGAGGTGCCAACGGGTAACTTCCATGGTGATTGACGACTTAACCCAATTGTTGCCGTAGCAGAGAAAAGACACATGTAAGAGTAACGTTGATGATGAATGAGGTTCCCTTGAAGGTCTATGTGGAGTATAATTTCATTAATGGAATTCCAAAACTATCTAAAGAGAAAGACAACTTATTATTAAAGAAGAAATATCACTATATCTGAAAATTACACCATAAAATTGAAATCTGAAAATCACCTATAATTTGTGTTAGTATTTTTTCATGCCGTGATCCATTTTCATTTATATTAAAGATTTATTATAATCTATTCCAGCATAATCCACTCCAGACAAGAAAAGGCCATTGCAAATGAACAGAAGAAATACATACCTCCCAAAATGCGGCCTTCTTAACCCCTTAAGGACCAAACTTCTGGAATAAAAGGGAATCATGATATGTCACACATGTCATGTGTTCTTAAGGGGTTAAAGGGACACTATAGGCACCCAAACCACTTCAGTTCATTGAAGTGGTCTGGGTGCAGTGTCCCTGCCCTGCTTAATCCTGCAATGTAAAATGGTTTTAGAGTACTAACACTTCCTGGAGTTTTACGGAGTTTCCGAACTGGAAACATTCTCTCACTCCACTATGCTTACAGTTTGACTACTCTGGCCTTAAATTTGAAATTCACTTTGAATTCTTACGTCAGTAAATAACCCTGTTATCTAAAGTCTAAGTGGCTAAAAGTACACTACAAATAAAGTATCAGAGACCACACTATTCCACTACAGAATACCATAATTACAGGACAATATCCATATAATATACGTGTAAATAACTATTTATTAGTCATTTAATAATCTTTTGATTTGGGTATTCAATGTGGAGCATCCTCAAACTCCTTTGTGCTGGGACCAGGAGATGAAGTGGGGTGAAGGGGTACAATGTAAGAATTGTTTAGGGGGGATTATAAAGAGAAGGCGATTCCTGCTTTACTCCTGCTGATTCATAAAGATGTTGGCTGCAGAATTTGCACATAATGCAGATTCAACATATTATACGAGTTCTAAATCATGAGAGTTTTAAACCTTTCAAATAGAAAAGATAAATTTAGATGAACAAACTCCTTCTCTACCTCCGTTCAGAGAAGTATAATCTCAGATTTTGTGCGACTTTTTAATACGTTTGCACTAGTATATGCTTTTCTGAAGTGTACAAAAGCAACCCATATAATTTTGCATGACTTATCAGTCCACGGGAATTGAGTCTCCAATATAGGAGTTTTGCAAAGTAGTTTACTGTCTACGTTTAGTAGAGAATTGGTCTATAAGCACAGCCAGAGGTTTTGTATTTTGGATCATTATGTAAAAACTGCAAATAATTGTGCTGTAGGTTCCTGCCATTTCTGACAGCAGTAAAATCTTTTAGAAGATGCGGGAAGAGAATAGATTGAAAATGTATATAGCATGGTAATATAAAGCAGTCTCAGTCCGGGATATTCCCTGTGGAGAATGTTTAATTGCCGCCTGTTATTCTTCAATGATGCATTCTTTTAAATTCTAGAATGGTATTTATGTCAGAATGAGGATGTTGCTTCAATATTGTGAAACAAATAAAAATCTCTGGAGTGTTTGCAGAGAAGCAGGGACAAATTTTCATTTTAAACGCCAGTAGGTACTGAATTTTCAGGTTTCCCCAAATAAAATCCCAAGATTGAATTAGAAAATTTAATGCATATGTTTAAAGAAAGGCTAGATAAAAATATGAGCAGGAAGTATGTGATCTGAATGTTCATGTGCTATGTGTGACATCGTGAATTTAGTGTGTAAAAGCATGCCTGTACTACGTGATTTTAAAGGGACACTTCGATCACCATAAAAACGTAATCAGAATGAAGTTGTTATGGTGCCAGGAGGTCACTGCTGCCGGCTTACCAATACAGGTACCCCAAATTCTTATCTTTTAGCTCTGCACCTGTCCTTTCACCACTCTCTGAAACGGCCATAGACCGTGTCAAGATAGATGGCTGGGAGCATCAGTCAATCAGTAGCTCCCTAATCACATCATAACTTGAGAAATTAACTTTTTTTCAAGCCATGTTATGAAATGGGAGCTACTGATTAGCTTAGAACGCCAGCCAACACTCTCAGCCAAGCAGCTGTGCCCCTGCGGCGGTCTGAGTCTTCCTGTTTGCAGAGAGCAGCGGAAGGACAGGGGCAGATCTAACCACAAATACATCCCCAGGGGACTTTCATGATCGGAAGCTAGCTCCCTCACGAACATTTAAGGGCCGAACGTTAATGCCTGGCATAGCTGTCTGGACAGGGGGAGGGGGTCGCGGGGTAGCTGGGCCTCAGCACCAAAAATACGCTGCACACATAATAGGCCTACCTGTAAGCAGGACTGGACCGTAATGCTTTTAAAGACCTGCTGCGTGCAAAGACACTCAGGCTACACAACCTCCTTGACCGAGCCAGCTGTAGGAAACTTTCAGACTTGCTGGAGGTGGCCATTCCCACCTTCCTACAGAGCCTCAAATACAGACAACTGCAGAGTTATGTTAATACCCTCCCTGCAGTGGCGTCTCTAGGATTAATTTTTAGGGGGGGCACATGGTGGGCCAGGGACAAAAGTAGGGGGGCACATTTAACCCTGCCCTCGCCGCAGTTTGACTACGTCCCTGCCGCATGTTAAGCCCCGCCCCGACACAATGTGTTGGTTTTTTTTTAATAATCCCTGGTGGAGGATTTATTATTTTCCACCAGGGATTATTAAAAAACAAACACATTTCCCTTGATACAGTGCCATAGTTGCCAACATTTGAAAAATATTCCAAGCAAATTTTGCAGCACAGCTATCAATTACTGTATGTGTATAATATCCCTGGGCAGTCAGTGCTCTCTGTATAATACAGGGTTGTGTGTATAATAAATTGGGACAGTCAGTGCTCCCTGTATAGTGCTGCTCTCTGTATAATGCATGGCTGTGTGTATAATATCCTGGGACATTCAGTGCTCCCTGTATAGTGCTGCTCTCTGTTTTATACAGGGCTGTTTGTGTATAATATCCCAAGACAGAGAGCAGCACTATACAGGGAACACTGACTGTTCCAGGATATTATACAGATACAGACCTGTATTATACAAAGAGCAGCACTATACAGGAAGCACTGACTATCCCGGGATATTATACACACACAGATTTGTATCATACAGAGAACAGCACTATAGTATTATACAGATAGCTGAGCATATACCCCATGGCCCAATCTCTAGACTACTAGTACCTGTCAACAGCAGCTCCCAGACGCGTGTAACAGGGCTAAAGTGTGCGGCAGCTCACATAGATGATTCAGCGGTAAAGCGCACTCGCTGGCAGAGCCAAATTGGGAATCCAAAGCAGCCCTGGAAAAAAATGTATGCCATTTCTACAAGTCAATATATATATATATATATATATATATATATATATATACAAATAGATAGCTTGGCACTCACCCTATCTCCAATAAGATAAATATCTTGATGCCTTGGTGCAATCCCGCGTTATAAAGCATATAGAAAAGGAATAAGAGATGCACTCTCAGGACTTTACAATAACTCCATAGGTATTTATTAAAACAAAAGTTACATCATCCGATCGACGTTTCGACCCTACAGGGTCTTCCTCAAGATATATATATATATTGTACAGTAAGCACACAAGCTCACTGACATGCACAAATAGGCTCACTGACAGACAAAACTCTCTGACTCGCACACAAGCTTACTACAGACAAACTCACTCGTATAAACACAAGGCTCACTACAAAGAAGATCAGGGACACACACAAGCTCACTAAAGACAAGCTCACTGACACACACATGCTCACTAAATAGAAGCTCACTGACACACACACAAGCAGTACCATCTTAACAGCGTTAAGGGCCCCCAGGGCAAAGCAGTGCACTGGGGCCCTTCCTACACAACAACTCACAGGAATAAAAATGTGATTATTGATTGACTGCTGAGTACATACACACAGTACACTGAAGAGGAACACTGAGAGACTGCTGAATAAACACACACACACACACAGACTGCTGAGTCCATACACACATACAGACTACTGAGTCCATACACACACAGACACACACAGACTGCTAAATCCATACACAAACACATACTGCTGAGTCCATACACAGACACACAGACTGCTGAGTACATTAACACACACACACACACACAGACAGCTGAGTCCATACACACACACAGACACACAGACTACTGAGTCCATACACACACACAGACACACACAGACTGTTGAGTCCATACACAGACACACAGACTGCTGAGTACACACACACACACACACACACAGACTACTGAGTCCATACACACACACAGACTGCTGAGTCCTTACACACACACACACACACACACACACAGACTGCTGAATCCATACACAGACACACAGACTGCTGAGTCCATATACACACACACAGACTGCTGAGTCCATATGGAACCGAGTAAACTTGCAGAAGCCAGACACAGAGAGATGGATGCAGGTTTTCGGGAAGTAAGAGGTCTTTATTAACATACCGATCGGGTCTCAGATGAACTAACGTTCCAAAACAGGTCTGAGGGCCGAACACATGGAGTAAATGCTTTTTATAGAACTATAACTCCTCCCATTAATAGCTCCACCCGCACATACCCTTAACCAATCGGTGGACAGGATTTGGATTTCCTTATATGGGCAGACCACATGGCTTATCCGAAACAAAAGAGAAAGGAGTGTGATTTCAGTTCCTGCATTCCTGCACATGCTTAGTACATTGATGACAGTATCTACTAAATTTACATTTCACCGAAATTCCATCACACATACACACACACACAGACTGCTGAGTCCATAGACACACACACACACATACACAGACTGCTGAGTCCATACACACACACACACACACACACACAGACTGCTGAGTCCACACACACACAGACTGCTGAGTCCATACACACACACACACACACCAAGCCTACCTGCCACTGGAGGCTGTTGCTGGGGGTCAGAATGCCATCTTCTGCCCTTTGCAGCAGCAGCATGGTCTGCTGTTTAACAGCGGGGTGGGGCTTATGTGTGGGAGGCGGGACTTCATTTGGGGGCGGGGCCTGTGTCGGGAAGCCTGTCAGTGCCCCGTGCAGCCCCAGCACCATTCCAGCTCCTCTGTCCTGCATTCCCTCCGGCTGTCACAGACTGTTACAGTCCGAGGGAATAGAATCTAACCAGATGGACAGCAAGTTGGCGGCATTTGGGGGGGCAAAGCGCTGACACAGGACCCTACCACCTTCGAGCGATTATGCATGGACCCAGACCTTCTGATGAATGGGATATCATTCCTGTATTCCATGCTGTAGAGAGAAACCTCGATGAAGCCAATGTTCATGGGGAAATGGGAGGGGGCAGGACATTTGCAGATGTAGATTGGGAGAAGATGTGTTACCTAACGCATCACTGCTCAGTCTTTAGCAGAACACAAGAAACGGCATTCAAACTGCTGACCAATTGGTACCGTACTCTGGTGTTTCTTAATGCCATTGACCCTGCATATACTAATCTCTATTGGAGGTGCAGAAAAGAGGTTGGTACCATGATACATCTCTGGTGGTACTGTGAGACCATTCGACCCTTTTGGAAGGGGATCCATGGCATGTTTGAGACGTTCTCAGATGCCCCACATCCCCCTTAACCCGGCAGCAATGTTCTTGCACCACACAAAAACCCCTAGTTCCCGATACAAAAAGACACTAACCATACGAATACTAAATGTCACTAAGCAGGTGCTCCCACTATTCTGGAAGCAAGCAGTTACCCCCACAACGACCTGGTTTTCTCAGATGGAGGACCTCAGGGCAATAGAGGAACTCAACTTGAGTGCGGCTAATGCCTCAGACACGTACCTAGAGATATGGTTGCACTGACTACCACCAAAGCCGAATTCGCAACTAGGCTCAAGTATTGACAGGCCGAAAAGACAGAGAGACCCAATAACACTCCAGACTCTTCAACCCCATGACAGAATCCCACCCCTCCTGGACTGACCCTTTCCCCCACTCTCCTTCCCCTATTTCGTGAAACTGAGACCTGCGTGTATCTTTACAAAATGCTTAACAGTAGATCTGCGCATCCTGAAGTATTAATCACTCAGTACCATGCGTGTACCTGCGTGTTTCCTCATACTCACTGCTGATGGTTATTAAGTCAAAAATCTTTAATAAAAAGATAGTGAAAAATTTTTTTTTTCATTATTTTGTTATGTCTTTAGTTTAATAAATAAACGACAATGGTAAATCAGAAAAAATCCTTACTAAACAGGCACCGCTGTATTATAATAATAATAATAACACGTTACTTGGAAACAAGAAATGCGTCTGCAAAAAAAAAAAATCCCACAAATGCCTATTTCATCCTTGACTGGTTTTTATATACTTAATAGCCTTATTTATTGAGAATAAGCTTTTATTAAATTCCTAATGTATTACCTCTGCTATCTAAAACTGTCAAAATGTCATTGATTCTCATTACACGTGAAAACTGGCACCTTGAATAATGTGACATACCACTCCGTTTTCATGCCTGGGCAATCAGTCTTCCTTGTGAAGGTGACACACAGAGTAAGATGGATAGTGATTGAGGAGGTGGCATAGGTAGAAGGCTAAGTAACCAATTTGAGTGGTTGTCTTAACAGTAGTATATAATGTCAGACTGAGTAATCATGATAAAATGATATATATATATTAAAGAAACACTTAAGGCACCATGACAACTTCATCTGAATGATATTGTTATGGTGCCAAGAGGTCCTGGGTGTCAAATTACCTTACCGAACGGTTTAACCCCAAAGTTGTGAAGATGGCTCTAGTTTCTGTCAATATTCGAGTCTTCAATATGGAAGCCATGGACTAGGTGCTGTCTATAGTCTGAAATCTTTACCAAACTCTTGATTAATGCAAATTAAATATGAACGGATAAAAGGGAGGTAAAAAGTAGTTGTTGTCATATCTGAGTTGGATTTTTTTTTCTCCCAGATCAGCTCTTTTTTGCCTCAGTATATCCATTCATATTTAATTTGGGTAATTTCAGAGTTCAATGAATAAGCTTGTCAATGTCCAGAGCTCTAGGAAGGGACCCCAATCTGAAATAATTTTGTGTGTCAGGACAAGTAGAGTGTCATGACAGTCACGTAGATTGGGCTACTGCTTTAGTCCCTTTTCTTTTTTTTTATGACATTTTCACACTTCTGAGTAAAAGATATTTAATTTAATATGTGCTTTACTTCATGAAGACATAGTTTCAGACATCATAAAGTGTCATCAATCAGTGGAATGTAGTGTCATAGGACTGAAAGGAACACCGCCGACTGCTAGGTAAATTTAAACTGGGGGCATGGTAATTAAAATGACAGGATAATGCATTCCTACTTCCTAGATAGCTACGTTCGCAGTGGTGGGCTATTTTGTTCATTAATCCATTAATACAAATAACACATGACAGGTTAATAACATGATCCTTTTATAGATGTAATAATGTTTTTATAACGCAAGATTAGTGCAATAGCATATTTCAAAGGGCAAATCGTATATGACTTAATCTATAAAACTGTCTACATATACTGTTATTATTTGTAATGGTTTCGTAGTTTTCTGCAGTCTATTTCCCCATAAAGCTATTGTACTTTAAATGCCCACTGTAATATTTTTTACTATGCATTTTTATAATATTGCAATATATATATAATATTTTTTAAATAAATCTCTAGCTTATAAAATAAATATTCAAAGTAAATGCACGGCAGTGTACGAAGTAAATAATAACAGATTGTGAGCTATATGCAATAAAAAGGAGGTGGGGGGGGAAATAACGTTTCTTTTTTACATCTATTTTTTATTAGCAAATTTTAACATTATTTGAAGTTTTCTGAAGCTTTGAAGAAATATATATAAAACCGCAAAGAATTATCAGAATTAAATGTGGATTTGTTGCCCTTTATGACTTTAAAAATGGAATCTATGAGGTAAAATGATCTTCCATTTTTCTGTATGTTATGAAGATAATGCATTACAGGGTCACTCCAACCACCATGACCACCTCTGCTTTGCACATACAAAGATATTTGCACGTATTTGTCGGGGGCTAGTTACACCCTGGCACACGTGACTTAGGCAGGCCTAGACTCTGTTATGGGCTGTGCAATGTCAGTTCTGTTGTCAGCAAGCATTGCACGCTGAGACAGACATTTTCAGCTTCTCCCCTTACAGTGCGTCTGCAAGGGAAAGCTTCAGTCTCCACTCCACCAAATTAAATTTTTTTTTTTTAAATGATTCTTTATTTTGTTCCTCCCCTTCTCCACCCATCACGTCTTCAATCCACGCCATCTTGGCCTGGAGATTGGACCAATCAAATGCTTCTCTAAAAGAGGGATGGATTGGCGATGGACAGGGTGTTTCAGAGAAAAGGCCGGGAAGAGGTGCTTCCTGTGTCACAGTGTGCAGCACAGGCATTCAGCTTCTCCACGTTCTGCATGAAGGAGCTGAATTTTCCACATAGAAATGCATTGATTCAGCACATCTCTATAAGGAGATGCTGATTGGTGCAGCATTTTGTTGTGCATGCACAATAGTCTCGAAAGCATGGATTGGCTGAGATCATTAAAATTGATGATCTCAGCCACGGAGGTGGAGCCAACCAGGGCCAGCCACGGCGAGACCGGCATGGCGTGCAAAAAAAGTGAGTAAAATCACATTTAAAGGAGCACTATAGAGTCAGGAACACAAACATGTATTCTTGACCCTATCGTGTTAAAACCACCATCTAACCCCCTGACTCCCTCTTGCCTCCCTAAATATAGAAAAATCTTACTTGTATTCAAATCTGCAGCTCCTGGCTCTGCCCCTGTTTGCCTGTGACCTGCCTCTGTCTGCTGAGATCATCAGAAATGGTGGTCTGAGCCAATCACAATGGATCCCCATAGAATTGGCTAAGACTGCCATGGAGACAGATCAGGGGCAGAGCCAGCACAATTCAAACACAGCCCTGGCCAATTGCAGTACAGTTTATTATTTTCTGGGAGCCATAATTAAAAGAGAGATTTCTATACCCTGTCCCTGCAAGCTTTTAAATCTTTTTAATGTAAATACTGCTTTTTCAGAGAAAAGGCAGTGTTACATTAATGCCTAGGAACACCTCTAGTGAAAGTCACTTAGACGGCCACTAGAGGTGCTTCTTGGGGCAGTGCTGCACACAGGGAGGCGCTGAATGCTCATCATAGAGATGCTTTGGTTCAATGCATCTCTATGAGGGGATGCTGATTGGTGCACCGCAGCATTTTGCCACACATACGTGATAGCCTCCCAATGCTTTCCAAGTTTGATGATCTCAGCCAAGGAGGTAGAGCTATCCGTGATGAGACCCACAAGGCACTGGAAAAAGGTGAGTAAAATCACCTTTTACTTCTGGTACGGGGGGGGGGGGAGAGTCACCTAAATAACGTCAATAGAATTATAGTGTCGGAAATACACGTTTGTATTCCAGACACTATAGTGTTCCTTTAAATCCAACAGCAAAAGAGGATGAGGCAAAAGTAATATGCATCTGTGCCTCGCATATTAACCATTCACCCCAGGTCATAAATTGTGCATCCACTGGATATAAGAGGCTCCATTAACAACTTTCCATGCATCTAAACTCATCCCTAATATTGGGAGCAACCTTGTTTAAATCTTTTTGATGCGGCAACTTACATTAAATTTTTGTTCTATTTTTATGTTTATGTTTGGAACGTGGGGAAAGAATAGTTTGTAGACAGCACAATCTTTATCTCAATAGCGATAAACAGCTGTGCCGTCCCCTATGTTAATTGGGTTTTAATAGGCAACGTGCTTATCGCATATGAAACCTGCTGGCAGGCTGCTTTTCTTGGAAAAGTAATCATACATAGGAGTAATGACTCTTTGTGGAGTTTTTTTCGCTCCCTATCACTTCGAGCCTACAGACTGAACAACCGACATCTTTTGGGCGCCATATATATATTCTGCTTGGATTCTAGATATACAGCAATATTTATTATGTAGAATAATGCTTTGTTAAACTTAAAGTTACATCTGATAAAACAAGTATTCTCATTATTTTGTATTCATGAAATAGTAAAATTTACTTTTGCACTGTCCGTATCAGGGTGGGTGTAGCTGCGGCATGTCAGTGATGTTTCATGGATGCTAGGGTACCAAGCTTTGACAGAGACTTCAGAAGGGAGTTGAAATGGTAACAGGTCATGTGGTAGCCGATTAAAGCATTCAACATCAAATTTTGAAGGGTGAAATAATTATTTCCAGGGGACCAAGACTGGTTATAGAGGAGAAAACAATTCTAAAAACCAGAGGAACTGAGTGCCCGTTCTCCCTTCTTGATTATTTACTAAACAGAGAATTCAACGTAAAGTCACACTGGGTTATCCACTAAGCATAGGATTATGTCCAGATGGATAAAAATCAAGTGAAAAGGACGGAATTCTGACTACAATGGCAATTCTTATATTTAATAAAGCCAAACACGGTCCGAATTCGGTCGACCTAAGCAATTTTACAGCCACCCCCCTGATGCATTTTGTCTCCTGATTAAAATCTGTGCTTTCAGATCCAAATCCTATGCAAAGTATAGGATTCAGAGAATTTACAAAGCACAGGTTTAATTATAATTCATTTGCCTGCTGACCGCAGTAGCAACGAGCAGGCAGAACGCTGACATCCCTAGCCAGCCGCCACATTAAAAAAGTAAAAAAAATAAAATCAATAAATAAAGTAACCCTATGGGGGTCAATAAAACCCCCTTATTACTATAAGGTAGGTTTTAAACCTCTCTGTTCCCCCACCTGCCGTATCGTATATCTATTAACCCACCCACTGCCAACGGTCAAATATAGTTTTCAAGTTTGGGCCGGATTTGAAGCATGTCTGGATTTCAGCTGTCCGGCAATGTTCATTCCAGCTGAGATCCAGACTTAACTCAGGCATGTCCAAATTCTGGACATTGTTGAATAGCGTGAACAATGTCTGGATGTCGTAGTCCACATAGCCCCTTATGCAGCCAGAACTTCAGTGAATAACTACGAAAGTGAATTTGAAATTTAAGGCCAGAGGATCTGAAGTCAAAGCAATGTTAACATAGAGAATTCTTCCAGTTTTGATCTTAAAGGACCACTATAGTGCCAGGAAAACATACCCGTTTTCCTGACACTATAGTGCCCTGAAGGTGCCGCCACCCTCAGGGACCCCCTCCCGCCGGGCTCTGGGGAGAGGAAGGGGTTAAAACTTACCTTTCTCCAGCACCGGGCGGGGAGCTCACCTCCTCCGATCCTCCTTCTCCTCTCCTCTCCTCCCTTTCGGCTGAATGCGCACGCGCGGCAAGAGCTGCGCGCGCATTCAGTCAGTCTCATAGGAAAGCATTCATAATGCTTTCCTATGGACGTTTGTGTGTTCTCACTGTGATTTTCACAGTGAGAATCACGCAAGCGCCTCTAGCGGCTGTCAATGAGAGGGCTGGATTAACCCATTTCTCTGAAACTATGTTTATAAAAAAAGGGTTAATCCTAGCTGGACCAGGCACCCAGACCACTTCATTAAGCTGAAGTGGTCTGGGTGCCTAGAGTGGTCCTTTAAGTTTCAAATTCACTTTAATTTCTCATGTATGTTAGCCGTGTCGTGAGTGCCAGCCAGACTAAATTGAACAATTCTCCACTTCAGCTTCTATTATCTTTTTCAAACCGTCAGACATTATTAGTTCCTTTGTAATTTTGCGCATGCACAAGAGAACAGCACTGATGTTGACTCCTAGCAGATGAAGCGACAGGAGCTGAAGAGAGCCTTGCGGAAGAAGACGACAGCATCCGCGAGGGATGGGTTCAGGTAAGTAAAAACTACCTTCCTCTGCAACCAGTGGCCTACGCACAGGGATCAACGCAGTCTCCATCTGGAGAAATCGCGAAGACCCCAGAAGGTGACAGAGCCACTTTAAATAAAAAAAATAGCTACTAAGTAAGTGGGAAAAAAATTATGATCTTGGAGACAGTGGCGGATCCAGAGCCTGACCTCGGTAGGTGCACTTGCAGATTATTTAGAGAAATAATCCAGACACAATAACCACTACAGCTCAGTGTAGTGGTTATGGTGCCAGTAGTGCCGGGACCCCCTCCCAGAGTAAGTAGTCAAACCGTTTAAGAACAGTTTGACAACTTACCTGAGGTCTGCTTGGAAATGGGGCTGTAGTAGGGCATGGGAGCAGGGGTGCAGTGTGTGTGTGTTTGTGTAAGAAGGACTGTGTGAGCAGTGTGTGTGTGTGAAAGTTGCAGTGTGTACGTGAGGACGGCAGTGTGTGTTAGGGGGGCAGTGTGTGTATGTGGTGGGCAATGTGTGTATGGGGGCAGTGTATGTATGCGGGGCAATGTGTATGTATGTGGAGGCAGTGTATGTATGTGGGGGCAGTGTGTGTGTATGGGGGCAGTGTATGTATGTGGGGACAGTGTATGTGTATGGGGCAGTGTATGTGTATGGGGCAGTGTATGTGTGTGTAGGGGCAGTGTGTGTGTGTATAGGGGGCAGTGTATGTGTGTGGGGGCAGTGTATGTGTGTGGGGACAGTGTGTGTGTAGAGGCAGTGTGTGTGTGTACATGCAGTGTGAGTGGGGGGCAATGTGTGTATGGGGGCAGTGTATGTATGTGGGCAATGTGTGTGTATGTATGTAGGCAGTGTATTTATATGGGGCAGTGCATATGTATGGGGGCAGTGTTTGTGTGTGATGGCAGTGTTTGTGTGTGTGTGTGTGTGTAGCAGTGTATGTGTATGGGGCAGTGTGTGTGTGTGTGGGGCAGTGTGTGTGTGGGGGCAGTGTGTGTGTGTGTTGGGGGCAGTGTGTGTGTGGGGCAGTGTTTGTGTGTGTATGTGGGGGCAGTGTGTGTGTATGGGGCAGTGTATGGGTGTGGGGGCAGTGTGTGTGTATGGGGCAGTGTATGTATGTGGGGGCAGTGTATGTATGTGGGGGCAGTGTGTGTGTATGGGGGCAGTGTATGTGTGTGGGGGCAGTGTGTGTGTATGGGGGCAGTGTATGTGTGTGGGGGCAGTGTGTGTGTATGGGGCAGTGTATGTGTGTGGGGGCAGTGTATGTGTAGGGTATGTGTGTGATAAGGATGTGGGGGTTTTTTTTTAATGTTTTTTTTTTTTTTATTTGATAAAATAATTTTTTTTTAAATTTAAAATATACATAATGTCATTTGTCATAATGACATTTCTCGATCCCTGGTGGTCCGGTGGTGAATCCCTGGTGGTCCATGTGGTGAGAGTGAACTCTAACCCCGGTCTCCAGGGCTAGAGTTCACTCTCGCGAGATCTGGAGCATTGCCGTGGTAACGCTCCATGCTCGCGAGAGAAGAACCTGGAGGAGCTGCAGCCTGAGCTCCTCCGGGTCCTCTCTCTCTTCCTCCTCTGCCGGCGGCCAGCAAACAGTGCCTGCGGACCGGAGAGGGAGATCTCTGATCTCCCCTCCGGTCCATGAAGGCACATTGCAGGGCTGGCGCTTGGACAATGCCAACCCTGCATTAGCCGGCAGGGGAGAGGGAGAACCTCGGATTCTCGGGGGGGGGGGCAATTGCCCCGTTGCCCCCCCCCTCCCCCGATCCACCAGTGCTTGGAGACTGCTTTTTCATATAAATCAAATAAATATATTTAAAATATTTATTGCATATAACAACGATGTATATGCTATTCTTATACTAGACTTTGTTTCTAATCGATACAATTTTTTAAAATTATCTTTAACTTGTTTATATGCAATTTAATATACAGATTGACCTTTAAGAACAATTGATTATTGATATTTATTTATATTCATTTTGCTTGCCGTCTTTTGTCATGTAAAGAGTACCTTTCGATGCCATAATTCTCCTTCTTTCCCCAGAGGTAAAATGTAATTTCACGAAAGGAGAAAAAAAAATTTGTTTTGTGCACCAGCTATATGTATTCGTCACAGCGGCAAATAAGCATATTTATATATGCATAGCCTGGCAATTTACATATTCACAGCGATTGAAAGGAAGGGGGGGGGGGTTGTTAAACTGCTGAGAGAAAGAAGCATGGGGGAGCATTATTCAGAAGAGGAGACATTTGACAGATTAGCATATTCAGTAACATAAAGAAAAGGCAAGGCTTATGATGTGACTGAAAGGCAATAGAGGAAGAAGTTGTGGACAAAGAAGAAATGTAGTTGATAACTGGAAGAAAATATGAATTTAGCTAAGTATCATGGGAGTTGTAGTCCTCAAAAGCTAGAAGACAAAGGCCCTTTAACTTCCCGTTAACTCTAACCGTACCCTAGTTTAAAGACAACCCTACCTTTACTCTACTGCAGGTATAGGCAACCTTCGGCACTCCAGATTATTTGAACTACACCTCCCATGATGCCTTGCTAGCATTTTGGGTGTGAGAGCATTATGGGGGATGTAGTCCACAACATCTGGAGTGCCGAAGGTTGCCTATCCCTGCTCTATTGTCATTGTAAGCAGTGCTATAAAGCCACTGTGTTGTACACCAATAGTTAGTGTTGGAGTTGCTTTAATTGTGTTTTTCACTTCAAATTTGAGGGATTTTGTTTTATTTTTATTTTTTGCTTTCTTTTCAAATTATTTTAGTGATTTTTTTTTCCCCCCAGTTAAAAAAAAGATAAAATAGAACTGTGAAGAAATCCCTCTTTATGTTCGGTATTTCTCCCCTTTTCATTCAGTAGATGTAACTACCGAACAGAGACCACCCCCTGGCTCGTTAACTTCAAAGCATGCCTCAATTGAACCCTCTACCTCTGCGGCCATCGTTCGTATTGCCGAACGCCATGTGGCTGAGAAAACGGCGGCCATCTTTTTTTGTGCGAACAAAGGCAGCGGGACTTGGTCGTCGAGTGTCTGGAACTAAAATCGGACACTCGACTTCCTGAACACCGGTCTCAACATACGAACGCTGGATCTTTATTTCCCGAACAGCTAGAAGAGCACTGTTCGGTACTTTTGTTCATTCGAATGAGGGGAACAATCACTGCTAATAGCCAGGGGAAACCGTTCGTGGAATTATTCATTTTTTTCTACTTAACGAAATGGACCGGCAAAACTACCCAAACTCATGGAACTGTTTTGGGCAGCGACCTCGCGGTTAGCCGGTCACAAAAGACTTCCATACTTTTTGAGAACCCCTGAACCGATCTGGGTGAAATTTGAATATGTTTGTCACCCAGATCGGGGCTATCAGGAGACAAATTATTTGTGGGGATACCATATGCTTAAAGTGGTGTTCTAAATATTGGGTAAAACTGTAATTTTTCTGCCTGGAGATAATCAAGTTATTACTTTATCAGACTTGATTATCTCCAGAACTAGGGGAGGGAATTGTATGTTTGTGCTCTGAGTGTTTTATGTTTTCCTTGTAACTGATTGGATGTACTTTATCCCTCCCTGTGGGATGTCCCCTTGCACGGGGACTTGCATAAAAGACAGTGTGTGATAATTAAAAGCCAGTCCTGTTGCACCCTTCTTCTAGACTCCGGCTGATGTTTGGGTATTCGCATACTTTATTAAGGGAATCATCTTGTAAAGCTATTGTATTCGTATGGATTTCGTTTATTTCAACTGCCGAACGGAGAGTTATAATCACCGATGCTCTGGCCGTTCGGAAGGAAACTACCGAATGAGGATTGGATATACTATGTTTCCTTACAAGAACATTCCATATAAAGTTTTTTAACAAATATAAACAGAATGAAACAGGGGAAAATAAAAATAAAAACAGAAATATTAAAATTAAAAGGGCATTATACAATATCATGTTTTGACCAGTACAAAGTTTATTACAGTGCTTTAGAATCTACTGTGCCTTATAACAGTATAATGGATAATAAACAGCAGGTAAAAAGATGTGTTTTAAAGGTTGAGCTCGATGGGCTTTGTTTCAACTTTTGGGAGTGCTTTTTCAACCTAGATTTTTATGTAACTGTAAGTTTATGTATGTGTAAAAAAAAATGGCAGAATTCCTTTTGTATTTCTTTCTTTCTAATCTCTGCTAAGAAATAAGACACATTTTTTTTTTTTTGTAATCTCAGAGCTGTTATCTGTTCCTGCAATCGCTATACACTAGATTGGAGCAAGGGGGTGAAATGCATGGGGAGCGATGTATGCTAGAATGCTTGGGTTTATTTTATTAAATTTTATTTTTAATTTTTTTTTTTCTGGAGTTGTCTCTGTATATAATGTTCTTGGAAGTGATTTGTGATAATTTTGCGCTATTTTTAGTAATTATTTTATATACTAGGCATTCAATGGTAGTTAACTATTTTAATTTGGCATATCAATTTTAGGAAAGGGATTGGGGACACAGTGGGCAATTTTTTTTATTAAGCCTCAGGGAAAGAGGTGATTATATCCATCACAGCTTCTGTGTAACAGTCCCAGTGTAATTCTTGAATAAGACACGTGTTTTAACGCACTTAGCTTGTTTATGGCAAATATCCTTTTTATTCCAAAAACAAATTACAAAAAATAATGCAAGTCAAAAACCAGATAAAACAATATTGTTAAGTAATAGATGTATAGTGCTTACAGGCACTGTCCATCAGCTTAAAGAGACACTCCAGACACCTAAAGCACTTTAGCTTGCTTAATGCGTTATGTGTGAAGAGTGCATCTTCTTCTTTTTTTATTTTTTATTTTATTTTTTTATTTTACAAAAAGTGCAGATTTCAATAAACATTTACACTTTTATATATTAACCTGTTACATCCTCTGGCTTTCAAGCAGGCAACTGGTCCTCTACTTCCTGGTTTGGATAGCTCAGTGAAGAGGCAGCAATTGCCCAGAGCACCTGCCTTGCAAAGACTTCTCATTGTCCTGCATTCGGAAGTCTGTTATTGGACAGCCATAGAAAGTCTGGGCGGGGTTAGAAGAGGAGGGCTGGCAAAGGATTCAGGCTAGAGAGATGTAGCTTTTACAAACTTTATGTAGATATACCCCCAATTAAAAAAATGCAAAATTAAATGCATGCATGTTTTCAATAAGGGTATATCTACTAAACAGTGTTTTTAAAATATTTATTTTGGCAGTGGATCCCTACTTGAATCATCATCGTTGTATTGGATATGATGCTAGGAGTACACTTGCCCACTTCCACAGTAATGGGACAAACTGTTTAGCAATAGTTTGCACCCTTACTTGGGTCTCCACCAGGCTGTGATGCTCCTTGATGGTCTGGTGACTCGCTTCCAGAGTCTGCAAATCCACAGAAGTTGGGAGCCGAGCCCATCACAACTCATTGGCTGAGATCGTCAGCTGCTTTCAACTATGACTGACATTTTGTGTAACAAATGTTGAACAGAATTGACATTAGCTAGCCCAGAACTCTGATGGCACCCCAGTGGTACTGTCAGAGGTGGAGTTACACCTCTAGCAATACTGAGGGATGAAACTCCATATGTGCAGCGTTTCACATCAAAACGCTGCACATACAGACTACAGGCACCATAACCACCTCATATCACTCATGTGAAGTGATCATGGTACTGGGATTATTACTTTATTTATATAGCATCAACATATTCCATGGCGATGTACACTGAGTCATGTCAGGTAAGGCCAGGGACTAATGAAAGTATTTAGAAAATTGGGCAGATTGATGGGCCGAATGGTTCTTATTTGCCGTCACATTCTATGTTTCTATGTGAAAATGTCTGCACATTGAACAGGGCAATTGCTTTGAGCCTGTTCTCTAAAAAATATTTTCAGAAAGAGAAAGTTGTTTTATTGAGTATTATAACAAAAGGGGAATTGAAAGAAAAGCGAAAAAAATATACTTATGGTGTCAAAGAGCCAGGAAGATAGCCAGTTACAAACCCTTTCGTCTTACAGTAGACCTGTTTTATAGATTATTAGTAGATTTAGAATCATAGTAGACCTCTTTTATAGAATGTTAGTTTATAATTATACGTAGATGTCTTTTTGACCATAGTAGATCATTTGTTCCTTAGTTCATTGTCATAAATATTATATATTGCTTTAAAGATGGGGAGTGGGGCTGTTTTGAAAACCTATGCACAGGGCCGGTGCTTGGATTTTTAGGTACATAGGCGAAGATGCATTTTTCCGCCCCCCCCCCCCTCCCCCCCCAAAATCTTCACCTATGTGCCTCTTAACCAGCCCCTCTCCCCTCCCCAACCATTAGTGGTCCCTTCCGTTCCCTGTCCCTTAGTGTTCTTCTCCCCTCCCCCCTTTTTTCCCTGTCTCTTGGTGTTTCTCTCCCATTCCCTCCCTGTCCCTTGGTGCACCCCCCACCCCTTTAGTGGTCACACTTCCTGGTGTGTGCCTCCTACCTCTATTGTTGCATTGCTGAGCGGAGCAGATCCCCTAAAGGAGCTTCAGTTTTCTGTACCCGGACGGACTGACAGGGAGTGCTCTCTCTGTGAGCACCTCCTGTCAGTCTGGCCAGGTACAGGAAACAGAAGTTCCTGTACCGCGCTCTGCTCCGCTACACTCTGTACACTCTGACAGTCACACACTCAATGACAAACACACAGACGTCACTGACAGACACAGACTCATTGATCTGACACACACTCATTCATTGACACTGACAGACCCACACTGATTGACACTCATTGACAGACACACTGATAGTCACACACAGACTCAATAACAAACATACTCTCACTGATTTGACAGACACACACTCATACACTGACAAACACACTCATCATACACTGACAGACACACTCATACACTCACATGCACACACACTCATACAATCACTCACAGACACACACACACTGTCACTCACACACACACACTGTCACTCACACACAGTGTCGCTCACAGACACACACACACTGTCACTCACAGACACACACACACTGTCACTCACAGACACACACACTCTGTCACTCACAGACACACACACTCTGTCACTCAAAGACACACACACTCTGTCACTCACAGACACACACACACTGTCACTCACAGACACACACACACTGTCACTCACAGACACACACACTCTGTCACTCACAGACACACATCACATACATTCACAAATTATTTTTATAACTACATATTTTCCACCCAGCCTCCCTACCTGGAGAGCTGGTGTGGATGATGGATCGGTCAATGGGGCTGCTGGGCGGCGTGCAGCAGTGCTGTGATCAGGCGTGGCGAG